>JARDWD010000559.1:3333776-4000531 GCA_029034505.1 Ornithoptera priamus
TAGAATAGATTAGACATTGAAAAGGTTAAATATTGAATAAAAACAAAATTTTTGGAACCGTTAATTTATTTAATAAATAAAGTTAACCAGTTAAAATTATTAATAACAAATTAACCGTTACTTAACAAATATTTCGTTATTTAATATATGTTAACTATGTGAACTATTTTCAATTTTATTCAAAAAGAAACCCAATAAATCATAGCAGCAAGTAATATTTTGAAATGCCTGTAAAAAGCACATAAATTTTTGCCTAAAATAAAAATAAACAACAATATTCTAGCAAAAGAAAACAAAAATTAGACTGCATAGATTTTAGTTCCTTGCCTTTTATTTTGGAAAAAACTATAGAAACATGAAAATATATACGAACACGACATACATGTCGCATCACATTATCGCTTTTATTTTGTATTAAGCGTTTAATTTTTTGTTATGTTATAAAAGACGATAGATATTAAGAGTTCGAAATGGTTACTTTCATGTTATAATACTCATTCAAATGTTAACTTCTCTTCATGATATTGATAATGGAACCTGATTCAACTACCTTTGAAAATGCAAACCATGAAAAATTTAAAGCTAACATTTGTTTTCCATTTTCAATATGTCCAGGGTAAGAAATTTTTTTACAGTTATTGGCCGTACTCGTTTGATATTACGTAACTTTAATGTTTTAGGAATTTTAATGTGTACCAAAAATTTGTAAATGACAACGGCGAGAAGTGTTTTGAAACGCAAATTATTGAAAGTCTCCAAGAGTTTGGTTTACTACCGACTACAGTGAAATGTCCGACATCTCAATCTAAGTGCAGAGTAATCTGTAAAGTAGCTCGGGTTATAGACAGGTATTACAATTTCATTACCTTTTATATCTTCATATAAAGTTTCAATACTTTGTGTTTACAACGATTAATAGATTGTTATATATTTATTAACATAGCTTGGTCTAATAATTTAAGAATAGTTTTAATTAGCTATTAGTTAAAATATCATTGAATTCCAGAGTTCAATGGATCTGTGAGGGATGTGGAAAGAAGCAACCTATCAGAATTGGTTCGTTTTTCTACAAACTGCAGTGTTCAATTTCGCAAGTTCTTCAAATGATCCTTGCATGGTGTGAAGACGCTGACTTAACCATTGCTGCTCAATATTTCTGTAATTATTAATTTTATGATTTTTATGTGAATAATTTACATCTCCACTGTTGGGTCACAGGCCTACCCTCAATATGAGGGTGATGGGGCTATAGTCACCACGCGGGCCCAATGCAGATATGTGACTTCACACACACCTTAGATTAAATTCTAATTCATGTGCAGGTTTTCATGATGTCTTCCTTCACTGTTGTTACTAAAGTTTAAGTCATTGGTACATGCCAAGATTCGAACCGGAGACTTTTAGAATGAAGGCCACACACTAACCATTAGGCCAGCGAGCTAAATTTGCAGTTGAATGTGAATAATGTCATAATTTTTGAATATTAATTTAATGAAGTGTAATAAGTAAAAGTGTAGAATTGAAATCAATATGTAAATCCACAGATTGAACATCTATAGAAATAAATTAGTGAATAAATAAAAACAGAATAAGAAGAATACTATCTTTTAAAGCAAGTTTTATTTTTTTGTTTATTTTAAAGACTGTTATTATTAATACTAAACTAAAATTAATTATGTAGTCAAGGAGGAATGCTCTAGAACAATACAGTTTTGTTCTAATAATGTTGATAAAAAAATGCAACAAATTATATAATTTAGAAAAATAACTTGCAGAATATTATTAAGATTTTCAAAGGCTTTTTTTGGTTGAAATTTACAATAATTTTAATCTTTATGTTCACTTTCCATGCTCTCATTACTAACTTTAGTAAGAAGTTGAGGTGAGTTATGACTGCTTGTACATACTCTTATTAGTAAATAAATTAGACATACATTAAATTACATATTCAAATCATGTGTTTGTAACAATATTGATTTTTAAATTACAGATGTTAAATCTAGAGTTGCAATTTCTATTTATGACCGACTTGATGAGTTGGCCATTAAAGAACTAAAGAAATGCAAGCTTGGTGGAGAAAACAGTGTGGTGTTAGCAGAATTATATCCAGATTGTTTAAACAGATTGTCACCAGACACCACTGATCAGCCCCACACACATAGGATATTAATGTTAGCTGATACCAAAGTAAGTCTATCTTTTGTCCCAAAGCTGTGAACATAATGATGTGCATAAATATACTTACTAGAGACGACATTGTTATGGGCAATTTTAAACTCATTATGTGGTGTACAGTTTTCTCATATCTGAACATTTAGTTTGTGTACTGTTGGTAGGTCTCCATCACAGTAGTTAATACTAGTGGTAAGTCTCTATTGCCAAGGACCATCTAGGTAGGTACCCACTACTGCACCTATTTCTGCCATCAAACAGTAGTGTGCTAACATTACTGTGTTCCGGTTTGAAGGGCACTGTAGCTAGTGAAATTATCGTGAGTAATGGGGCTTAACATTAACTTATGTCTGAAGGTGCTGAGCACAATGTGGTGCTATGAATACCATCTGAACTAATGTCACATTTTTATGGGTAGGCATATCGTTTATCTTCAGGTAAATAGGTCTCACTTGTCTTGCCACTTTGTTAAATAAAAAAAGGAACAAAATTTTATGAATACATAACTGAAGTTATATTCTATATATGATTATAACTAAAATATATCAACAGCAGTTTAATTTTCTATTTCTCTTAGTGTTGCCATAGAGCTACTATGCTTAATTTGTTGCCTACACAACATCAGTGTTTATTATAATTAGAACACTTTTTATCAACCATCGTGTTCTTCTTCTTTGTCGTAACCTCATGACTGAGGGACGTGACTATGGTGCATTGCCCTGGCCACCATATCTTTCCAGACATTTCTATCTTGCGCCATTTGGATGGATGATTGTAGGGTTATCAACCATATTAAAGATGTTATTTTGTGTCACCACTGCTGATGCATTGTATTAATAAACTATGAAGCAGAGGCTTATTCATATCTTATAATTGAAAAATAAAGACTAAGCTTATATACTGTCAGGTTGGTCACATAAGTAAATAATAATATCTTTTATATTGCAGCATATACCAACTTATTATCGGTTACATGTCCTGAGGCAAGATTCAAATAAGCTTGAAAGTGGCAATCCCGAAGATGAGGTTAGTTTTATAAATACATTTATATTAAAAAAATTTTTCTTTAATAATTAAGAGTTAAGTTTCTAACATTTAGATTCTTCTAAACAATCTCTTATGTATTATTGCTTAGCAATTACACAAATATCCGACAATAGTTATTATTTTATTAATAATGTTTATCTACATGATGTAGAGGCTGACAGTTAAATCTAATATCAAAGTATTTACGGCTAATACCTAAAGTTTTATATTGGTAGTAATTCTCTGATTCTGGACTCAATTTAGGTATGTAGCACTGCAACACCTACTTCTGCTGCCAAACATCACTTTATTTTGGTTTTAAAAGTGATGCAGCTTTTGAAATTAATGCCGTAACCAGACTTAACATCTTAAATCATTCTAATTATCGCCAGATTGATAAGATGTATGAGTCTCTTACCATCAGGTGAATGTTCTCTTTTTACTCTTACTCTTGTTTTCTCTTAACTTGTTCATCTTATTGCTTCATAAAATTAAATGAAAAATTCTGTGTATATAGATGACATATTGTTGTCAACAAAAACTCAGGTTAGCTAGAGCACTGGTAATCTTGTTGTTAATAAAAAAGGAAGGAGTATTTTGTGTGAACACACACAACTACTTTTTGGGCGTTTATCATCATTTCAAATTTAATTCAAAGGTTAGCTCATTAAAGATATGATTCTAATTAATATTTGGTAAATGTAAACACAAATCAAAATAAGAACTGTGTCTTTTAATACTAATATTATCGATAATATTTCAAGTTTAAACGAGGAGACGAGTAGGGCGTTCACCTGATGGTGATACGATCGCCCATAAGAACATTGCGCTCGTCGCCTGAGACATAAGATGTCGAGTCTCGTTATTCCAGTAATTACACTAGCTACAGCGCCCTTCAAACCAGAACAAAGTAATGATTGCTCAGTACATTTTGGCGGTAGAAGTAGGCGCTGCTGCGGTACCTACTTAGACGGTCTACCACATCAGAGACTTACCACTTGTAATAACAATTGTAATTTTTAAGCTTTAGGAATACGTTTTAGTGTATGTTTGTGCTATTTTTATAGATACTCAAGTCTGAAGTAGAGACAGCATTGGCGGACATGACTGAAGCACGGTCCACTGTAGTGTTGGGGAATAATATACCTAACATTGACGGCTGCACAACCTATCAACATCTTGTGCAGCACTGCGACATTGACATGCAGCGATTTTGTAAGTGTTGCAGTTAATCAGTTCCAACTATTCATATAGATGGAAACGGAAAAAACATATTACTGACACATATTCCATATATTGTTTTAACATTATTAAAAAAAAAAAATACTTTTTTCTTGTCACATCTTTTGACACAATTGTATTAATAAAAAGAGGTATAAAACAAAATGTTTAATAAGAAGGCTTTAAAATGAAAAAGGTATTAATAATTTTATTAAACATGTAAACTATCTTAAAATAGAAGAATATCTGAATTCTTAATTTATTACCTGTAAATGCTATATACCTATTCCGGCCATAAGTTCTGGTATTTATATCCATACAGAAGGTTTGTTCGTTTTGATCGATTCACTCTTTCATTGTAAACATTGATTTAGGGCATGTCCTGTATATCGACGATAAGCACCGAGCTTCAGGTATTCTTTTATAAATACGCGGCAGAGACCTGGCGGCAATCTTCATTTCTCGCGATAAGATTTTTTGCTTCTTAAAGGGGTTCCGACGAATTCTGTTAACAGCACGCACGTGCTATTAGAACTACAATGGCTGATAACAGCCATTGTAGTTCTAATAGCACGCGGCCGCCCTAATCTTTTTTGGTCTTCGACAGAGGAAGTATTTGTGGATAGTACGATACACGAACATACGGCTGATACCAAGCTTTTGAAGTCTCTGGAATATAACCGACAGCTCCATACCCATTTTGTGCAACGCGATCACTGCAATCATATTTTCTTTAACACCCCATTCCATATTGTAATGTAATAATGAAACGCAAAAATATGTGAAATGGCGCAAAATCGAAACAAGTTTTTAAAATAATATTCGTGTTCTAAGTTCAAAATAATTAAAAAGTTAAAAAAAGTAACGTTTTTATGTATCCGTATTTATGGCCAGACTAGTTATAAAAGTTAAAATTTAATAATTTTAACAGGTATTCGATTTTTTTGTGTTATAATAATTACAAGTGGTATATAGGCATAGACAAGTTCAATTTAATGGATGTCCTTTGACTTTTTATATACACCTACTGGTGGTAAGGTTTTTTTTTTGTCGGATACCAGTGGTAGGTACCAGTGCAGCGCCTATTTCTGTCGGCAAACAGTAGCGTGCAAACATTATTGTGTTCCGGTTTAAAGGGAGTTATAACTAGTGAAACGTCACGCTAGTCTGTTCGCCTCGCTATTAACTATAGTTATAACGTGTGATTTTATCATGCTTTTCATTCGAATATTATGTTATTGTAATGGTTATAACCGTAGACAAGTTTATTTTAATGGCTAAAAGTTTAAACTTCAATATATTATTATAATGATTATTTGTTTTATTTTTAACTATAGGATATTTTTAATTTTGTAGTGAGCTCCCGCGTGTGGAGGCAGGCACTGTCGGTGTGCGCCGCGTCGCGTGAGCTGTGCGCGGGTGCATCCGCCGTCTGCGCGCTCACCTTGCAACGCTACCTGGACACCTCATTGTACCGACTACGCTACGGGGACGGATTCTACGACCACGTCTTGAGAACCGTGTGTACAGAGTTCACAGAGAAATGCAACTAGATATTCAGATATAAGGAATACTGATCGTAATTGCCGCCATTGCGCAACAGCTAACCGCTTGGCTTGTAACTCGAAAATGTCCAATTCGATTCCGGGACCATACGTTGTCGAGTTTGGGTGGTATTAGAGATTTTTGGAATCCGCCTGGACAATTAATACCAACAGTTACAGTTATTTTGACATAACTGTTAAAATTGACTTGTATTCTAACTGCCAGTCCAAGTATTTTGGGAGTGTACGCTTCACCATATACGGCGTCTTTGTCACCAGCCACTTAACATTGTGTGCAATTGAGGACTAGAGGTTGACCAAATGAAAATTTAAAAAAAAAATGTTTTTTACTCCATCCTTGCTTTAAAAAAATCATTTCTGAAAGTCTATGAACTTTATTTATTATGGTTTTGATTTTAAATATTCATGATTATGTAGGGTATTGATTACTTATAAGAAAATGTTTGTGGTTTTTCAATGCATTTTTGAATTGAAGATTTCGTCTTCACAATCTTTTGTTGCCAGGAATTGATGTAACACTTGTTTTTCAAGAAGCACAGTAGTCATTTTTTTATCTCTATTTAATCTCTTTAGATACTTGTCTTCCCAAGTGCCTTGTATTACGAGTTGTGATTAGTGAATAAGAATGTAAGCGATATTAGTTTTTTAGTTACTCGTTTCCAAGTTAATTATGTAATCAAAAATCATGATTTAATAATAATTGTTTTTTTTAGTATTTTCCTTCGTAATAAGTGTAAATTTTTTTAATTGGCTTAAAGTTACCATATTTTGTTTTTTTCTTAAGTTTTGAAGTCTGATTATTATTTAAGTTTGTCTAAACTTAATCTGAAAGTATGTAACTCGTTTTAATCATTATCATTGTGTTAAAAATTGTAATTCAATAAATGACTTTCAAGAAAACTAGTTTTTTTCATAATAAATATTTTCGCTAATATTCAGTTTTTCTACATAAATATGAAAGGTTCCTAAATTTTTAACCATCTGTAATTGTTTTGTTTTACTGCTTTTATATGATTTCGTTTGACTATCTGCTATTTTAATTTTTGCCGCCAAACAGTAGTACATAACGTACCGTGGTACGGTTTAAAGGGCGTTGTAGCTAGCGAAATTACTGGGGTAAGCAGACTTAACATCCTGTCTGAAGGCGACCAGCGCAATGTGGTGTATATTTTCCTAGTTAACGCCTCGTTATTATGAGCAGACATGTCACTTACCATCAGGTGAACGCGCCGCCCGTCTCCTCACTTTTTTAAATAAAAAAATCATATTGTAAATCTACCACGATAACAGCATTGTAGTGTTCCAGCAGTGAACATAAAATTCATAGCATTTTGGGCGAGTACGTTTTACTATCCACAGTTTATTGTCACTTGTGTTGACATATGAATAAATAAAAAACATTTTTCTCTTTTAAAACTTAATATTACAGTTTACCATTATTGTTTTTATTATTTTTTTTTTATTAGAAAAAACTGGTGAAACGGGCGAAACGTTCCCTGTAAATGGAAGCGGTATTCATATGCTTTATTTTTTCAATAATATTCAAATGTGGTGCTATTAAAAATAATGCATAGATCTAATTAACTAGTGACCCTTGTTAGATCAAGATGGTTTGAAGAATAATAAATTAGCATATTAGGTCAGACGCAGTTTCGTCGCATTCACTTTAGGCGTTTCGCGAACTGATATTTTATTCATAAAGATTTGAGAAAATGTTTGGTACATATTGAGAACTGCATGCTTAATGGCATTCCCTGCTAGTCAAAGCAAATATGATGAGGATGCCTGAACCTATTACAAAATGAGGAGGGAAACTTAGTTATGTGAAAATATTATTTCTAGTGAAAATATTAGCTTTTTTTTATTTGACGAAGCGTCGCTATGAGCAGGACTTTTATTTTATGGTATGCCCGCCCATAAAAATAAGGCACTAGTAAGATTAAAGCAGCTTACTGCTTGACGGTAGAAATAGTTGTCACGGTGATTCCTACCTAGACGTAAGTATTAGGTCTCCGGTAACAGAACAAGGACAATAATGATTACCTTTTTTTATTTTATTTTTATTCAATGAAGTGACGCAGTAATGTTTGCACACTACTATATGCGGCAGAAATAGGAACTGCGGTGGTCCCTACCTAGACGGTCTCCGGCAAGACAGACCTACCGAGATTTTGGTTTTTGTCAAAATGTTTTAATATATTATTTTTTAAAAAAATATTACAGAAATGGTAGCGGAATGTTATATCAATCTTCGTTTATAGCCAGCCTTAGAGGGTCGCAATTGGACGATATCCAAATTAGGGCAGCGGATGAACTGGTCCAGTTGTTCCACAGAGCTTTTAGAAAGGTGAACGGACTGCAACAAGTTGTATTGGATAGCACTGGCTTTCACGTTTATTATTATTATTTATGAACTCTTTGTAGAAAGTTATATGCTGAGTGGAGATGCTCGTAGTATTAATAACTTATAAGAATGAGTTTGTTCCTAAGAAAAATTATATCCTGACTAATGATAAGAAAGTCTTTTAATGAAAAAGATTAAATTTGACGACATAAAAGAAATTTGAATTAATCTTGACTAACGAATCTTTGCAAGTAGTTAAATGTTTAGATAAATTTTGGGATTAGCAATAATTTGAATAGACTTTATCTTGTCGCCTTTTTAATGATATTGATAGCTTAATTATTATATAATTTATGAATGTCAAGCAGCAGGACGGAAACGATTCCTGAAGTTAATTTATATAGAGAGTTTACAACATGATGTGGCGATTTTATATAATATATTTTAAGCCATTTATTTTATATTTGTTTTACAATGTTATTATTTGTACGCCTTTATTTAATTTTACACCTGTCTATATGTTATTTCACCAACCAGGGTTGATTAACTGACAGAGAAATATAATTAATAAAATTAAAATTTAGGATAAATAATAAAGACGTTTATGGTCATTATAACATTTGTATAATTAAATATCGAGGAATATAACAACCGTACCTACTTCTAACAATGCCATTATATATTCTCGATACTTTGTAAGTTATTACGGCTATACGGAGCGGATGAAGGAAAACATTACTTTCTTCAAAACCTTACAACTAAATATTATTTTATAATTACATATTCTCTTTTGACGTTCGTGGTTTTGTTGTCGATGTCCATTTTGTATTTTGTTCGAAGAGGGGAAAGAAAAAAAGGTATATTAAGAGGACAGGGGGTTGTCCGGATCATATTGCTTCCTAAGCATTAACACCATTTGTTAAGGTCATGTATTAGTCTTGCACACATATTTTCGTTGTATAATAAATAATATTATTGTATTCCAGTTATGTAATTGTATTTAATTAATTTGTTACTTAACTAAAGCAAAAATTAAAGTATGTATACTTCTTTACCTAAAATGAATTCTAGTTTATATCAGATAATTGTAATTATTGTCAAAGCTGAATAATTTTTTTAACGAAATCGTCGGAGCTGAACGTAGGAAATAAAAAAGCATCGTTTAACTAGACTTAACATCCATGATGGTAAATAAAAAGGTAATGCTAGTTTTGTACCGTTTACTGTCGGTATCCAGTACAGTTAGTTAGACGAAAAGCATGCGCAAGCGCATCGGGCAACAGGTTGTTTAACCGTACAGCGCTAATCTGTGCCAGACATTGATCGCCTCAATGATCCTCGAGACTAGGTCTAATCAATTGATGCATTATTTTAAAGTTATATACGTTTATAATTTTAGTAAATTTATTTAAAAAATAACCATAGTTTTGACGTATTCTGTAACTGAAATAGCCAGGACATGTATATACGTAATAAATGTTAAAGGACTTAAAAACCACTCCATGTATTTTAATTATGATGCTTTGAAGCTTCAATGCTTTGACCAGAAACTACTAATTAATTTAGAAAGCATCGTTTTAATTACTGTCACCGATCCAAATGAAAACTGGTTAAGTTTTTTTTTGCAATGTGTGAGAACCATTCTAAAGTGTCCTACATATTGCCCGTTTGTGTTATATTAAATCCAGTTTAGCTGGGACGGGTGGCGCGTTAGGATCCGGCGGTGCTGCGGCGGCTGTACCGCTATCTCTGCAAATAAATAAAAGATGCAACGGAGAGGTGGTACACAGCAGGCCCGAGCAGCCGTGCCTCAGTGCGCATTCGAACACCTCTCGCGATGGTGAACTACAAGCGTATAGTCTGCGAGGTGGCCGTTATGTTTGCGGTCGCGACCGTCGCCGTCGCTGCGCCGGCCACCGATTATTCGGAGAGGCACTTTGACCAGCGACAAAATGGCACTGAAAACTACCGGCTTAACATCGACGGCGTTGTAATTGCAGTGGCTCCTGCCGACTCACTACTTGCAACATTTTCCGACATGGACATCGCTGATCTTCTCGATTTAGACGACTTGGGAGGTGAGCCCGTCCATAAGCCAAAGCCTCCCGTAAGCACTGTAAACAAACCCGATTCCGGAACGCCGTCAAAACCAGCCGATGGGCCTATCAGTGTATTAGAAGAAATCATAAAGCCAGCCGAAGCGCCTGCAAAACCAGTTGAAGGGCCGTTGAGTGATGTTTCATTTAACTCAGAGCTGAAAGGCCAAAAAAAGTCCGCCAGTAGAAAACAGGAGAAAGCTCGAAGGTAATTTTTTCATTAAACGTTTATCAAACTTTTTTAAACAAATACTGTAATATAAGTGTTTATCTAATGTAAGTCTATTAATTTAAACCATGTTTATTAAAACATGTATATGTTTCAGATTGAAACAGCGATTGGCCAGTATGTTGATACCGCTGTTCCGAAAGACTCGTCATCATTAAGCATTGATGATAAAACCAACACCACATCTTATACGCTTTGATATAAGATTGAGATGATAATCTCTAAGAAGTTCTAACAAGTTTCGTTACTAATGAGTGATAATTTTATTGCATTTATTTTATTGAGATTAAGTTAAAATTGTAAGGTCATAGTAAGATATACTGTTTTGTTGAAAATAAATGATGATTATTATTGAAAAATCCCAATGATAGGTGTTTTATTACCTTCTAATGCACTGCCTATATTATAATTGTTTAAAAAAACTATAAAAGAGGTTTAAAAGTTTTAAAAGCTGGTTTCGTGTTTTATCGAAAATATCGGCGCTGCACTGGTTGCAATTTACCGTAGCATTTTTTTATTGAAGGTAGATAATATATCCATTTGTAACCACAAGATATGGAAAAAGAAATGTATCTACTATAGTAGCACAGTAATCAAAAGATCTAAGATTAGACATAAATACGATAAAAATAATAAATAATTACAAAGGTTTGTATCCATACATATTTAGAAAGCGAATGTATATCGATTACTTATACACTTACCTCAAAATTATGTATTTCAATTATATCAATTGTTACACCTCGACTCAAATAAAATTTATTGGAATGTGAATTATCAACCCTGGTATCAATAGTTCACATCTTGTGATAATGGTTTAACAAAACAACAAAATGCAGATGAGATGAAAAAGTAGAAAAATATTTAAGATAATAATAAGCAATTGCAGTACTAAAAACTATTTGCTTACTTATTACCATATAAATACTTTAATCGTTATCAGTTGATAGACGTTCACTGTTAGACATAGGCCTTCCCCAAATGTCTCCACATTTGTACAGATTCATTAGGGATTTGGGCCAATTCCCATCATGCTGGCTTAATATGGGTTGATACGAGCTAGAGCTCCTTTTGTTGATTAGCAGTGTGCACCGCGAGCTGGTGAGGTTGGCTGAGGTTCCGTGAGTTGTGCGTGACTCCTTACACCCTAGATACACTCGCGTATAACTGAATCGATTCAAGCCGTATAAAAGTTTTATTTTTCGGAAGACGGCTTTTCCGACTAATGTAAAAGTTTTTTATTCGGAAAGATTGATAGTTTTTTCCATAATACAGCTATTTTCAAATAAACAATGACAAAACTTCTTAAATACGGTCAAACATGAGCCTTACAGAAATTGCTCGTTGCGGTACCCACGAGTTTCGAGACGTAAAAAAGCTCACGTGAATCATATTTCTTATCAGTTACTCGTCAGACTTTGACAGGTACACATTTCATTATGCTTCCAGTATTTGAATCGTAATCCAATGGACACTACCTTAGAAGCCGGGCCCAAGTTGTAGTTTTGTTGCAAGCGGGCAATAATCAACGGCGCCGAGTATAGGGCGTCCAGAGGAACGGTTCTCGCAATGCTGTTTCGCTGAAACAGTATCATATGGCGGTGGCTCAGTCATGATGTGGGCTGGAATATCATATGAAGGGAAGACCGAGTTTGTTTTCGTGCCTGGTGACGGTCGAAGAGGTGTGCAGCTCAAAAGTACGTGGAAGACATTCTCCTCGATCATGTTGTACCTTATGCAGGGTACATAGGAGAAAATCTTGTATTCATGCAAGATAATGCTCAGTGCCATACAGCAAGTGTTACTCGCCAGTTTCTTAAAGAGGTGGAAATTGAGACCACGATGTGGTCAGCCCTCAGTCCTGAACTGAACCTCATTGAGCATTTATAGGACGAGCTCAAACGGAGAGTTCGACCTAGAGATACGACTCCATCGAGCATCGTCGAGGTCAAAACAGCGCTAGAGGATGAATGGAATATGATACCTCAAGATTTTATCTTCCCATTGGAAAAAAAGCCAACATAATTCCTCTCCTAAAAAGGAAAAGCCCTACTTGCCTGTCTGATTATCGCCTTATTTCTTTACTTCCCTTTTTGTCCAAGGTTTTGAAACACTAATATCTAACCAGTTAACCAGATTTTGTTTAATCACTATAACATTTTTAATTGGTTAGAAATCAGAAGTATCCAGACCTGATAGAAAGTAGTTGACTCTATAGCTATACTTTCGCCAATAGAACTTTAGAGAATATTCGCAAGTGTGCAACAAATTAGCAGCTTATTTTATCATGGAACAGTAAAGGCTAGTCCTGATCCTAACAGCGAGCCTCTGTGAAAATGTTCATATTTACATTCATATAGTTTAAAGATATCCGCTACTCTATTGTCAACATTTCTACTCACCAACCAAGAATATTTCATGTCGAATTTATATAGAACGGTAAAGTTATTAATTTGAAATAAATATACAATAATCTATAACTACAAGAGATTTCCATCTATGTAGAAACTCATTACGATATCTCTGGAGCCATAAGGTCTGGCTAGGGACTTGAAACTTGGTAGGAATATTCCTTTTACTCAGTATAGGTTATTTTAAGAATTCTTTACCCAAAGAGTTGCAGGGGCGTTACGGGGGGCAAAGCGAACGGGGGATAGCTAGTAATCTATGTACATATAGAAGATATCCAGATATTTATTTACTCATCACGAGATTTTTTTGTACTAAGAAGCGACGAGATGAACGGGATGCCAGGGCCAGTTAGGATGTTACATACAGCACCACATTGCGCTTGTCGCTTGAGGCATAAGATGTCGAGTCTCATTACCCAAATAATTACACTAGCTACAGCACCCTTCAAAGCGGAACATAATAATGTTTGCACACTGCTGTTTGGGAGCAGAAATAGGCGTGGCGTGGTACCTACGTAGATAGATAACGGGTGCAAATAGTTTTTAAGTAGATAACATACATTTTTGATAATCATCTTATTATTTATATTCTTAATTTTCTTTAAAGGGTTTTTAAAGATTGGATATATATAAAAAAATGTGATATAAGAATTAATGAAATATTTTTTTTATTCAATTAGGCGATGAGACGAGTAGGACATTCATCTGATGGTAAGATGTATGACCTCTCATAACAACGCAGCAGTAGTTGGAGTGATAAAAAGTGCACTACATTACGCTCGTCGCCTGAGACATCACATATTGAGTCTCGTTGCACCAGAAACTATATTAGGTACAACTCAACGGTAATGTTTGCTTAGTACTGTTTGGTGGCATCCGGCATCGGAGACCTACCATCAATAAAAAAAATCTATAATTGTAATAATAACCATAATTGTAACCAAATTGTGACGTCTTTACTGATAAACCATAATAAAACGTATTGTTATGTTTTAATGCTTCTTAAAATATATCTTAACGTGATGAGAAAGTAAGTACATTCAACATTTTTCTGAAGACTAGCGAAATTTTTCGTCATCACTTTACTTTGGTTACCTCTAATAATTACCATTATTTCAATCCACTGCCGGACATAGACAATAGATCCCAACAGTTACTCAGTATAAATACATTACTACATTGTAATCATATTTATACTCGCCTTATGCGATAATTGACAGTGACGAAATTAAAATTTAAATAACTGTTTTGAAGAATTAAGGATATTTAAAGTGGAGCGATGTTTTCACGTTCGCACCACAGCATATAATACTTCTATTTTATACTTTATCAGTTTTTAAGGAGCTGCAAAGGACTAGGCCACTAATCTGTAACAAATATAAAAGAGAGAGTTGTTGTTTACATTTTCACATAAAACTAAATATAGCGTTCGTGTGCTAGTCTACTTAATAACGGGTTTCTTCGGAATCATTATGGGTAAATAGGAGAGAACAAATTCTTGCAAAGAAACGGTGTATCCATCTCCATAAGCTATTTAATGATTATTAGCTTTGTTGACGAAAAGGTTCTATTTCAAATTAGGGAAAAGAGGCCTATGTCCACCACAAATCAATTATCATCGGCTGGTAATAATAATAATAATTAACTGTAAGCAATCCTTGCTTGCATTGCTAAAAGAAATTATGAACAAATTGAAGATACTTACTAGCCTCGTTGGGCTTGGTTAAATAGTTGTCTTGTAATTAAGTTAAGGTTATCTTTTTTAAATGCTAGTGAGGATATAATTTTAAACTGCAATGATGATACGGGGCACTACCTAGTCCGGCCATAAGTTCTGTTACAAATGAAAATGCATTTTTTTAATGAAGTAATGTAATATTATTAAAATTTATACCTACATATTGATTCGTCTCAGCACAAAATTAACAAAAAATATTCTATTCGAAATGTCCACCTTTAGCTTTTATATAAGCCTTTAATGTGATTGGCCACCAATCTATGGATTTACGCACTGTTTCCAAAAGAAATTTCCACCACTGCCATTACTTGCTCCAAAGATTTTTTAAGAGACTCAATGTCGCTGTATCGTTTAGAGCAGGCCATGTCCTCTAAAACTGACCATAATTTGAAGTCTAAAAGGTTGAGGTCTGGGCTAGATGAGGGCCAGTCTTCAGCTCTTATAAAATTCGGAACCTTAGTTTCGAGTCAGGCTTGGGTAGTTCATGCCTTGTGACCAGGTGCAGAGTCCTACTGGAAAGTCCACGGTATTTATTAAATGTATTGCTGAGAGGTTTCATACATGATCCAAGACTGTATCTTAATACACTTTGGCTAAGGTTGTTCAGTCCTTTTTCACAAAAATATAGTTTTGTGACTCCTTGATAAGACACGCCTCACCAAACCATCACTGACGCAGGATGATGACCATGTTGTACCTTTCCGACCATTTAAACAGCTTCTTTAGAACTGTGAGCGTACACTGTATCATTTTGTTTATTGTAGTGTTTTTCAATCGTTAAAATTTTTTCATCCGTAAAAAGGATATTTCTGGGCCTTTCACCTGCGTATAGCGACAGAAGGTTTGTTCGTTTTGATCGATTCACTCTCTTTAATTGTAAACATTGATTTAGGGCATGTCCTGTATATCGACGAAAAGCACCGAGCACCGAGCTTCAGGTCTTGTTTTATAAATACGCGACAGAGACCTAGCGGGAATCATCATTTCTCGCGATAAGATTTTTTGCTTCCTAATGGAGCTTCGACGACTTCTGGCTTTAACAGCATTATCAGCCTTTGTAGTTCTAACAGCACGCGGCCGCCCTAATCTGTTTTTGTCTTCGACAGAGAAAGTGTTGTTGTAGCTGTTGATAGTACGATACACGAACATACGGCTGATACCAAGCTTTTGAAATGTCTGGAATATAACCGACCGCTCCATACCCACTTTGTGCGAGGCGATTACTGCAATCCTATTTTCTTTAACAGTCCATTCCATATTGAACTTTTATAATGAACACGAAAATTTATGTGAAATAGAGGAAAATCGAAAGAAGTTTTTAAAATAATATACGTGTTCTAAATTAAAATTAATTAAAAAGATGAAAAAAGAAAAGTTACATTCAACCAACATATACCTTAGTGTGTAAGCCTGTACAGATCAATAATATTCTTAGTTAACACGCGGTGACTCTGGGTCCACGAGTTCAGTATCAGATAATCTTTAATAGTCACTATGGTTTTCAAGCGCTTACATCATCAGAATCTAGAGATTCTTAGTTATAATTTAAAGACGTTTAACCTAATTGACTGACGAATGTTTTGGTGTTATAGATACTTATGTTTCTCCAACAAAGTAATGACCTTTCACGCGTTTCTACAAGCAAATCTTATTAAATTATATATCCCCACGAAGAATCAAGTTAATTTACTTTATTTTCTCCATAACTGTTTGTTTCTAGGAGGGATAGGTGCAACATTGCTTTTTCTACCAATCTTCTCCATTTTTCATAATCCGTCATCTTAAGAGTTGCTCTCAAAAGCAATTGTTCACAGATACCTCATTTCCACGTAGTCAATGCAAACTCTTTTCAACCTTCCTCTGTTTTTACTACTACGTTTTAAAATTTATCTCGTTCGTTTAAAATGCACCTTAGACCGTTATAGAAATGAGATAATATTATCTTCGTGATCGTTTATTTATTAAGTACTTTACACTGTTATCATTTTATTACATATGTACACATTGTAATACTACCCAAATTATGTGCTCTTGATAAAAAAATCTTTGAGCATTTTCTACAAGGAAAATTAAGTAAAACTCGTTAGTGACTATTTTCTAACATTTGCATAAAGTCAACTATTTATACTATAAATATATAATTTTTCTAAAAGGCCGAACGCGACTAAATTTAACATACAATTGGTGACAAGTTACACAGACTCCCATAACTATAAAGCGACCATGGGGATGTATACATACCACTACAACATCTCTTGTTACTTCTTATTTTAACACCTACAGCATTATCCTTATCATAAAATTATTCTGTTTGCACCTTACTTTCTAGGATGTAACTAAATAATTACAAACTGTTGCGGAGATTACAGTAAAGGAAGAAAATGCAGTTACATTCTCATTACCTTTTGCATAAACATATAACTGGTTTTCACTTTACAGCAACCATTAAAACCGTTTTCTTTAACATACTAACGGTAGAAATTCTGGAAGGGTCCTTATCGTATAATGGAAATTTAATGGGTCTCACATAACTATGGATTAGTCCAGTAACTGTGAATTTACAGTCTGGATAAACGTTTAAGGATTTATAAATTCTATTTTGTAACTATATGGTTAGTATCGGTTAACACAATTAAGAAGATATGGTGTGAAGTACTTACCTTTAAATAAGGGGCGCTTATTAGGTCATTTATACGGCTCAGAGTAGCGCATGTTACTGAAAGATGTATTAAGCGTCGTTAGTCCAGTAATTTTATTAGACAAATGGTCTTCAATCAAGGATTCAGGTAAGAGAAATCTATCTCTAGTAGCTTGTGAGGTATCAAGGATCGAGATAGATGTTAATTGTTAACAGAATGAATTTCTACAACACTGTTACACTTGAAGGCTAAGTATTAACGTGGTATTACTTGTAACAACAGTGAAGATGCTATAGCTTTTTATTATAACGTCTCTCGTCATAACTTCCCATCAATCATACCAAACCTTTTCGTTTGCAATAGTAGCTCTCCTAAAACACTGCTTAAAGCATTACCAGTTGTGAACTTCTAGTAAGTTTAAATAAGCAACTTATGGTAAAATATTATGTTATATACCCTAATTACCGTGGTTGAAGGTATGTATACAGTAAAAATACATTCTTACTTTAATATGTAAAGTGTTTGTCTGTTTAATATGATCTACTCTTACCGTATTTAATAGAACATGTTACGCGTGTTCGTGTGTGCCATTTAAATCGGTTATCTTATCTCTGACCCTTAGTCAATGTCAAAGGTGATGCATCTGCCGATTGTGCTATCACTCGAACGCGGAACAATAGTTTATTTGTGCATGTATATATATAGACACGCGGAACTTACATAGTTTATATTTATTTTCTTTTTTTAGTAAACCCATAGGAAAGGAGTACACTCAAGTATTTTGAATTGAATTAAGTTATTAACTCTCGCAATTAGAGATTGATATGAGCAGCCATTTAATGCTAGTAGTGAACGGTAAATATCACTCATGGGTATATGTAAAGTTGTCGAGAGCAATCGTGTCGTGTTAACCGTTACAGTGTGCCCGATTCCTCCGACGGACTGGTTCGCGGGTGCATGGTAAAAGCGGCGCGGAAGTTGGCGCGCCCAGTCATCGCCCAGGAGCTGTGATAGTCGCACGCGACATGCTGCTAGTACTCGTGTGCCTACTTGCCGCTGCGGCCGCAGCGCCCGCCACTTACGATCAGCGGCAGGACGGAGACTTTAACGTGCGCGCCGATGTCCAAAATGTCCTTTTCTTCTTCGCCATTCCTCAAAAGATGTCTATACCCAGCAGTTTCCTCGATGCCTTGCGATCGAAAGAGCGGAATAATGAAGAAGCTCAGGATCGGGCGGATGTACAAGCTATGGAAGCTTTTGTCGAGCCTAGCAAACCTTACCAAGTTGAAATTGGCCCAGGAGACTATAGGTCGGCGGTAGGAGACGGACGTGCGGTTGAAGTTGTTATAGCGGGCCGAAAACGCCTGGAAACGGAGCCGCCGGAGCAGGATGTGTACAAGCTTCTCGGAGCGACAGAACAGTGCGGCCCGGACAGGGAACGGGACCCCGACACACTCGTCTGCCGGGATCGTGTCGTGAACGATGAAACCCCTGAAAAATCACTAGAAGTCGTGTCTGCCTCCTCATAATCCGATTTCGACTGCGATTCACGTTTAGAATTAAGTTTAATTTATTTATTAGTTACAAATATAATTTGTAAAATAAGTTTTTTTAAGTAAACGATATAGTTAAAGAAATGTTTTATTTAAAATTGATAAATACTTTTGTTTTTGTATTGTTTTATAATTTATTAGTCTCTATTTTATAAATCCCGCAAGACATTACGACTGTCCAAAAGGTTAAGAGACAGGCTCTGTACGTATACATGCATTAACAGCTTATTGTTTTTATTTTGACGGTATAACAGTATAATTTTTTAACTTCACCATTTCTTGGACTTAAAGAAAGAATAGGTTCTATAGTGTTATTATACTATGTATTAGGAGACTGCTTCCGAAAACGAAGACGGACGATAGTACTAATGACATCTTTGATGATGGGACGGAATAAAAATCGATACTGATAAAAAAATCATTTTTAATTCGTTTTATTAGCATTATATTATTTACACTCCATCATGTTATTACAGCTAAATGAAACGATAGTTTCATAAAAAATAGATCACTTAAAAATTTTATTATTAAAAGTTTGGTACGACGACATATCTTACCGACGTAAATGATCCGTGGCCTTATGAAATGAGGTTAAGATTAAAACCAAATACATCTCGTAGCGTAAATAATGCTAATAAAACTATTTTCACCATCGGACGGCCAAGCGCACGGCGACTCACTGTCATTATGTGGTGAACATGTCCAGTTTGCGAACAAGCTCCTGGTTCTTGATAAGAACTGTTAAGAAGTGAAACAACATGCCGGCGTCAGTGTGTCCGTTCAAATAGGACGTGGATCAAGATCAGATTCAATAAAAAGTGCGAATAGGTTGTAATAAGGCTAGTGTGCTATACCAGGAAAATTAATGGACAAGCTGCTTGATTTAAAAAGAAATGTTAACAGTTTTTTTCTTCCTTTTAATAAGCGTGTCTTTTATAAGTATTTAAATATAACATTATGTTTATTCCCTAACATATTACGTAAAAATTTCTACATGGCATTGATTTTTATCAACTATCGTCATTCTCGATAAGAATTATAGATAAGGTCAATAGAAATAAACTGATACTGATTGCAGGCTCAAAAAAATTCGTATCACAATCAGGGTATGTTATATAACGGAAAGGCAAATTTTAATGTTTTTTAATATCTAAGGTTTTTAAGCATAATTACTAATTACATCAATCATACACTTGATTGTGGGGTGTCCAATGTTCAAATGTCTCATTAGCGATAAGTAAGTTTTTAGCATTTTACAAATACTTTGCAAAAGGAACTACAAAAAAGGAGTGAATAAATAAACAGAAAAGCTGTTCTTTGTATAACTCCGTATTATTTTTACACGTAAATATAAGGTATATTCAGTCAATAATTGTATAATTGTAATTATTAATTGTACATATATAAGCTCTGATTCCTATCAGGAAAAATAGGGCAATGAAAAAAAAACTAACATTATATTTAACCATTAAATAACGAAACGTATTATGGCGACATAAGTTTTATTAAATTTGAAATAACTAAAATTAAGTTAACTAAGGTAAATTTAAAATATATAATTTATAAAAAAAAATAAGTAAAAATTGAAAATTTAAAACAATCTTAAAACTTTGTATTACAGTAACACGTAAAGAAATATTCTGTATTTTTATTTAAAGACTGGAAAATGAAAAGACAGAAGAAAGAATAAAACTAACTTACAAAGATGTCTTTGTAATAAATATTATAGATTTTTTTTTATTCAACGAAGCGACGAGACTAACGGAACGTTCACCTAATGATAAGTGATACGCCTGCCCATAACAACGTAGCGCTAGTTAGGATGTTATATACTATATCACATTATGGTCGTTACCTTGAGACATAAGATGTTGAGTCTCGTTACACCGACTACCTAGCTGCGAAGCTCTTCAAACCAGAACACAGTAATGTTTGCACAGTACTGTTTGACGACACAATTAGGAGCTGCAGAGGTTAGTACCTAGACGGCATCTGGCAACAGAGACATACGGCGAGTAAATTTGAGATCAATAATTTAATTGTTGATTTAATTACAGGTATCAGAAGTTGGCAATTTTTTTCAACATGGAAATTCTTAATATGACAGAATAGTTTTGCTTATTGTCACGTGAAACACAGTATTGCTAGAGTCATGTATTTTTAGTTTGAAAAACAAAAACGCAATGCGCATGCTATAAAGCCAAACGTAAGATGTATAATACTTTGTCAATATTTGATAAGGCACGATCTTTAATAACTTTACATTGTTTGAATAACAATATTGTGAGTTTGTCATCGCTTCTGCGTAACTACTTTTTTATTTAACTAAACGATGAGGTGTAAGGGGTCCCGCACAACAACTCATAGGACCCAAGCCAACCTCACCTGCTCTTGGTGCACCATGCTAATCAACAAATGAGGCTCTGGTTTTCACCAAACCGCATTAGGAATTCCTAGAAACGACGGCCCCTAATGCCTGGCAGGCCTACGAGTATGTCCACCAATACACGTTTGAAGATGATGATGAAGCGATACGAGTTGGTCGTTCGCCTCATCATGCCAGTATTACTTTTTTCCTTAAGAATATAATTATTATAAGAATTTTTATACTGCATCACAAATGTTAAGGTTTTATAGCTCTTTTTAAATTGTAAAACGTTAATGTTTGGGGGCAAAAAAAGCTTAGCGGTGGTATTCGCGTAGACAATCTTTTGTGATGGAGAACTTTTTCGTTGAGAATCGAAAGAAAAGATCTTCAAAACACACCCGCTTCTGGAGATGTATCAGTTTAATGTGTGATTTCTATCCAGTAAAAAATCCTAAGTAAGCCCACACTGCGTTGTTTGGAGCCTGAGGATCTTTTGAGGAAGATATTGATACTATCACCATCATTATTTCAGTCAAATGGTGTGTGGACATCATTTGACTGAAACTGGACTGACAGGAGCGGTCCTGTACACACAACTTAGTCCTTTACAATGGAATTACCTATTGACCGGTATATTATCTTCAAATTGGATCAACCTGTGTAATACACAAAAAATACTGTGTAATACAAAAAAAAAAAAACCTGTGTAATACACCAAGTTAGTGCATCCATTGAGTAGCCGTTAGATCTTTTGCAATGTGTATCACTCAGTTCCATTCCAGCTTATTTATGCTAGCACCGTATCAATAGCCTTTGTTATTTTTTCTGTTTATTATTTTAAATTACTGAGAAGATTCTTTCTTATTTATTTCCTACTTTGATTTAATCTCTTTATTTTCAGTTTCCTCAAACGAAATTTGTGTTGTTTTAAGAAATGACACGGATGCTATATTTACTTTATCCAAACATTGGACTTACACTCTTGAAAAATATGGTTATCTCTCAGTATGCAATTCTGCAAGTCATATACAAAATATTGTGATTTTATTATAAGAGATTATTTGATATAACCACAAGGTGAACAGTACCTACTATTTATAAGGTTGTTCATTTAAATTTTGAGTTTTAGATCTACTAATAAAATACTTCGTGGGATATTTATACATTCCCTAATAAATTTTACTTAATATATAATAATCGACGGATTTTCTGATATGAATTTTGACGAAAATTCATATCATACTCCAAATTTTTTTTTTATTTAAATAAGCTTTACATCTAAATAATAGATTTACCTAGTATTTTTACTATTTTTCTAACATTCCATTCTGTGAATTAAAATTTAATAAGGCAATTAAAAAAATTTACCAACAAACGTTCAATATTAAGTTTTTACTTTGAAACATATTTCATTTGATTATTCTAATTTATGGATATTACATGTATCGATAACTATAATATATCTACTTAACTAATTACACAAAATACAGAAAATAGTCAATACATGACTTTTAAAAAAAGCGATTTCATTTACATTTGTTAACATTAGATGTGATTAGATATATTACAAGCAATCTTTGATAAATCAAAATATATATAATGTATTTGCATAAGAACACTGTTAATGGATATATCCCCAAGTCTATATATTCCCTTCAAACTTTTTCAATGGTATTAAAGAAATAGTCCTTTTTATGATTCATTTAAGATAAAAATATTAAAAAAATAATCATTAACGTATTACTCATATTCGGGGACTGAGATCCGTCACGTTTTGAGGGTTAGTGGATGTAACATGTTCACGAAGGCCATTCTTTCCGAAAATGTTACATGATGATTTTCCTTCACCGTACATGTATAATAATTTATCGATAACAAAATAGCTACCATCAATCGCATTTATTTTTTTAAACCATAAAACCTGCAAGGAAAACATGTATAGTCATAGTCAATAATATTTTTTTTGCTTGTAATGAAATATCACGTTTTACAACAGTGGGGTCTTGTCAAACTTTAAGATTAATTAGACCGAAGCTCGTTTTGGTGAGAACAGGACGCAATCAGCGCAGTGTTCGTCGCAATGCAGTCTAAAAACAGTTTTCCTTATGAAATTCGTGATGTTGAAGAAAGTGAGATGCAAGAATTTAATAAATATTACCATGGTGAGTCAGTTATTATGTGCTATATATCTAGAAGTTTTCCTGACACAAAATCTCTTGTTTTATTTTCGATAGAGAAATCTTTATAGGATACTTTACTTCTTTTGCGAAATCACGGTTGTGAATATACCGGTGCCTGTCCTGTACTGCACCTCTACTTGCTCCAGGGACGGTCAGGTCCTTCACTAGCACCTATTATTTTAAGCTTAAGTAGGGTATTCTTCAAAAGATACCCAAGCACGGCCACGGCATATTTGACGTCCGCTTCGGGTTCGCTTAGTGGACAGTGAGAATCACCTCTTCAAAGCTTGAGAATCAACGAAACTTTTCCACATAATCCTGATTCTGCCTCTTCCCACGAAACAGATTATCTTTAAATCATTTCCCAAGAAGAGTCAGAGTTATAATGTTTTGGACATTATAAAAATAGAAATTTGCTACAATATTTTTCAGGTGCCGGATACTCTAATATACGAGTTGGACCGAAGTATTACAAACTTGTAAGCGATTATAGAAAGGACGCTGCCAATATATATAACATGCCGCTCAGACAAGACGATATATTCGTTGCGAGTTATCCACGATCTGGTAGTACCCCCTATTCAGTTGACATACATTTTTTATTTTATATTTGATATACATTAATACTACTTACTTTATGTTAACCGTAATTTATTTGTATGAAGTTACAACAACGCCGCAAATATATAAAACGTAACTGTTTCTGTTCCAGGTACAACATGGACGCAAGAATTAGTATGGCTATTGGCTTCTGATTTAGATTATTCTACAGCAGAAATAAAGCCGCTTGTATCTAGATACATATTTTTAGAGTAAATGTTGTTTTTTTAACAAGTTATGATATATTTTACCAAAGAGATTTATAAAATAATTTGTTAATTTTTTATTATGGCAAACTCGTATATTATGGTATCCCTATAAAGATTAACGTGTGGCCCCAAAAAGATTGTGAGCAAGAGTAACAGCTTTGTGTTATCTCGTTAATCAATTTAAAATCAGATTTACAAGATTTCAGCCTATTGATGTCCACTTGTGAACGTCAGCTTTTCTAATAGATTGACAGTGCGACCAATGAACTAATAATTGAGAATTGGTATTACCACCTATAATTTTTTTATCGATTTAACTTTAATTAATCCATCATAGAACTTTCGATGACTAAATCCTGAATAATGCACTTTCCACAAAAACTATCACGATAAACATATCAATCCATTATAATTGTGATTGACATAGTTTTGTATAAGTTTGTTTGGACCAGTACATATGCCAAAATATCATTGTTTCTTTTGATCGAAGAATTCTGGTAGATCAAATATCCGCATTGATAATATCGTGTAACTCTAAAACACAAGTTTAACCTGTTGTTAAGTAATTCTAAAACACATACTTAACAACAGGTTAAACTTAGCAAATGGCCTAGTTTATCTCTAACACATTGTTCAAAATAACTCTATGAATTACATACGTAATATGTAATAACCCTCGTGTATTTCTCTAATAGATTTCCCATGTTCATGAAAAAGGAAGTTCAAGAACAGGTAAAGAAAAATAATGTCGGTAAGGAGGAAGATATTAAATTGTTAGACACGCTGAGCACATTGGGATCCGAACTGGCCGCGCAAACTCCTTCGCCGCGCTTCTTCAAAACCCACCTGCCTATGACGCTCCTACCCTCCTCCATACTGGATACAGCCAGGGTAGTATACGTGGCTCGTGATTCTCGCGACGTAGCCGTGTCATATTTCCACCTTAATAGACTGTACAGGATACTCAATTACACCGGCGACTTTAAAACGTACTGGAGTTTATTTATGAGAAATATCCGTAAGTCTCTTTATAACACAAGAAAAATTTATATGCTACTGCTGTTGCTATTTTATCGTGAATGTGCATTTTGATAACGAAAATATAAAAATGTTATGTTAATTCTGCTCCTTTGATTCACCAAGTGAAATAACGTAAAGGTGGAATTTTACGACTTTACCATCGGGGCCTTGGTCGGACAGGATTAGACCTACACTTCTAGTTAAATTTTGGCAATGAACGTTCATCTGACAGTAAGAATGGTTACCACTACATTGTGCATGTCACTTTAAGACAAGATGTTGATAATTTAGTAATTTCACTAATTCACACTACAACACGATTAAAATTTCTTTACTACAGCACAATGTTTTTAATTAATTAAATAATTAATTTTTATTACAGTTTATTGGTCACCGTTTTTCGAGCATCTAAAAGAAGCGTGGCAGTTACGTCACCATCCCAATATGCTGTTCCTATTCTATGAAGAACTGTCGAAGGTACTTTGATGAATATGTATGATGAAAAAAATTCAAATAATGGCAAAAATGATTAAAACAACCATATTTAAAAAAAAACTCTCCTGTAAAAGAAATAAGGTATCATCATCTCATATTCATTCTTTATACAACTCAAATCAGACGAGTCGTTTGCCTGGTGATGAACATTCCTTGCAACCAGTAGAAATTATTTGTATTAAAAAGTATTCTATCGATTTTTACAGGACCTCCCTGCTACCGTGCAGCGTGTCGCCGATTTTTTGGGGAAAGAATTAACCTCTGATCAGATGAAAAAGCTCTGTACTCACCTGTCCTTTGAAACCTTTAAAAATAATAATTCTGTCAATAATAATGAATTAAAAAGATTGGGTATGCTGGCAACGGACGAGTTGTTTGTCAGGAAAGGTTTGAATTTTTTTATGCGTAGGTTTCACTATTCAAAATTTTTGAAGAATTGTGGCCTTGTCACATTGCTAAGTCATCATGTAAACACCTATGCAATCACTTTTTCCCAGCATGTTTTTATTTCTTAAATTAATGGGGTGTAAAGATTCCCATACAACAATTCACAGGATTCAAGCCAATCTCACGTGCTCTTGTTAATCAACAAACGAGACTATGGCTCCCAGCAATCCGTATAGGGCCAGTGTGGTGGTATATGGCCCAAATTACACCCTAAGAATCCCTACTTGATCGTGTAGAAATCTTTGGGAGAGGCCTATGTCCAGCAAAGGACGTCTATCGACTCATGATAAAAATGATGACATGGATAATATTCATTTTTGAGACCTCTTTCTAAAATATTTGTTAGTGTCTCTCAATATATCGTCGTTTAGTAATATGCCTCAAATAAAATTTTCATTCATCCATTCTTTTAATATAAGTGTACTATGTGGGAATTAACGATTATTTCAGGAAAATCTGGAGGTTGGCAGGAGTATTTCGATGAAAACATGACACGGGAAGCGGAACAATGGATTACAAAAAACTTGCAAAACACCGATATGAGGTTTCCATCCACGCAATAAGATATTTGTATATTGTACACACATTCAATAAATTATTTCATTATGTGTGAATTTGTTTATTAGTTTCATTCTGTTTATTTCTCAGGCGTATCTCTCTTGAGCGTTATATAAACTGGCTAGAACATTATAGTTCTTTTTCATTTTCAGATTAAATTTATTAATTTTTCATTTTAATATGTCTAGAATTAATTATGGATGTAAAAATTGTTTCGAACTGTGAAAACATTACAAACATTCCATATTTATATTACAAATAACCATAGCACAACAGATAAAAAAGCGATATTTGATCTGTGGAGATATTTGGGGCCTATTTCCAGCAGTGAACGTTTATCGGTTGATGATGATGATGATAGCACAAAGAGTCAGGACCTTTCAGTCACCATCAGCCAAGTGTATGCTAATTGACTTCACATGTCCACGAAAAATTTACTCTTGCAAAATGAAGGCTTCTTCACGATGTTTTGCTTCGCGGGAAGCTCGAGTTCAATAGGAAATTAAAATCGTACTCATTGGGACGACGTAGACATACGACTGTCTAAGAATCGGAGCTATTATCGCTTCTATGATATTTAAAGGGTCCAAGGTGTCATTGTTCAGTCATTAATAACTATTAAAATTATCTAATCGTCGTATCACTTTAAGGTGATTAGATAATTATAGTGAAGTTTAACAAAATTTAATTTCTTGGTACATTTAACAAAGGGACACCTAAGCAACAATACAGTGCTCACAATTTATTAGAATTTACTGATTCTAATAAAAAATGTCTCAATCTAAAACTAATTATCCCTTTGATATTACAGACGTGGATCCGAGTTTAAGTGACCAATTGCAAAATTACTTTAATAGTGAGTACAACATTTTATATCTATATTGACAACTTTATATGTATATATATATATATGTGTTAAACGCATTACGTATTTTCCTCCTGAATATCTCACAAATTTAACAATTTTTGAAACATTTCCATTGCTTTTTAAAAAATATCAAGAAGTCTGCAGATTGATAAAATATAATAAGTTCTCAGTGTATTATAGAACCGATTCGAAAAATACGATATATTCTTGTATGTCTCCATTTAGAAAAATAACTCCCTAAAGCTATTTTGTAAAATATCGTCAGGTTTAATCCAACTGTTTAATTTTTATCCTTCTTTTAACTTATATTTAATACACAAGAAGATTATAGTTTACTACTTAAAACACTAATAGTTTTTACAAAGGATTTTAGTTAAATTCTCACGATTAAAGAAAAAATGTTGGCTGTTTCTTGAACTGGGAGACTTGTCTTTCCGAAAATTTAAATCGGGGAGTAAATGGATATAATTGGATTAAAAATCCAATATTAAGTAAGTAATACATAGTTTATTTCTAATTTACCTATTTACAACATGAAAGTCTGATAAGTAAACACGATTATTTAAGTAACTAAGGCCTTATTTGATATCTAAAACAATTTCGAGAAATGTATGATAGTTGCCGAAAAATTGAAATTTTGTTTATTTCTCTGTCAATATGTTTATTTATTTTTGTTTTATATCAACTATTAATTAAGTTGTAAAGGATCACCTTTGGTACATTTGTCAACAATCACAGCAGAGCTAACGGGAGACAAAGTCTGATAATTTAAAAAAAATTTCGTAATCTGTTCAATTATTGGGAAGATAAGTCGGCTATGACGATTCCCACGTCAATATTTAAAAAATATTAGATTTATGGAAAGATTTTGACACCACGCGACGGAGCCGAAACAATTCCCAGCCAATATGAGAAATTGTCCTCATATTGGCTGGGAATTGTTTCGGCAATCATTAACATCCCAAACCCTGCTATTATAACAATCTTAATATGGGGACGGCGTAACTTGTCTTTCTTATCCACTACTTTCCATTAATTGTCAACTTATTACCTGCACATCTTTAAGACCTTTTACATGCATATCCTAGTTAATACAATTCATCCCTCACTTTTTTTGTTTGGTCTTTTTCTACTCTTCCTCATTCCACATTTTTTCTTTTCCTGAAATTTATTTTAGATATTTATTTTCATTTCACAATTTAAAGGCGCAGTCTTTACATACCTGATGATTAGATATATAATAGTTTAAGAAAATTGACATCCAATTACAACTTAATTACAAATAATTACATTACATGTTATTATCAGACATATGAACCAATGCATCTCTGGATTTGTCCAAATTTTTTTGAAATTTTGTTAGTAACAATGTTAAAGGAAGTTAAGGTATTAAAATTAATTGTTATTGATTAGATGATTCATTCAACGTCGCCACAACACGCTTTGGGCCCAAGGGCTACTTGCTACCTAAGGAATTCAAGGCGATCGGCACAGAGATATATAACATGGAGATTCGACCGACAGACACTTTCGTGTTATCTTTTCCAAAATCAGGTGAATGTGATGGCTAAAGATTTTTTTAAGAACTAATATTCAGCTTTAAAACATTCTTAAATTTATTACTTTATTTATTAAATAACAATTTTGACATCTAAAGAATCTAGATACATTAACATTGAACATTTATTTATGACACTCCATATTTTCAAAAACATTATTGTTAAAAATTACATTCGTAAATGCTTCAATAATTTCGAAATTTCTCTAAAATGTTAGTTATTTATCCGTGAAAATTAATATTTTCAGGCACTACATGGATGCAGGAGCTTGTTTGGCTTGTAATTAATAATTTTGATTACGATAAAGCAGCTGAAACTCCACTTAATGTCCGATTTCCGTACATAGAGTAAGTAAGTAATTAATGCTTATTTGTTTTTTGCGATGACAATGTGCATCATTCACGTTCTTGTATTTTCCTTTACTCGTAGAAGCGACTAGTCGAAGAGGAAGGTTGTTTAATGCTAATGATAGATAAGCCTGCACGAAATTCATACTGCCCCATATTGCACTCAAATTTCATACTATAAAATACTGTTTTTTCTGTGTTATTTTTAAATATATATCATAAATTTATTGTTAATTGATAAATAGTAATA
The DNA here is from genome assembly GCA_029034505.1 of Ornithoptera priamus. Classification (NCBI taxonomy): domain Eukaryota; kingdom Metazoa; phylum Arthropoda; class Insecta; order Lepidoptera; family Papilionidae; genus Ornithoptera; species Ornithoptera priamus. Next base: position 3,363,672 of record JARDWD010000559.1, read on the forward strand.
TTCATTGTTATTATATTTAATTAATAGGCGCCCGACTTTTATAAATTCGGATAAAATAAAGAGTAAATTGAAAGATGAGTCTACAAAAAAAGCCGTGGAGAGTTTTATAGTTACTACGGAAAATACTAGTAGCACTAACTCCAGGAGGTTTTTTAAATCGCATCTGCCTTTATCATTACTGCCACCCAAACTGTTGGACACCTGCAATATAGTGTATGTGGCAAGACAGCCGAGAGACGTGGTGGTGTCATTCTACCATTATAAGAAATTGACGAAGATGTGTTCAGAAGACAAAGACTTTAAAAGTTTTTGGGAACTTTTCAGAAAAGATTTAAGTGAGTATAGCGTATAGAATTACCATGTTTTTCTTTTAATATTTAAATCTCACGATGTCGAATCATATAGTAAAGTGGTATTAGTTAGGATGATACCAAAGATGAGACATAAGACGAAGTCCTATAGAGTAAGGATTTCTCCAGTAACATACTTAAGTTTTCATACTACTGTTTGGCAGAAGAAATACGTGTTAATGTTATTTTTTATAGACGTACTATGGAATCATCATCCATATTTTTTTTCAAGTTCCTTATACACCATACTTTGAACATGTTAAAGAAGCTTGGCAGTTGCGACAACACCCTAATGTGCTTGTAATATTTTACGAAGAACTCTCCAAGGTAAATTTTAATAAAATAATACTACATTCTTAATGCTTGCATTTAATACTGCTTGGCATTGAATATATGACTTACGACAATAGCCCCTTTTTTTGTTATCGGAGAGGAAATCTTCCAAAAAGATACCCTGTTTCTGGGGAGAAGACAAGTTTATATGGGATTTTTACCCACTAACACCTCCTCGGTGGTCATCTTCAGTATGTTGCGGGGGGCTCCGGGATCTCCTACGGATCGCATCGGTGCCTCCAGACAATACGTCTAAAGCATATTCCAGGGAAGGCTGTAGCCATCCTCGATACCCTAACTTTGGTACGACTAGACCACCTCTATACTTCTCGTTCATCTCGGATAATGTTGTGACAAGTGGACAATGATGGCCCCTCTACAACGCCCTCGAAGCCGAAAACCCTTTTAGTCGCTTTCTACACACAATGGGCAGGGCTTACGTTGGTCCTATTCTTTATAGCCTGAGACTACAAAGCAAATGGGTCTACTGCTCCTAAATGAAAACAAAGGATTGGTTTCGTTCCTAAATAATAACATTTTCTCATAATCCATTATAAATGAACATAAAAATTTTGTACACAGGACCTAGCCGGATGCATTCGACAAGTCGCCAAATTTTTTAACAAAGAAGTTACAGAAAAACAAATACAAGAGCTTTGTGAACATTTAAACATCGACAACTTTAAGAAAAATAAATCGATTAATCGTGAAAATGTAAAAGATTTAGGCATATTTAATGCAAAAGAAAGCTTCATTAGGAAAGGTAAAAAAAAACGTATTATTTTATGTATTTTCTTAAATGCTAATTTTACTTCTTATCTACTTACATCTATTAATTAAATTATTAAGACTAACTTTCTATTAAGAAAAACCTTATTTCAGGTAAGGTAGGAGGATGGAGGAGTTACTTCGATGAGGATATGACAGAACAGGCCGAGCGTTGGATAGAGGAGAACTTACGGGACACTGACTTACGTTATCCACAATAAAGTAAAATTATACTGTCAACACATATTATTACAATACAGTTTTATATATGTGTTTTATTATAAACCCAATCATATCCCAAACATTTCCCTTTTAAACCGATGTTAGTACAATAGGTAAAGTTGATATTCCTCTATAACTCAATTGTCTCATAAATAAACATTATTTAGCTCGCGGATACCAGATCCGCGAGCCCTGAGTTCGATGAAGCCGCTATAGTTGTCAATAGAACTGCGGCGAGAACATCACCATAAAATAATAATAATAATAATAATAATCATAACACACAAATCTCTAATAAATAATCATGCGATTGTTGATTAAGTAATTTGACTAAAATTTTGTTAACGTCAAGGTATCGAAGTGGTGGGCACGTATCAGCAAATGCATTGTTAGTAGAATCTTCATGTTTAACAGGAATGTGAGCCTCTCAGCTATTCCACGTGTAAATCAACATAGTGGAGATAAGAGACTTCATAAATGTACCAAAAAAAGAGCTAGTCCTGGTTGAAAGAGTAATTATTTTTTTACTATTGTGAAATTGGGCGTTATCAGGTGTATGTGGAACACCTAGTAAAAATGATTTGTTTTCTTACTTTTGGAAATAAAATGTCGTTTTTTTACTGTGTTAAAAATTTTATAAAAAAATGTGTATCATTTATTTATTGATAAAATAATAGTCTTATATAAGCCAAAATATTTTTTTAAAATATAGCAAGATCTTTTTTCGAAGTTGTAGCAAAATATCTTAGCAAATTTACTGGTGGTAGGTCTCTTTTGCCCGAGACTGTATATATAGTTAGGTACCACTGCACCTCCTATTTCTACCGCCAAACTGTACTGTGCAAACATTGCTGTGTTCCGGATTGTAGGAGTTTTAGGTAGTGAAATTATTACAACGGTAATGAGGTAACAACGCTTAATATCTTATGTGTCAAGGTGACAAGTGCAATGTGGTGTATACACTACACCTAACTAAAGCTACGTTGTTATGGGCGGGCATATCGGTTACCATCAGGTGTACGTTACGCTCGTCTCGTTCATTATATTGAAAAAAAAATTGTTTTATCAGTCGAAATTATAATTTACAAAATAAAATGTTGAAAGAATCACCGTTCTAAACTAGAGTGATAGAGATTATGAGGGTGATTATCTTCGGTGATAGATATAGATTTTATATAATTTCTTGATTATCGACTTTATATGAAAACTTTATAATAGAGTGATGTTTCCATTAGAATGATTATCTAGGGTTCCTTTATAAAATATTACTTAATTATTTATGATAAATTAATTTATGAACACAGAATATACAAATGTCCAAAAGGATTTTTCCATTTAAATAGGAAAATTTCAGTAACGAATAAATTTTATTAAAAATAGACGACAATAGGATAACTATTTTATAACTGAAGATGTTGACGGCTGACAAATTAAACGTTAAAGAAATTTATAATCGATGTTGGAGGTTGGACCATAGATATATAAAAAAAACTATTTTTCTTTAGTGGAATATCACAGTTTAGTTAACACGATGACCTAACCAACAGTACTACGAGTACTACGGCTTTCATGATGCTAGGTCTTTATTTAGGAATATACTATGAAATTAATAACAAATTAACCTCGATTCAGCGGCGAGGCGTCTATAATAATGTAAAACTAATTAGATATATACACTGCATCACATTGTGCACGTCGCCGTGAGACATATGTTAAGTCTCGTTAACCCAGTAATTTCACTAGATAAAACGCCTTTCCTACTGGAACTGAGTATCATTTGCATATTACTGTTTGTCGGGAAAAATACTAGCTGCGGTGGTGCCCTTCTAGATAGTCTTCAGCAAGAGAAACCTACTACCAGCAAATTTATTATAAATTAATACTAAATTAGTTTTGTATAGTGGTTATCGTGTAGTGTAATTAATATTTAATTTTTAAATCGTCTTATACCTTCATTTGATTAGATAATTATTGTAATTGATGTAATGCATGATATCATTATTACTATAAAACTTTGTTTCCCCGCTCTCCCAATAGCTTTACTTTGACACAGAGGTAGTTATACGACATTTGGGTGCCCATCATTTATCAGAGCTTACGAATTTAAATAAATAATGTCTCAGTTGAAAAGCAATTATCCTTTCGATATTGTAGACATCGACCCAAGTTTAAGTGACCAGTTGAATAATTACTTCAATAGTAAGTAAACTTATTTTATTAATATTCACAACGTTGTCATTCACATCATGTGTAAGGCAAATTTAACGCATTTGGTATTTTTCTCGCCCTCTCCGTAGAAATCAAATAATATTTGTTTCGTTTCGTTTAAAATATCGAGTAGTGTGCAGCTTAATCATTTGATAGCAAATCGTTTATGATATATATATACATTTAGGTAAGTATAATTTATTATAACTTGTATTCGCAAGCGAGCGTTGGAACCGAATTATTAGTATTTACTTTTTTTTTGGAATTAAGTAGCTATTACGGTATGTTTGGGTACGATAAGAATACGTACAAGATTATAATTCAGTGTAGTACTCTCATACGTTACTGTGGCGAAAAATATTTTTTTTGTATATTAGTGCAATATTTTATTTATCAGGTGATTCATACAATGTTGCTACGGCGCGCTTTGGGCCTAAGGGCTACTTGTTCCCTAAACAGTTCGAATCGATCGGTAGGGAGATGTACAACATGGATATAAAACCAAGTGACATCTTCGTCCTAACTTTTCCCAAATCAGGTAAATATAATCTATTTTAATTCTAATATAATTAACTGCGATATACTTTCAAGAAGCGTTTTAATCTAAAGTTAATTTTTAAACTGTATTATTATAGTTCAGTGAAAAATTATTAATGAATTAAACTCAACTAAAATAATGAAAAAATGTCTGACCACAACATCTCAATAAGACCGACATGTTAGTTGATTTTAACCCACGGCCATAAAAGACGAGGATGCTATGTCTATATTATATACTGACTATGAGTTAAAGTTTGACAATTTTTGTTTGGAAAATAATAAAATGCCAGTGGAAAAAATGTCCCTGGAATAAAAAGAACTTACTAATATAATTGTAAGCAATTTCATGACCAAATTTCTTTCACGAGGAAATTCGTAATATATTATTATTTTCAGGCACGACTTTGATGCAAGAGCTTGTTTGGCTTATAAATAATAACTTTGACTACGAATATGCCATAGCAACTCCACTAACAGTCAGATTCCCTTTTATAGAGTAAGTAATTACGAGTATTATTCGTTACAATATGCATAATAAATGAACTAATAAATTTTTATATGCAAAAGACTATAGATGTGAATTAAGTACTTTATAGTGCCATAAATATGTTTTTAATAAAATGAAATGAATTTTTTTACAAAATATACAAATATTTAGAATTAGTACAATTTATTATAATTAAAGTATATTGGGATAATAACCTTAAAAAAAAAATTACAGAACTTCCATGTTTATAAAACCGGATAAATTAAAAATTATGTTGCAAAATGAGATAATAAAAAAGGCTGCTGAGAACTTTCTCGTCACAACAGAAGATTTGAAAAGTATGCCGTCGCCGAGGTTTATAAAATCGCATCTGCCGTTCTCTTTGCTGCCGCCCAAACTGCTGGACACCTGTAAGGTAGTATACGTGGCCCGAGAGCCGAGGGACGTGGTGGTGTCATTCTACCATCACTGCAAATTCATGAAGTTATGTCTAGAGGACAAGGATTTCAAAAGTTTTTGGCACTTTTTTAAAAACGATTTAAGTGAGTATTGTATATACCATCGTAACACACTCGTGTATAACTTATGAAAGGTTTTTATGAGGCACATAAGTATGATATTTGTGAGCATTTAATTTGAATAACACGTCCATAGGTATAGTAATTTTAGTTTTATGTTTAAACACCTACTAAAAAATCTATGCAAACTGTCTTTTAATCATTTTACGAATTTTATCACATTTATTTAATAACTTTACGGTCTCATTATATAAATTCGATAAAATCCATAAAATGTCATCATTATCGACATCATCTTTACCAATGGACGTCATCTGTTGGACATAGGTATCTCGTAACGTATACCAAAAAATACGATTTTGAGTCCAGTAGTTCCAAGCGAATCTTAATTTACTAGTAGTAATAGTGACGTGCCTATGCTACGCTTTCCGGGCTTGCATGCTACCTTCCGTGCCCGATTTCCAGTACATCCTTGAGACGCTTATGGCCTATATTGGTGTCTCTAATCCTTATGCGAATCTTTTCATTTCTGATTTAATTGCACAGAGATACTCTGAGCATCGCTCTCTCCATAGCTCAGCGACTAAATTTCAGAAGCTAAAAGTTATCACTGAAGGTCAGTCTTATAGCGATGCTTATTGCCAATAATGACCGTATTATGTAGTTTCATAAAATGTTTACTATTAGTTTTATGTACAATAACAAATCATTATGCAACATATGATTGAAATTTCTCTTTATATACATTTATTCAATGGAATTGATCAAATTAATGTTGGAGCCACAATAGAGACAGACACCTTTGGGTCTATTGAATCAAGACATTCAGAACCAAAATAATTTCACTTATTTAATCAAAACTTAAACCAAAGCCGAAATGAGAGCTAAATATTCACTTGTTTCATATCATTTGGAAATGAGATGTGGTCAAAAGGTTAACATATATATATGTAAGGCCAATAACAAATAATTATATATAATAAGACATCAGGCAAATTATTTAAAAATAGTAGTAGTGTAACGTTAGGGAATTTACAAATGTTTTTTAAAGAATGTTCTATCAATCATTTCCTTATTACTAGTTACTTGGACATCGTACTTTAAACATGTGAAAGAGGCGTGGGAGCAGCGTCATCACCCTAATATGCTCTTTATATTTTACGAAGATTTGTCTGAGGTAAATTGCAAATATTGTATGTACTGTTACTGAGAACCGGAAATATTATTGAATATTTTATTGCCATGTTAAAATATTATATTACCCTTAACTCATACTAAAAATTTCATCATTAAATTAATCACTTATGATCGGTCGTTACTACGTAACTGAACTAAGTATTTATTTAAAACGATATAACTATAACAGTGTTTTAACAGAGCAGTTAATTTTTAACCGTTTCATTTTTAATATAATTTCTAGATAAAAATATGGTTTTATGAATAAATTCTGTTTAACAAGAGATTACTACTAAAGTTGTTATTCGACTCGCAATGACAGCATAATATAAATTTTTGTGCCAGGTAATTAATTCTCTTGGTTTATACGTGGTAATATTATAAAATATATTATTTGTTTTACGCAGGATTTAGCGGAAAGCACGCGACGTGTTGCCAAACACTTCAACAAAGAAATTTCAGAAGAACAAGTACAAAACCTTTGTGAGCATCTGAAAATCGATAACTTTAAAAAGAATAAATCGATTAACCGTGAAAATCTGAAGCAACTGGGAATCTTCCATGAAAAAGAAAATTTCATAAGACAAGGTACATTTATTATTATTATTTTTTTATTTATCCTTTATTGTACACCAGTTACAAGATATGGAATACATTATATATTTACATAAATGTACAATGGGCAGTCTTATTGCTCAAAAAGCAATTTCTTCTATACAACCCATTCGAAAGGAAGACGTGAACTAAAAGCAAAGATAAGATAGTGGTGCACTAAATTATTAAAAACTAAAACGCTTGGTGATAGATGCAAGCAATAGCACAATTAGACAGAATGTATAATTTAAACTTTATGATAGTAGTTACTTAAGTGTCTTTTGAAAGAAAATAGGGATTTGGCGGTACGAATATGGTTCGGTAAAGAGTTCATAATTGATTGAACAATATCTTGTAAAGAATATAGAGAATATGAGTATTCTTGCGTAGACGGATTGGCAACCACTTAAGTTTTTTGCGAAATTCAGTGATGTGATCGTATTTGCGTAACCCAAATATAAATCGTATACACAAATTTTTAATACGATCAAGCTTATCAAGCTGCGCTTCAGTTAAGTCAAGATAGTAAACATGGGCATAGTCGAGAATAAGCAGAAGAAGAGAATTAACAACCGCAACCTTAATGGCTGTTGAAAGAAAATTGCGGAGTCTGCGCAAGGAGCTTATAGCCCCATACATCTTTCTGCTGATCTCGTTAACTTGCGGTGCCCACGATAGACAGGAGTCAATGTAAATACCGAAATTCTTAACTTTGCTATTTTAAGAAATTACGTTACCGTAAGAATAATAGGCGGTACACCGGACCAGTTAATTTTGGACAGTAGTCCAGAGCTCCCGATTATGACTGATGATAGTGTCTTGTTGGGGTTTACATTCAGACCATACAATTTACACCAATCCGTAATATAAGCAAGATCAGAGTTAATGCTGTGGATGGCCTGACAGATATCACCAAGAGAAGCTCGAGTGTAAATTTGTAGTGTGAGTGTAAACATACAAGTGGTAAGATGAAAATAAATCGGGGGTTATAGAATTGATGAAAATAGCAAACAGGATTTTAGACAACAACCACCTAGAGGTACGCCAGCATTGGTGTTTAACCGGGGGGAGATATTATTCTGCACTTGGATGCGCGATTGACAGTCAAAGAAGTAATTTTGAAACCAGTCAATAACAACCGGAGATATGACAATAGTTGCGTAGAATACTTAACACAGAATGAAATATGGACAGAATCGGTAACGTATAAACTTTCATATCTAAACGCCTCGTCAAAAGACTGTGGAAACTACATCACTATAGTGTTAATAACTAATGTGAGTAAAATCCTCCTGCATGTAGTTAAATCAATAGTTACCTGTAGACTACACAAAATCCTTTGACAACGTATCGTCGATCGATGCTTATATCTGGGTTCCCAAATCTGTGATGATGGTAAATGTATTCTCGAAATAAAAACACATAACGGGAAGGCAAAAGATACTGTTACTCGCTTAAACAACATCTGGAAGAGGAGAAGAATTAGTTATGGCGGCGTTTAATTTTCGAACGCACTCCACCACTGAAGTTGAATTTGGAATTTGGAATTTGCTCCGACAACAGACCAAGAAAAGAAAGGAAAAGCGGCGCTAGTCGGAGAGTCAAAGTGAGTGAGACATAACGTTACAATCCGTATCGCACGAGTGATTATTAAAAGACTACTAACTAAGAATGCTTTCATTTGGATGGGACACTAGGGACAACTTCTTCTTCTTGTCGTAACCTCATGACTGAGAGACGTGACTATGGTGCGTGTGGGAAAACTACAGCAGCCTATTAACCGTCATACTTCTCTAACATCCCATATAGTATTATCTCCAAAATTAGACTATCAGAATCCGTGGTATTCCCTATTTTCCTGTATGATGTCGTAATGTGGGCAATTCCAGCCAGAGAGAGATAAAGTAATAATCCATTCGAGATATTATAGAGTTATCGTCCTCTAGATTTTACATGATCTTAAGAGATGTGCTGACCAAGTGGAGGCAGTTCGTCCGCTCCAGACAACAATTTTAGTGGTGACCACGATCTTTCTACACGAGGGAACGATCCTAGTAGGGTAGAATATAATTTTAGGGTTTAATTTTTAGGTGACTTCAGGTTGGTAAGCCCAGTGTGCATTGATTAAATTGTATAAAATAATAAAAAAATTTAGTTACACTTTGATAACTATGACGTCCACAAAAAATCATAGGTGCTGTAAGTCAATATATATATATTCATACTGTAAATTTTCCTAAATAGCATTGACTTCGGATTTCAAGCTACAAGAGCTAGAGTAAACTAGACATACACGCTTTAACATCTTTGCTCGCAGTTATTCTTAACCATATCTGAAATTGCGGTTAATTAGCTAATGATGATTAAAAATAAGTCATTAAGTTATCCTCTATGTTACAAAAGAGAAACCCTTGTAAGAAAGTATACATTTTATTTCAGGCAAGGTCGGCGGATGGAGAAGTTACTTTGACGAGGAAATGACAAAAGAGGCGGAGCGCTGGATAGAAGAGAATCTACGAGACACAGATTTACGTTTTCCACAATAAATTTGGATCAAATTATAACCTGTGTTTATTTTTTTGTTATTGGTATAGAATATACTTCACTTTATGATATTTTATTTTATAGAGATATGGAGGTGGGGTGCGGGGTGTTTAGTGAATAACAACGCACGCAGCAATATCAGTCCTATATTGATAATAACAGAGCGATTTAAAGTACACATCAAGTTACTAAGTATTACCAAGATTCAGTTAATGAATACAATTATATACTCGTATATATAAGCAGTTACATTGTAGTGTAGACGTCTTGTGATTTAAATTATGTATTTTTTTTAAAAAAAGGAATCAGTTTTAAATACAAATAAAAGTATAAGTAATAATAATAAAATAACTACAGCTACGAGTATCAGACATACTTGTCCGATATTGGCAGCAATAATTCAGCCATGTTTTTTTTCAATATACTTGGAAATATTTTTGAAATAAATATTAAAAAATGAAATTAATATAATTTTTATTAAACAATCCTTGTATGGTAACTGAGGTTTTATTGAGCAAGAGATAATAGCATATTTACTTTGCATTATTATTAGCAAAATATTTATAATAAAAATTTGCTCAAAACTTGTTTATTATTAGATCAAATGAATTTAGTGATTATTAAAATAAGTATTTCGTTTTTGTATATCTCATAATAAATACTTATATTATATTAAATAATATGTAGACGATTCTACAGTTAATATATGATTAAGTATGTATAATAATATATAGTTAATACGTCTACATTTTCGTTTTCGCGTATTACAACATGATTATTGATAATAGTTATTTGGTATATCTTTGAGACTAATATACATGTACTCACTTACGAAAAACGGCATGTAATAAAAATGTAAGGATTTCGTACTTCGTACCAGGAAGAAGTTATTAAACCGAGAACAGATTATGTAATGCTCTTTACTTCCTGCTTAGACTTTATATGTACAACAATTGCTTAATACGCAATGTATAAACTACCAGTCACAGTAAAATAAACTATTTACAACAAACAATCAGAGCGCATACATTTTTGACCAAATAGGAGCTGAGTATAAATATAAAACTAGATTCGGAATCACAAACACTACGTCCTATGGTACATATATGATAGTAAAAAATGAAAAATCAAACGTGGAAAATTTATGCCGTTTTAAAAGATTTTTTTTGTAGTTCAAACGAAAATAACAAATTTTATAGCATTTATTTTATTACTTCTTTACATATGTAATTAGCGTACTATAAGTATATAAAAATACAAAAGTTTTTTTTTTTACGAAAATAAATATTGTAATAAGAAGTTTTCAAATATCCCAACAGATGGCGTCACCTTGAATAATAGCTCACGCTATCGTTTATCATAACGTAAATCTTTATAAGGATCATATGTCTTTGCGTACATAGCCTTCAGCTAATAAGTTGATACGGAGTATACAATTGTATCCATTTACTGGATCTCTCGATCTTCATAATGCCAAGACTTAAACCTTAATAACCTAGAGTTTCAATTTTGATACCAATCTTTTAAACCGAATGTTCACATTACTATTAGTTTTTTTTATAGGTTGGCTGTACGTATTTTACTGTTGTATAATATTCGTCCCAATGAAATTAAAAAAGTAAATATTGTAATTTTTTTAGCTATTTTTCCCTTCATCTAGACCCTCAAGTAAACATAATAATATTAAAAGTAAATCACTTTCGTAAATCAGGCTACTAAGGGTTAAGTCACTCAGTCGTTACGGAGTATGCAATTGTATCTAATAATTCTAGTTCTTCGTAATAGTTATATACTAAGTAACTTGTTCTGTATTTTAAATCGCTCCGTCATTATCAATATAGTGCTGATACTGCTGCGTGCGTTGTCATTCGTAAGAAACCCCGCACCCCATCTCAATACCTCTACAATATTTAATAAATCGAAGTACATAACCATAACATTTATGAATTTTCGCCACTTTAAAAGAAATATATTACTATCTTTTCATTTTAAAAAATTGTGGAAATTCTGAAAAAATTGATTATTTATTGGATGAAGGCCTGTGTAATGTAGTGGGTTTTGAAGACATTTTCAATCAGTCCCTTTAATTTAATGACAATTCGTCATGAACTGTGAGATCTAGCTTTGCCATGAAACTGTAGTGGACTGAAGCAACCTTGGTTGTTTAACGGCTAGCTTTTCTATTATAGTTTGCAATTATTGACAATACAAATCCGTCGTATAGGTCTGACCAGATCTCGGAAACCTGTAGTGTAGGACGATACAGATTCTTTGTGAGATAATTTTTGCGCAAGGCAGAAGACATTGCTGGTTTTTCTGGGTTAAACTATTATATGAGTGTTTCCAATTGTCATATACTATCCATCACAAACAACACTTCGGTTCAAAGTTACATCGTTATTGTGACAGTTGTGTAATATAAATGAGCACCCAATATATCTATTGACAGGTTTTACTCCATTCATATGGTACCCCTTTCCTTAACCTTTTGGTTTTTCTAATTTTTTTTTCAAGTAAATTAAAATTGTTTTATCACTCAAACCCAAGCCTGCCACGAACTCTGTCGTGGTTTGCTATGGATGCGGTTCCATGATTACCTTAAATTTTCATTATCAATTTGGATCTCCTGGGTTCACGATAATCATCATGGAGCAAGATCGCCAGCGGTGATGTCACTGTAAAACTCACATTCGTATATAATGCGATATTTCAAGTGTATTATTTTGTGAACAGAACAACGTTTAAGGAAAAACAAAAAGCGCGAAAAAAAATAAATGAATAAATTCGAAACACAAAAGAGCTTGAATTGAAACACGTTTGTATTTAAAACTCCTAATCAAACTCCAGATTTTTTTTGATCAAATTGGCCAGTTCGATAAAACGATATTTTCTTGTGTTAGAACCAAATATAACCTAGGAGTCATATTTATAAACTCTGATGTTTCACTGGTTTACAGCAGCCGTAGTCGTAACAAGATTGTATTGACAGATATCATAACGTCATAATTATCACGGAGTAGATCCAAGCAGAGCACACTACGCTTGTTATTTAATTTCATAACCTATGGGATCTCAAGCCAACTATCCTCTCTATTAGATAGAGGAAGGTTTTTAATACTGAACTGACTATGTCACGTGATGAAGTAATTAGTTTATGTATTTCATGTAACATGCACGTTTAATAAAATAATAGTTAAATCGTATCGCGTATTCACATGAATATGAGAAATCATGGTTTTCGTTACACGTTAGTTATATGTCTGTTTGTTGTAGTGCATATGCGTTTGAAATGATAAAAATGTGTGACCAGGTACTTTTCATTACCTCACTATTATCTCGCCGATACGATATTTATTTAATTTATATTTTTCGCGCGATGTGTAAAAATTCTTTAAACAGAGACTAGTCCACAAGAACACCTCGCATAATTTGTACGTGTGTATGCTTCATAACCATTAAATTATGTCCGAGGCAAATAATACTTTTCCTTTTGATATGGTAGAACTTGATCCAACCTTATATAGCAAGGTGAAGAGTTACTTTAATAGTAAGTTGTTTAGTTATTTATGTTTATAATAATTTAAAAGATGGTCTGTTTACTGGTGAACTTTTTTGCTGAAAACTACCATGGCAGATACCAAAGTTGTTCCTTTCGTTCGATTCCACCGCCGAGCAGTTCTGGTTTGAAAGATGCTCTAGCTAGTAAAATTACTGGCGTAACAAGACTCGGAGTCAGTGAGCACAGTGTTGTATGTATGTGTAGTGTGTACATAGCTCTTGAAGTAGCAAAAATAAATATATCAACCTAATGGTAACTGTTATATCTTAATAGCAATAATAACAATGTTGTTTACCTAGGTATCTTGAAACATATCTTTCTTTACGATAAGGAATTATTTGACTAGCTGAATTACTTTTAAGAATGTAAGATTGTTTTAACATTATTTTTTATGGCTTTTTTTATTTTTCTTATTTAGTTAAGTCATACGCTACCGCCACTACGCGCTTTGGGCCCAAGGGATATTTGTATCCTAAAATGTTCGATACAATTGGCAGAGAAATATACAATTTAGATGTTCGGCCATCGGACATCTTTGTTGTGACTTTTCCCAAATCGGGTAGGTGTATAAGTAACATTTAAACATTTTTATTTAAAAGGTTGTTGTAAAAGCTGAGGCACTTCGTGGAATATTCGATGATGATGAGGATTGTTATCGAAAGGTCTAGGGCAATTTTTTAATATAATTACTTAACTAATAGTTATCATTACATAACTAATATGTAATATTGTAAAATCAACATTTCGTGATATATTATATATACATATTTTTAATCCAACACCAAATTCACCATTCTCCGAACTAATGAAAAATATTGTAAGTTTAATGTTAATAAATTAAGAATACGACGTGAAATTAATAGAAAAAATAAAATCATTATTTTCAGGCACCACATGGACGCAGGAGCTCGTTTGGCTTATAAATAATAATTTCGACTATGAAAAAGCTACGGATATTCCGCTTAATACCAGATTTCCTTTCATTGAGTAAGCAATTGCTTAGTACCGTTTAATTAGTTTATTTTTTATTTAGGCGGATATGTAAATGATAAAGAATCTTCAAATGTCGTAACTCGCATGTAAACAGAAAATTCGAATATTTATTGAAAATATTAAATAATAATAATTAAAGCTAAGTTCCCTCCTTCCTGTTCATTAACTATGTCTGAACAGAATATTCGTATTTAAAGCCTTACGTACATATATGTGAATGCTAATATAAATATTAACAGCATCAGTATGATACATTGATTAATTTAATTTTATTTAAAACTTGTATAAATTGTATCTACAGACAAGAGATGATCAGAACGTTTGATGTAATAGAGACAAATGAAGATAAGGCATTCATAATGGCTCGAAAGGCTTCTGTGACCACTACAGAACAAATAAAAATGATGTCATCTCCGAGGTTTATCAAATCTCATCTGCCGTTCTCTTTGCTGCCGCCCAAACTGCTGGACACCTGCAAAGTAGTGTACGTGGCACGGGAGCCTAAAGACGTGGCAGTGTCGTTCTATCACCACAGCAAATTGGCAAAGATGTGTTCAGAGGATAGAAATTTCAAAAGTTATTGGAGTTATTTCAAAAACAATTTGGGTGAGCTACGTTTTATTTATTTAACTATATATACCTCGTATAATGGTGGACTTAATACCTTTGTCATTATCTTCTAATCTACCTTGAGTAATGCACAGATGTTGACGTAGGTGCATTAAAGATAACAAAAATGATAATAATAAAAAAAATTAAACACATACGTACATTACATGTTTATATAAATATATAAAAAATACATTTAAATACATACATACAAAATGTTAAAAATGATTTCAACGATGACTTAGACCTAATTTTATTGAAGAGAAGTTCCCGTGCTTTCTATTTAAAAGTACACCGATTAGTTATTGTTCTGATATTGATAAGGAACGCATTTTAGAGAAGAGTTGCATTGAATAGAAAAAGAAGACTAGACAATATCAGAGGTGTAAGAAGGGCCCAACAGAAGCGCGTTTTTTCTATTTTTCCACAAAAGTCAGTAGAAGAATAAAATGTTTATTTCACACTACTAAGTGATAATTTTAAGAATGTGTTGCGGTGTGGTGCTAGTTAAAATATTTTATGTTTACTTAAATTAATATTAGTCAATTACGTATGATGAATAACATATATCGCATTATATTTATCATATCATTTTACAGTGACATATTTAGACGTAAGATTGTATTCATGATAATTTCTTAAATTTGATGACGATAAAAATAATTATATAACAAAATCATATCTTTTCGGCTAAGAAGGTCAGTGGAACATTCTACATATTTTGATTTTCAGTTCCATGGTCACCTTATTTCGAACACGTGAAAGAGGCGTGGCAACTGCGTCACCACCCTAATATGCTCTTCTTGTTTTACGAAGAACTGTCCAAGGTAAGCAAAAATAACATTGGCAGATGTAATGCATATTTAAAGGTAACAAGCGCGTAACCAAATCAATCACATCAAAACTTCTCAATTATATTGATTTACAATAGCTTGAGATACGAGTTTAATTGAATTCTTTACATTGATAATTTTATTATGCTTCACTTCGTGCAATGATTGCAATGTATGCTTTAGCAGTATTACATAAATAATTAATTTTAACAGTAGCGAAGCTAAGATTAATAAAATTAGCAAATAAGTATAATTTGCAAGAAGATATGTATCAAAACTTATTTGTTGTGCACAGAATCTTGAGGACTGCGTGCGACGTGTGGGGAAACATTTCAACAAGGAAGTTTCAGATGAACAAATACCAAAGCTGTGTGAACATCTGAAAATCGATAACTTTAAGAAAAACAGATCGGTGAATTTACAAAACATGAAAGATTTGGGAATCTTTAATGAAAACGGAAGCTTTATCAGACAAGGTAAATATAAAGGCAACGTTTTGATAATAATGGAGCGACTTAATTAATCAATTGTAATGACGTCAATCGATTTAACAGTATTCTAATCTGAACGACATGAAACAATGTCAATAATTAAGTATTATTATGAAAATTTATTTTAAAATATTTTGTATTGTATTAATTCATAATCTTGGTAGAAGATTCACTATACTATAACTACGTATGCACAAATGCATCGGCTTAGTTAAAATTAATATCGAAACGTTTTATCTGTATGCGGAGGTGTATGTCGTCTACTGCCCAATTAGTTACTAAGTAAAATAATCTGGAATAGTTTTTTAAATGAACTTTTGCAAGTAATAACAAAAGCCTTTATTAACCTGTTTCTATGGATCCTTCGGTTCTTTATTTCTATGAATATTGGCCAATTTTTATTTATATTTTCCCTTTAAGGTAGTTATTAAATTGTTAAAAAAATGTGTTTATTTTAGGTAAGGTCGGTGGTTGGAAGAGTTACTTCGACGAGGAGATGACAAAAGAAGCGGAGCGCTGGATAGATGAGAACCTACAGGACACTGACTTACGTTTTCCACAATAAAATTCAATCAAATTATATGTAATACGATATAAAAAGTTTATAAAATGAATTAGAAATAAAATTATGAAGCATCTATGAAATTCAAAAAATAAATAACCTATAACCATTTATAAATTATTCCCCGTTGTTTAGCCATATTTCCATGTCGGTACGTTCACTAGCTTTCACGTGATTGGCTAACAAACAAAAGTCATTGTCATTATATATGTACATAAATATATACATTTGTGTATAAGAGACCCATACATTTATATATATAACACACACACACACACACATTACAAGAGATCTATATCCAGCAGTGGATGTCCATCAGTTTCAGTGATGATGATAATAAAGTGTATACAGGGTGAAAAGTAATAGGTGTAAAAGATCTGGAGGGGCTAAAGTATAGGTCGTATCCTATATATCTATATATGGAATAAATACCCCATCTAAAAACGATCGTTCTGGAGTTATAAATTTTTTAAATATTTTTCAAAAAATCCCCGATTTTCTAGGAAAAAATTCGATGATTTTATTTCTTATGAGTAAGAAATAAAATCATAACTAATAAAAAAATCATAAAAATAAGTTACTACAGAAACTTTTAATGTTATAATTATTGTTTAATGATTTTTTTATTAAATTAAAATAATAATCATCACTTAGAGGCCTTTTATTACCTTTAATTTAGGTTTTTTGAAAGTCGTGACAGTAAAAAATAAGGCGTCATATTTACATTTTAATTTAATCTTAAAATAAAATTTTATTTGTTAAAAATACGCATAAAGCAAATAAATAAGTACCTGACTTCAATACCTCTCCGACAAGGTATGAGAAAGTACGTAAAGTTTCTATAATTAAAAAAAGAAATACTTTTCTCAAACTGACCGCCACGGTTGCTTATACCAGCACAAAGTATTTTTCTTAAGTCTGTGACTCGCCCTGTGAGCTGTTCTCTTATCTTGTCAGCAGCGACGATGATGCGTGACTTTAAATCTTCTAACGAGTTTATAGGTGTTGTGTACACTAAAGATTTCATGTGCCCCATAAGTAATAATCTCAAGGTGTTAAATCAGGACATCTTGCGGGCCACGGTGTTGATCTGCCTCGGCCAATCCATCGCTGAGGGAAAATAGTGTCTAACCACTGTCTTACGCCGAGACAATAATAGGCGGGACAACCGTTACGCTGGAACACCTTTTCTCTTCTGGTTTCCAATGGTATATCTTCCAGATAATTAAAAATATGGTGTCGAAGTAAATCTTCGTACGTCTCCCCATTTAAATTGTTGGGCACGAAGACTGGGCTTATCAAGTAAGTATGAATTATGCTCATCCATACGTTTATGAACAATCTTCGCAGATGAGCTTCTTCTGTAATCACGTGGGGATTTTTACCTCGTAGAGACTAATGATGACTATTATGAAATTTTTTAATGCCGTCTCTGTCAACCTTTGGTTCATTACTTCACAATATTTTTGTGAGAAAATTATTATTTTCTAAGTCTACATGCAAGATAAAACGGCAGAAGTCTAATCTCCTTGCACGGTGTCCTTCCTCCAGGGCCTGGACCGGTGTATAATAGTAGGGGTAGAGCCTTGCCGTATGCACAGTAAACCACACTTTCCATTGTGTCAAACCCAGCAAAAATAAAATCGATATTTTTTTGAAAAATATTTAAAAAATCATTAACTCCAGAACCATTGTTTTTAGAGGGGGTTTTGCATACATACGTAGATAGATAGGATACGAGCCCCTCTAAATCTTTTACACCTATTACCTTTCATCCTGTATATACATATATAGACAGAAGATATCTATTGATTGATCTAAGATATCTTAACTCATCACATATCTCCGAAACTATTAAAGGTAAACATTCAAATTTTGGTAGAGATATTGCTTTTACTATTTAGAGGTCAGCTAAGAATGGATTATCAAAATTCCTTCCCCAAAGGGAAATGCGAGGATATAAATAACGGGAAGAGGTGTAAGGGGCCATGGGTGCCGGGTTATTTCTGATTAATTTCAAATCTAAATCTATGTTGCAGCCAGGAAATCGAACGAAGAACAGCTAGTTATTTATCATTCATCAATCGTCAGCCGATAGACGTCCTCTGTTAAACATAGGCCTCACTCAATCTTTGTAGTTTGTAATGTACCTTCCTGTGACAAACTGACAAATGACTCAAATATAATAATAAAACAATATTTTATCAGACAAATAAATTTTTATACGTTTTCATGTTTAATATAATTTTCTAAATAAAAATAAGGTTTTATGAATAAATTCTGTTTAACATGGGACTTTGTTACAGACGCTATTTCACTCGAAATCGACAACAGAATATACGTTTTTATACAAATTCTCGTAGTGTAAACATAGTAATATTATAAAACATGTTATTTGTCTTACTTAGGATACAGCGGGTTGCGCCCAATGCATTGTGCATGTATTAAACACTACCAACAAAGAAATTAGAAAACAAAATTAATATTCTGTAGTAATTAATAAGCACTCTATGTATAACATTTAATGTGTTATTAATGAAAAGATAATAGCATTTACTTTACATTGTTATTAGCAAAGCAGTAATAAAAAAAATTTGCTCAAAACTTATTTATCGTTTGATAAAGCGTTTCTTGTTTATTTCGTAATAAATACTCACGTAATATTAAAAGATCATTAGATAGTTCAAGAGTTAATATATTCCTAATTAAAATATAAAATTTAGACACATATATTTTCGTTATCGCATATTAAAACATGAATATCTGGATCTCCGACCTTTCGCAGATTTTTTTTTTTTAAAAAAATCCTCACAACTATAAGGATAATACCAAAAAAGTACTGGACTTTTACAATGATTTATCTCTGTACATCATTAAAACTTCAAGCTATTTCTGCAGAGCTGGTGCCACGGAGGAACTCATCTACACACTCACTATATACCAAATTTTCCATCATGTGAACAGAAGGATATCAAAAAAAAAGGGCGAAAACAAAGGAATGAATAAACTAGTAACACACATATGAAAGCTTAAATTAGAAATACATGTGAATTTGAAACTACTAACCAAACTCCAGAATATTTGAGAACAAATTGACCACTTCAATAAAACGCCATTTTCATACGTAAGAACCAAATATGACCCGGACGTTTCGCAGCTTTACAGCAGCCATGGTCGTGACAGGACTGCAATGACAGATATCCTAACGTTAGCCTGAATCAAGCAGAGCTCCGTGTTTTGAGTACTAAGTAATATGCTTGTTGTTTGATTTAATTTCGTTACCTATGGGATCCCAAGCCTGTTAAGGACCTCGAGCATCTTCTTTATTTAGAAAAAAATTTATATAGAACAAAGGAAACTTTTTAATGTTGAAGTAACAGATATCATGTGGCGGATTATTGGATTCACGTATTTTAGGTAACGTACACGCAACTCTCTTTGAAGAAGGAATTTTGTTTAGCACTAATTCATTTATACCTGATCTTAGTCACTACATGGCAAATGAAATAATCGTACAAAATTTTAACTTTATAGGGGCTACCGTTAGAAATATTTTTGTTAGTAACACTCCCGCAATTCTCTTCAGGGGTTTTTTTTAATATTATTTTCTTATATTATTATATAATTTTCTATGGTGTGGTTTATAAGGTTTCTATGGGTTCGTATTCTACACATCATAGGGAAAAACCGTAGAAAACTTCAAATTTTTTTGTTGTAGGCTAGAGTTCAAAATACTTTTTTTTCATTCATCCCCTCGCAATTTTATTCAGGGAAGAAATGATGTAAAATTTAACTTTGAAAAATTTGTTTAAAATATATCTTCTTCTACAGTAACCGCATGATTAAAACGACTTCTATAGTAACCGCATGATTAAAACGAAATGAAATGTTTATAAAAGTTAATTAGAAATAAAATGATGTGGGGTAAGGCGCACAACAACTCACGGGCGCCAAGCCAACCTCACTTGCTCGTGGTGCACCCTACTAATCGACGAACGAGGCTTTGGCTCCCACCAACCCGCATTAGGCCAGCGTGGTGGGAAATTGTCCTAATACCCCCATGCGAATCACTACAAATGTGGAAAGATTTAAGGGAGGTCTATGTCCAGCAGTGAACGTCAATCGGCTGAAGATGATGATGAAAACGATGAAGTATCTACGAAATTCAAACAATACATAGGATTTAAGCATCTACAAATCATTCCACGTCATATGGTCATGGTTCCCATGTCAGTACGTTGACTAGTTTTCGTGTAATTGGCGAACAAATAAAATCTGTTCTCATTATATATATCCATATAAAAAAAAATTCTTGGCTATATATAATATATAGATGAAGAATAGTTTTATCAAATTTGTAATATCACATCGCGTAATAGCATACATAAAGGAAAGTTTTTCATGTTTTTTTACGATGTGTTCGTTATTTGTATGTGTATTGAAGTTATCTGTTAGAAATGAAAACAAATGTGTTATCAGGTGAATGACCTCACCATTATCTCACCGCTACAAGGTTTGTTTAATATCATGTTTTCCCCGCGAACTGTGAAACAATCTTTAAACAGAGACTAGTACTCAATACTATGCTTAATTTGTTCTACCCGAGGATTATGAAATAATATCTGCCACTCATGATTATACATTAAAAATTAAAACAAATGTCTTATCAGGCAAACTATCTCATCGATATGATGTGTATTGAATTTCATATTTTCCCTGCGATGTATGAAAAATTCTTTAAACAGAGACTAGTCCACAAGAACACCTCGCTTAATTTGTACGTGTGTATGCTTCATAACGATTAAATTATGTCCGAGGCAAATAATACTTTTCCTTTTGATATAATAGAACTTGATACAACCTCAAGTGATCTGGTGAAAAGATTCTTCGAATGTAAGTTAATTATGATGCATATTTATTTTTATTTAAGGCGAGATAGTTTACTGGTGTCTAGGTAATCTAAGCAGGTACATTGATCTGTTGCAAGATACCCTAGCTTATAGAATTACTGGAGGGTAAAAAGACGTAGTAGAGATGTTCAGTCTTATCGATCAGAATGTAGTGCAGTTTTATTATTCTAACTACGTTTGCCTTTCAGCAATAAAAAAAATAAATTATTGACGTAATAGTAACTTTTGTTTAATAACAGGAACAATGCGATGTTGCTTACGTAATCACCTTGGAACATAAGTTCTTTCACAATGGTGAAGTATTGTACTAGATAGATTTTTTTGTAAAATAATTAAATGTGTCCTTACTTAATTGTATTTTAATAAATTGCACTTTGGTGTTATTATTTAGCTGCGGTACACAATGTCGCCACTACGCGCTTTGGGCCCAAAGGATATCTGTTTCCGAAAGTATTCGAGACAATTGGCAGAGAAATTTACAATTTAGAAATCCGATCGTCGGACATCTTCGTCGTGACTTTTCCAAAATCAGGTAGGTGTATATGGGGTGAAATCCATGGGTCTAGGGTTATTATTTAATATAATCATATGGACAACTAAGTCTCTGTTGCCGGACACCAACTGGATAGGTACCATCGCAGCGCCTATTTCAGCCGCCAAACAGTACAAATGTAATGTACAAACAGTACTATATCTCGGTTTGAATAGCGCTGTAGCTAGTGTAATTACTGGGGTAGCGAGGCTAAACATCTTACCTCTCAAGTGACGAGCGCAATGTGGTGCAGTCAGTATATACCATACTAACTACCGCCACGTTATTATAGGTAGACGTATTACTTACCATAACGTGAACGTCCTCCTCGTCTCATCGCATTTAGGAACAAAAAAAAGTTTTATAAATTATATGAAATGTTTGAAAATAATTATTTTGTATTTTTTTTAAATATTCAATAACGATTGTAAGTATGTAGTTAAGCTTTAGTTCAAGAAAAATCCTCCTTTCACCAAACAAATAAAGAATATTTGTAACTTTAATATTAATTAATGAAGATAATGACATGGATTTAATAAGATATATTAATGTAAAAAAATAAAATCATTATTTTCAGGTACCACGTGGACTCAGGAGCTCGTTTGGCTTATAAATAATAATTTCGACTATGAAAAAGCTGCTGAGATTCCGCTTAATACCAGATTTCCTTTTATAGAGTAAGCAGTTGCTATGTACCGTTTAATTTATTATTTAGGCGAATATGAAAGTAATAAACAATTTCCAATTGTCGTAACTCACGCACATAAACAATAAATTCAAATATTTATCGATAAACAAAAGATAAGTAGCAAGCTCTAACTATTAGGCCAATGGTTATAGCGTGCGGCCTTCATTCCGAAGGTCGTGCGTTCGAATCTCTGCATGTACCAATGACTTTTAATATTTAAGCTATGTACATTTGTGAACTTTAGTAACAACAACGAAATATAGAAACGGCGAAGGAAAACGTCGTGAGCGAAACCTGCACATGAATTAAAATTTATTATAAGGTGTGTGTGAAGTCACCAATACGCATTGAGCCTGAGTGGTGACTATGGCCCCATAGCCCTCATATTGAGGATAGGCCTGTGCCCCAACAGTGAGGACGTAAATTGGCTGTCATGATAAACAAAATTCGTGTTCATCATTAACTTAGTGTCAAGGGAATAATCATATTTATAGCCTTACTTACAAATATGTCTTTTTATATAAATATTAATAACAATTGGATTATATATTTTTATCTACAGACCACGAATGCTTCTAAAGCCTGATGTAATAGAAAAGTCGAATACAGATGAGAAAATCAAAAAGGCTATAGAGATTTCTATGGTCACTACAGAACAAGTTAACAGTATGCCATCTCCGAGGTTTATCAAATCTCATTTGCCGTTCTCTTTGCTGCCGCCCAAACTGCTGGACACCTGTAAAGTAGTGTACGTGGCACGGGAGCCTAAAGATGTAGCGGTGTCGTTCTATCACCACACCAAAATGTCAAAGATGTGTTCAGACGACAGAGATTTCAAAAGTTATTGGAGTTATTTTAAAGACGATTTGAGTAAGTTACATTTTCTATTTTTACACAAAAATCAGGAGACGAATTAAATATTTGCTTCGTTACTAAGTAATAATTTAACGAATGTGGTGCTAATTAAGATATTCTCAAAATTAACCCATTATGGTGTAGAGTTAAAAAGAGAGCAAAATACATAGAATTGGAAGTTTGACCTGATTACATACGAGTCGTCTCTTTATTATTATATTATGAACCTAACTCGACGGACTCAATGGAGAGAAATGGAATATGTGTATTGTGATGTGAGTTTACCGTCTTAAGATAGTGATAATAAAAATAATTACACAACAAAATGCTCAATAGAGCAATGCAAAAGTTCAATAGAGCGATCTATATATTTTGATTTTCAGTTCCATGGTCACCTTATTTCGAACACGTGAAAGAGGCGTGGCAACTGCGTCACCACCCTAATATCCTCTTCTTGTTTTATGAAGAACTGTCTAAGGTAACATTCAATAATATTAAGCATTATTATCTTGACAAAATATGCCTTTTGAAGATGTAAGTCATATTTTTAGGTAACTTACTAAAAACATCTAGCAAAAACTTATTTGTTGTCCATAGGACCTTCCGGAGTGCTTGCGACGTGTGGGAAAACATTTCAACAAGGAAATTTCAGATGAACAAATATCAAAGCTGTGTGAACATGTGAATATCGACAACTTCAAGAAAAACAAATCGGTTAATTTTGACAACTTGAAAGAGTTGGGAATGCTTAACGAAAACGAAAGCTTTATCAGGAAAGGTAAATATAACGGAAAAGATTTGACAATATAAAAAAACGTATTTAAACGATTATAATGACGTCGACTGATTCAACAACATTCTCATCCTCACGAAATGAAACACTGTCCATCATTATTGTGATATTTTTCTTTAAAATATTCTCTTTTATATTGACAGGACATATTGTTTAGTATTACAATTTTAGTTGACTATTCACAATGCCTACCTATGCTCAAATTATCATCAGGAACATTTTTTAATTTAAAATGATAATTTCCCATCTAACAGAGAGTTATCAAATATTATTGCTAGTGACAAAAAATATATTAAAGCATGTATCGATCTTTTTCTAGTGATAATATTACTTTATTGTTAATTTAAAAAAAAAGAAATTTCTATTCTTCTTTAAGGTTTTTCTATTTAAGATAATTACTCAATGGTTAAAAAAAATTATATCCCCTTCAGGTAAGGTCGGCGGATGGAGGAGTTACTTCGACGAGGAGATGACAGAAGAGGCAGAGCGCTGGATAGAAGAAAACCTACGGGACACAGACTTACGTTTTCCACAATAAAATTCTATGATATTACAATCTGAGTGTTAATATTTACTGTTATCAATACAATAAACAATATTGTTATTTATTTTACGAGTTTAAATTTCTTTTATATTAGTAAAGATATAATTAATATAACATGCTCGAGAACATTAAATAGGCATTGCGGTGGTGCCTACCTGGATGGTATTCAACATATCCCCACAAAAATTGTTTAAACAAACATTATTTTGTTCAATAAAAAATAGATGAATTTGACAATAGAATTCTGAATTAACAAAATAAATGAAATACATACAGTCGACTATTTATGTTATTATTATATTATATTTAAATCGACGACAAGACGTGAAAAGTACTAGGTATCATGAATAACATATATTCCATTGTTTTTACAATCTCATGATGACTCAAGTACTTAATAATCTTTAAGTAATCGGTGATTTTCGGATGGAGATAATGATGATGATAATTTCTAATGCTCCACCACGATAAAATACATAAACAACAAATGGTTATCAATTTTTTAAAATATAAAATCCAATGTTTTATTGTTATGTTTATTTTGTACACTTGAAAGAGGCATGGCAACTACGTCAATATCTCTAACATGCTCTTTTTGTTTTATGTAGGACTGTCTAAATTCCAATATAATCCAATATAATAATATATAACTATTTTAACGAAAAATACGTTATACAGATATAATTTTGCTATTACTAACTACATTTTTTTAAAACAAGTCATACTCGCCTATAAACAAAAACATTTTAATTTTCTATATTTGTACATTACTGCGCGAGATAATTACTACCATAAATACACTAACAGCACGATAAATTTATCTAGTTTTAATAGGTTTGGTGCTAAAATGAGTTAAAATAGTAAACAAATACCAGTTACAAAAAAATATGTAATAAAACTTATTTGTTATACGCAGGAACTCACGGAGTGCGTGCGTCATGTAGGGATAGATTTGAATTGCAACACGGAAGTTTCAGATGAACAAATAAGAAAACTTTGTGAATATCTGAAAATCGATGTCTTCCAGAACAAATCGATTAATTGTGAAAATATGAAAGTTATAGGAATCTTACAAAAACCATAACAGAACCACTTGGACAATAACAGAGTGGCAGTATAACTCAATCGTATATGGAATTTAACAATTTTAGCTCAGTAAACTGTAAACATAAGTAATTATCATCAGTTATACGTTTACCAGTGTATATTCTACATATGATGACGCTGAACAGGAACTATATAATATCATGAGCGTAAGATTTTATCTTTGGACAATAAATTCTTAGTAACTTCTGTACTAGTATGTCTTCAACGTTAGACTATTACTACGTTTCTAAATAGTACACTTAATAGCAACAAATCCTTAATCAGTTTGCAATTAAGTCATAATTAAGTTTCAAGCTTTATTTTATTAAAAATATATTGGTGCTTGCCGTAAGTTTTGGTAACAATAGTAAATAATGTAGGAGTAATCAGAATATAAAAAATATAATTTACAATTATTATTTACTTTAATTTTTAAAATCTATTAGTATATCATTTAATGTTTCTAGTATTATATAGAAACAATGAAATTTCCACAAGAACTACTTTAAAACAGGCACAGGTGTGGTTAGTTGCAAACGACCTGGACTTTGAAACTGCCGCTTCAATAAAACAAAGGTTAAGAAATCCATTTTTAGAGTAAGTAAAAATTGACGCATTCAAAATATTTTTTTTTTCCAAATTGAAAAAAAGACAAAATTGTAGTAAAATCTAATGAAATCAAACATGAATTTTTCTGTGTATAAAATGATGACTGTATTATTACTCATTCTACGCCTATTTCTACCGACAAACGGTAATATGCAATATAAAATTTATTCCGGAGAGAGTAGCTAAAGTAATTACTTGGTTAACAAAATTTAACACCCTAAGTTTCAAAGCGATAAGTTTAAATATCCAAATTAACACCTCCATACTAGAATTCTTCCCTGTTTAGTATAAAAAAAATACAAACTTAACGTTGACCTACAGAAATCCGCTCTTCCTCTCTCCGGATTATTTAACAATTAAAATATGCGAAAAAATTTTGAGATTTTACATCCATATAACCTAGAAGATATGCAAATGATGCCGACCCCAAGATACATAAAGACGCACCTGCCAATATCTCTACTTCCGGCGAAAACTTCGGAGACTTGCAAAGTGGTGTACATAACACGCGATCCAAGGGACGTGGTCGTCTCGTAGTATTTTCATTGCAGGTTAATGAAGATCAGTAATGAAGACATGACTCTAAAAAGTATATGGAAGCTCTTTATTAAAGATTTAGGTAAGATTTATTTTAAAAAAATATTACGTCTCTTTCTATTTAATACTTATGTATGGTTACTCTCTGTTGTCAAAGATTCAGTACATACCTCAACAACGATTTTTCTCTCATCAATATTATATTAATGTCCAAATAGTGCAGTATTCTGGCCTAAAGAGTGATTTAACTATTGAAGTAATTTAAAATGTTAGGACTAAAGGCATTGAATACAATTTAGTATTTACTTGTGCTATGTCTATGTTTTTTTTTAATTGTTCTCCTGTGTTTTGGGTCTTTTACTACAATTTCACTTAACATCTATCTATCTTTGCCTTATTCCTATACATTATTTTATTCTTCATACTCTCCTTTCATCCTCTCTTTCTTCCATTCTCTACTTATCTATCTCCTATCATACTGCATTTCATTTCCTTCTTTCATACCTCTCGTAAGTGAAGACAGTCGCTCCGTCGTTTCTCCTGAAACAAATCATCCCATTCTCGTTTCATTTTTTCTTTCTTCTTCTCCTTTCTTTTATGGTTTTACGTTTTTCCTTGGTAGGTCTATGTTGCCGTAGCCGTCTGTAAGTTCCACCGCATCGTTGGTTTCTGCCGACAAGTAGTAACGTTTGCAAACATTACTATGATTCAGCTAGAAGGGCGCTGTAGCTAGTGAAATTACTGGAGTAATGCGACTTAATATCTTATGTCTCAATCCTAATTAGCGACACATTGTTATAGGCGGGCGTATCACTTACCATCAGGTGAACGTCCCGTTCGTTTCTTCACTTCGTCGGATAAAAAAAAGTATTGCTTAAACATCAGATAGCGCCTTATTATTATAAGCAGGCTTATTCTTTACTATCGGATAAATCGTATAATGCACACCACTGCTTGACGATAGAAAAAGGCGCCGCAGTAACAAGACGGTCTTGGTAATAAAAACCCATTAACTGTAATAAATCTAGTCTAACGAAGATTATTTATTGTTGCATTAATTTTAAGTAAATTTTATTTTTCAATTTTAAGTACCGTATTTCTTTGTTCTCATATCTTAAAGAAGCTTGGGAACAAAGAAATCATCCTAACATGTTGTTTTTGTTCTATGAGGAATTAATAAAGGTGAGAATTATTCATAAATTTTTTTATTATAAATTTTAAAAATATTCTGTAAAATTATTGTTTATGTGGGACTTTATACATTATCATTAAATTTATCTTTTACTAAGTCAATAACGTTTCATTTCTGGTTCATTCTTAAATTTTTACGTGATTAACGAACAGAGAAAATCCCGTTTTATGACGTGTATAGATCATCAGTAAAAAGTGTAAATAAAGAATGAAAATAGAAAATATAGATTTGAATGATAGTAAGTCACTGTTACCGGAGACTGCTTATGTACGGAGTGTCCCGTGGCGGATTTAGAATTTCTTAATTAAATTAAAGGATGTTATTATTTTAGAATATACATATATTAGTCATAAAAAGAAAGACGAAACATGCGGATTTTATTTTTTGAAGATCACTCCGTCCAAATGTTTTTCATCGCGACGTACACACTCGCGGAATCTTTCGAGAGTATTCCGAGTGTATCTCGCGGAGGCTCATGGTGGCTCTTGCTGTGTGAGGCGTGGCGCCATCTTGTTGAAACCACGTGTGAGAGCTGTTCGATGGATGTTCTCTTAGTTTCGGTATAAAAATGCGGCGATAGACATCACCATCAACAGTTACGGTTGCTCCACGAGAATTTTCAAAGAAAACCGGTCCAATTATTCCATTGACAAAAAGAGCACCAATCCACTGTGACATCGTGATTAACCAATCCGCACAAATGCAGCGCCAAACTGTAATCCCTCTCTGGTCGGTCCCCTTAAGATTCTGGATGATGTCAGCGCTGCAAGCCATTCGACTATTACAGCTTATCTGACACTGGACCTGGATCTACGGCCTGTTTACAAAAAAAGTGTGCTATTTGTAGTGTAGTTATCTGACGGCGGAGTTTTTATAATGTGTCTGGTTATTGGTTTCTCTGGCGAATATACTCGGTCGTCGAGGGCGGGCGCGGACTCGTCCCCCAACTACCTTCGCCTGTATGGGAATCTCTGGGCGGTGAGAACCGCCGCTGATCGCGGGTGTACTTAGTGTACGCGGTGTGTGAGTACCTGTGGCGCCGCGTTCTAAAGCGAGGGCGGCGTGATGCGGATATTCGGAGCGTGTTGGTAGTGTCCGAGGTGTGTGTGGTGGCGTGGGTGTTGTCGGTGGCTGTGGGTTCATGAGTGGTGAGAGGGACCCCTGGGGATGACGGGATTAGCGCATGTCGTGGTCTGCGCTTATTGGTCTTGGGATTCGAGAACGGCTCGTAGTCAGCCGCTTTGGCCACCAGAGGGTTCAGATGAGTTGACGCCTTGTCGAAATATGATTCGGAGCACTCTCTGAAGTGTTCCGCAATGGTCGGGAGTTTGAGGTCACTGTGGAGGTCCACATTGCGCTGGTACCATTCGGCACCGGTTGCGATGCGGGTGAAGCGGTATTGAATAACCTGCAGGGGTTTGAGGCGTGCTTCGGACGAATGAGCGAAGACTACGCTGGCGTAAGACATTATAGGTCTTACGCATACCTTGTAGAGGTGGAGCTTGTGCCTGAGAGAGAGCTGGCTCTTTATGCACAGCAGGAGGTATAGCTTACCCAGCACTTGGGCCGCTTCGTTTCTCGCCCCGCGAATGTGGGCGATGAAGTTGAGCCTGGCGTCGAGCGTCACGCCGAGGTATTTGACCGAGTCCCTCCATGGGACGGACTGGCCGAAGAGGGAGATCTGGCCGCGTTTATGGCCTTGTAAGACCGACTTCCAGTGAGGGCTTTCGATGAGTGAAGTGGATGGCTTCACTTTTTTCCGGGTTTACATCGATTCGCCACTTCCGGAACCACTCGCCTAGACGAGTGGTTGCCTTCTGTAAGCTACTCGTTATAATACCCGGAGCTCTGCCCGAGTGGTAGAGAGCGGTGTCATCTGCGAAAAGAGCGAGGCTGACGTATCGGTCCTTGGGAATGTCGCTCGTGTAGAGCGAGAAGAGTAACGGGGAAAGGCAAGAGCCTTGGAGGACGCCGTCTTTGATCAGCCGGATCGAGAAGAGAGCGTGCTCGGCTACTCCATAAACAAAAATAAAAATATGTTTGTTTTTTATTACTATATAGGATCTACCAGCAGCTGTTACTAGTGTTGCAACTTTCCTCGGGAAACATGAAAGAGGAGCAAATTTAGACATTATGCGATCACATGAACTTTCACAATTTTAAGCAAAATGCATCAGTAAATTTGGAAAACAAAGAAATACGACTATTGGGAGGAAAAAGAATCTTTCACCCGAAAAGATTTATTATATTCATTGTTATATTTAAAGCACTACTATAATAATGTTAGCTCATTATTGTTGTGGACAGAAATGTAACTTACCATCAAATGGAAGGTTTTCTCATCTTATCGCTAAAAAACATATTTTATTAAAACTCATAACAGAAAAAAACATTTGTTTTTTTATTTATATTATTTAATGTCTTGATAGTTTCACAAGGTATATGTAGTTTAGATGTTAAAACAAATAACATTTTACCATTATCGGCAGGTAAAGTATTAAGAATTATTTCAACTAAGACATGGAGCGGGAGGCCGAGCGTTGGATAGCGGACAACATGCGAGGGTCTGACCTCAAATTCTCACATATTGTCCAATAGACACAAATACAATCGACCCATACAAAATTCATCACCAGATTTATGTAGTAATAACTTATTTGAATGAAACTAATCTTAAAATAATAATATTTTGCAAAACCTTACAAACCTATTGAACCTGACAATCTGATTTTATATAGATAGTTTAATTCATTTCGTTTTTTTTTTAATACTACGAATCGACAAGACGAGCGTGACGTTCACCTTCGTAATTGAAACGCCCGCCCATAAAAAAATGGCGCTAGCTAGTATGTTATAAACAACACTACATTGCGCTCGTTGACTTAAAACATAAGATGTTGAGTTTCTTTACCACAGTGATCACACTAGCGATAATGTCCTTCGATCCAGAAAACGAATATTTGCAAACTACTGTTTGGCGGCAGAAATAGGCGCTGTGATGTCACCTACCAAGACGTACTCGGACAACAGAAACCTACCGCCAGTAAAAATACAATAAAGAGTAATTAAAACGTTTGAAATCTATTATGTAAATGTTACGTATATAAAATCTACGTTTCTTATTTACACTGCTTTGGGATAATAGTGCCATTCAAATCTCATTAAATTTATTTGTTAAACGAAAACTAATTACACAAGTTAAGATAAAACATAATTTTATTTGTAAAAAGTTACGTGTAGTTGGTAATACTTGAAACAAAAAACCGACCATTGAAACCGATAACATCGTGGAAATCTTGAAGCATTTCTGTGTAACAAAAAACTTCTTAATAGAACGTAATTTCATTATTCAGCCGTTGTTATTATAAATAATATAAAGTTGATAAACAACCAATTAAGATATTAGTTTTTCATAACAAAAACATAAATAAATTAAAACATTTCACGTAAACACGTATGACAAGCAACAAAAACATTTATCGATTGGAAAAGAAAATCTTAATAAACAAAGATTTGAAAAGTTAACACTAAATGTACATTTGTTCGCAACTTCAAGCAAATAATGTAAATCTCTGTCTTAACTTTCTTTATTCGACTAAGCGACGAAGTTAGGTGGACATTCACCGGATGGTAAGTGATACGCCTGCCCATAACAACGTTGTTCCAGTAAAGATAATAAACACTGCACCTCATTGCGCTGACCGCAATGTAAAGTTGTTAAGACAGTAGTAATTACAGGCAAAAATTAAGAACTGAGATCTCCGACAACAGAGACCTCCAGAAACAGGATACAAAAAAATACTTTTTAATCCTGTGAAAAACAAAAAATGAAACGTTTTTTTATTTAACAAAGTTCCGTTTGAAAGTTCAACATGCTATGTCTACGACGAACACAATGTGGTGCAGTATATATCATCATAACTAGTGTCACGTTATTTGTAATGAGCAGACGTATCACTTACCCTCAGGTGAACATTCCGCTTGTCCCGCCGCTTAACAGAATAAAGAAAAAATTAACAATGAAGCCGAATTATGTATAATTTCCAGTTTATGTCTTTAAACAATGGGTATAATGTATTTAGCAAAAAAATTAAAAAAAAAACACGTAAAACCAAGAATGAACACACGCAAGAAACTAAGACCAAAACTAAATAAGACCAAGACCGAATAGTCAAAACCAAAACTGGCACCAAGATGGTCCAGTCTTGGTCTTATTCTTGCTTCGCTCGTCACTAGCGACGATATGTAATGACAGCATGGACCGTCGTTTTATACCACTGTGACACGGACCCAATCACACTTACTTCTAGTGTTTCCTATTCCATTAATATATATAACTATTACCTTCTGTTAACTGTAATAAATCGGTTCATTGTTTCGTTAACAATTTTCTGCGTCGCTGTGAACCAAGATCAAGGTGACACACTTGCTACAAAGTTGGATGTTGAGGGACCGTTACGCAGTAGCTCACAGAATCGCTACCAGCGCGCGCGCTTTCACACTACGAGCACACAACACTTCAATCAATAAGAACTTAAGTGTAAGATATCATTGCAAAACATGGACAATTTTATAAATAACAATTTTCCGTTGGAAATAAAAGATGTAGAACAGGAAACGGCTGAAAAGCTAATGAAATATTTCACTGGTAAGTAAATTTTTAATCTTAAATATATCGTTAATAAACTTTTGCATATATTACTTACGTGACATTTTTTATGTAAAACGTATAAAAGAACTATAACAAATTCAATACTACTTCTACTATATATATATTTATTAATAACAAAAATTCTAAAATGAGATTTACATTAGTTGAAAGGAATGTATATATGTCGGTACTATTATTTACTAGTTTATTCAGTGATAGATGCACCGTAAAGTGATCATTAAGATATCGCATTAATAATTTATTACTGTACACTTTTAAACATTTATACTTGATAAATCTGGACATTTTACTTTATATATTTTTAAAGCAACCTATAAGTTTATATTAATACACAAAACTATGCTATCTATAAATATTGGGGATCGTGGATAAATCAGAACGAATCTGGAACTCATTACTGCATATGTAATTACTATTGAACTTTTTTTATTCTACTAAGCGACAAAACGAGCCGCACGTTCACCTAATTGTAAGTGTTACGCCTGCGCATAACAACGTGGCGCTAGTTATGATGGTATACACTGCACCGCATGCACTATATAGGGACTTACCACCAGTTCACTAGTAAACAATAATTTAAAAATTTTTATCTGATTCTATGCCGATAATTTTTTTATAATATAAATTGACAGGTTACAATATTTATACTCTTGTTAATTGCATACTTTCATATTTTAAAACACGGGACTTTCTATGTAAATAAATAAAATATGTACAATGTGATAAAGAAGCATAGAATACAAGTCATTCATCATTGAAATAACGTTTGTGATAATAAAAAAAAAACCGGACATTGGTTGGAAAGCAACTTTACAAAGATAGTCTGAGAATAAAAGTGAAAGTGGTTTTAGGACTACGCATAATTAACAAAATAATTTGATTCCCACATTCTTTATCCTTAATGTATATAGAGAAAATAAAAGTTTCTCACATATTTATCTCAAGCTATTTGAAAACCTGTGCTTATCGCGTTTTACTTCTTTTCAAATCCAAATCTTAAACAATGTGATTTTAAATCTTCTATTACGAGTACATATCACAGTATGCCCCATTTGCATTAAGCGACGTTATACATTTATTTAAAGGTAAAAGTAGATATTTGTAAAAGAGCATTGATCCCTGCAGTATTTTACTTACTAGTGGTAAGTCTCTGTTGCCGGAGACCGTCTATTTAGGTATTTCTGCCCGTGCCTGTTTCTGCCGTTAAACCGTGCTGTGCAAACAGCGTATATTCCGGTATGAAAGGTGCTGTAGCTAGTGAAATTACTGAGGTAACAAAACTTTACATCTTATGTCTCAGTGCGAGGAGCACAATGTGGTACAGAGTGTAACATTCCAACTTGCAACTAGCGTTATGGCAGCCTGGGTTATGCGCGGGCGTATCACTTACCATCAGATGAACTTCCTGCTCGTCTCGTCGCTTCGTTACAAAAAAATTTGGAGGGTAGTATAGAGGCACCACGATTATACGCAAAGATCCTATGATTCCGGTTAAATGCGTTGAGCAGTAGTAGAGTCAGTATGACTGTTTAACCACCACAGCGGAAGGGTATCCTATGCAGGATTTCACCATGAGAAAACATAATGACTAGGTGTTCCCGATCGTTTATAGTAATGGTTTTATGTATTCAAGTGCCTTTGATTAACATAATATTAGAATGTTTATAATTATGAGTTTTTAAAAAAAATTGAGTCTTGCCAAGTAGCTCTATATATATATGAATATACACATACATACCTGTTTTCCGTTAAAGGACGCTGTAACTAGTGTATTTATTGGGGTAACGAGACCGAATATCTTGTCTGGGGCGACGACCGCAAGGTAGTATATAATATATTCTAACCAGCGCTACGTTGTTATTTTTCTGGCTTTATCTGGTTTATCATTTACCATCAGGTTATCGTCTCGTCCGTCTCGTCGCTTTGTTGAATAAAACAAACCTATTATGTACAAAAATAAACGTACACATTTATTATTATACATTCGCGAGATCTAAAGTCATTGACCAGTAGGAATGATAACGTGAACTATTGTATTAACATAGTTCATTTTAACTCGCATCACAACAATTATTCAAAACAAAAGAAAGGTATAAAAAAGTAAAGTTAAATTATAAGATGTGATAAATATCCCATTGGCTGATTACTTGTGATAAACTATTTACTTTTAATTTTGGACTACTAGACTCGATAACATATTTTTTTATATAAATTATTCTATACGCCTTAACTTGTACTATTAGAATTATCATGACTCACTCCTTAAGACGTAACTCCTACGTTTCTTTGTACGTTTATACATTTTTATTTTATTTATTTATTTATTGATACACCAACAGCATAACATATTATATACTATCCTACGTTCTAGGTATAGTGTACTATATTAAATATGTATGCCTATTACAGACGTACACAGGTTTGGCCATAGTTTGGACGTAAAAACATTAAAGTGAAAAAGAAAATTATAGTCTACAATTAATTAAAATATACAATTGAATTTTGAACAAATATCAGTTTCCAAACAATCATCAATTAGGTATAGTATGGTGTGTAAGTTCAACACAGTGACATCTCGCAGAAACCACATGCAATAAATAAGCATTAAATATCAGAGAAGTGATATAGCAACTTATCTTTAAAAATATTTCTACAATCGCTGAAAATGTCTAATTCGGGTATCTTGGCATTAAATGTATTATAAGCATTGCACATTCTGGCTATCGCGTGGTGTATTCCAAGATTAGTTCTGTACTGTGGAAGACTAAAAATTTTGGTTATTGGACGACGAGGCCAATTGCGGGGTACTCTAATATTGATACTCAGGAGGTGATTTAATTTTTCCGTTTAGAACCTTGTGGAGGAACATTAGGTCAGAAATTGTCCGACGATTGTGTAGAGTAATCATTTTTAAGAACTATAAACGACTTTTGTACGTACGTACGACGAATACTGCTTTTGTATGAAAATCCGGTTATCTTGTTGGCTAAGTATCTAGTGTATGCACGTTGAATACCCTCCATTTTTAGGTCGATTATATAAATATATCACTTTACTTATAGCAAGTCAATTAACTTCATAATGAGAGTAGCAGTTAAACGTATTTTTCTTTCTATTTCCATTTGTTTCTATATCATCACTAAACTTCTATAGAAAAAATTAGGATCGCACGCATCGAGCGCACGGTCGGGAAAACAAGTTTTTTGGTTTTAATAACGTTTCTGACACTATTGTCAATTTCTTGTAAAATTATTTACAATGTGTACTCATATCGATTCAATTATCTCAAATTGGTGTCGGTCAGCCGGCTATTGTCATTTCAGTATGACCTACTTCGTGTCTATTGTTAATAAACTAATTGTATTTATGATCAACAAATCCTTCACACGAATACAGTTCAATTTCACTTGTCCGACTACGTAGAGGTCTTTTTTAATACAATGGAAAGCGGCAACAAGGTCTTTCGTTACATGCACTTTGGTTTAATCAACGGGTATGTAATACCGATTTCAAGAATAGAGTCTTTATTATTATATACTTGTTTTATATTACTCAGTTGTTAAGTTGTGCGCTTAATTATTTTAATACTGAAGGCGACATTTTTTCGCCCTTCTATAGAAACTTACATTGTGCTCGGGAGAATTTCTAAAAAGATTTAATTGACCTAAGAAAATTAATAAATACAAATAACTTAAAACAGTACGTACAGTAGTACGTAGATAAAAGAAATAGAAATGTACGTACATAAACTCACAGTCAAATGCTAAAAATCCTTTACATTTTGAAGTATGTCTCCTAGTAAAAATTTATTTGCTCCGATTGCACTTTTTCTTCTAGCTTCTAGACTTTAATCTGATGGTAAGGCTCACTGGAAACATACAGCTATCATCAGTACAGAGACCTGCCATCAACATTACATATTGATAACTAACAAAGTAAATTTTCTAACAGGTGAACTTACAGGCTTTGTTCGCGTGGGCCCCAAGGGTTACTTCTTTCCCCAAAAATATAAACAGGAGGCCTCTAACATCTACAACATGGAAATACGACCCACTGACATTTTTGTAACCAGTTATCCACGATCAGGTAATTTTATTTACGCATGTATCATAACTATTTAAACCTTAACGTAAAAAGTTAAAAAAGGGACATTTTAAAATTTATGATTGTAAGATTTTAACTTAAAGCAGTAAAATATAAAACACTTTTGTTACAAAAAGTGAGTTAATTTTTATAATGCATTTTGTCTTTAATACAAAGCATTTAACAGTGTGTAATTTTAATATATCATGAAAAGTGATATATTAAATTAAAAAAAGTGTTACAAAAAACACAAATTTCTTAAAGTAGGGATTATTTTATAAAATTAATAACAAGGATTTGTTATAAAAGTTTGATTAATCATTTAAAAATTAATGTCTAATGCACAATAAACAATAAACATTTATTGTTTAGCGCTTCAAGTATACCATGTCTGTATTAGACTGTTTATAGGAACAGCTAGAAATATATACAGACATAATTCTACCACTTTACTGATTTGCACAGGCACAACTTGGACTCAGGAACTGGTTTGGATGGTTGCCAACGATTTAGACTACGAAGGTTCTAACGCCGTACCTCTCACCGAGCGATTTCCGTTTTTAGAGTGAGTAAATATCAACTTGGAAGTAAATATGTAGTGAATGAATGATTTCACAACAAATTGATTCTCTCAAACCTTCGTTGCGATTATGTTCAATGCTCACATTATAGAGTTTTGGTAATTTAACACAGAAATTACTAATCCATATTATTACGAGTGGTATTCACTGGTGGTACCATCGCTGCGCCTATTTCTGCTTCTAAACAGTTCTGTGCAAACATTACTGTGTTCCGGATTAAATTAAACGGAATCGTAGCTACTGAAATGACTGGGATAATAAAATTTAACATGTTGTCTCAAGTGAACATCCCGCTCGCCTCATCGCTTCATTAATTTAAAAAAAAAATTGATTTTGTCTAATTTATGGTACGAAAATGTGATTTTGAATAAATTTAGCATATCTAGTAATACTTGTACGTTGGTCAGTCGAGAATGACAGTACGATAACATTTATGCGAATATAAATATTATTACATTTAATGATTGTCGCTACAAGTGCTTTGCAACAATTACAAAAACGGCTAGACCGAATTGAGATTAACGTCATAGTTATCACGAAGTAATTTCAACTTTTAATTATTAATGTAGTTCCATCTATACAGAATGAAATAAAAAAAGGTAAATTTAGTAGAGCAGGTGGTCGGGTACTACTCCCGACTTAATATATTGTTATTATTGAAAATAAATTAAAACACTAATGTACTGTAGGACATCAAGACACTGAGTTTCTGTAGATCGGTTTAATTAAATAATAATTAAAAATTGAAGGTACTCCGAACGTAAAATACCAAATGTGGGATTTTCTGTATTGGCTTTGTACCCTTTTTCTTTATTATTTCTAGGAACGCATTAACAGGATTTTAAACTTTAAAGTATAAAAAAGTTCTAAATTTCTCAAGTTCTAAATTTTTCTTCTTTTGAATTTCCTTAACACTGTATTAAAGTTATTTATTCCATCTGCATACATTCCCAAAAATATGAATAATTTTAAGAAAGAAAATTTATGACAGATATAATCTTAAGAAGAGGTTGAAAACTGGTAAATTTTTGTTTGATGCCGAAAAAAAAATTTAACGTCTTTTATAAAAAAAAATTCACAAACATTTTACATTATTATCCAAAAGTCTTTGTATTATTCTGCCCTATTATAGATATATCATAAATACAAAATTTGACTATTGTACTACTATTTTCAGATTTTCAATTTGCGTACATCCTGTGATGAAAAAGCGGTTTTATATGAATAATATAGATAACGAAGAGAACTTAAAGACTCTTGAGTTGGTGTCCCAGCCTGCAACTGAGCAATTAGCTCTCATGAGTTCACGGCGCTTCATCAAATCGCATCTTCCACTCTCTCTTCTTTCCCCAAATCTTCTTACTACAGCTAAAGTGGTATACGTGGCAAGAGACCCGCGGGATGTAGCGGTCTCTTTTTACCATCTCAATCGATCCATGAGTACGCAAGGGTATATTGGCGATTTTAAGAACTTTTGGAAATTTTTCATAAGCGATTTACGTGAGTTCATAACTTTCATATCATAATCTTCTAGGTACTAGTCGGACACAACATGAGACCTATAGATTTGGTCTCAAACAATGAACATTTAAAGGATTCGTGAATATACATACGGGGTGTTAAGACACCGCTTCTGAAAACGAAGACAGACGATAGTACTAATGACATCTTTGATGACGGGACTGAAAAAAAAATCGATCCTGATTAAAAAAAACATATTTTTATATCGTGTTATTTACATTATTTACGCTCCATCATATTAGTACAGCTAAATGAAACGATAATTTCATAAAAAGTACGTTACTAAAAAAGAAACCAGCAATGACACAGAAAAACAAAAACAGCTGATAGTCGGATCAACAAACGCCCGGGCGCGGCGGAAACTCGAGATGTATTTAGTTTCAATTGAACCTTATTTCATAAGGCCACGGAGCATTTATATTGGCGCCCGGGCGTTCGTTGATCCGAGCTTCAGCTGTTTTTGATTTTGTGTTACATTGCTAGTTTTTTTTTAGTAAAGTAATGAATTTTTTATGACGCTATCGTTTCTTTAGCTGTACTAACATGATGGAGGATAAATAATGCTAATAAAACGTTTTAAAAATACGATTTCTTTTTAATCAGTATCGATTTTTTTTTCCGTCCTATCATCAAAGGTGTCATTAGTACTATCGTCCATCTTCGTTTTCGAAAGCGGTCTCCTAACACCCAGTATAAATACCAATAGTTGTAAAACTTAATACTAATAATCATATTGTAATAGATATATATATATATAATTAGTTACAGATAGATAATATATATTTTTTATAAATTTTGCAATATCTATCTATATCCTGTCATTCATCTGAATTAAAGCAGAGTTTTGATGTATTACTACTTATTACAGATCACTGGACACCATATTTTGAACATTTAAAAGAATCGTGGGAGAAGAGACACGATCCTAACTTATTGTTTTTGTTTTATGAGGAACTTTCTCAGGTATTTTTCAGTAAAATTTCAAAACTAATTTAGCTTACTGAATGAATTTCAAAACACACTTTTTTCGTATCTGCTAATAGGAAATTGCAACTTGACTCGTGTTATTGCCTTTAAATATTTAATAAAACAAACGACAAAAAAAAATTTTCGTGAAAATGGCATAAAATTAACTTAACATTGTTTCTTACATATTTTGTGTAAATCCGTGGCAGTATTCTGTCTATTAGAAAAGCTCTATTTTTCTTGAGAATATAATTCAAATATTTTGGTTAAGTTGTTGTTGACTTACTTTTGTTTGTATTAGGGGCGATAAACGGTGACTTAGACGGTAACAGCAGCGTGCTTTAAATATAATAATTATTACTTACCGTTATCAGATACCGTTTATATCCTAATTCAAAAACCATATTTAAAAATATACCTCTGTGTGATTTAATTCACAAACTCAATAAATATTTTTTTATTCAATTAAGCGATGCGAGGAGTTCAACGTTCACGTGATGGTAAATAATAAGCCCGTCCATAACAACATAGCTAGTCAGGATGATATATACTGCACCACATTGTGCTCGTCACCTGAGTCATAAGATGTTGAGTCTCGTTACCCCAGTAATAACACTAGCTACAGCGCCTTTCAAACCGGAACATATTAAATTTTATACACCACAGTTTGGCGGCTTTAATGGGCGCTGTAGTGGCCTACCTAGACGGTCTCCGGCAACAGAGACCTACCATCAATGCCACCACTACATATAATACAATTGCTTGATAACGTCCAGTTTAAAGTAAAGTGTAACACTTTTATAATCATATATTTTAATTTAAATCACAAGGATCTTCAAGCAGCCGTGATCAAAGTTGCGGAGTTTCTCGGAAAGACGTTCACGACCGAGCAGATCAATAGGTTATGCGAACACCTTAGCATCGAGAGCTTCAAGAACAATAAGTCTGTAAACTATGACGTCATGAAGGTTCTGGGCATTTTTATATCCAACGAACAGTCTTTTATACGAAAAGGTATCATTTTTAATTGTATTTTTTTTTCTGAATAACTAGAAATACTCTAATAACATTTTCATGTTTATATAATTTTAAATAGCTGTTTTAAGGTTTTTATACCTTTTTCTTTGTCTTTTGTGGTAAAGGTCCGATTTTCACAAGCGTAATTAAAACCTTATAACATTAAAAGTGGAAATTTAGGATTCAAAGACTGTGTTAAAATGTTTGGATTCAGATTAGAGAGTACGGTTTTCAAATATATATACCATTATATTAAATTTATTTATGATTATGCTATTAAATTATACACTGAATTTTCAGGTAAAACCGGCGGTTGGAGAGATTACTTCGACGAAGAAATGACTCAAGAAGCAGAGGAATGGATGAAAGAAAATCTGCGCGACACTGATCTACGTTTTCCACATTTACAGCAATAAATCTTCAAAAAATCGAAGAAATAGTATTAAAAAAAATATAAACAGGCAAATATTATTTAAATATCAATAAGGAATATATCATTGCCATAACTATTATTACTAAAGCAAGTTTCAAATGATATCGTTATTGAAGTGTAATAATTAATCTATAGGATAAATTTTAACAATTTGTTACTGCGATTCATGGTGCTGATGCAAAGCAACTGTTGGACATGAATAAACACAGCATTAATTTTATGAAGTAAAATAAAGTAATTAAAGCACCTCTTATTTTTTTATGGCTTACTATCATACTGCGTTCGCCAACACATATAAACATCCAGAGAAACAAAAGGTCGTGTTAGCCTTTAATTTTAATAACTAAAATTAAGAAATTTGAATAAGATTACTCTTACACGTAGTCGATTAGACGCATTTTGACCAAACAAACGGGTAAAATATGAGCTACCAAATATATAGATAAGTATATGCACTACTTGCTGGATGCGAGCAACACGTGATCGATCGATGTGGAGATCTTTAGGGGAGGCCTATGTCCTCTGGACGTCTATCACTCGATGATGATTCGCTAATTATTTTTCATAGAAACGGGATCGCAATTATCTTCACCTTTGCTCTTTTTAATGTTTAAGAACTGCAAAAAAGGCAGAAAATTTACATAGCTCCTAATAGAAAAAATATGAGTTCATAATATAAACATATATAAAAGTAATATGAAACATGAAATAAAAAACAAAAAGGTGATATAACCATTTATTGGAATAAATTGTTATATTAAGTTCGTTTGCAACACCATGATAGTAAAGTTTACATCGACGTAAGTGAGAGTAGCAATACAGTAAACATTCATATTTTTTTTTATTTTTTCCATTTATTTATCGTATAAACGTACAATCGTTAATTTAACATAAATAAAACAATGTCTCAGTTCTTCTTCACAATTTTATTTAAATAATACGGTTATACAAAGAAAATAAATTAAAAAGCCAGATTTAAAAATCATTCATTCGTTGGTAATATAAAAATTGTAACTCATTATTATGGGGGGCACATAGCGGGCCCGGCAACATACAGGTCAATAAAAAGCGGCTTTATAATATAAAAGTGGGGGATGGCTCCCCCGCACCTAACATCGCGCCGCGAACGGCCTTTAAATCTATTATACACTTATAAAAAATCACAAAATGTAAGCAGAAATAATAGGAATCGTCTGCGGCCGACGGCCTACGCGATCACGTCGGGCAGGAGCGCGTTGTCGGCGGGCGGCGGGCTGGGCGGCAGCTTCACGGGCGCCGACCCATTCGACAGACCATTTTCCTGCACCTCCTCCTTCTTCGGCAACTCCACTTTCTTAGGTCCGGTCTTTGCAGGAGCGCTCTTTGCGCCTATTGGGGCCTGCAAAGTGATTATGTTGAAGAACAACATTTCATTCAATATGTATGTATTCATCACCGTAAATATAATAGACGAACCTTGACAGGGGCAGTCCTCGGGGGTGCTGTCTTGGCTGTGATGCGTTTGTTGGCGAGGTCCTTACTTTGTTTGTCCAGTGGCACTCGAGCTGCCGCTCGTGGCGCTGCAGGCCTTTAAAACATTTTTTTTCATTAATCTAAGCTTCTTATTGAAATATTTGAGAAATACCATCGTGCTTTTAACTCAAAAATGAGTGTTTATTGATATTGTTAAATAATCAATTTATAGAAATATGATGCTGGTGTATTATTTGTATTTTAATAATTCTAAGCTAAGGTTATAATATCATATAAAAGATCAGGGTTTGTGGTTTTCCTATTAAACTTGAATGTATGTGGTCTCTGACACACCCCGGTGGTAATGAGCTGTGATATATATGCAAGTATGTATGACTAACACCTACTTGGCGGCTGCTGCGTTGCTGGAGAGCTGAGCTGTTGCGGTGCGAGGTGCGGGCTTTGGCGCGGGTTTAGCCGCTGGTCGCGCAGTTACAGCCGGTTTAGGCGCTGGCTTCGCAGCAGGCTTAACGTCACCGTTAGCAAGTGGTTTAGGCGCACTTGTTTTTGGCTTTGCTTCCTTCGGCTTTGTTGCAAGAGGGGCAGCAGTGGTAGTGTTGGATGGACGAGTAGTAGCTGGTCTTGAAGAAGGCCGAGGAACCGGAGCTTTTGCCGCAGTTGTTGTGCTAGTTTTAGGCGCAGCCGGTATTGGCTTTGTGTTAGTGGGTTTTGCAGGAGCACGCACTGCAGGGCGCGCACCTACCGCCGCCGCGGCTTTAGCTAAAGTCGGCGCCTCTTTAACGGCTGCCAATGAAGGTTTAGCCGCTGCTTTTGAAATAGGCGTTGCAGGTTTAGACGGTGGCGTACTCGCTTTAGGGGTCGGTTTCGAAGCCGGTGTAGTTTTAGTGCTTAAGGGCGTTTTCGTGACAGTTGGTTTTGAAGCAGAAAGTGGTTTAGCTGCCGGCGACGCTGCTGGTGTTTTCTTAACAGCTGATACTGGTGTACGAGGAGTCGCCGTTGTTGATTTTGGAGTTGGTTTGGGTGTTTTTGCCGTAGGTGTTGTAGGTGATTTCTTTACAGCGGGAGTTTTTGTTTTAGCAGTGGCTGATGCTGCTACTGCAGCAACAGCTGCTACACCCGCAGCAACTGACACAGCTGCCAATGCCTCTGCATCGCCTGCTATAGGCGTTTCACTTATCGGCGGGATGTCAAGCGTAGCTGGTGCAACCTGGGCTGGCTCTACAGCTGGAGTAGGTGTAGGTGTCCCAGCACTTGGTTCCACGGCATCATCATGTTGAATCTCACTGGTTACTGGAACGCAGATTTCCTGCGCACGAGATTCTGGGATGCCGATGTCGATATCGGTAACAAGTTCGTTTCGTAATTGTGAAAAATCAACACGCTCATCAGGCACTAAATCTGGCGTTGGCCCAGAGGAAGTTTCAACAATAATAGCTTCCGATTGTGCCATACTACTGGAATCCAAAGGCTCTTGGACAATTTTTTCAGGAGTCAGTCTTGATTCACATGTTAATTCTGTTACTTTGTCTTCAATATCTAATTGTTGGATATTGTCAATAAGAGGAGAAATCTCCGCTTCTGTAGATTCTACTGGGACAGGAGATATACAGGGAACTGAAGACTGAGA
Organism: Ornithoptera priamus; assembly: GCA_029034505.1. Taxonomy (NCBI): domain Eukaryota; kingdom Metazoa; phylum Arthropoda; class Insecta; order Lepidoptera; family Papilionidae; genus Ornithoptera; species Ornithoptera priamus. Next base: position 3,408,578 of record JARDWD010000559.1, read on the forward strand.
CAGTATTATTTTTTCTGTAAGCAATTCAGTAGTGTCTTGGGATATTAACAAAGGAGATATGCTTCGTAGGTGATGTGAAGACTCAACCGATTCTACAATATCAACAGGAGAAGCAGCTTGAGTGTCAATTTGTGTTTCAGGTAATAATGGAGTTTCATTGACTACAATTTCTTCAGTTACTTGCGTCAATTCTTTAGGAGGAGTTAAATTCTGTTCTGACACTAATTCTTGAGGCATAGGTGATTCCGATAAGTGAACTTCTTCAACCGGGAGTGTCATTTCACCAATAACAGTTTCTGACGGTAGAGTTACAGCTTGAGGTGATGAGGGCTCTTCAACTGGCAAAGGTGATTTAGTAATGAATTGTTCTGTTGGTAAAGGTGATTCACAAGGTAGTGACAAATCACCAGGTAGAGGTGATTCTCCAAGAACAATCTCATCATTAACTTCAAATTTCTGTGTTGACAAAGCCAATTCGTCTACAGTATTTATTTCCATAGTAGTGTTGTCTATGGGAAGGGGAGACTCGCTTTTTTGTTCTATTGTTAATGTTTCAGCTTGAAGAGATTCTTCTTCATCAGGTGTGGGTGATTGTGGCTGTACTGAATCATAATCAGGCATGGGAGAAGCTGCACAAGATGTAGCTTCGTCTAATAGAACAGTTATATTAGGCTCGGGTACAGGAGACTCCACAGGTAATGAAGACTCCACAGGTAATGAAGACTCCACAGGTAATGGAGACTCCACAGGTAATGGAGACCCCACAGGTAATGGAGACCCCACAGGTAATGGAGACTCCACAGGTAATGGAGACTTAGCAAGTAATTCTGTATGTACAGGTGTAATACTTTCACAAGGGAAATCCTCTTCCAAACAATGACTTTCCTGAGGTAAAGGCGATTCATTTGGCATAGGAGATTCCCGCGGAAGTGGAACCTCAGCAGGTATGGGAGATAGAGTTCCATCATCTTGTGGTACTGGTGACGTCTGCTCGAAGGGTGAATCTCTCGGAACAGGAGATTGAGTTGGCATTGGTGATGTTGCAACAAAATCTCCTAATAATTCATCAACAGGAACAGGAGATTTAGTTTCCAATATAGGTGATGACGGAATTTCCTTTACGATAGGCAAAGGGGATTCCCTAGGAATTGGGGAAGGTACTGGAGATTGAGATGGTGAAGGTGATTTTGTAACCATATTATCTTGTTCTTCAATAGGCATGTATTCAGCCTCAAATTCAATTTCTGGTGTTTCCTTTATATTATTGCTTTCCATTAAATTTGGTTTATTTTCAACAATTTCTTCTAAAACATCGTTTTCTTTTGTATCCTGTATATAATCATTTAATGTTTGTGCAATCTCTTGAGAGTCTTCAAGATTTTCTAGATCTTTTGGTATTTGATGCAAAATTGCCTGTGTTTGATCAGTTATTGCAGACTGCAATACTGGTTCCTCAATTAATTCAGACTGGTTATAGTCACTTGTCATTTCCAAGATTAATTCATTTGTGCTATCTTCTGGTTGAGAATCACTTTCTAATTGAATATCTTTTTCTCTTTCTGAATCATCCTTTATATCGGCTTCAATAAAATCTGTTTGTGTATCTGCAATTGGTGATTCATCAGAATTACTTTCAATATCTTGAGATATTTCATCCTCTGGTGTGACAATTCTTATATCTTTATCACTTTCGGAACAATCTTGTAAATCATCATTCGTAAAACCTAATTCCGAACTCTTTCCATCTGGTATTTCAGGAATTTGTTCAAATAATAATTTGTGAGATTCTGGTGTATCAGTTTGCAAAATGTCTTGTGGAATGTTATTGCATTCAAATTCAACATTTGAATAAGTTTGCATGTTATTAGTGTTGTTGATATTATAATCCACAAAATTATCTATGTTACTAACATTATTGACCACATTCTCTGTCCGATCATCAAACTTAAGTATATCGTTGTTTGGTTCTTGAACATCTACTTCTTGTAATAAACAACTTTGCTCTGGAGGAACATTTTCCTTTTCATTTTGTATAGTTATATCATATGCTCCATTTTGTTGAATATCTTCATCATCACTATCGGGTAAAGGTTGAACAGCATTAAGATCTATATGTCCTTCAATTTTAGTAAACCTTTCACAAGTGTCATCATCTTTTTCTTGATAAAAACTCATACTCATTGGATCTCGTTCCTTATTTTTAAGTCTTTCAAATAACTCGTCATCCCTTTCATCAAAGGGATTAGTTTCAGTATGTGCCTGGAATACCTAAAAATAGTAAGAAAAAAATATAATTATCACCACTTAAATCAAGATTTTTAATTATAGTTCGCAACACTATAGTTTTTATAAAATAGATACTTCTTGTGGTACCCTAACCAAGAAATGTATAGTATGATATTTAACTACTGAGAAGCAAAAAATAGGTTGACAGGTAATGAACTATGAAACCATGAATTAATTAGTGACAGGTTAATAATGTGTTGATGTATCAAGATTAACCAATGTCCCTTATGTTACATACCTGTATCTCACAGTAATCTGTTGTATCTTTCTGTATTCTTTCAAATTCTTTTATTAGACTAGTATCTTTCATCTTATCAGATTCATCATTAACATTGAAACCAAAACCTAAACTGTCCATATTACATTTTCCATTACCATTAATTTGCTCTGTTGCAGCATCTATTGAAACATTCTGGAACATCAAAAACAATCTTTTTAGTACATATTAACTTAGAAGATTTACATATTATAGTACAAATTACACATAATTTACATATCATCTCCAGTTTTAGGCAATTTGCTATATTACAATGTTATATTAAAATAATTTTAATAGAAGAGTTATTATTAAGCTATTACTTTGAGTTTCCTATCATTGATAACAACATAAACACTACTCCTAATTTAATAAAAATAGACGATTTTTGATATTAAATGATCCTATAACACCTTTTAGAAAAGGAAATTAGTCTTTAAAACTAATTATAGTAAAACATAAAAAAAGGTTATTTACACACATTGCTTCCAAACAGGCTTATCAAAATTACTTTTTATTTATTATTTACATCCTATTGAAGATTTAAAGAAAGATCTATTTATTAACAAAAGTCTCCTTTACAGAACATATATATAAATATACCATAGGGTTCTTACATATCTGCTAACATAACAGTACTTTTGGATTTAAACATTGTTACAACAGAACAGTAGTCAAGACAAAATTAAATACATATGTGATTTTAATTTTAACAAATAATAAATCTTATATCCTAAATAGTAAACTACTCCGTTTTTCTCAAATCACATAAATGTAGCTGTATGTATATAAGGAATATCTAATTAAAGCATTTGGTCTGAATTTTATTTTAAAGGAAGCTCTCATTAAAATACCTAAAATCACTTACATGATGTCCATTAAGGTGATCAGAATTATCCAGGTTAAGCAATTCAGCAGGTCTGATAACTGCTTCGGTCTGGAATTGAGCTACGTCAGGCAGTTCTATATCATCCATGGGCAGTGGTTTGCGTGGAGACTCTGCCAATAATACATCAGATCCTGCCACTCCCCCCGGCACAAATACTGGGGCATCAGGATTTAGTGGTGAGCTATTCATATCTACTGAACTACTTTCCCAAGCAGACTGAAAAATAAAGTTTAAACGTATCTTAAATACTTTTCTTTTAATTTGAATACAGTTAAATACTATCAAGCTAATAAACCTAGCAACTGCGAAGGTGATTGCTTAATCTCAATAAACACTATGATAACTGATTAAACAACTACTTGAATTTATTCAACATATTACAAAGCATCATCATTAGCCAATAGAAGTCCAACTGCTGGATGTAAGCCTCCCCCACATATCTCTATATTAATTGGGCCTGATTATATTTAATGCATATTTGCATAAAAATGTAACAGCTTGCTGTCCGCTGCTGCCACATAGTCCTTATCATTTCGGAACATTTACAATATTTACCAGCCATTCATCAATTTAGTTCGCACGCCATGCTTGTAATTATATTCAGAGAGGGTGTTTCCATTTTTCTGTATATCTTAAACACTTTTTACGACACGTAGAAACTAGCAGTGGCAGACAGGATATTCTTATCCCAACTGCCCTATGGGAGGAATATAACTTAGAATAAACTTGAAAGTTACTTTAAAATGCAGAGCCACAAATCTAAAATTTTATTAAACAATCATCGATGTTCATTACTTAATCTTTTCGATACTTGATACCAATTATTTTTAATCACATATTCAATTTAACAACCGAAATAAGCAGCAAACATCCTTAATTGTACCCAAAAACTTGATAACGGAAATAGTTGAAATAAATCTGTCATTTACCTAAACCACTGTTCGATAAAAATATTATAAATTCAATTTAAACGGGTATTAACGTAACGTAATTTACTTACGTTGTCTTGACAGGGTGTGTCGGAGCGCGGCGGCTCGTCGGCCTCCTCGCTAGGGTTTTGCTCGTCGCGTTCCGGTTCGCCTTCGCCTTTATAATAATTCCACTCGTCCTCGGACTCTTCACCACTCTCAGCTACATTATCCACTAGGACGCCGTCGACGTGGCCCGCCTCCACTGCATATCAAAGTTAAAAAAAACTTTAACCCAACTATCCACGCCAATAACGTCAAATAACTTAACACCTGGTGGGTACACTTTTCAAACATATTTATAATTAAAAAAATACCCTTAAATTATAAAAAAAATGTTCAGATAGTTTTGATTGGCGCATGGTATTTGTGCACGAAAGAATGTACAGAGTCGACCGCGTTGTAACAACAATATTTACCGGTCGCGAATTCAAACTAGCAAATACTTTATTACAGAGGCCATTTGGAAATCCGGCTAGAGACACGCCCGATATTCACAAATAACGAAGTATAGCGATGAAAATATGTAATTATACATGCGGCCCCTTCGGGAATCCTTTGCCGGCCGCCCAAGGAGGGATGCGCCTTCGAGCGAACGTTCTATTTCCAGAACACCGCTTCGCATGAATCAACACAGAAATAACCTTTTCACGGTTTGGTATGTGAAAATAATAAACAATATTTGCTGGTTCACATACCGTAAACGTAATATTCACTGTACTGATTATTATCTTGACGACCGGTAGAACAATACTCGGACCGTTAAAAGCAGACAATGGTTTGGCCAAAATACAGCGACGCGGAACAGCACAGATCTCACGAGCGTTCAATGAGCGACTGCGAGCGGACGAGCGGGACGTGCGGGACGTGCGGGACGCGGGACGGGAGAGCGAACGCGGACGCGGCGCGCGGCGCGGTGAGCGGGGAGAGTGGACATGCAATCACCTCGTCGCTCGGGCACTGGGGATAGCGATTCACCACAAAATACACTTACTGGATAATATTGTTATTGATAGACTAATCAAGAATCAAAAACTAGAATGTTACTTAATAGAATAGAATACATTTACTGCGCGCAAAATAAAAGAAATACTACAATAATTGATAAGAAAAACTTTCATAAATTAAACTTCGGACTTACTCCTGAAGACGATCTTGCAAATAAAGTTTCAATGGGAAAAATTGTAGAATATGTAAACATCGTATGCGTTATAGGAATATCAACAGCTAATAAAAAAAAAACAAATTACAAATTTTTACCACCCATTAGACATTTTGAGGATGAGGAGAACATCAGCTCCACTGCACCAATATTAAATTTATAATGAACAAATTGTGTTATTAAAACATGCACGGTAGGTAGGTTCCAAAAATAAACTGTGATCATTATAAAGCTTTTTACTTGACGCAACCTAACTTAATTCAAACCCTTAAACGGAACCTTAACTCTAGAAAAAAATTTTTTTTTATACAAGCTAATGTGGTTAAACTTCTAAGCATATACTAAAATTGTTCGCGTACGAATGGGATTATATTTAATTATAAAATAATGGAGGTGTGCGCACATAATAGAACATACATCGCCTACGGCATTGTCATACTTTTTTTATATAATCATATCCACAACCTAAGAATTGAGAAAGACCTGAAAGAAAACAGAGGATGAATACAACAATCGTTTGTTAACAGATTGTTTATAATAATAAAACATGTTAAAGCATGCTTCGTTTTAAGTAACTGCGTGATCGTTCATAATTAACAATAGTGCTAATAATCACAATAAACATGCTTCTGCGGATAAGGACATTAACCGACTTGGGTAAGATATCTATAATTATTTACAATATAGTATCGACAGCAAGAAACACTTAATTTTTTTTAAATGTAAAAACGGAATATAAGTATTGTTAACAACATTTGTTGTTGTAAATTCTGTGTTGTTAGAATTTTTATTGATGAAAAACCTACGTATATATACCTAATTGAATTTAATTTCGATCAAAGATACACAAAGTTGTTTTTGCTTGAAAGTTACGTCCTTAATAATATATTGAATACATATAATGTTTGAAAACATTGAATATATGTAATAGCATCACCTTAAAGCTAATTTTAAGCCTATTTTTTCTTATTATACTTATGATTTTTTAATGGTTTTACTCATATAAAATACATTTTTTTTTCAGAATTTCTCTTATGTATCTAATATAATATGTTATATATCTTCTCGGGGTGTAAGGGCTTCTGCACAACAATTCACGAGACCCAAGCCAACCTCATCTGCTCGGGGTGCACCCTACTAATCAACGAACGAGGTTCTGGCTCCCGCCAACCCATATTGGGCCAGCGTGGTGGGAAATGGCCCAGATCCCCCATATGAACCCTTACATACCACAGCCTCTAGTGCCCAGCGGTACCGGAGGCCATGCAGACTGTATGAGGAGATATTTGGGGAGGCCAATGTCTAGCAATGGATGTCTATCAGCAGATTATGATGATATACTTCCCGTGGTTGACAAGGCCCTCTCTATTAAGAAGGGAAATCTACAGATATTTTTATCGCGGATTTTTCATTAATTACCATTAATATATAAACAGTATAGAATGAAATCGAATTAAAAGCATAATTACGAAGTAAATGTGAGCATTAAAGACGCAGGCTATAATATAATAAGAACTGTAATTCATTCGCTTTTCTCCGGATTTGCTCTAGTTTTAAAGGTTTCTACTCGACTATTACACAGTTGTAAGTTTTCTAATACTACTCTGTATCGTATCTTAGGCAATCTAAAAATATAAACGGGGCCATTATTTACAATTGGCACTTCTAGGTGAACGTTTTTGGTTCAATTGAAATAAATTTTAAATAGAATATCATTGTAAAATCCAAAATGGGTATCTTATCCTTTTTATTCTACGAAGCGAGGAAATTAGCGAGACGTTCACCCGATGGTAATATGCCGGCCCATAACAACGTGGAGCTAGTTAGCATGATATAAACTGCAGCACATGTCGATCGTCGCCTTGAGACAGTATATAAATCTCGTTACCCCATTAATTTCACTACCCGCAGCGCCATTTAAACCGGAATCCAGTAATGTATGCACACTACTGTTTGGCGACAGAAATAGGTGCTGCGATGGTACTTATCTAGAAGATCTCCGACAACCGAGACTTTAAAGTATCTTTCTTATATATGTATATTATAATTCTTTTTAAATAAACTATTAAAAGTATATATATAAATAAATACATAATATGACTTCAAAATATATATGCGTGTGAAAGATGACGTAGATTCAGTAATTAAAAGTTGATTTACCGGCATGGGCAGGCGGGGTTGGCGGCGCGGGTTCACGCTGGTCGCCGTCCGCGTCGTCGACGTCATCAGCGTCAACCGCTGTTTCGGGGCCGAAGTCCTCACTGTCGCTGTCCGAAACGCCATTGTCGGCATCGGCTTCTACTTCACCGCAATCATCAATGGCCATCGCCACGGCCTCCAGCTTGCGACCTTCCGTCTCCGTTGCGAACGGCGGCGCGCTCGACAACGCGTTGTCCAGCCTTCACGTACCACAAAAAAATTAACGGGTTTTGTTGTAAGTATAACGAAAACTACCACAGATAATATAAAAATAGTAAGGAGTTCGCTAAGCAAAGCCCGAATAATATGTAGTAAAATGTTCATTGCCGCTTGTTATCGATTATACCTATTGATAAGCACTTTTGCCTGTTCCACTGTTACGGTATACATAAAAAAATTATTTAAATAATATTAAATATCTAAATTTGATCCAGTAGTAGCAACCATACAACTTTCGACGGTCGGAAGAGGAAGTGCATGTCCCCAAATTACGGCCTGATGTGTTCCAATAGAACAGCTGTTACTCGACGACTAAACAATATTACGTATTGCATTACAAACAAGATTCGAACTGCAAACGCATTGCTTTCTTATTGTTTGTAAACATGTGCTAATGAATAACCCGATCGTTTATTTACTGACATGTGTTTTAATAATCATAAACATCATCATCATCATCACCAACAATCATCTATATGATACTAGCTGTTCTGCGCCCACTTTGCTGACTGCAATATACCTTATAATTAGATTTGAAACAACCCCGTAGCTCCTCTGGGGAGAAAATTTTTTCTTAACTAACCTCCAAATATCTGAAGCAATATCACTACCAAATTTTAAGTTTTTATGCCTAATCGTTTCGCAGATCCGATGATCAGTCAATTAATCTCTGGACGACAGGAGTCATATATATAGATTATGAAAACCATTATAAAGCCGTGACAGCTCAGTGTATAAGGCAGGCGTATGTCTAAAAGAGGGAATGGTTTAATCGCCATTGAACTTGAATTTTCGGTGAAGGACAACATCGTGAAGAACAGCCTTGTTCTAAGGACTTCAGCTTTCGTAGAGATGTGAGATTCACCAACATGCACTTGTACGGAGTGATAAACAAGTTTATTTGAGCTTCGTCTTGTAAAAGAAGACCCCGCTCGCGTCCAAGCAGTGAGAACATTATGTGAGATATCTATTTATGAAAAAAATCCTACTTTTTATTTTAAGTAATCAGTAATTTTACTTAGACGCGACATAACTACTTATTTAATATTATGTATTTGGGAATGAACAAACTAAATTATCTCAACAGCTTATCATAATAATGTACTTTTGTAACATTTATGAAATAAACATACATAATATAATTGTAACATCCGTACTAGTATAATAGAAAATATATGATATTATTGTAATAGAAATAACTACTAGCCTTGTACTCATTAGTCGTATGCATTCACATTTTATGACTTGTAAAGTACTTTAAACTTACCCAAGATCCATGGGCGGGTGGGAAATGAAGGCGACGATGTCGCGCGGATCCTTCAGAAACACCACTATTACTGAGATATTGTCTGGGGAGCCCTCCTGCTTTGCCTGCGCGATCAGTCGCTTCGTCACAGCTTTCAAGTCATCTGCACACAAGGTTAAGAAAACATAAGTAATCTGCAAGCAGGATTCTACCCGTTTTTGTCAAGACAAATGTCGGTTTTCTACCAGCGTTTTTATTTCAAGAGACGAAAATAAAAAGCGACGATTACTTAATAGTAAGGTTTACATTCGCCATAACAACATAGCGCTACTTAGTATGATATAAACCGAACCGCATTGTGATAATATGTTTAGTCTCGTTACCGAAGTAATTTAACTAGCTATAACGCCTTTCAAATCGGACCACAGTAAGGTAACTATACAATACTACTGTTTGGCGGCATAAATAAAAAGTGAGATGGTCGACACTAAAACTTAACTAGAGTAATGCCATAATGAATATACATCTTTCGAAAGAAAATTATGTTGCATGAGTAAACGTATAACCGTTACAACTTTTACGTTATAAACGATGGAAATGTATGATTCAATTTATACCAATTTCGAGAGCAAAGCAATTGAGAGTCGGGCAAATATGTCGACAATGGTAGAATGAGATTGCAAGCAATGTTGAACGCCGTTACATTTCTCAAAATAGTCGTGTGTCATGCGACGCGCGGCCGAGGTGTTGCGAAGTTTATTATGTCCGCAATTTGTTGCGGCACAATGGTGAATAGAGCCGACGGATATGGAGTAATGTTTGTGTTCCCATTTGCCACAGTTCGGGCACTGCGAGGATGTCCTTGTTCAGGCCTCAAGCCTGTTGCGTGAGTCAGCGGCGTGCTATGCGCCCGCGTGGTAAGCGTGTGGTGCCTCTCTATATTCCATTTGCTTTGATATAATATTTGACTCTTTGGATGTAATAATCTAATTTATTTCAATGATTCCGTTGACTACAAAGAATACCAATTGTTTATTTTACAGTTTAATCCCTCATTACAATTTCATTTTAACTAACTACCCCGCAACTTAATCCGGTATCTCATACATATATAAAATAATAAGGTAAAAAAAAAATATTTGATCAAAGTAAGCCGCTTCACAGGCAGCAGTGTTGGTAGACCTTATATTGACTATAATAAAAAGCTATTTAATGACACGACTATGCCTCCTAGGTGCTGGGCAATAAACTAGATAACATTAAGTATTTTTTCGCATGGGCATCATTACATTTATTACAACAAAAAGGTGCAAGGAACATGATGAGGCAGTTCCGTCGCGGATAGCACATTCCGGAGGTTATTCGCGAAGTGTTTTACGGAGCTCGCGTGAACTATTCGCGTTATACAGACGTCCCACCCTCATCGGCCGAAATAGAATTAGACGATGCGCTCATAATGGCTTCACTTGTTAGTGTATCACGTCGGCACGGTTGGACACACCCCGGGCAGGGTGTGCCTGTAAAGTGCCTGTACTAGTGTCGACGGGAGCCCGCTCGGTCACCGCTGCGTGTGCCGCAGCCGCACGCCTTGACTTTGCTCGCTATTTCGGGGCGCGGTCGCCGCCGCCGTCGCCGCCCTTGCTTTTTACCCTGTTTGCTCTGGCTTAAAGCCAACCGCGCCTTGACTTCGCTAAGTTATTCTCATCTAAAAATTTATACGAACATTTTAATAGTTACGTAATTAATGTTTGAAATATGAAACGAATTCTGTACACCTTTTCAATAACGAAAAGAACATTAAGCAAACTTAAAAAAAACCGATGGCTATTTCACAAGTAAAAATAAATTAGTAATGTTTATAAAGATTGCCGTTATAGAAGGTATAGACGATCACCTGGTATAAGGCAATCGGATATTTATTATATGGAGAAGCTGATACGCAATCTTCACTAGACAGCGCGGAAGTCTTGAATGTTTATTAGTTTGATTTATCACATCATCGGGGGACGACATGGGGAGAGGGGATGGCGTATCAACTATTACCGTCGGCCGCTAACGGTGATACGATGGAATGCGTCGGCCATTGTTCCTTGCCACGAGGCAAAAACGGAGCACTGCCCACACTGCATATTAAAGCTGGCGAACCATCACGCTTTCAGCACCTGCTTTTATCAGGCAGCGTTACCGACACATAGACTTTTCTTTTATCATTTATTGACTACAAAAATTCTTACTTTGTTCGAAGATTTTATAAATTTACACGGTGGACGAGAATGTCTAATAGCATAGAAAGAGGTTATTCAGCATTAAATTTCCAGGAATAATCTGATAAAATTTCCGTGAGTACGATTGGATCCTAGATCATGTGAACAGTCACGGCATTGATAACAACAAAATATATGGAAGTCGGGGACCGCATCATCCATATTTATGGGATACATAAGGTGAATAAGTGAGCGAAGCGATAGCGGGCGTGGAATTAAATCGAAAGCGGCAGACTGCTTATTGCGTGCAATTTTCCACCAAGTTCATCCCGGCTCGCCAGGCGGCGCTCCAGACGTAAGCTTATTCATCGCTCCTTGTTCAGGGATTCTTGCACCAAAACACATTTATGTGCTAAAACAAAATTTATATTCTAACCTTTCCTTCACTCATATGCAAAGATTTTAGTTCACACAAAGCACATAAATATCTTCAATCACCATGCATTATAAATATGATATTATATAATGAACATTTTCTGTTAATAAATACAGAGAAAGTAAAGGTTATCTAATCATACTAACATTTAAGAAAAAATATTTTTCTTTTTGTAAAGATAGGACGTATTAGATTGGTAAGTGCAGTAGTTAAAACTACATCCATCAATCCATCAATGCAATACTATATACTTCCGCATATAACTGGCATGCATTCAAAACCAAACACATGTTAATATTGTATTACTAAAACGAAGCACACTGATGTTTAAAAGTAAATAAGTATATAGACTTGAGGGTGGGACTCGCATATAGACTTGAGGGTGGGGGTGGGCACCCCCCTATCCACCATTGCAGTTTCCACTTGGAACTCCCACTACCTATCCAACTATAACTCAAACATATAAAGCCTACGGAATCGCTAAATTGAAAGCCAGCAGACTAGAGAGTTCCAAATCAATTCAATTACGGACATAGATTGCGTTTTTATATAAAACATTTGATTTAGTATATTTAAAAAGTTTACTATGAATAAACTTTGGTCTCGTTAGTGTGTGCCCGTACAATATTTAGCTCTTAAAGTCTGTTACTTTCTTGAGATATGAAACAAATGAAACTTTGAAGGAGTAGAAATTTCACTGTTTGAAACAGTGGACTATTGAAATATTACTAAAAGCTAATGGACAATTGGGGTGTCGTATCATATTTACAAAGAGTGATTAATGTGTGAAGGTGGTTATCGAATCCGAAACGAAGTTTGTGGTTTCTGTGTAGCAATAACACCTACATTTTGTAATAGCTGTATGATAATAGCCGGAGTGCACTGGGTCACAGAGGAAAACCGACACTAACCACTTGTCATCTAATATATCAACTGTGTTGAAATTAAACGACTATCAGGTACAAGTGGCATGGGAACGAGGTCATGATGCTTGTATTAAAATATTGTTGTTAACTTACCCCACAACCTGTAACCAACCAATAAGACCTGTCAATAATAATTCTTCTTAAAATGCCTCTCCAATTAGTGAAGGTTAGCGATCAGTGGTAGTCTTTTCTGTCTCTGGTTCGGCGGAACAAGTCGGACGCACCAGATATGTCAGTCCATTCCCTGATATTACTCACCATGGCTCCTTCATTCTCCCCACCTTACGTTTTCCAGAAACTTTACCCATTATAATCAGCTGCAGAAGATCATATCGCTGATGACGGAGTACATGACCTAGGTAGGAGATTTTACGTTTCTTAATCGTAAGCATGAGGTCAATAATAATTAATTTCAAGCAAATAAAGTTTTGCGTGACCAAGACAAATGCTATCCTTAGCTCGGATAAGAAAGCGAACGAAAACAATGGACGGTCGATTGTTTGCTACCCTATTAAAAAAGAAAGGTTTTTATATAACGGTAGTATTAAAAAAAGATAAAATTGTTAGACCCATTTTAGAATGAATGCTATAAAACTTAAATTTTACATTTAGACAAGAGTCTAACAGAGACATTAACAAAACATCGAAATCTACTCGAAATGTGAAGTGTTAATTAAAAGTGTACGCAAATAAACCAGGGAGACGTGAAGGGGCGGAGGGAGGGCTGTATTTATGGACACATTATCGAAGGAAAACAAAGTTGACAGTGGCACTTAGAGCCCTCAGATCGATGTCTGCAAGGTTTCTGGACCGTCAGGCGCGACAGATGACAAACAACTCCCTTCTAAGAGCTTTTGAAGTCGTATTGAGTGTCTTCGATAACATGACAATAAGATTTTTATATTACAACAATGTGAAGACAATCTTTTGTTAGCTATGTAGTCTTTGTTATTACATTATTATTATATAAAACAATTTTTGTTACAGTTTGTTAACATAAAGTTCATTTTACGAAATCCAGAATAATTTAAAACTTCTTGTAGTAAAAAGAGGAATACAAATTTAGCTGGTGGGATGTCTCTGTCCTCGTCTTACCTACGTAGGTACCATCGCAGCTCCTCTTTCTACCTACAAACAATAATGAAAACTGTGTTCCGGTATGAAAGGCGCTGTAGCTAGTGTTCGATATCTTATGTCTGAGGCGACGAGCATAATATGGCGCAATATATATGATCCTAACTAGCGCGTCGTTGTTACAGGGTGTTATCACACCATCGAGTGAATGTACCACACGTCTCGTCGTTTATGAATATAAAAATAACAGTAGTGTGCAAACAGCACTGTTATGAAGAGAGTTGTAGCTATTGAAATTATTAACAACTTATATCTCTACTTGACAAGCACAATTCGGAGAGTGTCTGTGTGTCATCCAAACTGGTGCCATGTCGTTACGTGTTGGTATATTCCGTATTATCAAAAAGAAGTCTGGCTTGTCTCGTTGAATAAAAAAAGTAGGTACCTCGAGTTCAAACGCAATGGTGTGTTGTGTACGAAAATTGGTGCATTTGTTATCGCGCACGAGGAAGCGTAATGAATCGAGTGGTAACTTTTATGCGCAGCGTTCATACGTCGGTCGACCGGTAATTGGTTCGCGGAGGGGGTTGACGTGAACACGGCAGTAGCACGACGTCTGAAATCTCTCTAATCAACCCTCTCACGGCCCTGTCCGATTGGTCATATAATTGGCAGTCACTGGTCCCATCCGCTCACGCCTGCACTTACTTCCCGTTCGAAATATCCGCAGCGTTTACTGATTCACGAGTTTTTTATTAACCGGTAACAACTACCGGCGACGTCGCCCTATTTAATGCCCCAGCTTATCTCGCTTTAACGATGTCTCCCAAATTTAGAAGCGAACTTTTTAAACCAAACCAGATGCAGTGACGCTCATTATTAAAACATACTTTCAGTTCTTCATTGCTACTGCTACAGTAGAGAATTAGAATAACATAATCATATTTTGTTTTTCTATATATAAATGAATATTTAAAAATCATATCCTGCTACGAAGGTATTTAAGATTTATATTAATTTTTAAACAGTAACTTTTCACCCACATTAACTGCATTGAGTGATTGAACGAGTTATCCATTTAAATCAATTTAACTCATGATAACATGTTAATTACATTCATATACTGAATGTGGAAGATTTGTGTCATCGCGATGCTGTGAAACAATCCACAAGAGCGGAATGTGGCTCAATGAGCGGCAGGCGTTCGCACAAAACGACCCAAATTGCGGTAAAATGAATGTAACGCGCGAATGAAAGACGAGAGAACAGGCACAATTGTTCAATACAAAGTTCCGGGAAGTGTTGTATCATAAAATGTAATGCGAACACAATATACGTATTATATTTATGCCGATGGTTTAATTGTGACATGTTTTAGAAGACGAGTGCCTAATATAAATTTGGTATAGTTTTAAATGATCCAACTCGCCTACCCCACAAAGCGCAGGCTCGCACAGAATATTTATAGATGAATTAGAAGTAATCCGCTGCGCAACACATACAAATGGTTCGGTAAGGGATGTACCATCGATCGCCTGACGTTCACGCCTGCTCATGCGCCGTACCCTCAGCCTTATTAATCTCCATGTCTTGCACTTAGAGGCGGGTTCATAGCGGGCCACAAATTGCGACCGTCGTATTCATATGCAAAAGCAGGATCCCACGCAACAAGTGCCACTTGCGCTCGACAGCTCCGGCCCAAAGCTTTGATGTGGTTGACACTCTGAATTACGACTGTTATTTAATTAATAATCAGATTTCTGCTTTGAATTAAACTTAACGACTTAAGTTTTAAGCAAAGTTATACATATTCAAAATGCACTAAAATCATTTGTTCAGGCACGGCTTATCGCCTGTTATCTACGACACCTGCATACTTTATCCACGTAAACAAACGAGCGGCTTTATTCAGCCGAACATGTTATGTACTCAACAAAGTCATAGCTATAAACATCACCCACTTGCTATTTTACTGTGGACTTTGCGAGCTGTAGATAATGCATACGGCCGTATAAGATTACTGTTATTCTCGGTATCGATATATCGGATATGAAGAAAGTGAGGTATTATGTTTATTAAGTAGTGTTTATTACAAATAGAATCGTCGATGTTGCACGTGAAGTGGCCAGCTCATGCGAAGAAGACGTATTAACACTATTAGTAATATGCCAATGATCTCAAGACATTCGTGGCCGGAATAATTTATAGGATATATGTGACTGAAATAATAATAATGGAAGTATGATTACTTTTAGCATTGACATGTCCACAAACATATATGTTGTAAGCTATGGCGGCTTGTATAAAAATCGTCGGTGAAAATTGCAACGCACATGACGCGGGCAGCGACCTCGCTAGACGAACTGCAAACACATATGTACGTATGTATATATGTATGTATGTATGTATATATGTCTAGGCACAAAAATATTTCGCGCGGACAAAACTACCGCATTCCATGTTTGACATATATAATTCATACTACCCGGCAACGGTCGCCGTTAATTTTATTAGCTCATTTTACTTCGCTCAAGAGATAAATAAAATACCTGTGAATTTGTACCATAATACCAAATAAGAATATATATTTAAGTCAAAAATAAACTCAACATACGAGTGATCGCAGTGTTAATGCAAAAACCGTGTACCTGACAGTTGGATAGTAAACAAGACGTATGGGAATGGGATTATTTTTCCTCTCTCAAATCTCTAGGCAACACAGATTAAACATTTTAGTATTAGGGACACTATACTCGTGTATATTATATAAAATAAGGAAAGAACTAAATATGTCGCGACTGTTGTTCTTCACACTAGAAGCAATTAGGCACTGAGGTCTATTTTAATAGTTCAACATGTCAATGTTCCCTGGGAAATAATAAACGCAAGTGAAATATTGTAATGATAATTTATCATTAGATAAGTGTCTATATGGTATAACGACCACATACATGATATCGTAAGAGAAATCGACTGTCTGAGATTCAATGTTTTAATGGTTCTGTAAATGTGTAGGACAAGATATAATAGGACAGTTGCATAAAGTGTGTCTCAAATGGTTGAAATTTTGTCACGCCCTATCGTATGGGCAGCCCCCGCGGGTTTGAGTCAGGTAATTGCAGCCGTGGGTCCCGCGGCCGGCGCGTATCGCTGCCTACCTGCCCGACGTCGCAATCACCTGCAATTTGCAATTTCCGAATGCAACGACAACGCCAGCCGGTTGCGTCAATGCTACGTCCATAAATTTTAAAACACGCTTTTAGTATTTATTGCACTAACGAAGTTAATAATCGATATGTCAATTGTAAACAAGTTTAAAAAAAATACTCTTTATATTTTCAAAATTAAACCCATAACGCACAAGTGTCTATAAAAGTTGTTTATTTCGAAGCACTCGGAACTTATAAAGGAAGGCGATCGAAAAAGATAAACATGTTAAGAGAAACGGGAGGAAAAAGACGAATAAACAACCCGAAGAAACTTTCATTAATTTTAAATCGTGATACAGTTGTTTCTCGAAATACATCTTACTCGATGGATTAATCATTGCTGCATATTCGCGATACGATAATGTTAAATGTTGAAAAGGCAAAATTGTACAGAAGCGGTAACGGATTTATTTATGAAATTGAATCACATCCGAGCCGTCAGCAGCCGTATTTAACTTGAATCCAAGTTTAGATTTACGACCGGACATGATACAAGAAATTATAAATACAATAAACACATCATACTTCGTTCGAATGGTCACGAGTACAATGACTCTTTATCAAGTCGCGTATTGCATTTGAAAGGAGACAACCGAACTAAATTGCGCCAGATCTAGGTGATTTTGCAAGATCCGTGCGGCTAATGACCCCGTCATCTTAAAATACTTTGCTGGTTACCTTCTATATCGGGTCAAGGGCGATGAGCATTATCATCGGACGATCAAGCATCGTCTCACGGTTGTCGGCTCGAATCATAACTACAACAACACATGTTACATGATTTATGAGTGGAAATCCGATCATTAAACATCGATTCGGTTCATATTTAGAGATGAAACGGTATAAACGTTTGTATAAATAAAAAAATGATTGATGTTTTTCACAAATGACCTTAATTACATCGAGAACGATCTGTCGATATGTTAGAAGAGGTATAAAACTTGTCATAACATAATTTTTAATTGGGAATACACGATATCTTACTGGTGGTAGGTCTCTGTTGCCAGATCTCATCTATATAATTGCCATCGCACCTCCTGTTGTGTGTTCCGGTTTAAAGGTCACTGTAGCCAGTGAAATTACTAAGGTAGCGACTTATTTCCACATTGTTATGGGCAGGCATATCACTTACCATCAGGTAAAGATCCCCCTCCTCTCGTCGTTTCGTTGAATGAGAAAAAAATATCGTCGTTATCGTACAAATCTCTAATATGTGTAATATTTACTTGGGATACTGTAAAAATGTTCATTTAAATTTTATAAGAAAACATTTTTAAAAAATTGATTTGATACCTAATTCATCACAGGCGATAAACGTCCACAGCTGGACATAGTCCTCTCCCAAAGATTCTCACACTATCGTGTAGGGGTTCATATGGGAGGATTTGAGCCATTTCCCACCACACTACCCAATGAGGGTTGGTGGGAGCCAGAGCCTCGTTTGTTGATTAGCACGGTGCCCCACAGTAGGTAAGGTTGGCTTGGACCCCGTGAGATGGAGTGCGGAAACCGTTACACCCGTTACATAGTTTATCATCATTTATTTATTTTTTTATTTTTGTACATTAAGTACAACACAATATTGCGAATGTTATACACACCTTTAATAAGCCATTGCATCAGAATTTGTAATTATAACATATAACTGTAAATATTACAATGCATGTGCTATTGTTGTGTTTTCTAAATAAATTATATTTCATCTCAGCACTAATGATACTATGTATACATATATACATAGTATCATTATTAATCAAGTCATAATAGTAAATGTGTTGGATTCTCCAACACTACATAACAAATTTTATTTTATTTTAATATCGATTAAACATTATATTAAATGACTGCTTCAAAGACGATATACGAGATACACATATTTCTTATGATATGTTAATGAAGGAGCACCAGGATTTGCATAGCAGTATTTCGACTTGGTTGAATCATTTGTGGTATCTCCCTAACCTATCACCTAGGTTGCCTATTCTATGACTGATGTCCCTAACTATATAATCAATACTAACTATTATAACTATAATAATCAAAATTTTAAGTACCTCTATATTCTTTAGGTTATAGTTAAACAATTCCATGTATTTCAAATATACAGAAACACAATTATTACTACCCGGACTGCAAAACCTTGTCACGCTAGTGTATATTTCTTTTATCTTAAAATAATGACTACAAAATAATTACCATTAAATGATAAAGAACTCTCTATTCTCCATAAAAAGAATTGTACCAATTTCTATCCTCCAATGGTTTCAGATATTAGCTTTAACAAATAATTTTTTCTTCCATTTTTATATGTATCTACAACAGAAGATAATGAAAATGAACTATCTGTCGGGTAGACCATAAATATTAGATCTTGAAGAGAATTTTTCGGCCACGTATATTTATATACGAAGTTGCCATTGTAAGTAGTTATCGTTTCGTGAATCTACAGGAGGCAGTTGCACGACATACCATGAACTAGGCAGATTTACACGAGCTCGACGATAAAACAACAACATCCACGTTGTCAGAAAAAGGGAAACAATAAACAATCCTGTCCGCGATAATTGATTATAGGCAACGGTGCCCACTCCACTTGGAACGATCGCTCGTAATCTACGAGTAATTGGTATTGTAACTCGCCAGCCTATCGAGATAATATACGAGAGAGAGGTGGATCGTTAGTGAGTCATCGGTGGGTAGAGGAACGAGGGTAACGGCGCCTGGTTAGTTGTGTTGGTTGCTATCGGCTTTCTAGAGGATATCGCTGCGTCGGCGAGCCGGCGGCCTGCGCCTGCGCCTCCTTTACATACAATCGGTTCAACGCGGCGCAATGCCCGCGGCGTCCCACATCGCCGACGCCTGACTCACCGGCGCCGAGACACAATTGTTTATAATTCACACGATTATTAACACACAATTTTTTTTTGTTGCAATACAATTCATATGACATATCCACAATTAATAAAAATTTATTAGTTAACACGCTGTTGCGCTGCTGCACCCATTATTATCATAGTACATTGCATTTACCGCATTAATTAATTTTAAATGTTTCAATCACGTTAATGAAGAACATAAAATCACATTATCTCATTTATGGTTATATTGAAATAGTATTTTTTTTTTGCAAATTTAGTTAACACAAAGGTAGTTTTTTATAGTTTTTCAAATTTAATAGAGAGAAATTTATGAAAAATGTTCCTTACAAGCGAACAGAGTATTTAGAAATATAGAGATTATTCAAGATTTATTTAACGAAACAACGAGACAAGCAATAGATTTCCTTCAGAGGCAAGATGTTAAATCTCGTTATCCTAGTAATTTCACTACCTGCAGCGCCTTTCAAACCAGAACACGTGCGTACACACTACTGATGGCGGCAGAAATAGAAACTGCGGTGGTATCTATCTAGGTTATCTCCGGCAACAGAGACTTACCATTAGTAAAAATTACAAGAATTTAAATTAATACAGAAATTACAAGAAACTATTAAATCTGGTTCTAGTAGTAAAATTGAAAAGTATAGTGTATGAATTGGCTCATTTGAATTCAATGTCTTTATTGTAGTTTGCCGATAACGCATCTTCGCGGTACAGTGGAGCGGGCATGTGGGATAAACAATGCACCGCGACCACTAGCCGCTCGGTCACGTGACGTGATATGACGTGCTTCGGCGTGACGGCTACAATGAAAAAAAAATTCAGTAGACCGCAATCTCGCCACATTCATATTAAGCAACTTTTTAATCATCCTACTTTTACTCAATAACCTCTCATTGTTTCTTAACAACCGATTGTTATCTGAAATTAATCTCTTACGGTCCTGAGAATCGTGCAATTATAATTTCTTTCGAGTAAATTGCATAAGTCTATGAAGATTTTAATCGAAATGTTGTTTAGATTTTTATTATTTATTTAATCGTACATGTTCAAAAGGTAGTTAAGTTTAGAAAACGAAACATTAAACAGTTCCAGCAACATGCTTATTCAGTTTTTATATTACAGAGGTAAATAAAAAGAAACTTAGTCCGTGTGTGATTTTGCTTAAAGATGAATCGTCTTTATATAATATTTTAATAGTATAAAGAGATAAGTAAAACTATGAAATAAGAAGCGTGGGACGTATAGTTTGACTGGAGGTAGATTTGTTGTCGCTAGCAGCAGTAGTATGCATACATTACTGCAACGTAACATCTTTGCTTCAAGCCAACGAACACAATATAGTTATGTATGAGCGCAATGTAGCAATAGTATACATGTATGATAACCTTAACTAGCAGTTATAAGCAAGCGAAATTTTTGATCGTGTACTTGTAAAAAAAATATAAAATAATGACAGTTGAAAATATATAATAGCTCCTTCGTTGGACTTAAGACTAGTTTGATTAATATTTATTAAGATCGACCGGGTATGCGAGACATCTCTCGTAGATCGTAAATTGTTACCAAGTACCGTCGGGGAATGCCATGAAGATCGTTGGCCGCATAGTTTTGGAATTCAATATCTATTTTAAGTGCATACAAATAATATAAAAATCATTTCTGTTGTATGAGGATATAATGTCTTAAAAAATGTACTGAGTTTTTACTAAGCAATTGGTAAAATTATGTAAAAATATTGTTATAACCTACATAAGCTAATAGCAGCATTTTAATATTATCTATTTACTTCACGTACCGCTTAACATTAAGTTGATTTAACCTATGACCATATATTCGGAGAAAGATGATAGTGAGTCAATAACAGATCAACTTACCAATTATTGTAATTTGATATTTTGACTAAATCTAAACAGGGGATAATCATAAAAAAGGTGAGTAAACGTGAAAGTATAGACATTGACGTGATTAATATATTATATAGAAATATTAGTTTAGATACACTCATTTTTTTTATTTAACGATATAGATCTCTTTGCATTTGCGAAATAATCAAGCAAAAAAGGTATTTCATATCTCAAGGAATAGTTTAAAAAATAAGTCCTTGCTGGCTCGGAGATCCGTGATGATATATCAAGCTTCATTGTATTAAGCAAACTATTTGCGAGTTTGAGCGCTGAATAGCATGAGGTTTGTTTCAGTATTTCACTGTGCACTTTTGGTAGCTAGTGATTTAAACATTTCCTGATAGCTCAGGCACAAGTCTTAATGGACACTGTCGCTTTTAATCGTATTTAAAATTTAGCTTAATACTCTAACCTAATTCGTAATTTATGTAATTGATTAAAAGTATTGTCTATAACTTGATATATGTCCGTGATAATGCATGAGTTTTACTTCGTTCCGTATAAGAATTGCTAAAAACTAGTTGAAAATAACGTTGAAATTTGAATACAATATTCGACCTCCGTTCGGTTTTGTTTAAATAAAATTTGCATTCATGAGGCTGGACAATCGTATACACTACGTTAAACGGAGAAAAACGCATTAGTCACCGCCTCAAGGTTAAAAACACTCAGTTTAATGCAGCGAACTGTTTTAAAAATTTGTTATAAGTTTTATTTTACTTGTGTTTATTTCCGTTATAAGATAAAGGAGAAATATAACAATTTTATTACGTAAATATACTAGCAAATATGAACAAAATCAGATTACTCTTGCTTTTTATGAATTAACGTAATAGGAAGTAATCTTTTTTTCTGTGGTAGAACTTACTGTAATATGTATGAACTGAACGCGTTCCATTCTATGCCTGAATAACGGCCACTACTACGTTTTTTGTTTACAGAATGATGCCCTCGAAGTCCAGCACGCTTTTTCCGTTTCACTTCCTATTGTGCTACGTAAAAATATGTATCCATAACAATTGTGCATTTATTTCACATTTTTTAGCTACTTTTTTCGCTAAAATATTTTTATGGTCTATTGTCTTTTTTTTTTAATAAATTAAAAAGGCAACAAATGACTTCAAAGGCCAACGTCGAAAGTTTTTTTCTTGAGGTGTTAAATAAACGATGGGTGTAATAGATATAATGAGAGTACTTAGCTAACAAAGCTATGCGTGCAAACGATCCGTGAGAATTCTGAGAATGTTGTGATAACACAACGCCGCTCAGCCGCCGTCAGAACCTGTCCGAGCGACGGTGCAGCGTATATTTGCCAACTATTATCAACATCTAAGATTTTGCGGTGCTTATACAAACGCAGTATGCGTGTTCGGAGTCGAGGCCGAGAGAAATCGAACCAAAATTAATTGACTTTAAAAAATATTGTTACACCTTTTAATCAATGGTTACACACCTTTATTTTTGTCTTATAGATAAACTGATAAGATTTTCGATATAAAACGACACGCATTTTCTGTTTATTATTAATACGAACCATAGAGAATATGTATTTTATATATGTGAACGTGTATTTTAACCCTATCCTCTAATAGACGCAAGTGAAGTTAAGAACAAAGGAGTAGAACATGAGGTCGATGACCCGCGCCAAGGCAATATCTTTGTTATTGCGTAATAACGTTTTTAATTGAAGATGGAGCGCGGCCGTTTCTAAATAGAATTAAACAGAAAATTAATAATGCAGTTATCGAACAAATATAAAGTATGTACATATATATATATATTTATCACAACTATTACACATACTATAAATTTACGATGAAAATAATCATATTTCGTTTTAGAATATTCGACATCCACATTTTAATTTTGCGAAATGCACAAGTACACCCGGTCTTATCTAATGTGATATATAGATTTTCATATTGCTTTTGTAGTTATCTGCATTCATATTGCTCGCTAAAATTATCTACATACTCAAAAAGATATGAAAGCAAAGCAGGTGTATACCACCGCTCGCACAAACACGCGCATACATACGTACGTGCATGCGCAAGGTACATTCAAAACGGATACGTTTCATCGATTAACATATAACTCGTCACTTTTACAGAATATTTGGAAACGATTCAAATGTAAAAGCAATAACAACGTCATCCATTGAATAATTTAATACATCCTGGCGTATAGATAGAAAAAAGCTTTAACAACGGCATTCTCTGCATACTTTCACGTCGTCGGGGCGATGCAGTCGTTTACAGATTGCATGTCCATTACATCTTAATACAATTCTATTGAAAGTCGAATGGTAACAGTAACGCGATAGTAAACCGACACCGGGCACAACGATTGGATTACAAAAGAAACTCTGCTGGTGTACACGTATACAGAAATAAGCTTGAGCCGTTAAATTCGACGGCGTATGGTGGGACGGACGGTCGCGGCTCGTGAAATAAAATAGCGTCAAAATCTCCAGCTGCGGAGTGCATTGGTAAGTGCAACGACGGAATTATCGATGCGACGCAGGCGTGGGGCGTTTATTTCTGGATGTTTCGCGAGAATTGTCATGAACATCCACCCGGTTATAGACTTTATCTTTGAGGAAATTTAACGTCGATGGTTCATACAGCAATACATTATTTCAATACATATATAGAGGCAGGGAAGTGCACGTAGAGTTCGAATAGGGTTTATGATATGTCCACCCATAACAACGTCGCGCTAGTTAAGATGATATACACAGCACGACAATGTGATCTTGAAACACAAAGTTAATCCTTCTTTACCCAAATAATTGCACTATTTGCAACGTCCTTCAAACCAGAAGATAATAATGTACACAAACTATTATTTGTGGTAAGAAGTTGGCGCTGCGGTGGTACCTACCTAGATGGTCTCCGGCAACATAGACCTACGATTTTGTGGATTTCGGTTTCCACGTTACCTTCTCATACACCGCCTAACTCAATAGGAATCGAACTCGCGTTTCTTCGAGACGTATTATGCGCACTTAGAGAATGAGCTATCAGGGCTTGACAACTACGAGTGGAGATATAAATAATAAGTCATTCGTAGTTTTAAACAGGGTATGATAAATGCAGGACGTTGGGACGAAACATATCACATCGCATCGTTGTTTTATGCTTTCTTTGAAGCTTTATAAAATAGACATCGTTAAAGTTTGATGACTGAATCATACCTTCCGACGGCATGTAAATGAACCATGCGAACAAATAAGTTTGACAGCGTAATCATTATTTTAATGTAAAGCAAAATTCAAACAGAGTTCTGAACAGGTATATTGTTACCGCAGTAATAATAGTAATTTAATATAATATTACTCAAAAGTCATTAAAAGTTTTCGTGAAAGGTAACTGAATATTAATATTTTCTTGAAATAACGATTGTCGATTACATTCGCCTGAGAATCGTTTTGAATCATTAACCGTATAATAAAACTGCAATATTTAATCAAAATCCAGTACGTTATGAAACTGACGTTGCATGGATATACAAAAACTTTCTGCCCAAAGCAGCCCAACTGGTTACGCTGAATCTGGAAAATCAACGCCTTGTTAGGAATCGGTTAAAACATCGACATTGGATACAAGTTCCAGACGCGACAACAAAATTTCTCCGATACTTTATAATACATAACGCATGTACACCAGACTTTCCGAGCACTTGTGCAAATGAATTTACTTGCTTTCAAGGAAGGGGAGTAAAGGGTTATAAACGAAGCGTACCTCATTTCTTGCTCTCAGTCGCGTATAAAACGCTGGAGCAAAAATAACCGCAACGCAATAATCACGGTACGACGCATCCGGCTGCGATACGGCTGCAGGTTGACTCGTGTATTGAGTTATTTAAAAAAAAATGCAAGACAAACTATAAATAAAATTATAAAAAATTACATTATCTAAAAAACAATCTCTAATGACATGCTGTTAAGTGACTCTTACACCGGAAAGCAAACTCGCCTACAATCCTGGCACCATATGACTTAAACACAGCTATGCCTTTATGGCGACATAATAACAATATGATGATTGTAACGAGCGAAAAGAATTCGAATAACCCTACGACCAAACACAAAGCAAGCGAAAAACTAACGGCTGATGGGGCCTTAAGATCCAAGAGTGGCGATCGTGTACCGGCAGACGGCGTGCTGGAAAAGACCGAGGATGCAGGTCGAAGTAAACAGCTAGATGCGGGCAGCGCAATACCAATTGGAACAATTAACTTTGGGAAAGGGCTGTGCCCAGAAATGTGTATCTATCAGCTGTTGATGACTATCACCAAACTCTACCACTTCAGTGATCCTAGTAAAGAACTCTTGTTTACATTGAAAGATAAATGTGTTACCGTGGCACTAAAAAACCAGTTAAATAATTAGATATATTAAACCAGAGGTCATTAAAGTGGTGGTTAACATGAAAATTTCGCTGATCGATAGAAAAATGTGGAATATATTTACTCACCATGTTAAGTAAATTTTTAAGTAGCAATGAAACATTACAATATATTTAATTATGAGATTTTAATAAAGTTTCCATAATTTGGTTGCAATTGATAGATTCTTTTTATTAACTACTTCTAGGCCTATTCTAGTGTCTTTAGATCATATTCGCATTTTTTAAATTTATTCAACACAAAATCCTGTTGGAGATCCGCGAAATTTTAAATGCATTTATTAAGCTGTGTAAATAATGACGTGCGCCTTACTATCTGCCTTATAAAAAGGCTCACAATCACCCAAAGGGCAATTGAAAGGGACTATGTTCGGAGTTTCCCTGCGCGATCTAATCAGAAATGTAGAGATCCGCAGAAAAATTAAGGTCACCGACATAGCCCAAAAGATTGATAAACTTAGGTGGCAGTGAGCAGGGCACATTGCTCGAAGGATCGATGGCCAATGATAGTAAGGTCCTCGAGTGGCGTCCGCATACCGGTAGACGTAGTGCTGAGACGCCTCCCACAAGGTAGACCGGAACCCACTAGATGCGAGCAACGTTGACTGATCGATGTGGAGATCTTTGGGGGAGACGTATGTCCAGCAGTGGACGTCTATGGACTGATGACGTGTAAATAATACCTGTATATGTGTTGCTGTTGTAAATATTCTTCATAAACGTTTTTTCTGTGTTGTGTCTTATATGTAAGTTATCATTGTGACAATAACTTACATATAAGACATATGTACGGACGAACGATGTGTACATACAATAAAGTAGAATAAAAATTATCATATCTGAATGAGAACTTCTTTATTATCGTGTGTTAATAAAGGTAAGAGCGGACCAGCCTGTTAAAACTGTATTATCAAAGGAAACCTGACACATGTATCCGTTAACAAGATTAGGCGCGTTGGCCTGCGGTTAGATACAAGCACACAGAGATATTGCGGCTTTGCTTAATGCACTTATTCCCTTCAATGTGATGTCATGGTTTTAATCGGGCTTTGGAGTGGACGGCACACATGCGCGGTTGGTTTGCGACAGGCGAAAATATATACGGAGTTCAGCGGCCACCGGTTTGTGTGCTATAACATGGTGGTAGAACCGTACGCCTGAGAACAGACTGATTTCATTAATATTTAACATTAACGATTTATACTATAAAAAGCATTCGTGAAACGAGAAATATATTTTTTATTATAATTTTAAGTTTTATTTTGTGTCGAGCTACATTCTGATTCCATCAGCACTTACAACTCGGTGGACATAATTATAATAGTAGTGATGGATTTGTTATTCGATGATGCGATTTTACCAGCGAGACGTTTACTTGATGGTAAGTAACACGCCCAACTATAACAAGGTAATGTTTGTATACTAATTTTTGGCAGCGAGGACGTGCACAGAGATTTCAGATAGGATATGCATATTAACATTCGAAATCTCTGTGTTATCTAAACTTAAAAATAAACTTACGAATTTAGTAATTCAGTTTAACAATTTAGCTCCAATTAAGCAATAGTCAAAGCACAGTTGTGTACGTTTTGAGTAACTTGAAGGATTCTTTTTTATTTAGATTCGTTTTAGGTGCATGGGTATGCCACTGCATATTTGCCTGTATGGATCGCACACCCCTGTTTTAGCAGTAGAAATATTAGTCATGGTGGTACCTACCTAGATAGTCTCCGACAACAGACACCTACCACCAATAAACGTTATAATTTAACGTAATTACTAATTATACGTCTTACACATCGCTGTACGCAAATTAAGGAGTCGTCTACCCAACTAACATTAATTTGCTATTCCTTTGTTAGTATACCGTTAACTTGAATAACTTAAAGCTAAAGTGTTAACGGGATTGTTAGTAATATTGACACTACTACTACTTTTATGACAAGAGAAAACCTATTAAAACATTTGTAAACACTTAAAATATTGGTTGCATCGCATTTGTTGAAAATGAGTCAGCGTGGATAAGCACCTCGGGTCATGAGGATGGCGCGCGCGTGGGCAGCTGGCTTGCAATGGGAACCTGTTTGGGTCAGCCAACTCATGCAATGCTATTTATATCATACAATCCTCTGCAATGGCCTGAATAAAGTTCTCTATTTTAAGACTTGGAGCTGCTATTTCAATAGAATTATATACTTATCCAGTACACTATATAACATCATTATATAAGCAAGCTTTGTCAAAAAGATGTCCATATATATTAAAGAAAAAAAAAATTTAACCACTTGACGGATTTTAACTCCTTTTCTAGTTTTAAGTAAGAACAAAACTTAAAAATACACTAATTTCTTCTGTAGATAATTTCTAAGTTCTGAAGATATGCTAAGAAGTAACGAATAATATTTTTCGCATAGTGGATAAGCAGGAGTTGGGAGCTTTATTGAAAGCTTCGCGTGGGAGGACCAGACAGAGTAACTTATTCATTGGAAGCTCGACTAATAGAACCGCGATACAAACCAACGAACCGTCTCTTGCTGATATAGATTGCAATTAAGAAACTATTCGAGCCATACCCTCACAACACAATGTTAATGAGAAACGTTTCGCGTACCGGCAGCCAATTGACAGACCAATAAATAACCACCAAGTTAAGTAGGCCGGTATGTAGGAGTAACTAAATTGATTCCTTACAAAGTTTTGTTTCATTACAGTACTTATACACTGTTATATTTAGGACTTTCACTTGAGGAAGATTTTTGATATATATATGTAACCTAAAATTATAAACCACAACTACCGACATTTATCAAGTATAAACAATTCGATGTTGTTGTTTAATGTTAACAAAATTAATAATCTAAAACCAATTATTAATCTAAAAATACGCGAAATATATTAGGTACAGGGTGAAATATGATGAACTGAACAACAGCCTCTGCTAGTCGGAGAGACACTCGGTATAGAGGCAGCTAACATCTCGCATCTATTTGTAACTCGAACTTAACTTTGCTTGTATGGGTGAAAACTATTTAATTCCCTCGCGTATAATCTATGATCACATAAATATGTATATATAGTCAACTAGTGAGACGTGTTAGTCGAGGATACTTAAAGCCGTTTTTAGACTATAACAGCCGTACGGTGTGCACACGGTTACTACATCACCACCCGTAGGCTTGACATTCCAGTTAACTGAAATGCTTTTAAGCTTCCACTAAATTACCCAAAAACTAACCAATGCTTAATTTTTTTGTTTCTTTGTTTCTACTTATAACTGCCAATTTAAGCTTACACTTAACTGGTCGAAAACTACGTTAGTAAAGGTCTGCCTGCTCGGTACGTACAGCTATATATATATGTACAAAATAGTAGAATAAATAACGAACCACATATTTTATTTTTCTTGTTACTAGTTAACAGTGAAAAAATGTTGACGTTAAAACAGTTTTGCAAAGTATAAGACACGTTTGTGTATAAAGTTAAAATATTCTTACTAGCTGTAACACAAATACACTCCACACATACACATACAAACGTTCTCTTTCTGTACAATCATTCTTGTAATGTGGCCGTATATAACTTGATATGTATCAGAGCGTCGTAAAAGCGACATTTGTAAAGAATGACAATGCGCAAAATACTACATACATTTCGCGTTTCTATCAATTATGCCGGGGAATGACACACACAAAGTCACGTGAAAGTTTGAAAACAAAATAAAAACGAAAACTGACGTTGAAGCTTTGCCTCTTTTGTTATTGAACTTAACAATATTAATGCATAAGTATAATACATAACTATAACAAAATAAAAACCTGTTAATCAAACTATCAAACTGGTGGTAATTGTCTGTTGCTTGAAACCGTCTAGGTAGTGTGCAAACATTACTGTATTCTGGTTTAAAAGGCTTTGTTGCTGGTGAAATTACGGTGGAACAAGATTTAACATTTTGTCTTACGACGAGCACAATATGCCGCTTTATATATCATCCTAATTGGTGCCATATTGTTATAGGTACACTACTTTTTATCAGGTGAACATCATGTTTGTCTCGTGG
Source organism: Ornithoptera priamus (assembly GCA_029034505.1). Classification (NCBI taxonomy): domain Eukaryota; kingdom Metazoa; phylum Arthropoda; class Insecta; order Lepidoptera; family Papilionidae; genus Ornithoptera; species Ornithoptera priamus. The sequence goes on from JARDWD010000559.1 coordinate 3,438,904, forward strand.
TGTTAAAAAAAAGTGATGCTTTATAAAATAATTGTAACTGGACCTTTTTTCAATGCGACATGCTTTTGCGTGTCCTAAATTACGCTCACAATTAAATGCCTTCTAGACACCTTTCATGCGAGACATAAACGGGATAACTGGGACTTGTACAACTCAGGATTCTGGTTTTTACGACGCCATCCAAGAAAATCGTGATGGCATTTAGTACAGAGACTAAGTCCTTTCACGGAGCTCGTGACATTTAAAAGCAGATACCCGGCCGAGGCACGACACGGCTCCACGCTACTCTCGCGCTGGAAACTGATACAATGCACTTTATTTCTGCCACTGCTATAATAGATTTAATAAGACGATAACGTTACAGACATTTAAATATCAGCATTAATACAGTGATAATGGTTTAAGATTTCCAAAATGTAATAAGGATAGATATGAGATTAATGAAGATGACGTTAGACAGAACGCAATACAATAAATAAATCATCGATTATAAATTTATAATAATCAATGTATTTTGTAAATAAAATACTAAGTAAATACACAGTCTTATTCAAAATAGATGTAACAAGACATAGTATTACAATATTTACTAGTACATTCAAGAATTCAGGTTAAAAAGAACTGTATTGAACCTTACAATATTGAAAATTATTACTTTTATACATGAGAGATAGATGTTTGTTGGTTGAAAATAATATTTTTTAATGTGCAAGGCAAACTTTAACAATAACGTATATAACAGTAACGTTTTAACAGTTTCCTGTTCCAATAAGAAAAAAAAGTACAAAAATAAAAGACTGAAGCGTCGTGTCGTATCAGGAAATCAGAGCGGCAGCTGTGTGCTGGAGTAAACGAAAAGTGATCTATAGACAAAAGCGAAGCTCTTAAATTGTACAGATAGGTAAGTACATACAAAAACTATGTAAACATTAAGACAACATATATAGCGATATAATCACTAAATGACTACCCTCTGAAAATAACTTATTCACAAAACCTGAAGTATACGACGAAGGAAAATAAAAAGCGAAAAATATCATACAAATAATTAATATCAATAATTTCATGTTGGTGCCTAAGAAGTGAAAAAGATGTAAATAAATAAACCCATTGTTGAATCCACATGACCACCACTCTCACCTGTCCTGTTTCTTTTACTATTTGTAAATGCAACAGTCGGGTAGTTCGTATAAAAACGCTGGTGTAGTGTATCAGTTCTTTATTCAATCAGAAACCATCTGATGTAACGAATGTTTACGAAAGAGCATTAAAAAAAAAACGACACCCGAAACTTGAAATACAACAAAGCTTCTTTGAACGCGACCTAAATTTACTTATCGTTTTGCGTGTGACTTTGTAATCCATTCATTATTTGAAAAAATATTCAACAGCCACTGTGTTTGTTATTATTTATATAAAGCATTTAATTAATATTGATTACTTTTGTTTACTAAAGTAAGACTTAAAATAGGAAGTATAAGATATCTTCTTAAAGTAATGTTACATCTAAGCAGTCATCAAAATAATTACGAAAACAATGCAAAATCTAGCGTTTTCTTGCAATTAGCGGTTAGTCAGACGTGATGACGGCCTAGGGACTTTTTGTGTGTTTTCTTACGAGATTGTACGACCTCATTAGTTAACAGGTTGAAAAGCGATTTCCTCTCTTGGCGACAGGTTTGTACAGTTCTTGATAGCGCAAACAATTGTTGCCGACCTTCATTTGTTACAAAAAAAATCGATTCGCCGGGTGCAGCGGTACTTCCGTTTAGAACAATCTTGGCGCCGTTGAGCTAGAGACTAACGAAAATATAATCATTGCAGCCAATAGGCCATGGTGTCTGTATGTTAATATGGTCGTTAATCCCGCACGCTCCACGGCACAAGTTTACATTGTCGCACGGCGCCTTTTTCTTTGCCTTCCGTCTCGCGCTACCATAATTGCTGCTATTAAGATGAGTCACGCTTAGCGACTCGCATACTTAACTGTCGCGTACGTCTCTCATCGGAGCGAACTCAGTCTCTTTCCAATTTCAACCTGATATTATCAATCAGTACAGTTTTACTGGTCATCGGTTAGATCAAAATGTTAATGTTGACCTTGAACGTTAGGTGATAACGGGTGGTAAGTGGTTGGCGAACGGCAGCAGAGAAAGCGGCGGTCGTTGTCTTTTCCGCGCGAGGGCACGCGGTAATGGTGCAGCGAGGTGGCGTCGCGGCGATGCGGTATCGTGGCGTCGTGGCGCTGCGGCGTCCCGGCGCCGCGGTGACGTCACCGCGGGTAATTAGCACGCAAGCGCACACGCATCCAGCTCCACGTTCGCCAGTCGAGCCCGCAGGAAATCGCCGCTTACATCATCTTTACGTGCGTCGACCAACTCTATTGTATGCGTGCATTGTACCATCTTCGTTCCTCCGCCACCATATATATAAATACCAGTTAGATTATTGAGCAATCATAATAAACTAACTATTACAATAGTGACAATAGTTTTCATAGGAATTCTATGTTAAAATGTGGTAATAAAAGTTTTGGAAGTAGGTGTGACTGACAGATTCTGAAAGAAAATATATTTCATATTATTTATTTAATGACATGATGTCACCGTACGTGTTAACCCATTTCATTAAAACGACACAAAACACTTCACAAATGAGCTTTGTTCGGGCGTCGCCCCGCTGGATTAGCAATTAATTAACGCGAAATGTAGTGTTGTCCCCCATGACAATATTATAATTATGATTACCATAACATTCAACAAATTTATTTCTAAAAACGGCATGTCATATATATGTAACGTTATTAACAAAAGTAAGTATTATAAAACAAGATTAATAACAAATATTGCATTTTTTTTTCTATCAGAAGTATTCATTTTTGTGATTTTTAATTCCTATTCCTTAATCGTTCGTGAAACAAACAGCAAAGAATAGGGATAATCTGCCAGCATCAATGTTTTCATCCAGATACAATATGGATATCTCTAAGAGAAGCGAAGGCTTTTTCTAGACTGGTGCGATTTACTATTAAATATCAAATCTCCGCTATCCGGAGGCATCTTGGTTGAATATGAGTTTTTTTATAATAACCTTGAATATACTCGTAGTTTTATTTTACATGTAAATATATAATGCAAAAAAAGAATCGTTAAAAACCGAAAAAGCTCTATAAATCTCAGCCATTCTGTATTTTGTCAAGGAACACACGGCTGTGGATTGACTTCGTTATTTTGAAGTGTTCCAGCGTGCTCGTCGCTATCCAAAGATAACATTAATCTTGTCAAGCTCTTTTCTGTCCAGCGAGCTCACTGTCAGACAAAATTAAATTACGAACCTTTAACAGTAAAAAGGTAAGATGAATTATAAATATTTTAACCTTAAATGTCGCGAGTTTCGTTGATACGGTTCGAAGTGAATTTTACATCTGGATACATGAGGCTTGGAGCTATATAAGGCGTGTTTATAAATAACCTCGTGACGTAGCGAGAATAGGGATTCGAAGCGAAATATGCCCGAGGACAGACATGGCGCGAGGAATGAAATAAAATATGGTGTGACACACGACAGAGCACTAATTTAAGCCCCTCGTCCAAAGTCGGAGGGCACAGTAAATCAGCCGCTCCCGTGCACGAAATCTGAATAATTACTGTTCGAAACGCGCTCGACATTCACTGTGACACCTTGTTGCTGTGAAAATATCAACGAAACGTGAATATTAATATTCATGAAATGCGGTAAACATGTCGGTTATTATATAAAAAAATTATACAAAGTAAAATACGACGTATTGAATATAAAGATTTTTATGGCAATAAATAGAATTTCAATTTTTCATTGAAAGTTTACCAAACTACACATCTCTTGGATGGGAGAGACCAACAACAAAATTATTAAATTCTAGGTTATGCTTTAAAAGTTGAAAAATTCCTATCCCGTATAGTACGATATAATACGAAAGCGTTAAAAATAGAAAAAAAAAAGGGAATAGGAGATGGGTAGTTTCGGTGTGAGTGCAACGTAGATAAATGAAAAGGCGTGCCGGATAAGGGCCGCCAGCGTGTCGTGTGGCGCGTGCGCAGCTATTTTTACCTTCGACACATCTCAGCTTATTTAAGCATCACTTTCAAGTTTATAATCAAAAACAATTCACATCTCAGACGTTCCGCCATCTTAAGATAAATCAATTACTACCGATAAATTACTCTTAGTTAATAGCTTGGATGTTTGGCTCGCGAGTGATTTAGTCGGGAACTTTTCACGCAATGCATATAAGTCAGAATAAGCTTATTATGCAGAATTTAAGACACAATAATAGTTTATGTTTGACTTCGTTTTAAAATATTGGAATGGACGGTACATTATAATAGACCAAAGATTGTGTTTAAGCGCTGCTATTTGGCTTTAATATCCACTATTGGTGGCGAGAGTCACGATCTAGACACAACCAAGCGCATTGCATTAGTCACATACGGATAGTATTGGTTGAAATAATGCAGACGCATCGTTATGACGAGAAAGGCTGTTAGTTTTTTTTTTTAAAAAATAAAAAAGTATCATTAACAATAGCATCTTCTCCTTCGTGCTGTTTATAACTGAAGGTTGTCCTTGTCCTGAAACGCTTACTAAGGCGTTACCTAGCTATCTTCACACCGCTCTGTCCTCGGCACGTCTCAGGGCATTTGGAATTCCTGACATGGCTTGTATCTGGTCGCACGAGGGGCTATGTGTCGATCTTTCCTAGTATAACCAATTTATTAAGATATTCTGATTTTCTGCGAGCATTATTTCTAAAATAACTGAGTATTATTTGGTGGCAACGATATCGTGAATGCACATAAACAGACCACTACGCTGTCCGAGTAATGTTTAGCGGAAATCGCATGTCTTTGCAAGCTGTTGTTCTTGGAAAATTCGGGTTTCAACGCTATGATGTCCTTCATCGGACACGGGATGTTATTGTTGAAAAAAAAATGTTAACCAAAACATATAAAATGGTAAGCGATTTCAACGAGATAACAATTCGAGCGGCAGCCAGTGTGGTAGTGGAGGACTCCAGCAATGACTGCCGCCTACCAGCCGGTGCACAGGGGCGGCAATTAAAATTTCTGTGGTCCACTTGAGGCCGCTAATGAGCCGCTGCACCGTCGCACTCCCCTCGCTACTTCCGCGACAGTTCCCGTTAGGAAAGCATAAAAGCAATTAATTCAAAACGCCGACGGCCACTTACCAAGTTTATAAATTTAGCCGTAAAGGACCCACTGCTTATTGTTGGCTCGTGTCTACATTTAAAATTCAGCGTTTATAACCTTCATCATTGCAGCGCTCATTGCTGATTTATTCATTTAATAAACCGGCTAAATCTACCTAATTGTATTTTGTACGATTTTATTCAACAAAGCGTCGTGAAGAGTATAATATTCACCAAATGGTAAATGCCGTCTATAAAAATATAACACTAGTTAAGATTATATCACCACCACGTTGTTCGACGCCTTGAGGACATAAGATGTTAAGTCTCAGCATAATAGGTTTGTAATTTAATTAATTTAAAACTCTTTAAACTACAACACAGTAATGTTAGCAGACTGCCTACACGATCTCCAACAACAGAAACCTACTTCCAAAGACTCAGGTACAAGTGAATTGTTTTTTAAAGCTAACAATTTAAATTTTTATCTAGACAGAAATATGTATCAATTGATCTGTGTATTTATAAATCTTACAGTTAACTCAAATTTAGCGAAGCAATTCCATCTATATTTTATTTGTCTACGGACAAGTAGCCCTTAAGTGCAACTCAAAATGAACATTAGCTTACTATAAGTACCAAGTCAGTACTATCTAACTTGACAGATGTTTATTTAAGAAATATTAGTAATTAACCAGAATAGGTCAACTTTGTAATATATTGAAACATTTAAGATATTTAAACGAAGTTTAAGTTAGAGTAATATAAAGACATGAAATCATATTAATTATAAGAAAAAATTACTACGTTAATATTATTTTGCTTCAGTAATAATATAACTCGAAATATAAAAGCAATTTGTATGCTTACGGTACCGCAAATGGTAAAGCACAGACTAAGATTAAAATAATAAAGTCATTATAGTGTAGTCATCAAGAATTTTCTTACGGCGCGATGTAACGCCATTACTTCGGAAAGTGTCGATAATAATACGAATTAATAATACATATGAAACATTTATGGTAAAGAAATTTAATCACCTAAAGTAAGAGTGAAATTTTAATAAACAAAACGACTAACTAATTTTATGCGACAGTCGTGTTATATATTTATCTGATGGTAAGTCTCTTTTGCCGACGGTCTAGGCAGGTAGCACAGTAGCTTCTATTTCTACCGTCCAACAGTAGTGTCCAAACGTTACTGTTTTTTCGGTTTGAAGAGCGTTGCAGTTATTGGAATTACTATGATGATAAGACCTAACAACATGTTATGTGTCAAGACGGTGGTGGTGCGGTGTAAGTCAAATAGAACCAATTTTTTTGGCAAGCATATCATATATATATATATATATATATATATATATATATATATATATATATATATATATATATATATATAATTTGACTCAATCCTACAAGTGAAATAAGTAACTAACATAGTCTATATAGAAATTTCATAAAACATTTCACCGACTAGCACTTCGCCAGTGTGTTGGATCAATTTTGACCTTCTCTCTGTGAGAGAAGACTCAAGTCTTCGCCGTGAGAAAAATGTGTACGAAAGAAAAGAAAATTAATCTACCCACAATCGATTATGAATTTATTTAGATGCTAGGATTTGTTGTCTTTGTGTGGTTGGGTTATAGTTTAATTCTTTAGGTTCCCAAACTGGGTGCCGTGATAACAATCAGAAGGCGAGTAAAAATTTTATTATTCCTACAAATGAAATTGTTAAAACCTCGTATTGTACTGTTTTTTGAAAGAAAATTACATGATGAAGTAGACTAATTTGCAGTGAATAGCACGTACTAAATCAGTAGATGTAATGAAAATTAATTAGACTTCCTATAAACTTGAAGAAACCAATGAAAATTTGATCGGAAGTTTCAATTAATATCATTAAATACAACTGAGTAGTTTTTCTTCTTTTATTCAAACAGCTTAACGGCTACGTGTGCTGCGTAATATTTTCGACCGATGAAGGTGTCATGAAGACGGAAGTTTGAGAGCCAATGGTTTAATGTACATATGAATGTATGTTTATGTATATAGCTGGAGGACGTGTGGAGAAGGCGGCGCGTGGATCGGGTCGCGTGACGCTGGAAAGCCGCTGGCGAGAGCGTCCCCGCTCGGGCAACGTCTATTCACCGCGGAGAAATTGAGATGTCCGCGATTATTGTAACGCTATTAACAATCTATCGCAGAGCTCAATCAATTTAAACGATATCCATAGATAATGCCTTTAGCCAGCGTATCGTGTGATAAAATTAATTTGTTGGATACAAACGAAAGCCGCACCAACTCAACAGGTATCGGACTCAATAAAACAAATGCAGACCGGATTTCTAGACCAGTCGTGAGATATCCGCAGTAGAGGTAAAAAGTATATTTCCTTGTTAATACAGGTCGTGTGAGTGCGAGTGAGTTTTGCCACTTATGTGCCTGCTTACCAGTCCCACGAGATGTTTCAAATTCAAACAGGAAGTCGAGAACTTTTGGGGTTGCGATGAAAGCGTGTGCATTCACTCTCATTTCCCGCAATCCCATACATCTTCGTTACATCGAAAGCATTCCATTTTTACCGACGTAAACATGTAAGGCGCTTACATAAGTTATATTATGTAACCTCTCACATTTCTTATTCGTAACAAGTTAAGGTCCTTTCCTTCTATTAAACTTATATAATTTTAGTATTTTACATATAATTAATTTGTTTTTATATTGTAATATGACATCGTACCGCAATACTAACAATAACTATGTACCAAGAAATAGTTGAACGGAATACACAACAACAAAGATAGGTATGACCTGAAGCAATACTTTTGATGAGACGATTTATGATCTGTTGCAGATTCGAATCCATAACACCTAATATACTAAGAAAGGAAACGGCCCTATAAAATTTTTCTATTAATTGAGGGTAATACTATAAAATAGTATGGAGTACTATCTGTTAATACAATTAGTTCTTAATAGGAAACCCGGACATTCTCATGTTTGATATTGGTAGTATTAACTTTGTATATTGTTTTTTTTTTCTAAATTTATGAATGTAATAAACGAAATTAAATTTGCAATATAATAACAACCGTCATTCATATTACCGTTTGTTAACTGTAGATAATGATATCTTCACACTATTCTGGTCATACGTTGGCTACTTCCTCCTGCAATGATTCTCGGATATAATCAAATGATAACGGTTTATAATTATAGCTACGGTTCGCATTGTTTGCCTTTTAGTTACGAGCCCTAATACTATTATAATACCACAGCATTAATCCCAAATATACCTTACAACCATTATTTACACCATCACTGGTTGTTAGTCGTAAAAAAAAATTTTAATGTACACAAAACATGCTTCATTTTCAAATTCAAAAGGTAAAAGTAAAATGTTATGCCTACGGCAAAAAGGAATTAAAAAAAAACCTATTTGAAGTCTGAGTAAGGGCGTAGTTCATTCATCGCAGGTCTAACGAATAGGGGATGGATTCGCAATGCGATTTACAGTTTTATATTGCAGTCGGTGTATATTTGTAGGTGTTACTAACGCAGGTTGCCCCAGGTCGGCGCGCTACAGCCTGTGTGTTGCGTTTATTTATTCATGATATGGAGAAGGTGGGCAGACTGGCCGGAGGGTTGCGACGGGGCAATGCCCGCGTGACGTCATCCAATGTACAGCTGGCGGTGACGTCACCGCTGCCTTACAAAACAAAATCTACCCTAAATTAAATCTTTAAGATCCATTCTCAAGTTGATCACTCCTATGTGGTTAGCACATGTCCTCGCATTCGATATTTAACACATCCGATGATTGCGGTTTTGAGTTTGATCCAAATCGACACTTGTGTACAATAATGAGAATGTTGCTTCGAAATCGACAACTGTTAAAACAATCTCAGCTTCCGGACCACTAAGCTAAAATGGAACGGTCCAATAAAACACCTAATATTTTATCTCTGACTTTAACCATATGTCGTGTTCCGTGCACATTTCGTTACGTGGTACAAGTGATAACCGAGGAGCGGTGGTAATATTGTGTAATTATATTATTTCCCTTTTATTTACAATACAATATTAAGAGTTATATTCTATTAAATCTACGTAATTATGTTAAAGCAATCGCTAACTGACACACGACAAGCTCGCATCAATCAACAAGTGGTTTAAGAAAACGTTTTAAATGATCTCACGTCCGTAAATGGAAGTTGAACCTCAGTGATTTATTATCCGAACCGTGGCAAGACAAAATGCATTAACATTGCAGCAACAACGAGTAAGTCTGAGTACCGTAGCGACGAGTAGCGGGCACTCGGCGAACATCCAACGAAGCGGCCGACGCTCGCCGAAAGTGCTTCGAAATATCTTCACAGCGTTGAACGCAACTGTATTTAATGACGGTAGAGGCGGGCACTGCACTAGTCTGGGAACGGGCCGTGAACGACGTTTAACGAGCACTCGTCAGATCCTAGCGGCGCGATAGCCCAAACAATGACAGCACAGCTCTAATATATAGAACATGTACCAGGACAGAGTAACTGGTGCAAATGCGAGCATATTTCACACGGGCGTTCTAAAGTTTCCCAGTAGCGCTGATAAATTAATACGGGTAAGATTGATTCACGAATGACTAAGAGTGTTTTTTATTTTTTGTTGGCCGACATTACAATGAGCTGGCCGCGCCATAGACAGAACAATACCATCTTAAAAGCGCCGCCGCGTTCAATTGGCGCTTCTTACAATTGATAAAATTCAGTGCGCTATAAAAAGTTAGTTATTATTTCTCAATATACACATAGTTCCTTTTTCTAACAAACATAAAAATCAAATAAATACAATTTGACATAACAATAGTTTTACAATAAAGCAACATTACAGAAGAATTTTCGATAACCTAAACATGCTGCTTTATCATTGTCAATACTAAAAAATCATCAATTTCGTATTTCACTAGTAGAATAAAGATGAATGTAGATTAGAAAATAGTCGACACTATTTATTTCTTATTTATAATACTCGACTTTCGATTTGAAAATATCTATGTCATAGTTTTTAGAAATGTCTCCACATTATCAATTCTTTGTAGTTGAAATAAAAAAAAGAAAGTTGGCACTTACTCTAAATGTGGGGGTGAGATATTCATAACGTCATGAATGCCCAACCTTCGCCATGTCAAAGGTAGAAAGAATGTTAGAAATACAACTATAATATGCAAACATTACGTGTTATTGTTTATAAAGAGAAATTACTATGTAAACCTCGGGTCGAAACCTTTTAGAATACCACATAATAATGATTGAAACCGTATTCTAAAACTTGGCTCGCACCTAATAAATACAAGCATAAAGATACATATCTCAACAGTGTATACGTCCATAATAATGAGCTCCATTGTACGATTGGTTTGATGCGATAACATAATTCTCATCCCACCGGCCACCGATTGCAAGTTTTGATTTTATCAAAACACGGAACCAAGTAAGAAGCAGCGGGATCGGTTGGTTTCTCAAAACAGTGCTTAAATGGTGTAAATTTAAATTTTCTGAAATACACAATATAAAATTGCTTATATAAGTGACATTGATTTAATTTGAATAATTAAATCTTGGCACTCGTAAGTAGCTTCTGTAATGAGACATAACATGAAAATACAGATTTTGAAATATCATAGAGAAGAGGTCACATGATAATATTTAATTAGATATTAAATTATTTCATAATATAACAAAATTCTTTGGCTACTTACCCAATGTTTAAATGTAAAGAAAATTTTAAAACTAACTAATTTCCGTATACTATTTCCGAATTACGTACAACAAGCTTCACAATTTCCGTAACTATAAATAGATGTTTAAACGGCTGCTGAACGATAGACAAAAGCATGTAGATTGTGGTGGTGATGATGGACAGTCAACAGAGTGTACCGTGTTGCCGGTAAATAGCCAGTGTACATAGTCCAATGTGCATATTGTGATAGGTCCACCGCTAGGGTGGTCTATCAACGAAGCGACATTTCAATACGACGTATATATGTCTCGAGCAGCCATCTGCAGTAACGAGCCCTTTACATCACATTAAAGTACATACCAACATGCTCCATATTAAGTAAGAGAAATTAATGTGGTTACATTAACTTCAGTTGGCGTCATATAAATATATATATGATAAAAGAAAAAACATTCTGGTTTATTGTTAAGCAGAAAAATAAAACGGTATAGGTTATAAAAATAGAAAAATGAAACGTGAAGAAGAATTTTTAAATTTCACTGAAGGAGTAAACATAATTCTCTTTTAATATATTTGACTTCTAAGGTAAATACCGTTTTATATTAAAAAAAATTGTATGTTGTAATATATAAAATTATAATATGAACCTCCACTACATACGGTGATGTTCCGTTGATAACGTTTTAAATTTTAACACTAATGTACTAGTTTATAATTCTCTAAACCTAAGATAATATCATGAATTATTATTAAATAACAACACTAAAAAGCTTAACAATTTTAGTTCTAATTTTACATATGTATCGAATAAATAGATTCTTTTGAATCCACCACACCTAATACGGCTTAACTCCTGAGTGAGCAATCGTTGAATACATCGGAATTGATATCAGATTCTGATGTAAAATTAAATTAAATGAGAAATACAGATATACCAATATTCATAAAATTAAAAGCACAGTAAAGATTCAGTGTTTTTTGTACATTCTTTAATTCTTTCAATTGACTCAAAAGTGCATTGACAGTAACTATACCAATTAACCGTTACTTTGTTAGTAGCATTGTAAGTCATTAGTCGAGTAAAGGAGATTGAAGGCCTAATAATGGATAACGGGGCTTTCAGTCTAAAACGTTAACGCTAAGTTCTAACTGGCTTCGTAACAGTAATAGTTCAATTGTCGCACTCCTAACGATCATTGTTATTAACATGCCCTAGTACTTACTGGTAATAGCCTCGTCATATCACAGTAAGTATAATCAAAATCTTTATTTCATACTGTTGTTTTATAGTAATTCCATTCTATATCACACATATAATAATTTATTTATAGTAAAAATGTAACACTTAAAAAAAGGTACTAAATCTGACAATAAAAAATAAGTTGTTTTTCTATTATATGGAATAAAACTCTTCAATATTTATAAAAACAACTTTGATTTATCCTGTCATTAATAGAAACAAGATTTATTATAAACTGGACCTCTCAGTAAAAAGTTGTTCGTAGTCGTACATAAAAGAGGTATACTGGACTAACAGAAAACTTCATCCATGTGGGTCGGTCACAAGTCACTAAGTGAATTCTAAGTATTTGATTTATTAAAAATAAATCGTAAATCAAGTCCACGTGACAAGTGCGACGTAACAACTCTTTATTGAATTCATCATGGTCACAACAGTGCCTATTGTTAACTTTTTATACTTTAAAAGCGGAAAAAAATCATCTCTTTAATTTCTTTGGTAAGTCCAAATTGTTTAATGTCATACTATATATTAAAAATGGAATGTTTAAAAATTAAGCAACATATAGAAAGCTCGCTCTAATAACTACAATGATAATTGAGGCTAACGGTTAAAACCTTGTAATTAAATAACCTGTTGCATCTCTTAGATTTAATTATAAATAATCCGAGATAAAAACTTTTACAATTTATTGTAACTCTTGGGTTTAAAGAATAATTATAAAAGATTCGGCATGGAGAAGCCGTCTCAGCGCCGAGTCGATAAGTATGGTCGAGCGCAACTTATTATGAGCTAGAACAAGTGCAAAATAGCATTTATGAGCAACGTGCAATAATCCCATTTCCACGGTGCAGGTTCGTAGACCCCCGGCGGGCGAGATGCGGCGGAGGCTCGCGTGAGCGCTCGCCGCCTCCGCCGCTCCGCCCGCTCGCTCGCTCGCTGCCCGGCCTTTTTAATTAGTCTAATTGAAATACGAACCACCACACCGGCTAACATTTACCTATGGACACATTCACGCCTGTCTGCGGGATCAGCGCAATTAAGTAATTAATTTCATCTAACCATCTCGGCGGTACGGAATGTGAAACATTTGTTAGATAGCATTCATGAATATTATTAATCAATCAAGTAATATTAATAATTGGAGATGAGAACATAATACATTATGTGTAAATGTGAATTTACTGCGAGTAGTTTACTCGTGGTGCATTTTTGAAAAATGATTTTTTTATTACCTACCATTTAATCACAATAACAGTATTATTAATGTTAACACCGGTCACAAACGTTTCTTTATTCAGAAATACACCACAAGCGGAGGTTAGTTGCGACGCCGGCCGGCCGGCGGCGTGCGACCGGAGCGCAGCCGAGTGTCCGCGGGTACGGCAGCGGGCGCGGTAGCGGAGTGTCGTTGGTGTGCGGTGTGGAGACTCACATGCGTGCAAAGCGGAGGGTGAATACCGCTGGCGGCGGGCGGAGCAAGGAGCGATTCGCGGATAGTCGCGGAGCGTCGGCGGGTCGCGGTGGCCGTTCGCGCGGCCGGTGTCTCGGGGACTGGCGCGCGTCGCGCCCGGGCCCGAGGCCCCCGCGCGCGCCCCTCCGACGCGAGCGCAACCCGCCCTCCAGATGTTACTGCCGAACGGCGAGCGCCCGCTTGTAGAAACCTCCAGAATCCGATACGCCGCTGTACTTCACGACAATTTGCATTTCCTTTTTTAACGAATTTTGCAATTCCATTCGACGGAGAGTGTACAAGTGGAAAATCAATATTCGCGCATTTGGAGATTTTTGTCAGCACGACAGCGGTGTTGCTGTTACATTAATTAGACACGAATAGTGCAACCAAATGTAAACTTCGCTTAAAACTAGCCAACATAAAACTACACAGATGGCTGCCTAAACGGTAGAAAACGAGTAACAATACGGTATTATTTATCAGCAGCAAGACAATAATTTAGATTTCGATAAACAATAGTGACGAGAACAATAAGAAGAAGGCGTTGTCATTAAAGTAAAATTACTAGAGATCAGTGAGGTGGTGGTGGCAGAGCAAGTACTGCTAGCCGGAGCGGAGGCGACGACCCCGCGCGGCCACGGTCTGACGCTCCCAGCGCGCTGCTGCGCCGAAACTTCGCACTTCACTTTTCCACTGATAGGAAGCCAGAACACACCAGCCGTGAAATTATCGCAAAACTGAAGCAGATTGCAACTTTGTTCAATCCACAATTTAAATGCAATAGGTAAGAACGTAAACACAAGAACGGAAAAAGATTTTTTTTTGTAATCCAAATCACAAACGTTTAATTCGTGGGTCGCAGGTACAATTCAGATGTATACACAAAACACAATGCTCAGTCGTGTCCCACGCTGAAGGCATAAAGAAATCATTTAACTAGTCATTAAGATTTAACGCAACAGCATAACAAAGAACTAGGAAACGATTATACAAAATAACATCAGCCATAATATGTCAAGTCATATCACATGTAGTGTATATTTCTTATTTATACAATTACATGCCCAATTTTTTTTCATTTATCAAATCATTTAACGAATACATTTTATATGTAAATAATAATCTACTCATGTAGGTAATTTGAAAAAACATTACCGATACCATTGCACAGGTTCAAAAAGAATACAACTCAATATAGTTACACTGATTTTATCTGTTTTTGTATCATAAAATTGCATTTTCAAATAAAGCGAAACGGTAATAATATTTCGTAAAGAATTGTCATTGCCACACAAATCTAGCGAAATATAAATCAAGAAATTATATTTAAACACAACCTATGAGATATGAAGTGACCAAAGGTATCGAACTGGTAAAGATGTATAACAATCAGCATCAAGAGTTAAGAAGACTATCTTGACAAGTTAACATCTCATGTTCAACTTTTGTCTCTTTCTGTTTAAAAAAAATTGAGTGAAAGCGAAGAAAAAGTTTCTTCATATTATATGAGAGAAGTATTGTTTAAATTTGTTAATCAGTAAAAGCAGCTTTTTTACAAAGCTCCATAGTAAAGCTTACAGTTTGAAGCAATTGATATATTGAATGATGCCAATAGGTCGTAAAAAGATATGGGGTGCTTGATGAGGTGCGAAACAATGTATTCTTGCATTAGTCAATCTGGTAAACAATGGAGGCATTAAGAACCGGCCGGATATGGAGAACTTCGGCTGTCGTCTGTGATGAATCCAAATGAAAGTGTACATGTGGAAGTTCGTACCATTATTAGTACAAGAGGCTAAGTTCGCCAAAAAAAAGAAGCAAACAATCGGTTGCTTATATTGAATTGATATTTCAGACGTAATTCAGGTGAAAGTATGAACATCTGGTGGGTACGTCGTGGTACGGACGCTGCCACTTCCAAATCGGTAAAACATTCTCGTTCGGTTGGCCGTAAAGATGCAAAACACGATATGAATCTACTGTACAGTATTTATTTATCGTAATTCGTTGAATTGCAAAATTGACATGTTAGTTAAAAAATTACTTTTATCATCTTGAAAATTTATATTCAATTTATTGGGGTTCATTTTTAAACATTGCAAGTTTTGATTCTATTAATGATCATCCAGATAAGCTTTACCCTGTCACTATGGTTAGGATAGAAAGGTTTAGCTTTAACTCGTCCGTAACATTTTACCGTCATATCAAATATATATACAAAGGATCAAAATTAATAAAAAATAGGTATTGACTGATGAGAATATACTCGAAATTCAGTAGAGCTACAAAGCAATAATCTTAATAACGTTAACATTGACAAAAAACAAAAATCTCACTAACTTAAACTTGTTTGAAACAACTGTGCACTCCTTGAGTTACATACCTTTGTAAGGAATAACAATATACCATATTTGCATATAAATTGCAATGTATTACATAATCATATTTATGTAATACGTGCGATAAAGTGCAGGATGCATGTATGGGATTATCGTATATTTATAGGTTAGGAAAGTAATTATTTTACGAACACAATAAAATTACAATGCGCCGGTAAGGCCGTGTAGTTACCGAGGTTATCACGAACACCTAATTTTCAAGGTATATAAGATGCCAACTACGGATGGGTAGGAGTGACGTGTGCTCCATAGAAACAAATAAGCAATGCATATACTCTAGCGCCCTAAACCTATCTAAATAATAATCTCTCGAGTTACTCATTTGGTACACAACTATCCTTTGACTGTCGCTAAATTGGGCCTAAATTCACTAAATCTCTTAATTGGTAAATTTATTTTTAATTATGGACAAACAAGGAGATTTCTGGTACGATTTGCATGTACGTTACCCAAAATCTGTGTACATCCCTAATCGGTAGTTATGTTAGTGAAATACCATCAACAATGTGCTTTTATAAGAAATTCTCCAAATATTTGTGTTTTAGCATATTTCATTAAAAGTACACTAACCTAACCTCAAGTGTTTAAATAAATTTCAGATCCAAGCCCCGAGTTCGATGAAGCTATAAAAGTTGCCAATAAGACACTAACACAGTACTAATTTTATCGGAAAATAAAAATCGAAATGAGCGATTATAAAAACAAATATATACATTTACGCAAATCTTACAGTATTTATCGTGTTTGTATAACTATATATATTTATTACATTTTGAGTTATTGAAAGATAATTAAATTGCTGTAGGTACTCCATGATGACTATGACATCAAGAAATATATTACCTCAGTTATGTGATGACCATGATTGTTATAAAGCGGTCGAAACTGAATAAAAATTTTAAATACGAAAAATCTTTTAAAATTAAGTGCCAGTGAAGAAGAATAATGTTAGAAAAAACAAGATTAACACTTTACATACATTCATGGAAGTATTTTTTTTATTCAACGAAGTGACCAGATGTCGGGACGTTTACATGCTACGTTCGTCGCCTTGAGACATATGATATTAAGTATCGTTACCCCAGTAATTTTACTACCTACAACTCCCTTCAAGCCGGAACACAGTAATGTTTACACACTGACGGCAGAACTAGGCGCTGCGGACTACCTGGATGGTTTCCGGCGACAGAGACCAACCATCAATGTCATAACAACATATAATACTATTCCTTGATAATGTCCAGTTTTTAAATAAAGTGTAACTCTTTTATAATCAAAACTGTATAAACAAAAACGTCGATAAACTGTCGCCATAAGGTTCACGAGATTACGGTTTCATTTTAGTCTACGATGTTTTTGATGTTAGCGTACGAAAAGGAGGCGGTCGACGAACCGCCCGCGCAAAAACAACGTGATCTATTGCGCGGCGCAGTGCACGAGCAGGCGCGGGCGTTGAGTAGCATCCGTGCTGACAGGTTGCCCCATTTCCACATCATAATCTATTTATCTTCTAGTCATGCCTAAAAAGGTTGACAATTAACTTGAAAACTAGTCTAGACTGTTACTAAATTTGGAAGGGTTCCTATACGTACGCGTTGCCGGTCTAATCTCATAGATACTTAACAAGTCTATTGTACTCCATGTTGCTCACCATGATCAGCTGCGGGAGGGGCATATGTTCTACACATACACAATTTTTAATTCTACAGCACCGAGCTGAACAATACATTGAACAATTAACATCATTATGTTGAAAATACTGTCTAAGAGCTTAAAATACGTACGTACATTTTGTTACACTTGACAGTTACTTACTAGACCCATAATAAGAAAATAACAAGAGAATATTCACATCCTTTTCTATTTCAAGGACCCCGCTCTTCAATTAAAAACTTAAAATGACGCATAAGTAAAAATTTTTATTAAAGTTTTAACAATATCCGTAGTTCTCAAGTTTTCTTACAAGTATTCACAATGTTTAGTGAACTACTTGTATGTAAGCACGAGAAAAATCTTACAAATTTCGCTGAGTTGTACTAGGTTTATTTAATATAAAAACATATAATAAATAAATATAGCCTGTTAAGATATTGCTATTGTATTATAATATAATACAAATCAACAGTGAAAAAACGCGATGTTATGGTAAAATGGATTCCTGTAAGGCGACGTAATGTGAAGCTTTATTAGTCGCCCTGATGCGTCATCGAGTTTCTCAGTATGCGAAAACAATAACATATGTATATATGGTATTATATTTAAAACTTGAAAACGGTATGTTAAACAATTTTCTATTATACACAAGTGATAATGTTTATGAATAGTAATAAATTTCACAATCGTGCACCTCTTGAAAGATCTTACCTTGCCTAGATTATATGCATTATAATTTCATGCACCTTAATGCAAAATCCTCGTTTCGTACGCTTACAATACAATTGTTCGGATTAAAGGCGGGGGCCGTATGATGCGGGAACCTGTTCGGCGCGGGACAATAGCGGGGGGCAAATGTGGCCCGTAAAGCAAACAGCTCTTGGCAAACAGTTCGCTGTTTCATTCCCCACCGCCACCGCCCGCTCCAAGCGAATTTCATGAAAATTATTTTACACGGAACAACACCGAGCGTCTGCATTGCTGCGAAGTCGCAGGTTGTAATACAGCTAATATTTATTTATATTTTTTATTTGCACACCACCAAAAAAAGTAAAAAAATGTACAATAAAGGCAGTAAAAGGCATTCTTGTCGCTTAAAGCGATTTTTTCCCGATAACCAGTAAATGGACATGTTTGAGTGGAGCTTACTAAACTCTAGTATGCCGGATTAATATATATAAAAAGCTAAATATATATGCGTAAATAAATATAACCATATATTAAAATGGGGAAATTTACAGATTAATACTAACTCTTCGCTTATATTCAAACGACAACATGAACAAAGATTAAAACTTATAACAGAGGTTATTTCCACTAATGTTGTTGTCTGTGGCTGGTAACCATCTAGGAACTAGTGCAGCAAACATTACTTTTTTTTTTCAAGATTTTATGTCCTGCAAACATTACTGTGTTAACGGACGTTTTTTTAATTAAATTCCAATAAATTTTGCCACTAATCAAGACTATTATTTTGAGTGAAGATTATTATGGAAACATCAAATTCAAGTTGTTTCTCTATTTGAATCATTCTGTTATTACTATTATAATTATTACTAATATGTACTACTAATTCTTAAATAAATTTAAGTAATTTTAATTCACTCCGTTGTCCCATACCTTTCTCTTATCAATCGTTTACATCTATTACCACTAAAGTATAATACATTTAATCAATTTCTCCATATGAAGGACGTTTATTGCTGGACGTAAGTACCTTGCAAGAAGCTATAATTATTAAAATTCCTTGGGTAATTATAATTAACATCGTATATCACACAGCGACGAGCACAGTGCGGTACAGTGTTTGTTATCATACTAGCACCACATTGTTTTAAGTCATATCATTCACCATCAGTTGTAGCATGTCCTGCTGTATCATCGCTCCGTGAAATAAAAAAAATTCGTAGTTGTTTATTAACATCCAATTTTTTTACTAAATTATTACGTTACTCATTTAGTCCTTAAATACTATTTTTACATACAATGATGTTTACCTGATGTTTGCTATTACAGTTGTGGCTAGACCAACTATGATTACCTGTTAAGAAATAAGATGATCGCTAGATAGAAAAAAAAAAAGCAATTTTACAAGACTTTAATCTTGTTCCATAAAATAATTAAATTTCTGTTACAATAATGTTTATTAAACAAGTTCATTGTATTAAAATGCTTCCTTTACTCGAAGCAGAGGTTTCATTACTCTAGATAAGTTAGTGTACAGGTACATAACAGGTTATTTTCAGACCATCAATTTCACGTAAGCGATCATTAGATAGCTAGCTCTGTAAAATATGACTTCCTGCTGATGAGATGGGAACAAATGCAATTAATTTCGCAGTCCCGTAGGGATCAAGGTGATTACTTAAACCAGTTTCATTTGCATACGATTAAAACTATAAATTGTTTTATATAACATAAAAACCATTTAATAGTTGTAATTTGTGCTGTTCTTGTACTTGTACTTACATGTGTTATCCTAAGTGCAGATATTAAAATATAATATTTAATGATTATTGCGAGACTGCGACGTTTGAATGTGTTTAAGATCTAATGAACGGCAATTTCATAAAACAATCCTATTAATTTCCTCCCTGTCATTTTTTTTTTAAATATTTAACAATAACTTTACCAATAATATGCCTATTTTAATAATTTGTTAAAACAACTTGGTACAATCTCCATAATTATTTATAGAACTAAATTTTTTACAGGAGCTGTTCATTTCTTGACCTTATCCACAATTATTAATAGATAATTTATATATATATATATTGAATGTTTATAAACAGAACGATGTTTTATATTTAAAAAAAATAGAATGAAAATTATTTCAAGCTAGGTTACTTATAACATGTTAGTAAAGATAAATAACAGTTTCTAATAAACTAATGTTATAAGTTTAGAAAAGACAGACAATATAATCATATATATATATATATATATATATATATATATATATATTTATTTTGATATATATATATATAATCATCCAGTACCGGACATTGGCCTTCCACAGGGTTCTCCACGCCGTTCGGCCCTGCGTTCAACGTATCACGGGATTAATCGCGATCTTCACCAGATCGTCGGTCCACCTTCATGTTTTATATGTTAATGTCTAAACAATCTCTGTGATTGGATATAGTGAAGAAGAGCGTTTTAGCTGGTCACGGCGCAAGCGCAATGCATTCTGCGACACTGTTCATGTGTAAACATCAATTAGATAGTTTCGCTCTGTATTAGTAAACGACCGACTCGATCCAGCAGCTCGTACAGTCGTGAGCTCTAACGCGTATCCAATCGGAATCACAAAGGCTACTAGATCTAACATACTATACAATTACTAGGACATTCTCCTTCTGTTTTGAACACCCGACTCTAGAAGGGGTTTAGAAAGTATAACGTATGTTAAACATCACGCACGTAACAGTACTGTAATAATCTATACTTATTAAAAATTCCAATGACAATAACCTCTGAAAAATTTGTAACTTAATGGGAGTTGTAGCAGTAATTACTGGGGTAACGAGACCAACATCATATACAGCAGGCGACGACAGCTATGTGGTGCAGTGCAGTGTATATCGTCCGTACTAGCGCCACGTTGTTATGGGCACGGGTATCACTTACCATCAGACGGGTATGACAAAAAAAATTACTCACTTTTAGTCAGTGTGCAATATAATTTCGAAAAGGTGGTAACAATTTAAGAAGTTGAGTGTCTTCAAGAGAAGAGTGGATAGACTGCTAATAGGAGGCTAGTACTTTAGTACGCTTTTCCATGACAGACCATATTACCACGTAACACCAGATGAAATCGTGGTTAAGACCTTAACTAAATTTGATTTAAAAAAAAAAGTTTTAGGTATGTCGTAACATTATATTTGACAGAATAATGAATGATAAAAAATTTATCGTTCTTGATAAATGCATACTTGCCTTTGAGAAACTTTACTATGCAAGCTACTGACGTTTTACCTTAAGTTACCCGACTACTATGAAAATTTAAACTGGCCGACCGGCTTTAGAACGCCAGCTCCATTATAACGATGCATTATTTTTAATGTGGCTTTCTATTCAAGCCCGGACTAGTACTATCGTCTATCTACTAGAATACAAATATTAAATTTTAATACATCAACGACAAATCTTGAAATCAGCAATGTGATAAATAGAATAAGTATAATTATGTACTAAAATAAATAGAGTTAAGAAAATTGAAAGAAATGAATGAGGACAATTAGGTAAGGTTATTAAGGAAAAAAATGAAAGTAAAAGGCTCTGTTCCAACCAACAAATCAACATAAAAACAATTTTGTGATCAGCAATAGAAGGTCATATGCAAAACGCTACTTGCAGTGATCTTAAATTATGCAAAGGTCTTATTGTGAATCTAAACGGCAACTCACCGTTTAATATAAGAAATGCATCGATAAATAACTGTGAGAGACAAATTTCAATATACGAGGTGCACATCCCGCCGGGCCATATACGGAGCAATTGGCAATGCAAAAGATGCCCGGGAATGGTCCGTGCGTCCACTTCCCGATGTTCCAAAACAATTCACATTAAAATTCCCGTCGCGTTTCCGATGCTAAAAGAATAATATAAAAGTCACCAGATACACTTTTTTTGTTCTGCGCAATGCGAAGCTGAAAGAAAGTTAAGATTCGGCGAAACGATAACGTTTAGTGAAGGTACATAAGATTAATAGTCGCGGTCTTAAAATTTAAGAGCAATGCGAGAACGCGAAAGTGTGGGTACAGTGGTAGGAAATGTTGAAAGCGACATCTTATCTATCATAAATAGCAGTAAACTGCCTTTTATTTCTTTATTTACTTTACCAATATGTACATACAAATAAGGCAAAGAAACAATGATTACACGGAAATGCATAGTGTGCAAACAATAGTATAGATGAGCATAACTCACATTTTTCTACCAGCTAAGCTCAGTGATAGAGTAAGCCTATATATGGGTAATCAGAAGTACAAAATTGAAAAAAAAAATGTTGTACAGATTTTTAATATTTATTAATTTAAAGAATCTCTGGGATATTCAGATACTTTAAAATAATTTCCTAGAAAAATTATTAACGTTTATCATTGACACTTTAAAAGAGATTTGGCTTATAAACAGCCATAGATTATGGATACGTTAAAAATTCATAGTGATTGTAAAACGTCGCTGAAACTGGTGTGATCGCCCACCCACATAGCACTGAAGCCGGATAGATGATGGCCTGTTCCTTCTTGGACACGATCCAAGCGACTATTAATGACAGGACAAAAATAAAATGTGCATATTCCCAAATAGTGTTTAAGCGATGACTCGCTTTAGATGATTTTGCATTCATATTAATAACTACAATTCAAAATGTATTTGCTATTTTTACTGTACTGTATACATTTTTATTGTATTGCATTGAAAAAACGGACGAACTTATAGTACGGTTATTATTATGAGTTCGTCGGTTATTTAATTTTTTTTTAAAACACAATCCATGTATAAAAAAAGTAAAATACATGTCTAAATAATAATATTTTATAATATACTTATACTAAAAATTTGTACGATTTGAGGAATAAGAGAAATGTCATGATTATTAAAAAACTAAAAACCGCCAGACAGGTAAAAAAATCTTTACTAAGCTGATCTCATAAAACGTCGAAAAGGCCTAAAATGTTGAAAAATATTCATTCCGAACGGGCAAGTAAAAAAGAGTCGCCGTAATCCCTCGTTATCCGTATGAAAGGATTACGAGATTCTTTGTCAGCCTTAACCATGTTTTGTGTATAAAAGTGGGAATCTGAAGAAGTCACCACCGCTTTGACAATATGGCTTTCGTTGCCTCAAGTTTTGATAATATAAAAAACGCCGTTTTTTTTTTAAATGAAGACTGTGTCCATGTGAAGCGTAAAAAATTAATCAAGCTGTAAATACATTCAATATACAGAGTGAAAGGTAATAGGTGTAAAAGATCTGGAGGGGCTAAAGTATAACTCGTTTCCTATCTATTTATATATATATGGAATACCTCATTCAATTATAATGGTTCCGGAGTTTTAAAATTTTTAAATACTTTTCAAAAGATTCCCGATTTTCTAGGAAAAGATTCCATGATTTTATTTCTTACTTATTTCTACATAAATTTTAATGTAATAATTATTATTTAATGATTATTTTATTAAATTAAATTAATAATCATCACTTAGAGGCTAATACTTTCAAATTAGGTTCTTTGAAAGTCGTGACAGTAAAAAACAAAGCGTCATACTTACATTTTAATTTATTCTTAAAATAGAATTTAATTTATAAAAAATACGTATAAAGCACATAAATAAGTACCTGACCTTCAATACCTCTCCGATAAGGTATGAGAAAGTACGTAAAGTTTCTAAAATTTAGAAAAAAAAAACACTTTTTTGCTCAAACTGACGGCCACGGTTCCTGATACCAGCAGGAAGTCTTTTAATATAATCTTAAGTCAGATCGAGTGACTCGCCCTGTGAGCTGTTCTCTTATTTTGTCAGCAGCGACGATGATGCGTGACTTTAAATCTTCTAACGAGTTAGTTGGTGTTGTGTACACTAAAGATTTTATGTCCCTCCTGTATTTGCAATTTACAGATAATTTCATTAATCGGAAACGAACGAAAATAATGACATTAGAACAGATATAAAGAGTTTAACATTCATGAAAGATAATTTTTTTATTATTGTTCTACGACGGTATATGTATCACCAATCAACGCTGTGTCAAACATTTTTTTAGCAAGCGGATATAGCGCTATTGGCGAATACTTTCGAAAATCATTTTCATCTACTTTTCGCATACAAAGCCCTATCTATACTTTGGGGGCACTACAAGTGCATTTACAATGAGAAATTTTTGCGGCCGCCGGGGGTGGCACAATAACAGTAATGATATCAAAGTGAGAGAGAGGGGTGGTGCGACGTAACGACTCCGCCGCGGCCCTCGTACACCGCGCTACATTTTTATTGCGCGCAACCCCTTGCGACGGGCGACGGGGCCACTCGCCCATAATGTAATCGCAACGGATAACTATCTATTCGTATTTCGCAGCGAGATAGCCGCGCAATTAATTTATTCGCATACGTTTAATTTATAAATTATTCGCGGTCGTCTGGTGCTGTTGAGTCTTGTCGAGCGTCTCGTCCTGTTATACTTAACATACATAGGGCGGTGACGTTTTCATGTCAAATCGTTCGAGACGATGATGAAATCGTTTAGAATTCGTATCGCGATGACACATAGATGAGACACAGACACTCGGTCGTCAGTGGCTTGTGTAGATGAATAATGTAAATTTTTATGGGTAGCAGCATAAAAGTTAGCTCCAAATGGCCGACACGTTCGGCCCGCCGCAAGCGCTCCGAGCGTCCGACATGACATGTGGAGCGAAACACACGATACGTTTTCATAGGAAACAATTCGCGCACTGGTTACTTCCGACATTTTGTAATAAATTTAAATTAACAATGTAATTATAAATAAATACTAATTAATATGTATTCTTTGCTAAATAAACTGGTGGTAGGTCTCTGCTGTCGCAGCCTTGTAGTCGCGGGTTAGTAAGAATAGGACTATGGTAAGTCCTGCCTGTCGTAGAATGCGACTATAAGGGTCTAAGAGTTTCGCGGGCCTTGAGGGTGGGGGCTCTTATCGCTCAACAAGGGAATCTGCGTGGGACAGCGTATGGCTCAACGATGATGCCTAGGAGAGGTAGGCTCCTTCTTAGAGACGTGTAACACAAAGTGTAGAAGGGCACCGGTGCGTGCTATAAAAGATCCCGGAGACTCTACGAATGCACTGATGCAAACCACCGAGAAGATTTTAGTGAGTAAGAATCTCACATGACCCTGATTTCCCCCAGAAGCAAGGTATCTTTCGAAGATTTTCCCTCGAAACAAAAAAAGAAAAGGTCTCTACTGTCGAAAACCGTCTGGGTAGCTCCACCGCAGCTCGTAATTTCTGCCGCTGAACATTAGTGTGTAAAGTTCTAACTTGAAGGGCGCTATAGCTATTTAAATCCCTGAGGTAACGAGATTTACCATTTTATGTCTCGAGTAGACGAGCACAATGTTACGCTGTGTATATCACTCAAACTGGCGCTACGTTGTTAGCAACAGGCATATTACTTACCATCAGGTAAACGTCTTGCTCGTCTCGTCTTTTCGACGGACTTCGATCGGTGAGATCTTTGGGGAGGCCTATATGAGGAAGGCTTATGATGATTAATAGAATTTCAGTGGTTTTTAAACAACAAATGTTTAAAATATATAACTAACTTTTTTTCAAAACACGAACTCTCACTTTCAGTGATATGTAAGGAACGATTACTAAGAAGTTATGAACAATAAGTACTTGTGTAACTATAAATAAGTATAAATATTTAACTAACTACATATAGCAACTGAGGAGAAAGCGAATATTTTGCATAAAGTAAATTATAATCTTACGCGTAAGGGCCCACTCATATCGTCGGGGTGTATGCTAATGAGCCAGCTATGTACCAGGCACGGCTTGTTTAACAAGTGGAACTGAACTCTCTTTTTATCAATAAACATTCTCTTTCGCTTTTGGATGATAACGTTGAATATTCAACTTTTTTAAAACGCAATAAACAACGTACAACTAGCAGGTAATTAGTTAATTAGTTTACACTTTTGTATGTAAAATATATTCTATGTAAATTTTCTTACACACCAATTCCACAGATAGTTTTATTCGTTCGTTCGTTCGTTGTTCATCCCCAAACATTGGTCCATACGATCTATTTCCAACGCTACCGGTTCAACTGGATCGAACGTTTCCCTAAGATCTTCACCAAATCGTCAGGTCCATCTGGTAGACGATCGTCTCATGCTGCGCTTGCTAGGACTTCATTGCTCTATCCTAATCATAAATAATATTACAGTCGTGGATCCATATTTATTTTGACCTTATGTATGACACAATAAATATTAAAAAAAGAAATATATGAATAATTTTAATAAATATATATCGACTATGATAACGGATAACGTCATGTTGCCTTCGATAAACGCATTGATCAGTTTGTATTTTAGCCGATGACCTAATCGACAGCATTCCCAACGTCTAAACAGTATCAGCTGTTTGATATTATATTGTATGAAACATTCAACTTTCGATTTTATATTTAATACATACCTTGAGAACAAAGGAACTAAATAATATACGTGTTTAACATATAAATTAGTTATGTCCATGCTGAACACCGGGTAAAGCGACAATTTGGTTTAAAATTTTTCTGATACTCTTCTACATTTGAAAAATTTAATGCCATGTGCTTGTGTTGAGTGTGTGTTCAATATTCGTATAAAATAGTATACATAAATATCACTCAGTTGACATATAGGACTATAACCTGATGGTCGTTGGTAATGAAATAAGTTTACAGATAATATCTATTGGAAATTTGCTTTTGACTAAAACATTTTGTTATTGGGTTGAATCAAAATTTTTATATAACCTATGATAAATAAAAAAAGTATAATGTTAAAGATCAATTTTCAAAGTTCTGTTTGAAGAGAGCATTTAATGATGATGGTGATATTAAAATTATATATTCACTTTACAATCCACGCTAGATCGGTTTAGTCGTTTACCAGCTAAACCACTGAAAGTCTCACAGATTTGCATCAGTCAATCTGTGAAGTATTTATTTGTGTAAAAAAATGTTAATAAAATTAAGATGGCACGCATTTAAGTTTGTTTACATATCAATGAGAAGTCACGTGATGAACCTTGAATGAAAGCATCGGATAAGAATGATCACACTGTGATCAGAGTCAAGGACCGTCTCGGACGCCGGAGAGCTGCCAACTGACCTCCCAGCGACCACGCGCACCTTCACGCATATCAACGTGCCACTATCTCCGTTAACACGCGATATTACAATACAATGTACTGATGATTAAAGAAATGACATCATTAGATATCAGCAATCATTTTCCAAGTTTAGAAAATTCTCGAAATTATAATAATTGTTGCTCTAAAACGCTTTTATTATACTTTAAGAATACCTGTCTCTAAAGTTGCTTGATTTACCTATTAACTATTCGAATTTAGTTGGAGTGGTTGATTTAAAAATTATATTAGAAATAGCAAATACAGGTTTAAGCGATATAATTTGACTATATAAAAATATGCAAAGAAAGGTTGCATCTTTCGGACTCCTTCAAAGAGAATCCTCTTATGAGTTCTCATGTTTTATCCTGGGGGGCAAAATTCTAGAAAACGTGTACCTAGTAGATAGTGGAAGAAGTGGTTTGACGAGATAAAGAAGTGGACCGGGTCTAAATACCAATAGTTAAGAAGAATAGCTGTGGATCGAATTGGTTTTGTCAATCTGATCGCCATACTTCAGTTTGAATAGGGCGCTTAATGATGACGATCTAAAAATTCTAACGATTAGATCTACTTTCAGTATGAAAATAATAATCCTAATAACGCTATCGTTATTATTGTTATACTTTTACCACTGAACACAAATGGGATTCATAAAAGAACTCGTTAATAAGATAACAGAACTATATATTATATTGAGTTTACGAGATAATTAATTTAATGCCAATTTATAAACTCAATAGAAATTCTAATGTAATGAGAGGTGAAAAGAAACCTTCTTGTGTTTAACAATCTGAAGCCATTACTTATTCCATTTATATAAGCTAATTGTAAATTTTGCTCTTAAACGTCAGGGAGATTGACGTCATAAATGCATATTTATACCTTTCTAACTCAGCCAAATTACAGTAGCTGTTACGCATACTTATTATTACGATGTGATGGACGTCATCGCTGCATTTTCTAGAAATTTTACATTAATCCACACGAATAAAACTAGCAAGGTGTGGATATGAAATAATTATCATATATTACCGCATCGATGAAGACATGAAGTTGGTCTTTCTGGACATAAAGATATCATCGAGCTAAACGCATATTATGATTCTTTATCAAGGCGTACTAAAAAATATCATCATCACCAGCCGATAGACGTCCACTGCAGAACTTAGGCCTCCCTCAAAGATCTCCACCGCGATCAGTTCAGTCAGCATGGCCTTTAGTATCGCCAGGTACTAAGGACCGTCGTGCTAAGATGCAAATGGGGGAATTTGAGCCATCTCCCTCCAAGCTGGCCCAATGTGGGTTGGTGGGACCCAAAACCATTGTTGATTAGCAGGGTGCTCTTCAAGCAGGTAAAGTTGGCCCTACGTGTATTACTCTAGTAAAAGAATATAAAATATTTTTTAAACTTTTGTTAAAAATATTATAACATACAACTATTTCGATTAACAACAACAAGAATTACTGATGGTAGGTTTCCGTTGCCGGCGATTGTCTTAGTGGGTACCACTGAAGCACCTATTTTTACCTCGAAACAGTACTCTGTAAAGATAATTGTGTTACGGTTTGAAAGACGTACCTGCTGTAATTGCTGTGGTAACAAGATTTTACATCCTGTCTTACGGCGAGGAGCATACATAATGTATTGCTGTGTATATCGTCCTAACTAGCAGTACGGTATTATGAACAGGCGTATCACTTACCATGACATGAACGTCTCATTTGCCTCGCCGCTTCGTCAGATAAAAAAAAACTTAATTTTACAATAATTCCACGTGATTCATCTTAATACATTTGTAACTAAATGAATATATAAGAGTTGTTATTATTTAACTGTATAAAGAAACTGAAGAGAAAACTTTAACAAAACACAAATTAAAATATAATCAACGACCATAAATAAACGATTGTTCTACCACCGTTGATTATTGATACTATCAGCAGATAGTCTTCTTACAGCTGGATATAGGCCTCCCACAAAGATCTCCACTCTAATCAGTCCTGCGTTGCTTGTATCCATCAATTTCCCGCGTCCTTCACCAGATCCTTGATCCACCCGGTCGAAGGCCTTCCAATTACATATAATATGTAATAAAGAATATACTTAAATTGTCGTAGGATTATTTTTATTGTCCACTTATGAAACCCACAAAGATAATACAAATTATTCGAATTTACTATCAAACAATTAATAATGATTTTATCGTCCGCTGAAATTATGGGTGGCATTTTAATGAAACCGCTATATTGCAGTAGGTATCGTGGTTTTCAGCCATTTATTATCGGGCGGGTAAGGAAGCTCGGCCTGTCGTAAAAGACGCCTAAAAGGGTATTTGAGTTGGCAAGCCTTGAGCAGCTTGATAATCGAGATCTAGGAGAACGGTAAATGCAAGCACCACTTTGTATGTATTTTTTGTACTAAGCAGGGCTTTATCATATTTTGGAACGTACATAACCAGAGTGCAAACTGACACCGGTGCGTTCCGTAGGAGATCCAGGACCCTCTTCTGACCTATTGAAAGAGACCACCGAGGAGATTTAAGTAGGTAGAAATCTCACGTAAACCTGACTTCCAGTCAAAAGCAGAGTATGTTTAGATTTCCCCTTCGATGAAAACAAGGTAGCGTTATTCACAGCGATCCCAGCGCTGTTGTGTGCGCGTGCGCTGGGCGGCGTAAATAATCAGTTACCGCTCTATCAACCAGCACAATGTTATCGCATCTCGATCGTCGGCTTGCCAGTGCATTGTGCTAACAGTAATGTCACCATCACTCCTCAACACCAATCCTGCTAAACTGGTTTTAAAAGATTTTTCCTACTTTATTATATTGATTAAAATGTTAAATCTCAACGTAGACGATAAATGCCGTAGCTATCTTATGTGACATATGTATACGAGAAAAAAATTTTTTTTTACTTGAACAGAAATGAACTTAAGGATATGTGTAAAACACAGTAAATGTAATATTAATAAAGTGTACGTCTCCCGCTTAAACTAAACCATTGGGTATGAACAATAAAAATATTTTAAAAATGTACTACTTCCAATACATTTATTAACGTAAATCATGAAACCAAAATTACCATTGTATTAATTATCATTACTTATTAAATATCTTAATCAATTGTCATGGAATTTCTCTTTTCATGATCAATATTACCTCAAATAGAATTAAATAATTTCACTTAGTAATAATCTATTAAGTTCTCAATAACGCTTCAGTATTAAAAAATGCATCAAACTTTCATTTCATAAAACAAAACTGTCCCATAGAAATTATTGCTGTACGATTACCATACAGGATGGTGACGAACCACCGTCCCCATGGGCTTTTTTACACCGGAATTAACATCTGAATGTTACTACGACATAACGAATAGCATTTATATTTTTGACAATTATAACTTGTTATATATGTAAATTATAATATTAAGGTATCTTGACAAAATTATCTTTTATATACATAGCAAAACCGTATTAATATTATGAAACTCACTACTTAACTTGGTACAAAAAACTGGTAATAGAATATTTAATGGTTAAAAAAAAACGTTTTTCTTAATGATTTATTGAAATAATATTACATTAATTTAACTTTAGTTTGAGTATCTCGTTTCGGCACAAGGGGGTAAGCGCATCCATATGTTGAGTCAGCTGTTAAAATAAATTTGACCACCATATGTCAAAAATAAAGAGATCAAGAGCTCCCAGGTAATGAAGGGGCTTAATCTACCCATATCTCGGGGCGGCCGCCGTCCCCAATAACGTCCCCAGCCTATTTAAGCTCCTAAAATTCATAATCCAATAAACCCCTCTCGCGTCCGTCTGAGTGTAATTTTGACGTCCGCGAATGCCTTTTAGGGCGTTATAAATTTTTTAATTTAATAAACTAGAACATATGCGAAACAATATCTTTTTATTCTTTTTAAATTTTTATTAAATTATTTAAGTAATCAATAGTAAAAGTATGAAATATAAATTTCCTTGAACAACTCACGTAAAACGAATCATATAATACAACGAAACTAACCACACGACAGTAATGAATACGAACCAGTCTGTCTATGAGTAATTCATCTACGATTACAAAATACAAAAGCGCCATATTTACATACACAGTTAACAAAGCTGGTAATTAGAAAGGCTTCACAACGATACGCGAGGGTCTAGACAGATCGAGCCGCTCCGTCAGAGGGTAGGGGGGGGAGTGAAGCGAAAACAAAGTATCCAATTTCTCCACTTCCCCACTTCCGACGCAATTACGACACGGAGTATCTGTGTGACCGCAACCCAACTGATATCTAGGCACAGCCGCAATCTCGTTACGGAACATAAAATACACTTTTGTTATTTGTCTTAGTGCTTTTCGCAAGAGCCGCTCGAACAAAGGAGCGAGGAAGAATGGCATAAAACGCGTACACAGACATTTCCCGTCGTCGCTGACCGGTGTGCACTACGGCGTGAATGCCTCGACTTGGGGACGGCGCTCGCATTAAACTTATCGACACTGACCCGAGGTACCAGGTTGCCCCCAATAAATCACCATTCGCCCAATTCAAACATCAAGCCTGTCACAATCGTGACAAACACGAACGAAACGCGCAGACGCGTTGCAGTTTATTTATACTGTTAAGACTATGTCATCCTCTAGACAATACGTCCTGTATATACGACATAAACTGTCCTGTATAAACTTTTTAACATAATTGCATTATAAAGACATTGAAATAAAAAAAATAATTATAAGATTTACTACCACGATATCTTAATGAAGCAAAGTACCTAAAATAGTTATTTTTATATTCAACGACGCGACGAGACGAACGAGACGTTCACCTGATGATAAGTAATTTGTCTGCCATTACAACGTGGTGCTAATTAGGATGACATACAACGCACTACATTGTGCTCGCCGCCTTGACTAATTTTAATAGCTACTACACCCTTCAAAAAATTTTGTACACTACTGTTTAATGGCAGAAATAGATGCTGCGGTGGTACTTACCAATATGGACTCCAAGGCCTGTATAGTTTCATAATTTAATTTAGAACTTAACGAACTCCTAAATTTACCCTTAACAGTTAAAAAGGTCTTGTAACAATCCACTAACCCGTAGTTATAAGTAGAAGTGGAATCCTCTGTTTTAAAATCAAAGCCCGCCTGAACGTGAAACAATCACTTGAAGTGTTTGAGATTAACCCTTGCGTTTCTCGCAGCAGTGGCTGAATGAAAAGCCCTAATATTTACAGAACGGTAGAAATTCCACTGAACAACACGAAAGCTCTTTTAACCCCGAGCTTTGCGATCCATTAAAGACACTTTACGTAGACTTAAGGGCACCCGTGTTTCTGTACCAGAATACTATGAGCTCCCCGTACTAACAATGGACTTTAGTCACACGTACTAACTGAAGATCATTTCATTTTGGGCGATAGATGGCATTCAAAATTTACAAATGTTTATTGTGACCACCATGTGACCCAAACTTAGACAATCACGTTAAAGATCTTCATAATACCCAAATAAAAGATTTTAATAATAAAATAGACTTTATGTACAATAAAGCTTTTTTTTCATTTTAATTCTAACAAAAGATAAGTTTTTTATTTATTTTAGCAGTCTAAGTAACACGCCTGCCCATAACGTAAAGCTAGTTAGGATGATATACACAGCATCGCACTGCGCTGGTCGTCTTCAGACAGGGTGTTAAGTCTCTATACCCCAGTAATTTTACTAGCTACAGCGCCCTTCAGATCGAAACACAGGTAATGTTTACATACTACTGTTCGGCGGCAAAAAAAGGTGCAGCGGTGGTACCCACTTAGACAATCTCCGGCAACAGGAACCTACCATCAGTGATTAGTATCATTTGAATAACTAAATTAGTTACAACGATCGAGTAACGCATCAATTGAAACTAAACGTTTATTAAGACGTAGTTAATAAAAGTCGACCCGTAAGTTATAAATGAACAATCGAGATGACTTGACAATCAAATAGAGCAACAATGGGTCAGCGCAATATGATGTACAATGTAGATAATTGGCATTTTACGGTATAAACGTATCATCGCTTACGGAGTCACCGCGGCTGAAAACGGTCCTATCCTGTGTACGTGAGTCAGCCGCCTCGGACCGGCTCGGTCAAGTTCAACGTGTGTATTCAATTCAAACCACTGCGCTATTTATATGCGCACAATTGAGCCTTTGTTATGAGTAAACAAAAATGTTTTAGCTGAAAATACATCAGACTTCCTTTATTGCCTCTCGTCACAATTCCCCATAAGAATACTTCTAGGAAAATATTTCGCATTTAAATTATATTTGCTGCTTATTACTCTTTTAAATCAAAATTTGTGCAGATATATGCCTACCTATTTATTTATTCATTTGCCGTAAATGGTACAGAAAGCGGATTTAATGCCTTGGGACCATTCTCTTCCAGTCAATCCTGGCATTGAAATATGGAAGGTAGGCGCAATTAAAGACGTTAATATATATACATGAATATAAATAGTACTAATAGAAAAATACAAAACAATTCCTCGTTATAATGATGATCAAGAAAGTTAACATGTATTTGACCTCCTTCAGCGACAAGTCATTACACACAAATTACTCAAGTTTACTTTCACTCTGTCAGTAAAATTAAAATCCTTAAAAAACCATTAGCACGTAAATGATTGACGCATCCTTTGCTGAGCAGGTTTTATGTCAGCACCAGAACGCTCCGTAAATCTCAACGCTGTTGTATGAAATATTAAGCCACTTACCGGGATCTGCCATTAGTTGTGCGTATATCGAGAGCGCCACCTTGTCTTCACTGACAAAGTCCCACAAGCCATCACAAGCAACCACCACGAAGTCCTCGTCTCCATCTAGTTCCACTAGCGCGATCTCTGGTCGCGCAGTCACGTACGGCTTGTATTTTGCGTCGCCTACAAATTAAAATAATTCGTAATCACAATGAAATAGTTTTACTTAAAATATTAAACATGTTAATAACCAAGAATACAATTACCTATTTACAATGAAATATAGTTGAAAAAAAAAATCTGTGTCAAAATTTATTTAGCTGTTTTAGATATTTTCGTTTAAACTGGCACAAATATATAAATGACGAAGTGAAATAAACTTTATGAAATACCTATTTGGTAGAAAGGTTTCATCCTATACTGAATCCTTAGTACGGTGATACATCTTTTTAACTGTAATATCCAAAAATTACCTAATTTTCACAATTCACAACATGCTAGAAACGTATATCAACTTTCCAACACATCCAACAATTGGTAGCATACATAACGCCGTCGTTTATCACTTGTATCCTCGATTTATGTAACCTATTCTACATTGCAGGAGGAACCAAGATACTTGCAATGAAGTATTAAGTCTTTAGTCTTAATAGGAAGATTACCGCTTCTTTTACCAAAATCAAGCAAACCTTACGGATGTAAAGTCATCAAGTGAAATGAACTCGTCTGCTATCTGTTACAATGAAAGTTACATCCTTTGGTTTGTACAATTTAATGCGTTTATATTACTTTTTCCACGAAAGCGAAATTCTAATTTCGCATTAAACACTCGGATGCCTATCGCGTTAATGTTGCGTGTAAGTTAGAGGATAACTTACAACAAAACCCGAGGGGGGCCCGGACTAAACGCATCGGAACTTAATCTCCCATCCCCAGCACGCAAAATCGATGGACTGCCTCGCAAAACTTTCGGCGAATGATATTGCTCAGAGTTGAACTGATAATGTCAATGGTAAAGTTTATAGTTAGCATTGCATAAGTCCGATTTCTTTTTATAACACAAAATAAGAGATTATTGTTCAAACGACATATCCCTTCAGAACTCAGAATCCGTAATAAAATCTGTATTAAATAATATTTTAGATTCACTTTAAAGTTATCTTTTTAGTTATATTGCAGCAATCGTTGCTATTTAAGAAACTGCAATATAATCTATACGCGTATGACCTAGATGGCCAAGTCTAACAATGAAATCATGTCTGCGAAAATGGTTAGTGTCTTTTGTCTTACAAAAGAGCAATGGAAAATATATTTTTCGCAATCCCAAGATAACGATAAGGCAAGCATTGTTATATTACTAGAATTTAATACGTAAATAATTTGCATGTATTATAATAATAAATAATTCGTGTATGTACATAATAAGTTATATGTTCCCTGTATAATCGCATCGCGTTACGAATACAATGTGGTGGGGCATTATCAGGGGCACCGTCGTGTTTATGCGGAGAGCATGAGGACCAGTACGCACAAGGAAAACTTTTTATAAGCCACTATTCCTTGAATTGTGACTAACTGTTTAATGTTAAACACAATACTTGTTTTGGCGACGACGTATAACTACTACAAGCTTACACACATTTTTAATATACAATCATTATCAACAACTATTCAATATTAAAATTAATCAAATTACTTCTATTAAATAACTTAATTAATTAATATTTAGATAAAAGCGCAAGTTATTTGAATATTTTAGAAATATACTTTTTAAATTAAGTTGTAATATGTAACATACTACAAAATATTTGAAAACTCGTTAAAGGTATTACAGATCTATGCTTCGCATAAAACTTAAATCTTACAAGTATATTATATGTTATTTAAAGCTATTTCGAGTAACTATTTATATAAAGGAAATCTCCAGTATATAACTGTATAATCAAGTGTAAGTAAGGATATAACTTAATTTTGTTTAAAGTAAATTTACTTAAGTAATTTCAAACTGTTTACGTATAGTTTTATAACTTTATACAAACTACTTGAGCGTCCAGAAGACCTAGCGTCTAGCTCGAAAATACGTTATAATACGGAACAAAAACTCGGTGCAGTGTCGGGGACTTGACCTTCTTTACAAAAGTGCATAGTGTCCGGGTGATCGATATGGTTCCGTGCAATGTGGGGCTCGTGTATAGGGGACAAGGGGCCGAACGAGGGGTCGACAACGCCCCGCCGGCGCCCGACTCGCGCACCTCAATTGAGTTGTAAATTAAAACAGTTGTATTGTCTCAAAGAGATTTGGCTTAGGGGAGGTGTTTAAGCACACAAATACCGTTTGTGCGGGTGCGTAATAATAATTATATCCTTTCATATACAATACTTGATCTCATGTCGATAAAACAAACAAGGAAAAATAACAGAGATCATAAAAATTAAAAAAATATACGAGAACCAAATTAAAATTACAGGTAAAACCTCAAATTTGCTTGTATTTATTTGACTGTAATAATGAATGAAAACACATTCAACAAAAATAATGCAATAGTGTATTCTATAATTAATTAAATTAAATTTCAATTGTTATAATTATGTTGCTCTAAATCGATAACAAGTATTAAATGCATTAAAACACATAGTTGTAATAAAACAAAGCAGAAATTTGTTATACTGCGTGTTAAGAGACTTCTTTCGAAAATGAAGACAGATGATAGTACTAATGACACCTTTGATGGGACGGAAAAAAGATCGATCCTGATTAAAAACAAATCATATTTTTAAAACGTTATTATATTTATTAGCATTATTTACCCTTTCGTCATGTTAGTACAGCTAAATGAAACGATAATTTCATAAAAATACATTACTAAAAAAAAATCAAAAACGGCTCATGCTCGAATCAACGAACGGCTGGGCGCGCAATCTAAATGCTCCGTTTCCCTATGAATCGAATTTTTTGTAATAAAACATTTTAAAAATACGATTTATTTTTAATCAGGATCGATTTTTTTCTGACCCATCATCAAAGGTGTCGTTAGTACTATCGTCTATCTTGGTTTTCAGAAGCGGTCTCGTAACACCCAGTATTAATACTATTCTCTTTTATTAATTGTACTAGCGAGGGATATACCAGAAAATTTTTAAGAATTTACGGCTTAGTTGTAACATCATCAGCCGTTACTTGTACATCTTCTGGACTTAGGTCTCCCCCAAGAACTCCATATCTACATCTAAGATGTTTACTGCCAGATAGCTAAATTTACGTTTTCTATATGGTATAAATTTAATTAACCAACAGCGAAGTATTGACAAAATTTTAGAATAAAATTATGATTCTCAATTGCCACTTACCGTTCTCAATGTAGGGCCCTTATTGTATTTATAAATTCATTTCTTAACCGATACTTTTACATTCATAACTATCACCAAGTATTGAATAAACAGATATATTTTTAAGTCGATTACATACTAGAGTGGTGGAGAAAATGCCTTGACTATCTGTGTTATCAAGCCCCGTATCCTTACAGTGGAAACATTAAGAGAGCTGTTTATATATGCTATAAAGAATACAAATATAACATAGAATTAATAAAGTATTGTTGTTAAACAATATACAATTGATATTTAAACCGGTTATTTAAAGTTAAATTAAGGATACAAAAGGATACGGTGGCGATTAAAAAATAGTGGTTCCCCACGTGAGGCGGTAAACATAATACCATATATTTAAACATTTCTTTACGTTCCCATCATGGGTATATCAAAACACAAGTGAAATTAGAGAGGCTATTGTGGTAAGGATGACAGGGCTTCTCGGGTACCCCGTCACGTTGGGCCACTAAGTGGCTAATGGCGGACACGAGCCACCGTCTATCGGCCATTGTGAGGAATGACTACGCACCGCCGGCCGCCTAACAATGTAACGAGCGATTACATTCGCCTAGTCGTCCCGATGGCTTTATTTATATCGCCCTTTTATAGTGCACAGCCTAAAGGTGACACGATATGCAAGATTTATCGCTGGTATTACTGCAGACTTGTTTAAGCTGTTATGATTTAAACTTATTGTACACCAGCTTAAAGTGATTGACGTTAGCCTGCCAGTGTATTTCTTAGTATAATATTTTTAATGTCTAAAGAAACTTGCTTATAATACTGATTGCTTAATCATCGTAATTGAGTTCTTGTTTTCTATATACATCCGTTAATAAGAAGTAATTGCACCCTATCCACTCTCTCATGTCATCCTAACTATTAAAAAAATTATATATATCTTTTTTGTTTGATAAAATGCATGTATTACTTATTATTTTGTGTGTTCAGACATTAACTACAGTTTAGACATCATATACATACACACATCCTTTTTTACCATTACAACTTTTGGGACTGGGAAAGTTCTTAGTCCCAAAAATGGTAATGATAAATTGACTAATTGTGAGATCACCTGATCATCAATCAATGCTATAATCCATTACACTGATCAAATGAAGAATGTAATATATTAAATAACACCCATATTACTATAAACAATGTATAGACCAGATTTCACTGAGATTTTTTATGGCCAAAAGTGAGACACTATAAACTTAAGAAACGTAAAATCATTATATCTAAATATTATATACATTTACCATATTTCCGGTATTAATAAATACCGTGGGAGAAAAATTGATAATTACAAAATGAATAGAAAAATTTATAATCTTTTATATAATTCTATCAAAAAGAAAGCCAACAAATGGTGGCAACTTTGCCACAAAACTATCGTTGTTGCAATTATATATTAGGTCCTTACATATGAAATTAGCGTTTTGTCGTACTGACCACTTTGATCTGAAATATCTCCGCTTTTTTAAATTCCAAATTCAAATGTATAAATTAATTTAGCTGGTACATTTGAGTTTTGAAAACAGTCATTCATTTGTTTTTTCCTCGTTATTTTTTTCTTTGGCATCGCTTATTACTGCACAATGGAAAACATGAAATATCAGTATATTTACGAGTACGAGTTCTACCGTGCCACCAGTGCTGCAAAAACAGCTCGAAGGATTAATGATGTGTACGGCGCTGGTGTAGTAAAAGAAAGCACGGTACGTTTTTGGTTTCAACGTTATCATTCTGAAAGTTTCGGCCTTCAGAACCAACAATGTGGACGGCCGGAGACAAAAGTGGAAAATGAAGAATTAAAGGCTATTGTGGAAACGGATCTATCACAAAGCACTTCAGAGATATCTGCAGGCTTCGGCGTAAGTGACAAAACTGTATTAATCCACTTGAAGCAAATAGGGAAAGTAAAAGAACTTGAACGATGGGTACGTCATGAATTGAGTGAATCGAACTTACAAACACGCGTCGACTGCTGATGGGATTTTAAATCGAATCATTACTTGTGATGAAAAGTGGATACTGTACGATAATCGGAAGCGCTCTTCGCAATGGCTGAACCCAGGAGACCCAGCCAAATCCTACCCTAAACGAAAATTGACTCAGAAAAAGTTACTTGTGAGGTGGATTAGCGTCGATGTCGTTCACTACAGCTTTCTAAAATCTGGCCAAACGATTACGGCAGATATCTATTGTCATCAACTGCAAACCATGAAGGAAGAACTAGCTGCTAAACAACCAAAATTGGTCAATCGCACTGCTGCTTCACTACAACGCAAGACCACCACCACACACTGCACAACAATCACTAAGTTAGATGAGCTACAATTAGAATGTCTGCGACATCCACCGTACTCCCCGGACCTTGCCCCAACAGATTACCATTTTTTTCGGAATTTGGACAACTTCTTACAAGGAAAAAAATTCAACTGCAATGCGGCAGTCCAAATCACCTTCAAAGATTTTATTGATTTTCGTCCCCATGGTATTTTGAGTAAAGGGATCAATGGACTACCTATGAGATGGCAACAGTGTATAGATAACAACGGTGCATACTTTGGTTCATTAAATATTTTACAAAAAAAAAATTGATTTTATATTGTTCCCGTGCGAAACGCCAATTTCATATGTAAGGACCTAATATAGTAATGTATAAATAGAAAAAAATATGAAGTAGGTATAAATAAAAACTAGACACAAACACAAAGTTTAAACAGATGCAAAATCAATCTTAGCTATTTGCTCACCGATGCAGTTAAAATTAATTTGTTTTTAAAGGATCTTATTTAAAGTACAGACATTTCAATAAAATTAAAAGAATTATCAAAATCTTTCAAGTAGTAATCTACGGTATTTTTAATAAATTTTACAATAAAAACTAATTTTTCGGTATTGACATAATAAATAATTATATACAGGCTCCTTATATTCTTTATATTGAGACTTCTCTTTCGTGGAGAAAACCAAGACCGGTTTTAAAATTTTTTTTTTCGGTGGAAACACTGGATATGACTTACCAATAGCTCGCGAAACCGCCAGCTGACCATTAACTCGCCACGTGCCGTAATACATAACAGTTCCACCTGATGACTCTATTCTCTCTCTTTCATCCTGCAAACAAACTTTACGTTTAACGCTAATATTTTAGTTTTCTTTTTCATTCAATTAAATAACGAGCGAGCCATATCTATAACAACGTGGCGCCAATTTGGATGGTATATACTGCAACACATTGCGCTCATCGCCTTAGAAATAGGAGGTTGGGTCTCGTTACCCTAGTAATTACACTAGCTACTTTAATCGCCTTAAGCCCAAATTCTTTGAGCCCTTTAATCCGGATCACAGTAATATTTGCGCACTACTATTTGGCAGCAGAAATAGGAAGCTGCAGTGGTACCTACTCAGACAGTCTCTGGCAATAAAAACCTACCACATATCATTCATTATTTGATTGTATCTGTGATTATATTACTAGTATCTACAATATATTAACCCTTAATCTTGAAACAAAAAATGTTATTAATACAAATTATTTTATATGTCTATTATGGTGAGGCTTAGCTCTCTTTAGTGCTCCCTAGCCCGCTTAGTGAGCGGTGTGGGCCATAGCATCAAAACATTCGTCTCGAGGACTTTTTTAGCCATTTTTTTGGCTGGTAAGGATTACCTTTATTCTTCTAAAAATATTATATAAAAAATATCCTTTGGCCTCCATGTTGATGATTGTACGTATTAACAAGCCATTTAAAATTTTAATCCATACCTGTCGATTCGGCTTGTGTGGATGCACAAGCTGCATAAGACGCATGCGCTTCGTGAGCAGCGCCAGTGAGTCCCCCGCCCAAGCGGCCAGCAGCATCTTTCCTCGCACGACAACAGCCACTGCTGTGCTTCCGCCACACGCACGCTTAGGAACAGTTAATGCAGTTAACATTTTATCACTGACAAATTGATACTTTAAAAAAAATTATGTGGGATTTGAGGAACTGTAAACAGTGTTTTTTTCTTTATAGCTAAGGACTCGGAAATAACTTTCAAATT
Source organism: Ornithoptera priamus (assembly GCA_029034505.1). Taxonomy (NCBI): domain Eukaryota; kingdom Metazoa; phylum Arthropoda; class Insecta; order Lepidoptera; family Papilionidae; genus Ornithoptera; species Ornithoptera priamus. Next base: position 3,480,650 of record JARDWD010000559.1, read on the forward strand.
CAACTAAAATTGAAACGGTGATAAATGTCGACGATGATACACTGATATTTAGCTCACTTAATCGATATTAGGAGAATTGATTTTTTAAATAAAGGTTGTTTTAATCATCGTCATCATCTTAGACCGGTAGAAGTTCACAGCTGGATGTAGGTCTCCCTAACAACACACAATTGTCTTTCAAACTGTTTAAACAAACTCTCTCTATCATTGTTTACAGTGTAGTCATTGTTTTAATGGTTTAATTATATTAGTGGTTAATTGTACAAATAATGCAAATACGATTTAACCTCATTTAATATCTTTGTTTACTTATTGCTTGACCAAAATATAAATATTAGGTCCTTACATATGAAATTAGCGTTTTGTCGTATTAATCACTTTGATCTGAAATATCTCCTCCTTAAAGCATTCCAAATTCAAATTTATAAATTCATTTAGCTGATACATTTTAGTTTTAAAAACAGTCATTAATTTGTTTTTTCCTCATAATTTTTTTCGCTTATTACCACACAATGGAAAACATGAAATATGGTATAATTACGAGTACGAGTTCTACCGTGGCACCAGTCTGGATTCCTGATGATGTTAACGCTGCGAGCCATTCGACTTTAAACAGCTTATCTGACATTGGGCGCGTGGACCCGGAACCACGGCCTGTTTACAAAAAGTGTACTACTTGTAGCGTAGTTATCCGACGGCGGAGTTTTTAATAATCTGTGTCTGGTTATTGGTTATTCTGGCGAATTTACTCGGTCGTCGAGGGCGGGCGCGGACCCGTTCCCCAACTACTTTCGCCTGTATCGGAATCTCTGGGCGGTGAGAACAGCCCCTGATCGCGGGTGTACTTAGTGTACGCGGTGTGTGAGTACCTGAGGCGCCGCGTTCTGAAGCGAGGGCGGCGTGATGCGATGATTCGGAGCGTGTTGGTAGCGTCCGAAGTGTGTGTGGTGACGTGGGTGTTGTTCGTGACTGTGGGTTCATGAGTGGTGGGAGGGACCCCTGGGGATAACGAAATTAGCGAGTGCCGTGGTCTGCGCTTATTGGTCTTAGGATTCGAGGACGGCTCGTAGTCGGCCGCTTTGGCCACCAGAGGGTTCGGGTGGGTCGACGCCTTGACGAAAAAAGAATCGGAGCACTCTCTGAAGTGCTCCTTCCTGGTCGGGAGTTTAAGGTCGCTGTGGAGGTCCACATTGCGCTGGTATCATTCGGCACCGGTTGCGATGCGGGTGAATCGGTTTTGAATAACCTGCAGGGGTTTGAGGCGTGCTTCGGAGGAGTGAGCGAAGACAACGCTGGCGTAAGACACTATGGGTCTTACGCACACCTTGTAGAGGTGAAGCTTGTTCCTGAGAGAGAGCTTGCTCTTTGTGCACAGCAGGGGGTATAGCTTGGCCAGAACTTGGGCCGCTTTGTTTCTCGCCCCGCGAATGTGGGCGATGAAGTTGAGTCTGGCGTCGAGTGTCACGCCGAGGTATTTGACCGAGTCCCTCCATGGGATGGACTGGCCGAAGAGGGAGATCTGGCCGCGTTTATGGCCTTGTAGGACCGACTTCCAGCGAAGGGTTGAGGACTTTCGATGAGTAAAGTGGATGGCTCCACTTTTCTCCGGGTTTACGTCGATTCGCCACTTCCGGAACCACTCGCCTAAACGAGTGGTCGCCTTCTGTAAGCGACTCGTTATAATACGCGGAGCTCTGCCCGAGTGGTAGAGAGCGGTGTCATCCGCGAAAAGAGCGAGGCTGACGTATCGGTCTTTGGGAATGTCGCTCGTGTAGAGCGAGAAGAGTAGCGGGGAGAGGCAAGAGCCTTGGGGGACGCCGGCTTGGATCGGCCGGATCGAGGAAAGAGCGTGCTCGACGCGGAAGCGGAAAGAACGGTTCGAGAGATAGTCTCGAATGATGGTGACGAGTCGGTCTGGCACTTTGTGAGCGTAGAGCTTGTACAACAAGCCCTCGTGCCAGAGACTTTGTCGAACGCCTTCGCGACATCGAATAGGACGGCGCGTGGCACCAGTGCTACAGAAACAGCTCGAAGGATTAATGATGTATACGGCGCTGGTGTCGTAAAAGAAAGCACAGTACTTTTTTGGTTTCAACGTTTTCGTTCTGGAAATTTCGATCTTCAGAACCAACCCTGTGGATGGCCGGAGACCAAAGTGGAAAATGAAGAATTTAAGGCCATTGTGGAAACGGATCCATCACAAAGCACTTCAGAGATACCTGCAGGCTTCGGGGTCAGTGACAAAATTATATTATTTCACTTGAAGCAAACCGAGAAAGTAAAAAAACTTGAACAATGGGTACCTCATGAATTAAGTGAATCGAACTTGCAAACACGCGTCGACTGCTGTGTTACTTTGCGCAACCGACACAATAACAAAGGGATTTTAAATCGAATCATTACTTGTGATGAAAAGTGGATACTGTACGATAATCGGAAGCGCTCGTTGCAATGGCTGCACCCTGGAGACTCAGCCAAATCCTGCCCTAAACGAAAATTGACTCAGAAAAAGTTACTTGTGAGGTGGACTAGCGTCGATGTCGTTCACTACAGCTTTCTAACATCGGGCCAAACGATTACGGCAGATATCTATTGTCAGCAACTGCAAACCATGACGGAAGAACTAGTTGCTAAACAACCGAAATTGGTCAATCGCTCTAGGCCAATGCTACTTCACGACAACACAAGACACTGCACAACATACAACTACTAAGTTAGATGCCCTGGACCTTGCCCCGACAGATTACCACTTTTTCCTGAATTTGGACAACTTCATACAAGGAAAAAAATTGGACTCCGATGAGGCAGTCCAAACCGCCTTCAAAGACTTTATTGATTTTCACCCCTATGGTTTTTTTTAGTAAAGGGATCAATGAACTACCTATGAGATGGCAAATGTGTATAGATAACAACGGTGCATACTTTGATTAATTAAATAAATTTTACAAAAAAAATTCTTTATATTCCTCCCGTACAAAACGCCAATTTCATATGTAAGAACCTAATATTTAGCCCTGTGCAAGGAAAATCGTTTAATTATTGATTAAATACGTCACACTAAATAATTAAATAGCTCAGATTGTATTTATTTTGATTCATTAAAACTCATAACAAACGTGTAACTGGTATTGTTTTTAGTGTTCATTGAACTCTAGATCAATTAATGTATTTGAAGATAACATGTATGACATTTTAAGAACGAGTTAAGCTAAAATGATATAAACATGCACAGCTCTTTTAATGTTCCTACTATTGGGACTAGGCATCTTAACTTACAAAGTGATAGTCAAGATGAGGTACAAACTTTAAAAAGGTTGACGGCAATAAATATACTCTGTGCTATCACATTCTCAAGAGTGCGTACAAATAAGAAAATCTTTAAAATAGTACATATACTCTCAGTGATTTTTCCAATTTGTGACAAGAGACAGTAGACTAGAAGTGGGGCTCAGATGAAAATTGTTTGAGCACTTTATGTACCTTCTGATTACTTTTCCGAACGAACTCTTCGTCAGTTCTAAGGAAGGCTTCTTGCATGGCACGTCGCAGGTCCATTTGAAAGTATGGGCTATCCACTAAGTACTGATGCAGGTGCGCCGCGCAATACGTCGCCGCTGCGGCACCAGCGTGCCCGTCGTACACGGCGTAGAAACTCGTCGGTTCCGTCGCCTGGAAGTGAGCATTTGTTTATCAACAAGTGTCCATAGAATAAGATGAATTAAAACATATTGAAATTATTCTAGGTTTAATCATCAGGCGATTTCAGAGGAGCTTGCATAGTTTTTTTTGTTATTCGGAAAAGTAACGAGACGAACAGGCTGTCCATAACAACAAGGCGCTGGTTACGATGATATGTATCGCACCACATTGTGCTCCTCGTCTTGTGACATAAAATGTTCCATCTCTTTACCCCAGTAATTGTACTATCCATAAAGCACTTTAACACTACTGTTGGTGGCAGAAATAGGATCAGCGGCGGTACCTAGACGGCCTTCGGCAACAGACACATTATACCAGTGCAAGAATAGTCGAATGGCAAATGTGAACTTAGTCCATTGATTCCGACAGCTGTACCCTAATCACTGTTTTAGAACAAATGTTACAATATCCTGGTGGTAAATTTCAAAGCCAACATCTGTCATACAATGAATAATTCAGTGCGCAGTTTATAATCTATTATTGATAGGTAATATTGTATAATGAAGAAGAAAATGAATATTTGTATACGTTATTAAAATGTTAATACTTTTACATTGTACAGTGATTGCAACAACAGAGGTGGGAATCGGTGCAACTGCATCATGCTATGCTAGATTGCGTTTCACAGAAACTTTATCACTACCACCAAATTAATACTTTGATACGTTGCCCTCGAACAAAATAAGTTATAATTACATAATAATTAAAAAAAAACATTACCTAGTTTAGTTTTCGTTTTGAATCGCTTATACCAAAGACAGTCTATATGAATATATGAATAGTACTTAGATAGTATTTACCAACCAAGACCATCTGAAGTATTAAACATACTATAGTCATTAATCCCTTCATTGTCGATATTCATTTTTATTAGAACTGAATATCATATCATTATATGATTATATAAATAGAAGATGTAAATTTATTATTTAACATATATTTAGAGAAATAATACCATGTTATAATCGTACCATAACGATTACCACATACTCTTAATGACTTTGGATTTTCCCAAACGGCAGATCAGGAAATGGGCCCCTTTTTTATTTTTTACCGAACCTTTATACGAAATTACATGATACTGAGAACATCAGTTATCAGATTAAAGATAAAAATACCCTTATATATTTTGTTACATCTGAACCTGTTGAGCACGGATTAAAATTCTGGTTCTAACTCTTAATCTGTTAGAACAATCTCAATAGCCGTAATTACAATCGAAGCAATATCATTATATGGAGTAGCAAGTTTCACGTATTTTAGTTGCAATTAAAATCAAACTCACTTCGATGCCGAACAGAGCTTCCAAGTTGCCAATGACTACGTGCCGGTCCTCCATGAAGCGGCGAAGGTTCTTCGTTGCTGAGGCAACGGTCCTCAAGTCTCGGTCAAGTAGTGCCGGTGGCGGTAACGAGTCCAGCTGTGAGTTGTCCAGATACCGCAGGCAGACCGTGTTCACGCGCGCCATCACCGCCTGCATTAGTTGCAGCGCTATAAATGCTGCAACGTAAAGGTAGCATTCAAAGTAATTGAGCCTCTAACACCGCAAAACAACCGTGGCCACAATAATATACAGCCTTGTTCGACAATAGTAATCTAATAACTAGATTATTGAGATGAGTGCATATAAAATACAACAATATATATACACAAATTATTAATACAATAGCGATATTTAGTATTACAGATGGTTTTGGACCAGAACAAACAACTATTTTAATCATATGTGGTCGTCAAAAACACAAAATTTAATTTTTCATTCATCATTGTAGTACATAACTTTTCTTTATTTGCCGAAGCAACGTGTCTGGCGAAACATACCCACTAAAACACCCTCGTTGGTAATCATCAGTCCTATACAAGGACCCAGGAATATCCTACGGAACGCACCGGTGCCTCTCCGGACTACGCCTAAGTATGTCTCATTAGGGCCTTAACTCTCCCTAGAACCCTCACTATGCTACTACAAAAAAGACCACCTCTTGTTTGTCCTCCACCTTGGGCCCCATTCTTCAAAGTCCGCAAACCCGAAAAGCTTTGTTATTCACCTTCTACGACAGACAGCATTTACCTTAGTTCTATTCTTTACTAGCCCGAGACACCGGTAATAAAAAACTACCACCAATAGTTTTTATCGTTTAAACGTGATAAACTAATAGAAAACTATAAACTGAATCTGCATAATAATTGCATAAACCTTGAGGACTGGAACTGTATTCAGGTCAACTATTTTGGGTAGCTTTGAGTGAATATTGATTGACTTTCCAACATCCGTGTGCTATCTCAAAATATACATACTTATATCTCTTTCTATTAAGAAAAATAACAAAACAGTTCCCAATTTAAAATATCTTTAGTAAAGACCCATTAACAAGATTAATGAGTATAAACCGTTTCGAAACTAAAACGTTACTTAGGTTGTTATTACTCTCAAAAACTATGTTACTAGTATATAAGGTAAAATAATTATATACACTGCAAGACCTCTACTAGTGTTCAGCTAATTATGGGACATAAATATGCAAGTGAACAAAATAAATACTTGCTATATATTTATACTACACTTGAGCAGATAACCGAGGTGCAATGACTGTTTATCAGCTCTTTGGTCTCCGATCGTTTTTTTTTTAATAAGAGTAAAAGATTTTTTCACTAATATTCTGTAATATCGGAGTGCTTGTTCAAACAGTTAAAGCTTTATTTGTACTCACTGCAGTATTACACACAGTTATACGAGTAAAACCAAAATTTTTGACTTTACGTATTATCTCCATCATATTAATTTTACCATTAAACCCATGATTTTATTTAAAAACAATAACTAATTATATTTACGTCAAATATCAGTACGATGGTATCGGTAAGTAAGTTTGTTATAATTTTTTCACTTCACAAATCATTCTCTTTTATTTTATTGGTTTTCCAATATATATGCATTCTTAAAAAGCCAGCTCTAAGCCGGCAAATGACATAACAGAACAAACCTTAGGCGATAATGTGATAAATGATATCATATCATCGCCAGTCATTGAACATTGTTTACCATGCTTGATTCATGACTCACAATATCTATTGATGAATACTAAATGTATGCTGCACATGGGTACGGAAAATTTATCTTTATATTACTGACGATTTTATGGTGGCTGGGGAGATGTCATGCATATTTACGTTATATACATCATGTATCATATCATATGTTAGCACTGCAGAATGTTGTCATTTTTCTTTGATATCAAATTCCACATTATACCTCTTTCGCTTCAAGGACAACGAAAGAGTTACGTTGGACTTGACCTACAATGTTCTTACAATTAAAATTTCGGACTACATGAATAATTTCGCTCACCGTATTATATCCACCTAGTGCTTAGCCGTATGTCTGCTCGTATTGAGAGACTTAATACTTTACATCTCAAGTTGACCTCAGTAATTTTACCAGCTACTGTAGCATTTGAATCGAACCGCGTTATCATTTGCGCAGTGGCCAGCATCGCAAATAGGCACTACTATATTACGCACTTAAACGGTATCTTCAAACAGAAAAACCTTTTAATGAACAAAGATAAATACAAATACTTTGTAAACGTACATAATATATTATACGTGTAAAAAAAAAGAAAATATTTCATGTTTAAAATGATAAAAACCTATAAGAACAAAAAATAGATCCATTCCTGTTATCAGATTGACTAATATGCTAGACCGATTCGTTCCTGTTTTATTTACGAGGAAAGGTTGTTGACCCCGTGTACCTGATTCGTCAAGGCGGTATCCGAACTCGTTGGGGTGTTTCTTCGCCGCAGCCCCCACTTCCTCGAGGATTATCCGCCGCAGCGGCGTCATTAGTGACGGTGGGCATTGTCTGTCAACAAATAGAAAAGCGCTTTACCTATGTGCATACGCATTGAAAACTAGTGGAATCGTTATTTTCATGTTGTAAAAGTTTTATATACATTAAATGAAAAAAAGGCAGTAAAAGTAGCAAATTTATCATTAATGCATTATATTTTTTAGTTTCAAAGGTTTTCAAATACTTCCATAGCTTTTAATTGAAAAAAAATGGTAACGTCAAGTAGTACCCATAAATATTCTATAATATAGAGAATTATATACTATTTTCGATTCATCATCTGATCCAATGGACCTTCACTGCTGCACATTTTTGGATTAATTTTACACTAATCTTGTCTAATCGTAAAATATTTTTAAAAAATTCGCTCGACATCTCATTAAGATGTCTAAACTTTTAAACTCTTATCTATCCTTATGGTTAAATAAGTGGTTATCTGTTTGCCTTGTAACACTGAGGTCTGATCTACCATCCATAGGCTTGGTATCATCCATTGGTTTGCTTAACATCCATCATACCAATAGTAAATGTGCCTAAAACATTATTTCTTTTTTTTATTCTACGAAGCTACGAGATGAGCGATACTTTCACCAGATAATAAGTGATACGTCTGTCTATTACAACGCGGCACTAATTAGGATGATATACAAAACGCCACATTGTGCTTATCGCCTTGAGACATAATATGTTAACTCTCGTTAGCCCAATAATTTCACTTGCTACAACGCACTTCAAACCGGAACACAGTACTGTTCGCATGATTGTTTAGCGGCAGAAATGAGAACCTCCTCCACAGAGTCGGTCTGCCGCAATAGGTCCCTACCGTCATTGGTCTTTTCCAATTTTTTATATATGAGAGCCAGAGAGTGTTCTGGGCGAACATGCTTTATCATCTTCAGCTTTGTCATTTAACATAACGTGATCTTAAAGTGAAATTTTAGTCCGTTGTTGCTATAGGAATCAAAATATTTTTTAGATAATTTTCATACATCATGTGTACTTCTGAGAGAGTTTTCAACTATATAAACATTCGATGTTATTTGTCAATAAAGTACGCCGCTAGTTTGAATTTAATCAAATATATTTATATATATTATTCGGTAGACGAATATTGTCCAATGATGATGATCTATGTTATTAATCTGCTTAGTTGCACTTCCAGTTCATCTGCAAATAAATTCAGTTGCAAGCTTAACGGCACTATCTGCTACACTGATCACATCTTTGGTAGTACATACATGACTACACGAGTGATTTTGGGTAGGGTATGCAAATCACACCCGAAATCTCTGCGGTTATCCGTATTTAAAAATAATCTTAATATCTCAGCGATTTAGTTAATTTAGCACTAATTCAGCAACAGTTATGTACCTTTTAAGTAACTTGAGAGATTATTATTATTTAGAGTACACAGTGCTTATTAGCCTATATGGACCGCACGCCTCTGCATGAGTAGGACAACTGATATCTGAAATCAAATTTTTAATGGAAATTTCGCACAATCCTAGTTAACATTTTAAAACTTATTATAAAGAGATTCGTTAAATTTAATTTAATCGTATATTACAATTAATGACAATAAATGTAAAGCTGTTGACATGAATCCAATCAATACTGAATACTAAGCGTATCAAATGTAAATGTTCCATTGTTTCGCTTAATATCATCAATGGTAGGGCACGAGAGCTATGAATATATAATTTGTTTACCTTTAAAACACATTACATATTAATCTTTTAAATAAATGAACTAGCTTTATTTTTGTTTCATTCTAAGTAGGACAATAGCAATAATATCAATTTATTGTTAATAATACATAATAGTAAATTATATTTACACACGAATGTATGCATAAATCAGGCAACTTTTGTATATTAAAATCTTATTTTTATTAACGGTGGACTAAACTTGACGTCAGTTTTGTCAAGAGTTAGTCCTTTCACCTTTCACTTATCATACGATGTGAAATGACTCTAGTTTCTTCGAAACCATCCGGATAGCTAGTCTAGACTAGTTAACCTATCCTCTTACCACTAACCAAAAACAAATTGTGATCCCGGAATCGAATGTGGAACCTCCATGTTACAAAGAGAGCGTTTAGACAATGCGTCACGGAGGCGTGTTATCGTTAAAAATACATTGCGCTTTTATGAAATAGTTTTAAATTTAATAGGAACTGTGACAGCTCGTAAATATTGAATATTTGCTACTAAATATATATTTTTTTTCTGAAGACGTCGAGCGCTTGAAAGTCATATCGACTCTCACATCTCATCTGATACTGGGCTCGTGGTCCCGGATCCACGGCCTGTTGATAAAATTATACAATGCTAATGGATTATCTATAAGCAAGATGTATTATTGTAATATAATCAAAATATAATTAATTTCATAATGAAACTTCTCATTATTACTCTTTGAACTTACAAAAATACTTCATTGGAGCATACATAAAATAGTTTGATTATTCATGACACCACCACATGTATATTATATAAATTGATTACTTGCAGCTCCACGATATACTTGCATACTTATAAAAGAACTTGTATAAGTATGCAAGTATATCGTAAGTTTACATTTATCTGTTAAGGTAGATCGATCGGTAACTTTGTATTAAAGCAAAGAAAATAAACTGTACGGACATTCACATTTTCTCTGACGGTCTCCTCCAGTTTCCTGGACTGAGGAGACTAACGAAATAAAATACGGACGCCGACGCCGGTCTGTACGACATAAAAAGTTCACTGCCCTTGCTCTTTGAACTACCAAATACATATTGTATATACAGAACGGTTTTTCTAAAGAAATAAAACTTATTTATCAAACATAAAATAACACAAAAATGTATTTGTTATTGCAGAAATGACTTCGAAACTTTAGGATTTAACATAACTATAGTGATAATAATTTATATATATGGTATGTTTATTATTTTAATTAAACCTTTTTGCAGAGTATGTAGACAAGAAAAAAAAATATTTTTATTGTGCTTATATACTCTGCAGATTATTAATACAATAGAGATGAATAAACAAAAAAAGCAGACATACACCATAAGGCATTATCTTCAAAACAACCTTCCAGATTGTTTAGGAAAAAATAAAACAAATATTGTTCATATACTTCTATACTTTTTGTGCATGTATGGATGTAAATATTATACTGAAAAAAAAAAAAAACAAATTTGTTATATAGAAATTTATTTCGATATAAAAAGCAAACATATGATTATTAGACTACTTACTATAAGATGGAAAAAAAAAACTTGTCCAGATTTCGAATAACACAAATATACAGAAATTTTATTAAAAACACAAATATAGAACGGTCAAAGTTTATTGACCTGCGACAGTTATTTATGGAAGATTTAAGCTATTAAAGTTAGACGAAAAATAGACACAAACTGAATAATTTTTTTTTTGGTTAGCTTAATTCTTTCGTTGAGAAGTGGGTTGACTGTCCTATCACCGCACATCCGCACCGCCTACGGACCCTCGCGCTAATTTGTGTGTCAGTAATCAACGCCCACCCATCAAAAATTTGATGTTTAAAGAAACTTTCACACCATTCAATGTATCACCAAGTTTCACTTACGAGTGAGACGTTCACCTGATGATAAGTGACACGCCTGCCCAAAACGACGTGGCGCTAGTTGGGACGGTATACACAGCACCACATTATTCTCATCGCCTTGAGACATAGATATTAAGTCTCCTAACCCTAGTAATTTCACTAGCTATGGGACCCTCAAACCGAAACAGTGATATTTGCACACCACTGTTTGGCGGCAGAAATAGGAGCTGCAGTAGTACCTAACTAGACGGTCTCCGGCAACAGAGACCTACCACCAGTATATACACATAACTTTCACCGCAGTGAAATAACAGCTTACGTATTTTCATGTATCTAGATCATGGACTATTACATTTATGCTGTTTGGCTACCTTAAATGACCAGGTTACAGCGCATCGGAATTTCCCTTATCGAAATGTGGTGGGGTTTGCAGTTTGTGTGAGTCAGTGCGGTTTCTTCTAATAGTAACCACATATAAAATAGTTTAATGAATTTCTTTTATTCAACGGAATGATAAGATGAGCAGGATGGTAATTGACATGTCTCCACATGCTCGTTAGGGTTATAATATACTGCAACACTGTGTGATCGTCACTTAGAAAGATGTAAATATCATTACCAAATTTAACTAGCAGCACCTTTCAAACCGAAACTCGTTGACATTTGTATTATACTGTTTGACACTAGAAATAGGTGGTGCAGTGACTATCTAGACCAGTGGTACTCAACCTATGATCTATACGGTCTCCAACAACAGAGATCTACCGTCAACAAAAATGTTTGCCAGTTATTGTTGTAGTTTTTGTATATAAACGTTTTGATCAATTAGATTTCGAACACAATCAAAATATTTTTATTTGGATCTTTTTTAACATATTTACTATAGCTACTTGACATAATAAATAAGCTCCATGTTTTCGATTGCCAAGTTTACCGAGTCTATTAATGTGGTAGGAAATAAACAGTGTGCCAGTGGCATTGCACAGCGTCCTAATCACCATCGGTCACCGGGTTAGTTCAAGCTTAAATAGAAATTAAGAACGACCATGGGTACTAATCAACGGCGGCATCACTATGCAAGCCGTAGAGCCTCAGTAGACCCTTAACTAAAGCAATCAAATTATAACTTGTACGAAGATTCCGTACAACCACAGATATGATAAAAAAAGAAATCTTCTTATGTATTTTTAAAACAATACTATAGCAACAGTATTTCTTCTAAAGTATTGTGTATGCAATTTGAACTTGATATATTGTAAAAGTATTTATAAACTGAGTGTAACGCAAATCATTGACGATACAAAATAATTTTCCTGGACATAAATAACAAAGGTACAGCATTTATCTTTATTGTTTTTTTTTTTTTGTGTACCTTTTTTTAAATAGAAATATATACACACTTGACAGACTTACGTGTGGACCGGTGATCGTCTATGTAGATACCACCGCAGCTTCCATTTCTATCGCGAAACAGTACTGTGCAAACATTACTGTGTTCCGGTATGAAGAGCTTTGTAGCTAATGTAATCACTGTAGTAACAAGACTTAACATTCTAGGTCTTTAGTCAACAGGCACAATGTATAACATTCTAACTAGCGCCACATTGTTATGGGCAGGAGAATCACTTACCATCGGATGAACGTGCCGTGCCGTCAGTTACATCAAGATGAATACACGGAGCAGTGTTTCTTACAATAATTCTCATATAATGAATAGATTTTGAATCAAATAAATATCCGTAACCGTTGAGTACAATATTATTGCGGTATGGTCATCAGCGCAGTAACATAAATCCACTTCGGCTTGCATAAGTTGAAGCAAATAGAGCGTCCAACAAATTTTGTATTATACAACGCGATCAATTATCACTTAGCGAATTCACTAACACTTTCTTTCATGTCCATTATTTTAAAACACTTTTTTTTTTCGAATAATGTTCGTGCTGTTAGTTACATTGTCGACTTTTAAACCTATTTTATTTTACTAGTTTAACTTTGAGCAGAAGACAGGCTTAAGAATAGTTACAGCCAGTCAGTCTACCCGAGATGATAAAAAATAAATCATAAGTTCATAAATTATTGTTTAAAAATATGTAAGATAGTAAAACATAGGAATAAGTATAAGTAAATGTTACTTAATGCATATGGACACAATAATATTCTGTGTATTTCTGTGAAGTTTAGATAGCATTAGTACAGACAATGTAAAAAAATAACGTTAGAAAACATTTATATAAATTAGCAGTGAATATGTAAGTAAATGTTGTGAAAATGTAAATAATAGGATAAGGTAAAGCGCTGAATAATAATATCAGGGAAAATTATAAATAGAAAATAAAAAAAATACCGTATATCGGACGCAGAGCTCGTGGATCCTATATCCGCAAGCTATTATATTAAATTGTAATATATTATAAATACTTTTCTCATTTTTTACATTTCTTACATTACAATTTCTCAAAAGTGGAGAGGAAAAAGATGAAACCAAATTGTATAAGGGCAGGGATCAGGGACGTCCAGAGAGATTTCGTGTAGGGTATGTAAAACGCATACATACAAAAATAAACTTACTGACTAGTATTTTCATCAATTTAGCAATAGTCAAAGTATGGTTAGTTACGTTTTGAGTAACTTGAGAGATTATTATTATTTAGATAGGTTTAAGGAGTCAAGTTCCGCAGTGCTTATTTGATTATATGGAGCGCAAGCCGCACGTAGGAATGAGGAGTTGAATAGCAATCAAAATTGAGATGACGGGCAGAAGTAAACAGATAATACATCGATAAATAAAAAACGTATATAAAATTTATGCGCGCAATAAGAATAGTAATTGGTGGCGTAAACTATGTAGTCGTCAGAGCTGGACACAGGCCCGGTTTTTAATTACCGTCTAAAAACTAAGTATATAATATACATAATAATGTGCTCAAAAAAAGTTATAAACATATACAACTAATATGCATGTTCATGCGTGAATTGAGACGGCAGTTGTCACCTTGACGATAAATGATTCAACGACAATGATTGGTTTGTATTATTGAATGTTATGACTTATTCCAATGAATTGGTCTATTATTGTCATGAAGATACGAATTTTAATAGTTTCGTGACTTTTTCTATATGTAGGTTTTCTTCTTCTATTGTAACGCCGCTGCAATTCTTTCTTTTTAACAATGAAGCGTCGCAAGCGACTGGACGTTCAGCCGGCGCTAGTTCAGATGTTTTCAAAGGCACATCGCTATGAGATACGGTAAGAAGTTACACATTAAACATCTGTTATAACAGATCTACAGTAAAATGACGGACTATAATATAAGTGGTATATAGATAAACCACTTGTATTATTGCATACACGATAGTAACATTCGATACGATAGTTATGTCGACACAAACGCAATGAATGACCATAAAATCTTTTCAGTCTAGTTAACTCGAAAACGATTAGATAACGTCTATTTCTATACCTTCCTATTTGCACTGTTTGTTTATACTTAGACTTGCATATTTTTTGTCTATTACAAAGATATGCTTTTAATTATTTTTTTTATTAGATATTTGACAAAATTCTTTCCAACGTTCGTCCTAAAAAAGAAGGAAAGTCTCAATCGGACGGTTGATTAATCTCTAGCCATTGAACCAAATTTGGAAAGATCTTCCAAAATGAAACGACTATTATCGCCTGCACCCTTAAAATAATTATTTGTTCTACCGAAAAGACAACTAAGGAAAAGTGCGATGCGGCGTAAGGGTGGAAATCCGATGCTAGACCAATAGGATATGGTGGTTATAGGTGGTACTAGGTAGGTACCACTGCAGCGCCAATTTTTGTCGCAAAACAATACTGCAAACTGTTCCGGGTTTAATGGCGTTATGGCTAATGAAATTACTGGGGTAACGAGTTTTAAAATCTTGTTTTGAGGCGTCGGGCAAAATGTGGTGCTTTCTATGCCAGTCTAACTAACTACCGCTACCTTAAGCGTATCGCTTACCATCAAGTAAAATTCACGCTCATCTCGTCGCTTAGCAGAATTTAAAAAAAAACTAGTAATAAGAACTCCAAATGTAAACACAATAACACAGGTATGACATTGACTGTTTAATGCGCATGGTATCGTATAGCACATATTCAAATGGAATCACCTGTGGTTTGTGATCTCGCGCTAGGGATGAGTAACGGCTTGTTTGCTTCGTAAACTATCAAATTATTATGCAAGCACGAAACCAAACAAACGGCCGGCTCCACGCCATACGCTAAACGTGCATACCGTAGAATCTCAAAACACCATACCAAATACAAATGCCACTTGAACAAATATTTACTTCAGAGACCATTTTGTGTTAAGACAAATGGACATTGACCCTCGAATTTAACAAACTTTATGTATTAAATACTTTTCTAGGCGAACTATTTGGAACTAAATCTCGAAAGTAGTTGAGACGAGTTTCAAGCGACCTTGACCCTTGTATATCTCGCGAAACGTCTTCGCTGGACCGGTATTGATTTCATCCTTTCTGTATAGTGTAGACAAATGTCTAAACTATACAAAAATCTGTCTTAGTAAATACTAATACACGTGCAATAGCATCTGTGTGGTTCCATTTTAATTAGAAAAATAAACGGTTTTTTAAAACCATCACAAAAAAAATATATATATGTAAATAAATGTATATAAACAATTATAACAATACATTTGTTTGCTTTAAAAAAATTTCCTTTTCTTATTAAATACCTATTATGATTTCTTTTTCTTATTAAATATCTAGTATGAGGTGAATTTTAATGTCTAAGTATTTAGTAATAAAGCACTAATAATTCACATACTACCATGTCATAAGAATTGTTTTGTCTTTTTTATGAATATGTTTTTATAAGTTGAAGAGAAACTAGCACTATTCTTACCTTATAGGGAGAGGATATCTTTAAATTGTAATTACTTTTTAATGACATTTATAACCCCATTCAATTCAATACTGTATGGATAAGATGGAGTGCGATGCAATTACAATAGTAATTAATAAAGGAAAAACAAGAAAAATAACTATATTATTAATTTTTGATAAATTAATAAATAGGAAAATAAAATATTATTAATATTGTCCCCCAACCTATAGTTAGAAAAGATTTATCCTTCTTATGTTTATACTATTTTTCTATTTATTGAATACTATAATTTGGTACAAGATATAGAATATATATTTAAGAAACTTCAAACTAACTTTTTACTTTAAAATATATGAATTGTTTGAATATTAATAAAATTTATTTTATTGTTTTAATTTAAATTTAAATTTTATTATGCAAACTGGAAATAAAATACCATTATAGTAATAGATAGTCTTTAGATATTATTTTAAATAGAAAGTATATTTTCATTGAATTCATTTAAAAAAAATATCAAATTAAAGTAGAATTTTAATTAAGAACAAAAAATATAACATATATATATATATATATAAACATAAAAACAGACTTTTTTCTTCTAATTAACATTATTAAAATATTTCAACAATATTCATATTGTTAAATGGAATAAATTATACATTAAGTGCTTGCTGTCTGTCTTCTATATATATCCATATTTCTAGAGACTCATCACAATATCTCTGTAACCATAAGGCCTGGAAACATGAATCTTGGTAGAAATATTTCTTTAACTAAGTAAAGGTCAGCTAAGACCGGATTTAACGAAATGTTACCCCCAAAAGTAGTAGACAGGTTGTTAATGTAGGAAAAGAACTGGAGGCAGAGGGGAGCAGAGGTTGCCATCAGGTGAGAATATCTCTGACAAATTTCAAGTGTAAATTTCAAACCTAATTCTATATTACAACCAGCGAAGCGGACGAGGAATAGGTATGTGTAAATGTTTTTTTAAAAATTACGAGAACATGATCAAAGAAGAAGATATACATGGAGTTTATATACAAAAACAATCACCATAGTGATTTATTACTTACTTTTCAGTCAGATATTGGGTCGTCCAATAAATTACTTCTCCCGGTAACTCTGACTCTGTAATCGTGTATCCTGCAATATTAACTGGTAGCTGATCTTCGAGATTCACAGTCGCCGCAAAATTCTCAAAAAATACTCGGTAGCTTGTCAAATAGTCATCTTTATCACCCATTTTCAATTAATTTACGAAATTAAAATAAAATTTTAAATAACTTGTAATCGATCAAATCTTATTATAAATTCTAGAAGAAAGCTACAGCTTATTTACACAAGTACATTTAGTAAATAGTAAGCACTCTTTATTTCTTATTATCTAAGGTCACATAGTCTTAATATATTAAATTCATATGGATTTGAGTCGAATTTAATAAAATTGATAAAAATCAAAACATTCAATTCACATCTCGCTCACACACGTCACTCCACTAACAAAATTATTCACCATTACAGAAACAAAAATGTTGCAATGTGAAAAAATTTTAAGATTTTTATTTTGACAAAAATGTGATTTAAAAAAACTACAACGATAATTACAAAATAAATTAATTAAAATAAAACATATTTCTCTTTTCAATGCTAATATTCTTTTTATACTCTATTAAGAAACCATAATCGAGAAAATAGTATTACAACGGAAGTCCTACACCAAATGTAACTAAATGTTTCAAAACATAATGATATAACACGCTTTTTTTGTGCCACGAGGAACATTAATTTCATAAAAACAAATATAAAATTGTTCATACAAATAATCTCTATTAATCAAATTTTAAGGGTCAGTGCTCGTTGGTATTTTCACACGAACCGCCATTTACGTCTAGTTTTCCAGATAAACTGTTAGCATGTATCTTTCGATGACGACAGATTATGTCCTATAATTGTTTGCATACAACAACCATAGTCCCCATTGCAATATACGTCTACTTCAATTATGTCAATTCTTATTAATTTTTATTTTCATTATTTGTCGTTTGACAATCAAAAAGACCATAGACAATATTTGAGTAAGTTAGCAATGACACAAACGAATCTTTTAAGTTATATTTAAGTATTATACACAGATGTAGAATGTAAGTCATAATATTAAACACCACATACATACGTTTGTATACCTCAGAGGTGAACTTCTTTTGTTGTTTGATAAGGTCGTTTTGACAACAACAATCGTTTTATCAAAATAAATTTATCGCGGTAGGTACGTGATTAAAGTAGATAAAAAGCTGTTATCACATTTAAATAACTACATACACTTATATTTTAAAAGAGCTATTTTTTTAATTATAACATCAACTTCTAGTAGAACGTTTTCACTTTAGTTTTATTTTGTTTCATATAGAAAGCCAGATTTTCATAAATCTACATTTGAAGATGCCTTCCATACAAGGAAAATATCAACACTACAAAAACGAAAACATTGATGATTATTTTATTGCAGTAGGTGAGTATTTTTTGTTAAATACTTGTACATATAATTCTTCATTAACAGACTTCTAATGTAGCAGTCATTATGCAGGAGTGCCTTACATGGGTCGCAAAATGATGGCAATGTCTTCACCTTTAATGGAAATAAATATTGATGGAGAAAATATGACAATAAAGAATTCATCATTGTTAAGAACAGTTGAACACAAATTTAAAATTGGTGAAGAATATGAAGAGCATATGCCCAATACAATTATAAAGGTATAAATCACACATTTATGATCGACTAGAGTTTTATCCTAAAATATATTATTAACATAAATCCTTATAAAGTTTTAATTCAATTATTTTTTAATAACTAAAACAACATATTTTTGGATAAAATTGCATCTAATAACAAGTTATCTTAAAGTTACTAGATTATATTTACTAGTGTTAAACTATTCAAAAATCTCTTTGACTTATCTTTTTTCAGAGTATTACAATTTTAGTAAATGACAATGAAGTCATTACAAACTCTGTTATCTCACAATCTGAGCAAAAATGTGGAAGGCATTACTTATTCACTGATGATGAATGTGTAGTTGTAAGTACATACTTTTATTCATTTTATCATGAAATTGGTATCTGTGAGGTTAAAAATTTACTGTGATTTATTAATAATTGATAATTTTATGCTGAAAATAACAATTTTTTTTAATGAATACTGTAACATTTTTGATTAATAGCTTAACTCGTCTTAAAATGTTAAAAAATAAATAAAAGTAGCCTTAACAGTTTCTTCATAAAAATATACAATATATTACAACTTATATTCAGATAATTTTACTTATTGTGCTATAACTTAAGTTTTTAACGATATAAACCATGTTTGCTTTATTGTTATTCAAATAATAACAATAAAACAGTTAACATAAAGTGTTTAATTTGACTTTGTTTAAAATTTTAGTAAATTAATTTATTTGGAAGTTCGATAAATAAACAAAATGTTTGAAGATTATTTAATGGTATTCTAAAAATTAAAAAAAAGTAAAAAATAATAAATTTCCGTCTTACAGACTCTCACTCACGAAAAAGCAAAGACTCCTGGCAAACGTTACTTCCGTAGAATTCAAGTATAAAGAAATATCATTGGAGAAGATATTTCATTTATTACATTGGACACAAATTATTATATTTGTAAAGAAGTTATATATTAGATTGTATCTTACTTTATATGAATGGGCATTTACATGATTCCATTTTCTGTTTAAGCTTTATAGATTTTAAATGGATTTTTATAACAAAGGGACTAAAGAAAAAAGGAAATTATTTTTATATTATTATTTTATTTATCATTATCATTGACAATTTAATAAAGATATTATTTTGCGTTTTAAATTTTTTGTACCTTTACGCTACATTCTCTTTTAAGTTATTTGTTGAATACTTATAATTATGACCACCGTTGGATATAAGTTATTTCTAAATACTATAACATCAATTAATCTGACAATTTCTCAGACAGAGACATTAAAAAAACATTTGTATTTCAATAGAAAAGAGTAGGTAATCAGTACGTTCCTGTTTACTATTATATATAAGCACGTTTTAATATTTAGAAATAATGCAAAGTAATTAATTTTCTCGTTCTAAAAATAACCAACAGCAAATTTTATTGGTTTTATTTCATAAATTGTTCATAAAATATTTTTTGGTAAAATAAAATGGAACTGAAACATTGTAATTTTTGCTTTTGGAATTAAAGTTGTGCACCTTTGCCAATTGGTGCATAGAAAACTTTTAAATAGATTCTTTCAGAAAATCACAGGCGTATTAATGAAAGCAGACGTAACACAATCACTTATAGTAATAATTTTATATCTTCATTCCTTTTATACCAATTACAGGTCAATAATTATATATCCCTTTCATTTTTGGTAACAACATCAACACACGCAACAACCATAAAATTTAAATGTAATAGGTTTTTTTACTTGCGCTGTAAAATGAGCAGCGTATTGCGGCAACCAGTGGGTAATAAATAACAGGACAAACCTAATATCGTTTATTACTGTTACGCAATAATAACGGGTACCAATTTCTGTTATTAAATAACAAGTGTTTTTTTCTTAAGGTGCTTTACCGACTAGTGATAGTGTTATTTTTTTACATTTTGTATTTTTCGGGTTATAATGGATCTCGTTTTAGCAACAGTTTATACAATGGGTTTCAGTGAAATAAATTAATCAACGAAATAACAATAAACAAGAACTAATTAAGGAGTGACGTTTCGAGAATATTTTTCTTGTAAGATTACAAATTCGATATTTTTTGGGTTATAATATTAGGTGCTCCTCATTTTAACAAAAGTCTATCAAATAGGTGTGAGCAAGATAGATTAATCAATCAAATAACAGAAATCACGATATAATTAAAAATTCGCTTTTCAAAGAGGATTTCTTCTTATGAAACAACTTCCTGTAATTTTGCGTTTATTTCAAATAAATACTAGGTGTGTATCATTTTAGCTTATGACAACATTACATAAAAGACAAAGACAAGAATAGTTGATTCTTTTTATTGATCGTTCTGTTATTGTTAGTGACCGGCTGTTCTCGCATACTGAAAATGTTGATTGTCGATTGTCGAATTATAAATGATATTTTTTAACAGATATAATGACATCGCAAGAACAACTGTTATCTTTTATCTTCGAATACTTATGATTTATATATGTTATGATAAATACGCCGCACTCCTACCTGCAACAACAACTTACAAGAGCGTTCATTTGACGGAACGAACAGTTAACGTTTTATCTACTGGCATATTCATATTTTGGAGTTATTTATTCCTTTTCTAAAATGCAGTGTTATTTATAATAAA
Organism: Ornithoptera priamus; assembly: GCA_029034505.1. NCBI lineage: Eukaryota > Metazoa > Arthropoda > Insecta > Lepidoptera > Papilionidae > Ornithoptera > Ornithoptera priamus. The sequence continues at coordinate 3,502,021 of JARDWD010000559.1, forward strand.
TTTTTTGGAAATGTGCTTATGGCGTGATTGACCAAAATTAGGAAACAAATCTAGTAGTTCACATCATCTAGTGTGCTATGCTCTAAAAATTTGGATGAGCTATGATGTGATGTTCTAAATAAGTGGACGCATAAAAATTATTTTGTTCAAAAATAAATGATTCATGAAAGCATGTCTGTCTTTTCTTCAGTTCCATCCAATAAAAACAACTAAATTAGCAGTTAGTTATCAGTTTTGCTTTAAATAATAGTCGCGTCTTAATGTGAGAATTAAGGATATAATGACCTGTTCAAAGGTAGGTTAATCCGCCTTAACTGGTATTATAATAATCCAATGTTTTCGGATCAAACATTCCACACGTGTTGATAACAATTTGAAAATTAAATCACGACGATAAGTAATGAACATAAGTAACAATAATCAAAGTATAATAATAACAACATACCGCGGCAATCTTCAAGAGAAGATTTATGTCCAAGGGATGCGACTTGGATCTGTTTTCTGCTATACGCATCCAGTTGCTACCTTGCATAAATCATTGCTCTATTTGGTCAGTAAGAGTCCAGTGCTACGTTTCTTGACTCCAATGAAGATCACTTCTGCAATATGGGAATTTATTGTAATTACTTTAGAATAACAACGTGCAAGTGCATAACGAGCAAAAGATTTTTATTATTCCTTAATTAAAGTCCCCGAATTTAAACTATTAGATAGTATGTGTGCGTCAATTAAGCTTGATGACTTTTTGGTATATTTTTTCATTGATTGTTAGTTGTGTTTAACGTCTGTATCAGTAATGTTTATAGTCTATGGTTTTGGTTTGTCGTTGATGTTGTACCGAACTGCTTTGTCATAAATTTTCAATTTTGTATTTCTATCCCGAGTCGACAAGAATCTGAAATTCTCCTATTAATTTATTTATTTAATACAACTTAATAAAGAAAATGGTACAAGATCAGGTATACCACGATGTTAACTAATTGAAATATGCATGCATTTACCTTTTTTTTTTGTATTAGAGTTATTATTAACGAATATTTTGTAGTAAAAACGTAGATGAATATAAAAGCTAGAACTTTAGTATTAGAGCTCATTTTCATCCAAGTTCTATTATTTAATACATATTTCTCTTTTTCTTACAGGAACAGCAAGTCAAAAATTTGAAGAGAGTATTAGAGGGATGGCGCATGGTTTTATTACCCTTGAAGTCGGTAATTTTATGGGAACAACAGTGGCACCCTTGCGCTATATTTGCATCTGTGTCGTTAACTTATTTATTCATTTGGCTATTGGATTTAAGTTTTCTTGCGACCTTTGCCGTAATCGGCTTACTGATTAATTTTATTGATTTTCTTGTGCCTATTATCTGCAGTTCTATCTACAGTCCTAGTTCTTGGACTGGGCAGAAAGAAAAAATGTTTGAAGATATTTGCAGAAGTTTGGTTTCCTATTATAACAATATTTTTCAAAATATCTTCAACTACTATTCTTTGAGAGAAAATCGTCCTTATATGGTGAGTTTTTACGTATTTTCTTATATTAAAACAAAACAATTTGACAAATTACATCTAGAGTAAAACTTCAATATTTTTACCAATCATTGAGTAACACTTAACTATTATTTCACTAGTTTATTTATGATTTCGTTTTAAAAAGTTGTGGTAGTTAATGACTGGGATAAATAAATTAAACATGATAACAGTTGAGAGTATGTTATGTTATTATATGAACACTTATAAAAGTATATAGGAATTTGCTCGTTAATATAAAAAATATTTCATTAATTTAGTAAAAAAAAAATATTGAACTGTAAATTTAAATTAAATAAATGGTTATTGCTTGCCTTTTACCAAATTATAAATGTGCACTATGTATATATTTGTTTCTTATATTATTAGAAATATTTAAAAGGTTATTTCTATCATAACAGATAGAAATAACCTTAAATTACATATATATATATATATTATAAACCCATTCTTTTCACTGACTATTGACTTTTAATGATAATTTTTATTTTTCAGTACTATATAATTTCCATTAGCATGGCCTGTGTACTTGCGTGGATGGCATCATCAATTAACAATGTATTCCTACTGTACATTTTCACAACTGTTTTGCTCTTGTGGCCGGGGATTCAACATTGTGGGATTTTTATCACATTACTGTCAATGGTTAACATGTCACCGAAAACAGTTAAGTCTGAATAATTACATATGGTAAAAGTTATCTTATAATGTTGTGATATGCATCTGGTCATTACCCCCTTTAAGTTTAAGCTTAGTGTATGCGTTGGAAGCTTTAAATAATTAGTTAAATCTTATGGTAACACATTCAAAGATAGTTTTGGCTACCTTGCACAACTTTTTCTACCTTTAAATAGCTGCATCCTAGAATTATTGCATAGTATTAAAAGGATGATTTTATATTTAAATAATGTTAAGTTCTTTAGATTTATTCCTTTGTTAAAGTTATCTAAAGGTTGAACAATTCGTAATTATCTATAGTATAGTTTCAATATGTTTTCTAAACATATTGCTCACTTTTCTTTGGTTAAATGTAATAATATAATAAGATACATATAGCAAACATGTTATAAAAAGATCAGTTTAAAAATTTAAATACTTTTATACTCATACCATTCCAATGTTTGCATTTATGTTTACCAGTGTATTGGTGTTATTTAAAAATGTCTTATTAGTTGAAAATGTTTACTTTAAGAAGTTAGTGCTTAGTTAAAATTAAAGTTAAGCTTATGTGAAGCAGTAGAGTATTTAATGTATGAGAACAGGATTCTGCAATACTTTGTTTTGATAAATTTTGTCTTGCGGCAAAAAACTGTTGCTACGCTCTGGTTCAATACTTAAAAACCTTGCTATAGCAACACTGCTATGTACTTTCCATTATTAAAAGGATTTCTTCATAAAAGGTTGTATGTTTTTTAATACCCATAGTAGATTGTAGAATATTAATAAAAGTTATTAAATAATATACATTTGTAATAGCGATATTATAATATGATTTTTATATATTTTGTTATATATATATATGAGCAGGGGCAATTGTTGTCGAGGCCTATGTCCAACAGTGGCCGTTTATCTGTTGATGATGATGTATACGGGATTTAAGGAGCCTGCTTGCAATAACGAAGACAGACAATAGTACTAATGACACTTTTGATGATGGGATGGAGAAAAATTGATCCTGATTAAAAAAAAATCATGTTTTTAAAACGTTTTATTAGCATTATTATGCTACGAGATGTATTTGGTTTCAATTTGAACCTCATTTCATAGGGCCACGGAGCATTTAGATCGATAAGATGTGTCATACTAAATTTTTAATAATTTATTTTATAAGTAATGTATTTTTTATGAAACTATTGTTTCATTTAGCTGCACTAACACGATGGAGCGCATTATGTAATGCAGTTTTTTGTTGGTGCTTGGCCATTTCATTTGCACACATACAAGTTAAGTACGAACCCGTAAAGATCATCGCTGACAGCATTTTTCCTGTTGTTTGCCAATTGTCACTTGCGTCAATCGAAGAAATATCGCCTATGCAGCACTTCCTGTTCTTCAACGGTACCAATGAAGTCATACGGCACAATTCGCCGATTTAGGTTAAATCGTTGTAATAAGTAGTATTAAGATTAGTCGTAAATAGTTAACGAGTCAGTCATTCCTATTTCCACCTTCTAGTAGGTTTCACAAATTTAAATTGTAATTTTTTCTTTATATCCTTCGAATGTCGGATCCATAAGTAGTATCATCATTAGCTGATAGCCGTCCACTGCTGGAAATAGGCCTTCACATTGATCGGTCCTGCTTTGCCCGTGGCTTTCACTAGATTGTCGGACCTCCTAATAGGAGCCTGCTAATACTGCGGACTCCTGGTACGCGGTCGCTATTCAAGGACCTAGCTACTCCATCGGCCGTAACGTCCTTCGAGCAATATTCTGCCCACTGCCACTCGAGATTAGCAATCTTTTAGACTTTTACGGCGGCTTCAGTTCTGCAGATCTTTCTAATTCGGTTACACAGAGAAACGCTCAGCCTAGCGCTTCTCAATGTTCTCTGTGCGACTTGAATTAATATTAAAACTCTACAGTTTAGGGAAAGAACTGTACGCGGGGTTTTATGGTATACGATTTAAAAATAAAACAATTTTTCTCGTATATTAATAGATTGCTTATCTGTATCGATCCAATACAGTATCATTCATTTAAAATAGATATTTGTATACAAAATGAAAGTTTCTGGTAAGTAGATATGATAATTCCTTTATAAAAGAAAAACCTTTGGAGTCGGCACAATATTGTAAATATGAAAATATTATACAGTAGTTAATTTGATTAGAATATACATATAACTTCACAATATGATGGACCATCATCTTTTTCAAACCCAAGTCTGGCTGAAATTATAATACGCATGATTAAATGTTTTCTAATTTTTTAATTATACTTATCATAAATAACAATATCGATGAAAATAGTAGTAAATTTGATATCGTCGCATTCTTTTTTCTTTTGCGTGTGAAGTCATTGTTATTTCTAACTTGTTACAGTTTTTAGGCATTGGAGACGTGGAAGCCTGCTTTTACGTTGCAATTTTTCGCCTTCGTTACCACTGGTGTACTGGACTGTTCGCTAGCATTTTCCTGATTGTTGTTGTTGGGCTTACTCTCGCCGGAAGTGCTCGCGCGGAACTGACCCTCGTCAACTAACGTGGTGGTGAACCTGCTGAAAGCAACCGGCGCCTGTGAACCGTGACTACTTTTTTGCGCGCTACTATCGCTGTATCTTCTACTCCCATTGTTTAATACATCGCCTCGCTTCGTTTTCTGTTTGTTGTTGTCCTTGCTCTGCAAGTTCAACGAATCTAAGTTACTCCATTGATTCAACCGTTCATCCTTAATGCATTTATTTTTTGCTTCAATTTCGCTATTGTAATTTGTACTACTTGAAGGTATATCCTTATAGAAGTCCTCTTTGGTTTGTTGAAAGCTAAGCCCGTAAAGGTCAGCGGACGTATTGCTTGTCGATGGTTGACAGCTGTCTAACTTCATGGTGAAGCTGGGGGAATGTGGTGTCAAATCATTTTTAATTATTCTCATTGGTGATGAGCATGCGTCTACGGATAAGGTGTCCTCGTCGTCCTCGCCTTCCGCGCTCTGAGGAGAAACGAAATTGTAATATTCGACATATACATATTTTTATCATTCGACACAGAGGCAAAATAGTAAACAATATTAACACCTATAACATGTGGCGCTTGTTAGGATGAAGAACACTGCATCACGCTGTACTCCCAGTGTAGGGACGTAAGATGTTAAGTCTTGTTATCCCAATCATTTCACTAACTACAGTGCCTTTCAACGCGGACCACAGTAATATTTGCAAATTACTATTTGGCGGTGCCCAGTAAAATATTTTCTATATCGCTTAAAAAGTAAGACATAATTGTCTATTACTAAATAATTGGATTCTCTCACTGTACCAAGCTTTTGATTACAAAATCTATACAATACAAAGTTTAAAAATAAACTGTTTATATTTAGGATATTTATTTATTTTTGAGCTTGATTCTGTATCGTTTGTTACCAGTAGCTCGTGGTCTGTGCCGGAGCCGGCTGTCGCCTCGTTGCTGTTGAACTCCAGCTCGGACGCGGCCGACACCGGCGTCACGTCGCCGCTAATACACGAACCTGTCATATTAGGAAATTGGGAGTAGTTATCCTAATTCCATTTTTTGTTTACGTCTTATCGATGACATTATACTGTTCTTTTTATCATTTTCAGTAATAATGAGGCCGTGGATGTTGAAACGTGCTCGCCCAGAATATTTTTACCCTCATAAATTAACAGCCAAACCATACCATTTCTTCATTTTTTAATTTTTTCTTGTACCGGAAGTTTTCCGAAAAGAAAAAAAAACATGTATTAGAAAAAGGGCAAACATTATTATTGTTTTAAAAATGTCAGACTTCTATCGAATTTGTATGTTGGATCAACCATTTACAGTATTTTTTATGTGCACAATCTAGTAATGATCATTAGAGAATTTAACCCTTTCACGAGGAAATAAGCTAAATAAAAGTGGATAAAAACATTAATTAAGCCGTAAACGTGCTACTTTTAACTATCACTAGCATCTGTGATTTGTTCGAAAATTACATTGGATGATTTATTCATGCATTTCTAATTCCATGCAGAAACACGAATGTAACGTATGACAGTGTTAATTTACATTGTGCTTAGATATATACACATATTTTTTTTTTCAAAATGTAATTTACGTCCCCATTGTCGAGGCACAGGTCTGCCCTCAACATGAGGGTGATGGGCCATAATCACCACGCGGGCCCAATGCGGATTTGTGACTTCACACACGTTAGAATAAATTCTTATTCATGTGCAAGTTGCCTCACGATATTTTCCTTCACCGTTTGTATTTCGCTGTTGTTACTAAAGTTCACGTAAATATTAAAGTCATCGGTACATACCAAGATACGAACCCATGACCTTCGGAATGAAGGCCGTATGCTCTAACCATTAGGCCAGCGAGCTACTATATGTATGGCCGATAATATTTGCCGAGTAACTTCTGGAATGCGACGATATTGTGCAACGTGTACAAGTTTTAGGCACAGGCTGAGAAGCAAGTCGTGATGTGAGGTTTGAAAAGACATTGCAATTTAAAACACTTTCGGTGCTCCTACAAAATATTTCTTTACCGGGTTTTGTAAAATTTATTGCAATACATTTCTTTCGTTATATGCAGTTGATATAACGATATAAATAATATAATTATTTTTTATATTTAACGAGGGGCTAACTAACACTGGACTGCAATATCATACGGTGTGAAGTGAAACCGTGAATGGTGAAGCGTGCTCGCTCAGAATACTCTAACCCTCATACGTTCACAGCCGGAATACAGGAATGCTACGGCGACAGATTTAAAAAGGAAAAGTCAAATAATCATACTAAGGTAAATCCATTGGTAAATAGGCTGTAAACAACGGTGTGAGAAGCGATGTGGTATACCTGAATTGGTGTGCGGCATGAATGGGTGCAGAGCGGGGTCGTACGCGCACAACGTCGCCGCCTCACCGTCCCACACTGGGAGTTTGCTCGGCACATTTTTACTCCAATTGCTACTGGAATCCATAACATTTTAATGCACCTACCCGCTTCCGAACTATTATCACTTCCAGCCGTCCATAAATTTTCCCGGATTTAGTACTTCGAGGTTAGCGCTCAAGCACATTCTGTATGTACAGTTCGAAGTGACACCAAATGAATAAGATAATATCAATGAAACAAATGTTTGAATGAAACCACATTTGAGAGTTAAGCGGCTGAACATAAAGTTAAATAAGCAGATGAAAGAATTTTAGATACGATTTTAACATTCTTTTAACACGTTAATTTAATCATTTCTTTAAATACCCCTGGCATCAAAAATATTAAAAAGTAACACATATCTTTTATTTCCTTTATAAAAATACTAAAATACAAAACGAAATATTTATCCAATTCTCCACAAAAAAGGGAATTTTGAAGCTATAGCAAGGTATTTCAAGAAAAATAAAGATTTTTATATTTCCAAACTGTTATATAGATGGCAACGAAAGTAATGAAACTAAAACTGCAACCCTCTATCGATAGTTGTAAAATATATCCCAATTTTAATATTAAATTATATTAAACAAAACTAAGGGTTTACAATTTACATAAAAACATAAAATGAAATTAAAGTAATTTGGTTCAATTCAAAACATTGAAGGTGTGATAGCTAGCTAGATAGCTCAGTGATTATAGTGTATATAGCACCTACATTTTTTTTGTTACAATTATTTGTACACAGATATTTTCGTGTACTAATTATTTACTATAAATGGGTAATGCTTGACTTTGACCATGACCATTGATAATCATTATCGGATGTACGAAAAAAAATGAGGTATTTTTTTAGCACAATATGTGTATAATAGTTGAGAATGATATGTAATACGTTTCCTCTTTGTTTCGTCTTCTCTATATGCTTACTGCTCTCCGCTATTACTATTACTCTACCATTGTATACGGGTACAGGGTGCAGATGAACCGGAAAATTGTAAAAGTTTATAAAAAAATATGTTTATATATTGAATTTTGAACAATTTCTATATCTTTACAAAAAAATGTAATTGAAAGTGTTTCAATTTATCTCTCTCTCTCTTTGTGGTTCTTTTCTTCTTCAAAGAATAAAAAAATTATCGATCGATAGTTCTCTGTTTATTGCCTCCATAATGTACAAAATTTCACTTCTACTGCGCGTGAGCCTTCGTAACTACTTATTCTTCATGAATTGTATAATAAATATTGAAACATAGTAAGTGTTGTTACGTTATGCACTTTAAAGCAATTGTCAACCAGGCGGCGCTAGTTCAACAAATATTTTATGGGGATGAATGTGAACTAAATAATAATTAGGAACTTGCAATTAATATAAAGTTAATCGTACAATTAGAAAAATTCTGTATGTGGTGAATTTATTACAAGGTGAAGGTGTGTGTGTGCGTGTGCGTCACCTGTCTGCGAGACGCGCGGGGTCCATGTGCGCGGACGTCGGCGAGGAGGGCCCCGCAGAGGAGACGCCGCTCTGCATCTCGCCCGATGATGACATCAGGGACGACGGCCCACTCCAACCCGCACCTATTTTAGCAAAGTATCTCGAAGAGGTTTTTTGTGCGACAAACAATAAAGAAACTACTCACGTAACAACTGTTGACTATTTTTAAGCACTGTTTAGAAAAAAAATATATTACCATTGTGCAAACTATTGTGTTGCGGTTTCAAGGCTGTTGGGGTTAGGGAAATTACTGCGGTAACGAGACTTAACAACTTATCTACAAAGGCGATCAATACGATGTCGTGCCAGTTATTATTAGGTGAACGTCTCAATGGTTTCCACGTTCTCTCGAATTATAAAAACAGGTACTGCACCTTAAGTTATTTTGAGCCAATATACCCCATTAAGCGATATACTTGTGTCAGCTTTCAAAAATATTACTAACTGTTAGTGGGCGAGTGTCGCTTCACGCTCGCTGGCGGCTGGTGCGAGGGCGGCGTGCCGAGCAGCACTGGCGCGGCGGTCACCCGCTCGAGGAACGCGTCCAGCTGCCGCAGCGACAGCGCATTGTGCAACGTTTCCAGCGGCCGGATAGCAGGAACTCCACCGAAACACTCAAGTGCTACAGCAAAACGTGTGCCATGTATGTCATGTATGGGACACAACTAAATAATGTATAATTAATAAAAAAATATTTCCTTGTTTGATATTCCAGCGCCGTGACTATCGGTTCGCAGCAACCCCTACGGGCACTTCACTGCCCTTTATATGTTTATAACACATTTACCCTCAGTGTAAAATCCATTAAGATGAAATTTGTATTGTATATTGACATTAATGTAAAGATATGGTACTTACTGTTGCTAGAAGTGTCAGTCGGTATCATGACGCGGAGGTTCGGAGCGGAACTGGAGCCCGAGATAACGGCGGTGCTGAACAGGCCCGCGGCACCCGCCAACTTGCCCGAGCGCCCAGTCCCAGCATCTTGAGGTAGCTCATCTGGCCGGCGATGCTGTGCCGCTGGCGCCGCCCTGCGCGCCACACGCTACAGCCGAAAGCCTCGCCCCGAGAACCCGTGCGTTCGGCATCTCGGCCCATCCACTCGCTCACTCCGGCGCCGGCGCCGCCACCAGCGTCCGCCGCATGTAACTCCGGCGGCGCCGTTACGGACAGTATAGGCGGGGATAATGAAAGGGAGCGCGCCTCTGTTTTTATGTATTCCGACGCGAATGGGGGTGGCGGTTACGTGAAATAGATGCGAGCGGAGTGTTATATAGGTAGTGATAGAAACAAATAGAAATAATTAGTATATTTATATAAAAAGTCTGTATATAGTGCAATAAATACATAAATATATAGATACCGTTCCAAGCGTGCACGATTACTAAGTAGATAGAAATTTGCAAACCCGACCGTTAGCTCGTGTGGCAACTGACGACTGTCAACCGGTCGCGATAAACAAGAGCAAGGTCGCGTCGTTCCTCTCGCGTCCACATGTTGCAGCACGTGGTCGCGGGAGGAATGTCAGCACCGACAGCGCTAGTTTACCGCGCGGCGTGCGCATACGGTAACCGCGCGCACGAACGAGCAGTGGTCAGGAGCACGCGGGCGGCGCCAGCGGCGGGGAGCGCGCGGGTGGACGGGAAGGAGGGCACTCAACACACAAGATCGCCGGCCAGAGTGAGCTACCGAGCTGCACTGCCGCATACACTACACACTCCAAAGTAACGAGTCAAAATATCAAACGAAAAAAGGACGGACAGTCACTCGTCAAACAGAAGCCAGTTGTCGACACTAGCCGACAGAACCCCTTGTATCATATACCGTAAATCGGATAAAAGAGAAAATTGAACATACAGAGATATGGTACAAGCAGTTCGAAAGCGTCAAACATCCGTTAATGGTGTAATAAGGAAATTACAAGGATCCACCTGTACAGCCTAGAACATCGAGAGGAGAGACTTACGGATCACAGCTGATGATGAATGATTGTTTAGTACCGATCGAAATGTTTGCCTGCCTATCGGTTGTTTTGTTTACATTTAAAGTTCTATTAAAACCTTTACTAACACCATCGTAGAATTAAATAGGAGTATTGTTTACAAACTTTTGTTTATCGTTAGACAGTGAGGAGTTAAATCTGGAAGACCAACATCTATACATTTAGCGAAAAAAAAGCAAATAATTATATGCGTAATTGTTTCTCAAAACATTTATAAATAGAAACCTGGTTTCCCTTCTTACCAAGACAGCAAAACATAATTTTAATTTTGATATCCGTTTGTCTTGTGGAAGAAATGTATCAGTTACAAAGGATATTAATTTTTCATTTTATATAAGACACAGTGACTGGACATGCACTGTGATGTTAGATGATGCTGTAAAGCACGCGCCCCACGCGCCGACAAGCTCGTCAAACACATGGCAATGCTCATTCCTCGTCCACTTGCATGGGTACTGACCTTGGGGGCAGAAAGTGCGCGGCGGGCTCGTGCGCCGCGCCCCATTCATCACTCCGTCACGCAAATTGCAGTAAAACGTGTCGTCGTCTACTAAAACACGCGACCAGACCGTGCCCAGTCCAACCGTATCGTTATTTTATTAATCGACAAGATATTTTTATATACCTAATATGAACTACTCCTTTTATATAACACACTCTATATCTATGTCTATTTGTCGATAATATCATATACGATGACTTTAAAAAATCCACTAAGCACACCCAGTTCCTCGCAGTACAGTGGATGAATTAAACTAACTTTAATATTAAATTGACTAATATTTGAAAAAATCCGATTAACCTCACCTGCTCGTAATGCATCCTGCTAATCAATGAGGCTCTGGCTCCCACCAACTCGCATTAGGCCAGCGTGGTGGGAAATGGTCGAAATCCTCCTATATGAATCCCTACCTGAAGTGGGAATATTTGGAGGAGGCCTATGTCCAGCAGTGGACGTCTATCAGCTGACGATGGTAATGTAGAAATCCGAGTAAAGAAATTTAAGTTAAGCTTTACGATTACACCATCAAAGCACCAAAGATTAAAAAAAAATAAAACTTGCTTATAAAAACTAAAACTAGACTAAGGCTAGAGCGTTCTTACTAAGACTGATTAGAGTAGTTTATACGACCATTTGCAATTGATAAATATCTTTTATTTTTGAACTGATATAATAATACTTTAATGGTTGGGTTCTATAGTAACTCAGTAATAATACCGTTAACACTGCTATTTACTGCAATTTACCTTAAATGGTAGGAGTCGGTTAGTTGTGGTAATGGGGTTATGCACTCTGAAATTATCGAGTCACAGGTTCCGTGCCAAATCTACTTCTTCAAAACATTACACATTTAATTCTATATGTACATCACATGACTGTATAATACTTTTTTATCATATAGACTAATGCTGGATTACGATCCAACCTGATGGTAAGTAATTTAGTGTTTGATGGTAAAACGCACTAATTTAGAAGAAGCCAATTTCGCTCTTCTCTTAAAGTTTTATTGTTTATAAAAGTATCAATTTCATAATCTGCTTGTGAAGGAAACAGTCTTCCAATAAAGAATTTAATTTACAATTAGTACTAGTAAAATTAGGCACGGAACATGTCCAATAAACTACTAAACAGGCATGGAAGGAAAAATTAGACTACAAATGGTCAAAATATTAATTGTACACCACACTAACAACTTTATTAACATATATTTTTAATGACCTACTCCAAAGTTTATATATAGTTACTTTTTTTTAACCTATAATGGGCTAATATTTCACCACAATTTTACTTAATATAAGAGGCAACATGGCTCTTGGAGTATGCATGGTCAGAATACTCTCTTTCATATGTTTACATTTGGAATATGGCGATGACGTTATGACGAAAGATTTGAAATATAAAGGGATTTAGTTGGCCAAGCGGGATTAAAATAAAATCTCACCAACTCACACTTTATAACGTGGCCTCGGATTCAAACCAGAGACATTCATGTTACAAGGCACGCTCTTAGCCATAGAGCCATTAGTACAAGTTATAAAAGTTTGATAAGTTAAAAGTATCGAAAAAGTTTCAGTGTTATTAAACCACACACATTCTTTCCTCGACGATTAACGCTATGAGTACGTTAATAGCAAGCTGTATGACATCCAATCAAACCTGAGCTCGCTGAAGCACGCTGACTTACCGTTGTCGTGGTTCTGCTTATGTTGGTCGTAGCTGCGTGCTCGCGGCTGCGGTTCCTCTTCATCTTTGGACTCTTTCTCTTCACTCTGAACATAAAACGAATGTAAAATACTAAAATTTCTTTCCAAATCTATACAGAACGGACAACTAGACTCAAAAAAGGAAATATGAAATTTAAAACTGTTGTGTTATTGTACTACTCTTAGGTCTCAATGTTTTTTAATCTTATATAGGGCTAAATATTTATGTGATTATTGGACATTTAATAAACGTTGCGACAAATGTTTTACTGTATACTTTACTATGTACAATAAAAATGGTCGCTGGTACGAATCAGGTGACGGTATTCCGATGTCATAATTATCGCAGAATAGCAACAGCTTTTAAGTATTCATTATAGTCTGTTATCAGTCTAATAATTTCACCTGGGCATGTTCGCGCCCTTCGCAAGGCGTGTGGCTGCGCGCGCGCAGCTCCTCGTTCAGACGCGCTGCTAAAGTAGAAGCCTCGTGCCCGCTCACCGTGTAGTGTAAATTACTTCAAAATATAATATATAAAAACACTGTCAATTGTTTAATAAAATAAATATAATCTTTGCATTGTCATTAATTCCATGTGACAAGTTAACATGAGTTAAAACTTAAGAGGAAAATCGAAATATTAAACTAACAGCTGACTATTACATTGCAAAACAAAATATAATAATATCATACGAGAAAAAGTACTTAACACACCATATAGGTATCGGATCAGAAGGCCTCAGCTTCGATTTTGATGACCCCTTTCCCGAGAATGTGTTATCCATCTCGTCTATGTAATCCTGTTGGACAATAGTAGAGTTTATAAAAATATTTATAGTGTATGTATTTTCTATTTGATTGAAACTAATTGTTTCTGCCAACAAACAGTAGTGTGCAAACATAACTGTGTCCCGGTTTGAAGGGCGCTATAACTAATGTAATTACTGAAGTAAAGAGCCTCAACATATTATGTCTAAAGGCGACGAGAGCAATGTGGTGCTGGGTATACCATTCTAACTAGCGCCACATTGTTACGGGCAAGCATATCACTTAACATCGGGTGAACGTCCCGCCCGTCTCGTCGCTTAAAGAATTTTAAAAAAAAGTCCTACGAACGTATTTCGCTATATTTTCAGCTATTTCTATAGTACAGTATGATTCTGTAGATAGTATGATATTTTTATCGTACACGCATATCGTCAGCATTTTTGCATAGATTGATATGTATCGAAGCACCACAAGATCACCTCATCAGGAAGTGAAACCTGGAATCCGAGACAAGTGAGTCCATGACTAATTACAAAATCTAAAGCAAACACTTCATAAATAAGTCAGGGAAATCTGAAAGAAGTATTATGAAACATGATTGTTTAAGATTTTTGTAACTTAAAAGCCACCTTACCGGTTGCAAAGTTTCTTGGCTGGCCATCTGATCGTCTTCGACTTCTTCCTCGATACACTTCACTTCATCAGAGGAGCTCTGCTGCGAACATTTGTACAGTGGCTATATTTTTTTTTATAAATTTAAAAAAGTTTTTTAATATTATAAAATAAAAAAGCTGATAACCCATGATAGTCCCAAGTTAAACGTTTCTTCCAGAATCATTGCTATTTTTTTATTCACCGAACCGCCGAAACGAGCTGAATATTCACCTCATTTTAAGTGATAAGCATGCACGTAACATTACAGCGCTATTTAGGATTGTGTACACTGTACCAAATTGTACCTGTCCCTTTGAGACATGTTAACACGACTAAAGGTTCATTACTGAAGAATATGACTAGAGGGATATTATAAATAATATCCTTGACTATCAAATCCTTTAAACTGTTACTCAATAATGTTTGCTCATTACTGTTTGGGGACAGAAATAAGAGCTGCGTTGTTATCTACCTAATCTCCAACAATAGAGACCACTACTAAAAGTTGCCTTTAATTCCCAGAGCAGCCTAAGGGTATGGAGTGAGGATGTTACCTAGGAATGGACTGTATCAGACTAATATATATTACTAATATTTACATTTTACTTATTACCAGCAAACTCTGCAAATAAAAGACTATTGGTGCAGGTGCTTGTAAACGTCAATGGAAGTACTACAATATATTGAAGTGACTATATGTATTAATTATTTTCCAACCTGTAGTGATTGTGACCCTACTTAATAATGATATACGACCGGTAATCACATAGTGTATATAATATGTATAAGGGTTAGGCACTGTACCGAGTTGTTTGTAGTAGAGTGATTGCGACTGTGTGGCCGGAATCCAGGACCGGGAGGTAGGTTCTTTTGAACGCAGCAATTGACACCCGGGCTGAAGTGCAACTCCACGTGGAACCTACAAATTTATCAATACCTCTTTTTAATTCAACGAGTCGTAACAAGTCTCACAAGACGTATATCAGATGATAAGTGACGAGTTCACCCGTAACACGCAAGAAGAAGCTCACAGCTTTGCATTGGCTTCCTCCAAGTATCTTCGGAAATATCAGGCTTACGCTAGCGACATAAAGCAGTTTCCGATATTTTCGTAATATGTTGATCCATCTTGTAGGACAGTTACTATTAACTAGGTTTTTATTTATAAAAAACTCTTGTAATGGAAAGAGGAAATACCACTAGGTCAATTATTCGGTAGTACTTTTAACTAGTATAACAGTTCTTTTTTTTTGGTAGATTCAAAATACAATAATAAATATGTCATTTAAAAAATTATTATTTTTCTCCTTAATAAATTATGATATATAGTGATTTTACCTCTCCTCAGAGGAGGGGTCCTTGGTTGGGTCTTCGTACAGCATCACTACGATCTGCGACATGTAATTCAGTTCTGACACCATAGACACGTACTCCATTGCGCGACGCCATTGTTCATCTTTTAATACCTATAACAAAAAAAATTATCAAATGTATATATTTTAGAAAACTATGCACAGAATTTGGAAAAACCTTTAAATATCGAGACCGCGGTTTTTAAATTTTTTTAATAAATTTCGCTTGACTAACGATTGATTTGCCTAATCAATAAAAACGTTGTCATTAGATAGAATGAAGTACACATGAACATTTTATGCTCGTCGCCTTTAAAAATACGATGTTAAGCCCCGTTACGGCAATAATTTCGTTAGCTATAACGCCTTTAAAACTGATCATGGTAATGTTGGCGAACTTATGTTTGGCGGTAGAAATAGGAGTACGTTAGTATCTACATAGACGGTCACCAGCAACAGAGACCTGCCACAAAAAAAAGTTCTCCAAGGCAGTAAGTAGCTCAGAGCGGCAGGTTACAAACTTACGTCAAGCAGGCCGCCGAAGCGCAGCACAGTGAGCAGAGAATGAACGTGACTCTCGCTGGTGAAGTAGAGGCGCGTGCGCACGTGCCGACCAGGGCTCGACACGCCATGGCTATACCTGCGCCCTCCCCTCGTTACACACACATTGTACACACTCATTCAAATGAAATCGACAAAACTTTAACAGTTAACCTAGAGAAATTACATAGAATTACACAGCATAATACAATAACTCACAAGAAGAAGAAAGGATTAATGTGATATGTAAACCTTTGATAGCACCTCATTATTAAGCGCGTTAGCTCGGATTACTCTAGCTCTTATACATTTTGAGATGAAACAGCAATATTATTGTAAAGTCAGTGAAAATCTGTCTCGTTTCATAGCATAAAGGAACATGTACTAAAACAATTTGCAAACCTTATTGACAGATATATGTTAAATTTAAATTATGATATTATTTAATACATCGAACTACAGTACATGAATTATATGAATGTGGAAGTTGAATTTAAATGGTTCATCATAGCTATAATATATTAATAAAGAAATATAGCATCACTATGAATAACAGTGTAAGTACCGTTCGCATGCAATATACGTATCAGAAAGCCGTGGGTTCGATTCTTACTAAAGTTCGAGCTTCTGATAAATGATAACATCTTGAGAAAACCAATGTTAAAAAAACATCTTGATAACATTTGTCAGCAGCCAACCCACATATATAGCCAGCGTGGAGGATAAACGGCTTTAGCACTATACTTGTGAAAGTATTCGTGCAACTAAGTAATTACATAGAGTTACAACAGTGAGAACATTAAGTGGGCTGTTTATTAGTTATAATAGAATATTAGACAACACAACAGTAAAAACTTATAAACAATTTATAATCATACCTCGGATTTAACCTATTTACAGTCTCCTCACCAGACTCTTCAATATTTCTCTGCAAATCCGCCCTTATCTTCTTAAGCAGCGGCGTACAAATACCTTGACCTATAGTCAATTTTTCTTGCATAGTTAGGCCATACTCCTAAAATAATCCACAAATATTACCATTAAGATAATATTATAGTTGAGTTTTTGGAACTGATAGCTACCATCTTATAATAAATATGCGTACATAAGGACTGCGGCGCTCCGAATATTATCTTATGAGAGTCAGATATTCTGGCCAAGGACGGTTTATCATCCAAGCTTTCATTGTGAATTGTCATATTCGATTTAAAGTAGCCAATTGTAGACATAAAAGTGGCGATACATTGACAAAACATTTAATTTATATTATTAAACTTACTTGCGGTATCACAATGTCCGCCAAATACTTTGCGTACATATACAACTCCTCAGCCAGGTCGAACTGTAGCGTGTGTTGGTTGTGCTGCAGGTCATATTTAATGCAATCATATATGTCTGGTATCTTGGATATGTCGTACGTCTTATTTTTCGTGCAGAAGTCCTTTTCTATTTTCCCCCACCGCCGGCCCATCAGCTCCCACGTTTCGCCGTGATACAAAGTTTTATCTGCGAGAGTCAAAATACACATTAAATGAAATAACCTAGTAACCATGTATGATTTTTTTTACATGAATAAATTATGATTAGGATAATATTAGGAAAGTGTTACAGCTATTTTGTCGATTCAAAGACTAATGTAGTTGATAAAATTTTGTTCATATATCTATATATGAAGAATAGTAAAAAAGTATATAGGTTCCGTACGGACCTTTGGTCTTCGGGTCGTCCTTCTTCACGAGCACGATGTGCACGAGCTGTTGTATGAGCGCATGGACGTGCGCGCAGCACCGCACCGGATTATTCACCAGCTGCATTGCGGCGCTGATGCTCAGTGACGCGCACGGGTTAATGCACGCGCGGTCTTCGTCGGTGAACTCGCGGTCTACTTGCATCGCCCCGTGTAAACGAGCTTTTGCCCTAAAATTATCCAGTTATTTAAAAAAAACACGAACAAAGAACCTGCATCCATGATCATCTAGGTTGACATCACTGTACCATTTATTTTTTCCACCGAACAGTGTTATCTACATATTAATGTTTTATAGTCATAACATCAATATTAAAAAATGTACCAAGGCGACGGGCCCATTATGGTGAAATTTTTGTCATCTTACCGAGCACCGAAGTCTTTATGTTCGACGTATCATTTACCACCAGACAATCTTCTCCTCTAGTTCGTAGCCCGTCTACACATAACATGAAGGGACACGTTATGGACAGGTTCCCATCACTTATAATCAGGAAGTTGTCCTGCTCGTCTTGTTCGTATAAAAACAATACACTTACATATTTTGTACTTTAGAGGAATCACAGTCGTTATCAAGCAATCCATTGGTATTGGCTGATTTAACCATTTGCACTAAAATGGGTGTCAGTTCGCCTTCCAGAGCAAGCAGTCCCTTTGCGAAGGCGGCAGCGGTCATTTGCACACGCCCCTCGTCCGACGCATAAATTTTCAGATCGTGCCTGAATGTAGAGTGTAATCGAAGTAAGCCCAAACCCTGTGTGCCTCCTTCACCTGAAAACATGAAAACTTAATTTTTTAGCTTATGTGTTGTTCATAGACCACAAATGATGGAGATGGTAGAGCAAAAATATTAAATCAGCACATTAACATCAATCCTATATTTGCCCCAATAAAAAAATTACAGGTACAAAAATAGCATAGATCTTTTCTGCGACGTTATAGCTTCCACAATTATTTATCAATTTTGATTATTTTTTTTTATTTTAAATTGTCCATATAAATAAAAAAGGCATTGAACAGTTCAAAGACTGTTACATATTTTATTTCTACTTTCAAGTCATAAATTTTCAGGTGTTTAATCAAAACTGCTGTTGTTGAATAATTAACCTGGAATATGACGCCCCTGTCCGCCAGGGTACATGCAGCGGAACATGCGGCCCAGCTCTTCCGCCTGGATACGTCCGGCCGGCGTCAGCTCGCCGCCCCACTTCAGAATCAGCACTAGCGACGGCTCACCTTCGCTGCCTACTATAACAACAATCTCATACAACCACCACATCATTACACCCTCAAAATGTTGAGGGTGTAATGAGTTGAGTTTTAACTAAATAAATTAATGAATTTATTTAGTTAAAACTCAACATTAAATATATTAACATAAATACATTAAAGGAAAGATAGATAATCGTCCAGGCATTTCACGTAATGCATACTGTGTATTGGGAGACCGCTTCCGAAAACGAAGAGCGACCATAGTACTAATGACACCTTTGATGATGAGACGGAAAAAAAAAATCGATCCTGATTAAAATAAAAACATATTTTTAAAACGTTTTATTAGCAGTATTATATTTACGCTACGAGATGTATTTGGTTTCAATTTGAACCTTATTTCATAGGGCCACGGAGCATTTAGATTAGTAAGATGTTATACCATACTTTTAATAATTTAATTTTTAAGTAATGTATTTCATCATCACATCATCAAAGGTGTAATTATTACTACCATCTGTCTTCGTTTTCGGAAGTGATCTCTTAATACACAGTATGATGCAATCTTTTGAGAAAAATACAGACTCTTTTTTAAAATTATTTACCTCACACTTGACTTTTCGAAGATTACGTGATAAGCGACCAATGTCCAGCAGTGAATATTTATCAGTTGAGGACGGTGACAATGATATTCAATACGCCTTCCATAAAACATGCGTAATAACTGCTCTTTTTATGCTCTTTGCTTATGCATGCACATATTTCAGGAGTAATATAATGCGATGGCATTGGCCGTGAGCAAACAAACTTATCCGTGCAAACTTTCAGATATTTACAGCTTAGTTTAACTATGTGTATGTTAGCCTTCGTAGATAAAGAATTAATCTTGGCATCATAATCAAATATTGTTACGTACTTCTATAGTAAACATACTTCACGCAAGATTTCTTACATTAATATTGCTAACCAGGGCTATGTTTACTAATTTTCTACTTCCGTGAACGCTAAAACGGATGGTCCACCGAATCAATCCATAATTATATAATGTACTGCGATACCTAAACTCCACATTCAAGCGTTACAAAATTAACGCATTGAAGTTTTCTGTGTTTACTAGTGTGTTTTTAATTTTGAGTTGTTGCGAATAGGAGAAAAAATTTGCAGATAGAATATAAAATTTTTGAAAATTTCGTAGAAGAAATAACAACAAAACCAATTAAACCTTTAACTGCAGCGCAATGATTAACTACTTGTCTTATGAAACGGCGGTCCCAGGTTCAATTCCAAAGCCACATGTTGTAAACCTGCAGCCATAACAGCATTGCTATCTTCCGGCTTTGAGCACAGGGGAGGCATACTACCCCGTGCGAGCACACTTTACCATTCACTGTGTCATTGTCACATCAATATGTGAAATAGAGCACAAGCGTTGCCGCGAAGAATAAGCTAATTCGGTAAAATTTTCTACTTACATGCTTAATTTAAAATAGTGCGACACTCAAATCTCAATTCCAAAAAAATTTCTATTATTAAAATAATTAAAGTATGAAATATAATTTCTAAAAAAGGCAATTTAAAATACTGAACTTATCACCAACACAAATTTGACTATTACTTTTAAAGCAATTGTAACTATTTCAATTGCGGGTATATAACATTATACAGAACAAATTCTAGTGATGGATAAAAGGTTCCAGTACTTAAATTAGTCACGATCCACGTCGATTCGTTTAACGACCACTAATATTGCGTAGGGTTACAATTTAGCTATATGAGACTAATCGTATTTATAATAGAAAAATAAAAAATTACGAAACCTTAAAAATTTAAAGTTCAAAATCATCTAAAGTATAATTATAATAAGTATATATAGGAAAATAATGAAAATGCTTCTTTAGGCTATAAGACTACATCGGCACTTACCATCAGGTGAGATTGTAGTTACGCACTAAACTATTAAAAAAAATATACTATTGTCTACTTTAAATCATTTTGTCAAAATTTGATCGGACGAGACAAGGTCGTTGACCGTAACGAATAGGCGTGGATCGTTGTGTGTGTGTTAGATAGAAGCAGTGCGTGGCAGACCGTCAGGCGCAGGCGCGTTACCGTCGTCGGAGCTGGAGCCCCGCGGACGGCCGCGTGGCTGATACTTCATTTGCACTTTGCGATTGATACCAGAGAAGTGCCCGTACCTGCGCACAGATGTACCTTTATACAATTGTTTTAAAGAATTCGGCATATTTTTCTGGTGATGGGTCGCCCTTGTCAAAGACCGCCTAGGTACCATCCCTTCGCCCATTTTTGCCGCCGAATATCGTTATTTAAATGACTGGGGTAACGAGACTTAACATCGTGTACTCAAAGCACATAGTCTTGTATTTTAACTAGTGCCACATTGTTATACATATCACCAAACTTTAGGAAAAAATGCCTTTATAAAACATTAAACTTTACTAAAACTTGAGTTTTCTTATCATTTTAACAGTTAAACCTCACATTTCAAGCACACTCTTTAGCTGTTCCAATTTTCCCTGCTTCTCTTCTATCTCGGGGTCGGCGTGGCGCGTGTGGATGTCGGCTAGCAGCGCTCGCGAGATGTCGAGAATCTCCTGCAACTGTTTCGGTCGCTTCAACTTCACATGGCCTCTTTTGAAACCTTCGTACTTCTCAAATATCTCAAAGAACCTGCAAGTTGAATTAAATATATTGTTATAAAAATCTGATAAAACATTTTTAAAACTTTTTATCGGAATGATGAGATGAGCACGAAGTTTGGACCTGGTGGGAAATAGTACTATCATCTACAACAACGAGACCATAACTGTTTACACAACATCACAATGCGTTCATCGCCTTGAGACATAAAATGTTGAGTCTTGTTACCCTGGAAATTTCACTATATATGGCCTTTATTCATTTAAGATAATACAAACCTTGGATGTCGCACCTCAACTTTCATTTTCTGTTTAGGTGTGCGATCTCCGTGGCGGATGACGCCGACTACGCAGCGGAGTTCCATCATCTTTCCGAATGTGGTGGGCACTATCGGTGGGTCGTCGAGCTGGAAGGGCACCGACCAGGGTATGTGCAACGTCGGCGCGAGCTCCCGCAGTATCATGTTACCAAGGATCTTCGCGCAGTCATCGTAGTACTTGTTGGAGTTCTTCACGAACGAGAAGCCATTCACATCGCATACAAACGATTTGCCATTCGCTCTGTTCGATGCAATAATTAGTGATTCGTGTTATAATTTTTTAAACAATGCGACATTAGAAGCGCAACATATATGCTGTTTATGATTCCGATTTTTGTAACAACGCAGTCGGCGTTTCTCAATCTAACATGAAACGATGTTGCTTAGTGATTCCATTACATATATATTTTTTCTTAATTAACGAAGCCGTGAGACTTTCAAAGCGCTGGCCTGGTGATAAGTGATACTCTTAGTTCAAATATTTGCTACAATCCGTATAAAGCTTTGGTTAGCAGTTTTTAAGAATACTTTAAATAAGTTCTTAGTTGCTAAACATTATTACTGTTACATAGTGATGTACCCTATCGAATTACATAATAAAAAAATATATGCCTATTGCCTATTCATAGCACAGGCGTTATTGGACATCAGCCAAGTATTGACTGCTATGCTATAACGTTCTTGAAATTGTCGAGTTTAAATAAAAACATACCTACCAACACAATAATACTTCTACCGTAAAAACCATAGATTTTTTTTATAAAAAACAGTCCCCACAAACAGTCCAAACACACATATTTAGTATAAAAAACAGTACTTGACGTCAATTTCACAGAGACAATGGGGTCGTGAACGGTTTATCTCGCTAACTTTCATCAGTTGAGCAGAAATAAGCTATGCTGTGATACCAACAGGTATAAAATATCGGGAGGTAGACAGCCAGGCTGATTCAAAGAAAACCAAACTCCAACGCGTGGCCCCAGAATCCATCAAGAGACATTCGTGTTATAAACAGTACAATGGTATTCAAATCGTCATCATTTCAACCGATGGACGTTCACTGGCATTTAAAAAGTAGAATTAAACAGCATTGACATTGACAATCTTATTAATTTGAAATTACATAGACCATAAAAAAAATCTAAATTAATTTAAAGTGCTAAATAAAATAAAGAAAAAATAAAGATTTCATATAATACTCACCGCAATAAATCAAAGCCGCATACGGTTTGTTTAAAAGCCAAACAAACTTTTCTAGAAATCAGTTTCTCTTGATTGGAGAGTATAACGGGATATCGGATCTCCTTGCCCTCGGAGTCACGCTCGACTTTGCCGTCAAGGGCAGGACTTTTACGGGCTTCCGCGTGTGCGTAATCAGGTCCCACTGTGTACACTTTGACATCAGTTCCTACAAGAAAAAGAGAACAAAAAAATATATTTATGAAGCAAGAGAGTTTAAATCAAATAAAGTTAAACCAAAATTTGATACATCGAGTTGAATGCAAAGACGCACTTGCAAGATATGAAACAAGTGCATGGAACTAATATATCACCCACACATTCGCTTCATATAGAAACTCTTGCGCTTCGGATTTGCCAATAACAGAATAATTTATTGCACGTGTCAGCATCTTTGTATGTGTGTAATTTATTTACTATTCGAGTTATCCGGAATATACAGCAAACAGTACAAAGTGCATTTTCTTAGTGATTACTGGTCTACACGTTAAAACTTTAAAAGGTTCAACTTCTAAATTAGTCTAATTTTACTTACCATCCGTGGGCATAAAATCCTCGTATATAAAAGAACCAGTCTTTCTTACTCTCGATTCTGGAGAATATATGCTACTACGGCTACCAATCTGTAAATATTAAAACATATTACACTGTTTTCTTGTTTCTGGTGGGAATCAGTTGAACAAATCTCAAAAAGGGCCATAGTCCTATTTAGCACCTCCGCTAAGCTAAGAACACGATATCATTTAGTATATGTCGTCTTCTTCGGGCTAGTAAGCAATGCGACCAGCTTCAAAGCTAAATATCCGAAGATTTTAAAGAGTCGCCAATGTCTGACAGGAGATACATAAGTCCAAGACTAGAGAGCTGAAAACTAATCATATCTAAACACTAAAACATAACGTAGCGGAAATTTATTTTCATACCTTCCTGAAGAGTCGTTGACTGCCGCCGCCCGCGGAGGTTGGGTAGTAAATGTAAATATTGTGGTCTTCCGCCGACACCGGCTTTTCCACGAAGGGTTTGTTAAACACGACACCGTTCACTTCCACGTGATCCTCCGATTCCACTAACTCGTGATCTAAAAAGACAATGTTGAAGCCCGTTTTACATAATGACGGACGAATTGTGTATTAGCGTACAACAATGCAACTCACGTTTCGGATCAGGCGAATCCCTATCTAACACTGCATATCTTGGTATCTCAATGCCTTCGCTTTCTAAAATAGCATACACTCTTCTACGATCCTGTAAATATTGTTTTAATGTAATAATAATAATATATTTTTAACTTTTTATTGTTACTCTTTTAACTATTATAATTATTACCTGTATATCATATTGCATATGTAAATTGTTAATAACGTAGGGCTTCCTTAACTTCTCGTATTGAATGGCTTTATCGAGTGGGAAGCCTTTAGAATGAAAAGAGATCAAACAATCACAGATAGGCCACTCCTCCACTGATTTCTGCAATCAACTAGATAAATTGTAAAACAAGTAAAATGAAGGTGTAGACTATTTTGATTTGTTATAGGGGGTCATATTTAAATATGACATAGCTTTGATGGATGGATTAGGCAGTTTTATTTAAACATAAAGCAGGTGTGTGGCAGGTGATAAGTGTTGGTGCATGCCATAAAAACACTTTAAACCCTCTATTAGTTAATAGCGAAATAAATATCTATACAGTAGTGAAACAAAATAGATTTTTAAATTTATTAACTACTAATATAAAATATTTGATCCATTCATAAAAATTAAGTATTTTGTTCCACCACTGAGGTTAGATAGTCAGCAGAACCTTAAGGATAACCTCCTCAGGGAAAACCAGCATCTTGATGTATTCAAACTCATCAAGGCGTGTTAATATTTCCTTCATGGGTTTAGACTGCGACTTCTTGGCCATAGCGCATACGCCAACCACCACTTTCTTGCCACCGCCATCACAATGCGGATCCAATGACTCGCACAAATCCAATTCGCCCTGAAAAAAAGCCTGTGTTCAACAAATGCAATGTAAGCTATATTAACATACAATAACACAGCATGACTTGTGGATATTTATTTATTCATGATTAGATGTAAAGGTACCCATTCTAAGCACCACTTGTTGAAATTTTATAATAAATAAAACAAAAAAAAATTTTTGTAGTGGTTTGACAATTTATATGTATATTGTATTTACCATGTATAGTAAACTTGATTTCACTTACATAAAATATAAAACCTTTGGTTGATATAAAACAAACATTTACTATTTCATATTAATGAAATGTTATAAATATAATATCTTTATGTTTGATGACAAGTTCCAATGATATAATGTAGCTAAATAAAATTAATAAAAACAATCATTAGCTTTTATACCTAACTTTAAACTAATGAAATTCTACTTTTTTTTCAACATTTGTAATAGAATAACTAAACAAGATTTAACAGTTATAAAGCAACATTAAAATAAAATAACATAAATTTCACACTTTATTTATAAATTAATGTAAAATAAGAGAAAAAATAATATAATATTTCATATCTCAAATGTGTAACAAATGTTTAATACTATAGTATGCTAATGGGAACTAGATGGAATGTATAACCTAATTTATTTTTTTTAATTTTAATAGTGAAATTGATTTATTGTATATAAAAGTTAATTTGGATGAACAAGGACAATGGAATTGTTAGCTCACATCAGGTAAACAATCATCACAGTAACAAAAATCATCCTCATTTTGTTCTTTTTCTTTTTTGTTCCTCCATCTCTTAAGACGCCACCAATCCTTGAGCCACTGCCACTCCATTATATATAATTACAACTAATAACACAATTATCAAAATTGATATGATAAAAAGTTAATGCCGCTCCTTTACAGTGATTGGTTATTGGTGCCTTACACATGATAACTAAGATAAACATGACAAATTAACATACTACATTACCTCACTTGTCATTGTCACTACTACAACCAAGCTATAAATAATCTCAACTCTACATGTTTACAACATCTATAAAGTAACTGTAGCATCCAATTGATATAGCAAAACTGGGAGGTTTAGGTAAAATACAATATTCTTAAACAAGTTATCTCTATTTGCTTAGTAATAAAAAACAAATATTTATTCAAGCAGTTTGATTGGAATACATGGTAAGTACTGGGAAGTCTTTATACTTAAGCTTACATTAATAATTGAAGAAATCCGTTATTAAATGTTAATAAGAGAAACACACTTCAAATCATAAAAATTCTTGTTATAAACTGAAAAACTTGAGAACTGACACTCATAAAAATAATCAAGTCTGGCATATTCTTAAAAAAAATTATGTATATACATATAAAATCTTTTTTATTAACAATCAAAAATACTATTAATAATTTGCTTACAGGTGATCTTATAGGAACAAGATTTCCATCATCTCCAACGTAAAACTGTGGCTGAGAAGCTTGTCGCAAGCCCTGATATCCATGTTCAAGCTCAGTGTATGACATTACCTACATAGACTAGCTTATTTTAAACTTTTTATTCGTCCGTATTAAGAAAATGTAATAAATGTACGCAAACGCACTAAATAATGTCAGAAATTATAAAAAATGTAAATAATTATAATTCTATCGCTTAAAGAAAGCATCCATTGACAGTAGTTGTCATATGAAATTGAAAGACAGAATTAGAGACCCGGCGCCCCTACATCATTAATGTTAGAGGATATGAATTTAAATAAAAATATAATGCTTATAAATCCGGACCTTTAAAGTAATAAAATAATAGAGTTAGGATTCATATACCATAACATATTAAATTTCAAATGATACCTAATTAATGACTAACAAAGCAATTTTCTTGGTTTGAATTGATATTCGTAAGCATCCTTTAATAGTAAAACTAACTCGTTAACAACTGATCAAATAAAATCAATTAACAAAACATTCTATAATAAATTCATAATTTTTATTTATAAAGCCAAAAGTTCTTTTGTTAAACCATTAATCTTGTATAACAAGCACATTAAAAAGTGATTTTTTTTAAAATAATAATTAATTTCATAAGCCCCAAGATTATTTTAAACAATTGTAGCAAGAATTGGTTAATATGTCAGTTGTAGAATTATATTTTTGTTGTATGTAACATTAGTTTAGTACTACGTTGACACTGTTGTTAAAGCAATATGATAACTAATATTAGCTAAAACTTGTGACGATTAACTAATAACAAATTACAGTTTACTTGTATATAATACTAGTTTATTAGTAGATAATGACCTCTTCAAAAGTTGATTCTTTTATTCGTGCAATTGATCTACTTATAATGAAACCTCACATAATTAATAAAAGATTATGGGGTTGCAACTTACTTTTCAAAAATGTTTTTCAAATTGAAAAATATGGTTGGGAACATGATCTTCGCGATTTAAACTTGGAAAATCCTCAAGATGTTCCAAATTTTATTAACCAGCTGTTAAATATTCCCGATCTCAAAATTGTAAATGAAATTTCAGTTCGTAATGAGCAAAGTAACTTAGTAAATATTGTATTAATCGAATTGCTTCCAAAAAATTATACAGACAATTGTTGTTACCAATTAGTATGTTTAAAAAAAAATGAAGCAACTGCAACATTTTATGATGTCACACCCAAGCTGTACAACCAAAATTTATGTCCAAATTTTACTTACAGTTTTCAGCTGCAACAAGGAAATGTAATTGTTATAGGAGACAATGGTCAGTCCTTTTTATCTTGTATATAATGCATATATTTTTTAGTTCTTAAAATAAAGCAACATGTATGTAAAAACCAATGCAATGCAAGAACAATACTTTTTTAAATTATGCACCTTTGGGTGCTATACTACTTACATGCAAGTAATAAAGTATTGAAAA
Organism: Ornithoptera priamus; assembly: GCA_029034505.1. Lineage (NCBI taxonomy): Eukaryota > Metazoa > Arthropoda > Insecta > Lepidoptera > Papilionidae > Ornithoptera > Ornithoptera priamus. Next base: position 3,530,217 of record JARDWD010000559.1, read on the forward strand.
TAATTTAGGACAACAAATAAGTCTGTATTAACATAAAAACACACCTTTAATCTGGGGTTAAAAATTAATGTCTACATTTTATATATTAGTAAGTAAAATATTCACTTAATGGTCAGTTATATGCAAATAACAATGTTGTGCTGGTTATGATGCTATATATAGTACCCTAGTGTACACGTTGCCTTGAGACATAAGATGTTAAGTCTTATTGCCCCAGTAATTTCACTAGCTACAATGTCCTTCAAACTCGAACACAGTTACATTTGCACACTAATTGTGGGATGCAAAAACAAGAGCCGTGGTGGTATCTACTTAAACAGTCTCCAGTAAAAGAGACTTACCACCAGTAAAAATATTACAATTATTTTTCAGATTATAATTCAAAATCTCACCAATGGCTTATAAAAAAAGTTTTACCACAAATCATCAAATGGATGAACAATAAATTATGTACTAATTTAAATAAATCAATGAGCATTAAAGGTTCTCTACTCTTGGTAACAAATGATAAATATTATAAGAAATACAATGATTTGAAGCTTAAATATGGAAAAGAAATGGTTAAGGTATTTAATTGTCTCATGTGATTGTATATTTTTTTACTTATATAAAATATAACATTTGAAATGTTTTTTAAATTATTTATGTCCCGTTTTTTGTGGCATCTATATTTAGATTATCGATTTGATAGATATGGATTATTATAGATTTGGCCAGAGAATACTGATCCTGCAAAATTTGTTTTTGAAGATGTAGCTATAGCAACATATTTGTTATTGCTATGGGAAGAAGAAAGCTCTGATGAGTCAATGAAACCAGCAACTTTTGTGGACATTGGTTGTGGCAATGGCCTTCTGGTGTATATTTTAACCAAAGAAGGATATGAAGGATTAGGAGTAGATGTACGTAAAAGGAAAATTTGGGATATGTATGATAAAGATATAAAATTACAGGTGTGTAATAAATAGATGTATTTAAATCACTTATATATAATAAATCTTAAATATTCCAAAACATAATACATATATAAAATTTCAGGAAACTATTGTGACACCAGATAATATTGAACACTATTCTAGTTTTGATTGGATAATTGGGAATCATTCTGATGAACTAACTCCATGGATTCCCGTAATGGCATCACTATCTTCATATAATTGCAAGTTTTTTTTACTTCCATGCTGTGCATATAATTTTGATGGTACAAAATATCAACGACGAAATTCTTCAAAAAGCCAGTATAATGAATATTTAGACTATGTCAGTAACCTTTGTGAAGACTGTGGATTCAATGTTGAAATGGACAGACTAAAAATACCAAGTACTAAAAGAATATGTTTCATTGGTAGATCTAGAAGATATATTAAAGAACAGTATGAATTATATAAAAACAAAACTTTCCAGATAGTTAATAATAATAAAAGCTATATTGACACAAACATTAGAAATTTTGCAGTAAAGGACTTTAAAACTAGGAACCCCATAGAGAAAGTTAGAAATTGTACCAAACTCGATAAATCTGTAATTGACTTTATTATCACAAGTATTACAAATTTCCTTTTAGAAGGCTGTAACTTTGAAAATGAATGGACACCAGGAAAGGAAGTATGTATTTTAGAACTAATCAGTCTTATGCCTCAAACCTCTTTAAAGTCTTTAAAAGCTGAGTGTGGTGGATTGCAAACATTGTTGAAAAATAATCACCATATATTTAAAGTTCAAAAAGGGAATGTTCAATTAAAACATCCAAAGTCTATTAAGGAAACTTTAGAGTCTGTTAAAAAGCAGAAAAATAAGAATTTGACTGTACAGATACAAGTAAAACCTTGTTGGTTTTTTAATAACCATCCACAAGGATGCCCTTTGTCTGATTCAAATTGCAGTTTTTTACATACAAAATGATGTTTTATAATGTGATTAGCATAGTAAAAAATAAGATAAAATAAAAAAAAAATAAAGTTATAAGTTTATAGTAATATATTGTATTTATTTGCATTTTCTTACAACCTACATGTCATGTGAAATCACATTTCATAATCACCAATTAAAAAATATTATTTTCAAATTCATTAATTGTTGTGAGGTAATCAAACAACACCCATTTATAAAATTCTTACCATAGAAGTAACACCAAAATCTTCCATTAACAAACCTTAAATTATTTTATAGGAAATTCTGAGAGGACATTTATATTATATTTTAATAAACCCCAGGTAAATTATAATACAATTATTTCATTTAAACACCAATAAATACAGTTGGTGTCCCTGATGGAATTACACATATTAAGAATCTATCTCAAAGTATTTATTAAGTTCATTTAAATTTCTGTCATCAACTAAACCTGTGGCATCATATTGTCCCATGAAAGAACAGACCATTCTTAAAGTGGTCCAAATCGTTGAAGAGCCAATGTTGGAAGCCGTTTTGTCTTGGTGCATATTTGTAGCTTTATTTTGCTGGTTTAGTGCTACGAGGAAATGCTCAGCTGCTTGTTTGTGTGCTCCTAAATTCATACAAGTCACACCAACATTGTACCTTGCTCTTATAAAACCTGGCTCCAAATTAAGAGCTTCATGATATGCATTAACTGCTTCTTCAGATCTGTTACTGTTAGCAAGTGTGGCACCTAACCTATTCCATAATTTTGCATTATCACTGGAGACCATTAATGCTGTCTTAAAACAGTCAACAGCTTTATCATATTCTTGACTAATGTTAAAAATAACCCCTAAGGCATTTTGTATGTCAGGATCTATTTGTGATGGGTTTAACTGTACAGTTTTTAAATATAATGATTTAACATAGTTTTCCAACTCTTTCAAATCCAAATTCTGGATGTCTATATCTCGTGGCAATAAGTCATTATATTTGGGACTTGCACTTAACCAATTAAACAATGCAATAAATGCAAATTTAGGCATATCTTCATTAGTATATGCTGCTGCTAATGTAATGTATGCTTCTAATTGTGTTGGGTCAATTTTTAATGACTTCTTTAGTGCAGTGATAGCCATTGGATCTTGTTCATTTTCAGCTTGTGTGGTTCCTAAGTAAAACCAGGCTTCTGCGGAATCAGGCTGTTGCTGAACAGCAGCTTCAAAACAAAGTACAGCTCCTGGAATGTCCCCCATCTTTAATTTTTCCTTGCCAAGTTCAAATGCACTTTTGTTTTCTAGCATTACATTTCCATTAGTAAATATATATTCTTCTGGAATACCATCATTATTTGATAACTTCCAATCACCTGTAATATCACTTAGTTTAGCCCATTCATCTTTATATTTTTCAGCCATTTCGTCAATTATTTTATCTTTGCCAGTTGCTCGTTGATTATCTTGTTCAGATTCACCTAAGTTCAGTTCTCCAGCACTTATTCGCTTCATAAATGACATGAACTGATTATAGGCCTGTTCATCATAATTAACACTTTCCACATATTCTTGCGCTTTCGCACGCACATCACTATATTGAATATCTTTCAGTTCAGACTCATTGACATATTCAATATTAACAGCCATGTTGGTTTGCTGTCTTGATATAGATGGAAATGGTGGTTGAAATGTATGTAACATAGTTGTCTGTGACATATAAGATGATGAAGGACCTGGTAACCAAGGAGAATGCCTTTGCGTGCTGACAACATTGGAAATTTGATTTTTCATTTGCACAATAGTGTTTGGTTGCTTTTTATTCTCGATTTCAGGGATATTCTTAAGCAAATTGTTCATATTAAATGTTTGAGGAACTTGCGAATTTTGTGCCATAAATTCATTAATATATCTATCTGCTTGTGAAATTGGTTGCGAAATGGGTACATCTCGACTTACAATATTAGATAGTTGGACAAGAGAATTATTTCCACCACAATCGCTCCCAACTAATTTATTGAGCGACATTTTCGTACACTAATATCACTTTACTTATTGGCAAGAGATAAAACAAGAAAAATTTGTAATCGGAGCAAAGGGCACAAACTCCAATGATAACAAGATGTCAAAATAAGGTAAATAAAGAACAGATGTCATTTTATTAGTCATTACTAAATTACAGATGAGATATAATTAAGTACTGCAAAATAAAATCTTTTAATGTAATATATTGAAGCAGCACAAAATTAAATTTCGTACGCAAGCACAAGTTTAAAAATTTCTTGAATATTATCTAATCATAATTTAGGTATAATGTATCACTTTTATAGATCTACACGTCGGATTTTATATCAATAAACAAAATAAAGGAACTAAATTTGCGTTTAAGCTTATTTTATATAGATTTGATAATATAACTATTACTTTAAATAAATTACAATAAATATTTACAATGTTTAAAAAAAATTGTATAAAACTTTAAATGGTCACAAAAGTATAAAAGGAAGCTGACCTACGGGTCAATAAAAAAATGTGTCAAAACCCCAAACGCTTAATTCACGCACACTTATTGGTCCGAATCTAGGGAATTTGTTATGTTATAATAAAATCCTTTTTTTTTTTTTTTTTTTTTTTAACGTGGGGGAATGCCTACACATACTCGTCCTCGCGGGGGCAAGGACGAGTTATGTCGGACTTGCACCGACTAAAACCCCCACGATGTTCCTCCTCATCGCCATGATGGCAGGGTCACGAGAACGTGGGTACGCACACAACCGCGACCCTGCCGGCGCTGGACGCTTGCGCGGCCCCACCTCGGGGGAAGGGATGAACCCTCCCAAGGCGCGCCGGAACATGCGGCGCGCCCCCTCCTCGACCTCATGCGTGTGCGGGCGACTGGTTACCCCGAACCTGTCGCCCAGAGGCCATGGGAGCCACGGGAGAAAACCTCCCCCGGCTCCCCGCAGCGGAGAGATGTTAGGCCCGCCGCTACCTGTTAACGGCCGCGGAGGATAGGGAGAACGGCGCATCGCGATACCGAAACTCCTCTTCCCCCGCGGCCCCACCGCCGCCGCATCGCCGGTGCGACACCGGTTGGCCGCAGAGGGAACTCCCTCCGCGGCCCCACCTCGGCTGCGAGGGGCGGTATGAAACGGCCCCTGCAGCCGGCCGCTGGGGCAGCACACAGCCGCCCCTGCGGCCCCCGGCCGCTCCGGTGAGCTCCAGTTATCCCAACCGGTGCTCGAACCGGAAGCGGCCGCTTCGGCCAGCCCTTCGCCGCGGGCCGGCCGGATGGGTTCCACTTGGCTTCACCGTGTACCGGACCACGGTTACTAAGCTCCTCCGCCACGACAAGGCGAGAACCCGTTGGAGGGGATAATAAAATCCTGTTGCTTGCTTTGCATATACATGTTATTATTCTGACGTAATAACAATTAAATACATTTTTATATTATATACTTTTTATTTATTGATTATTGTTACTCTTATTATTAATTTGGGTTTATGGCGTTTCCTTATAGATTTCGCCAAAAAATATAAAGCGGGCTTCGTAAATGAGCAAATCGCAGATTGTAACTAAGAATTAAATATTGTTACTCTTACTATCGTGATTTGATTTCCAAATTGTCATCAACTCAAGCCAAATATGATATATATTGACACAGAATTGTTTAATACTATACTCGCGAGCAAACGTTTGGAATCACCTACTTGAAATTGGTTCCGCGCGATCTTGCTTACTAAATAAATTTTTAATCATCATAAAAATCACGTTATTTTAAAGGGTCACCTGTCAACTTTAAATTGATACCAAATGGAGCCAGTAGTTAGGGAGCTATCCCGGATTAAATGAAGGAGGTAGGAAAGCAAGGAAATATGGATAAATAATGAATGAATAAAACAATAAATGTTTTATTTATCCTTAAAATTAAGTGTTAGTACTTTGTGTTCTCTCCCCTCGCCCTAATAACTGCTCGAAGACGATTTTTCATAGACCTGATCAGCTTCTGAATTGATTCTTGTGGGATACCTTCCCACTCCTCAATCAACGCCGATTTCAGCTTATTCAGACATGAAGGAGCAGGAGTTCTGGAACGAACCTTCCTTTTCAGTTCACCCCACATGTGCTCAATAGGATTCAAGTCAGGGCTGTGCACTGGCCAGTACAATGTGACGATACCGATTTCTTTGAGGTATCCAGTTGTTACATGGGCAGTGTAACAACGAGCGTTATCGTGCTTAAGGAGGAAGTCATCACCGATATATCCCGTATAGGAAACCACATGTTCCAGCAGAATATCGGAAATGTACCGGTCCGAAATTTGATAGACCGCCTCCTCGTCCTCCACAAGGCACGAAAACAAGCTCGGTTGTACCGTCGAAGGAAATACCGGCCCACATCATACAAGAGCCGCCCCCATAAGCCACTGTTTCAGGAAACAGCATTGCGCAAATTGCTCCCCAGGCCGACTGTAGACTCGACCTCTTTGGTCGCTACTGTGCAAACACATCCTGCTCTCGCCTGAGAACAAGACTTGTCTCCATTGCTCAATCTCCCAATCAAGATGTGTGCGAGTAAATTAAAGGCGCGGAACGAATTTCAAGTAAGTGATTCAAAACTTTGCTCGCGAGTGTAGTTAGGGCGGATGAACTCAGCTTTGTCTTGTGTCTTTACATCTTTGGTACTCATGTTAAAACGCAACCACTAGGACTAGGCAAAATTTAATACTATCTGGTTATTTTTATCGCTATTTGATAGTTACCTACAATAGTAATCGAATAGAGTTTAAAAAAATACAGACGTCTGTTTCAGAATCAATAATTTTTAACAAAAAGAGTTTTCTACTTCAAGTTTTAACTAGAACGTAGTACCACAGCTCATCTAAATGTTTAGAGTATAGCACAGTAGATGTGAACTGCGAGATCAGTCTTTTCATTTTAGTAAAACACACAAACTTTATATTTTATAAATGGCTGAACGCGGCCCCTCAAAATAGACGAGAAGATAAAACGACAAATAAAACATATTGATCGTTAAAATTGTCGATTTGCCGGTCAATGGGGCGACTATGTCAAACTAAGTTATTTATAGAAATCACTAGGATAAATAAAGATGAAATTTTGCTTTATGTTATACGGCAAATCGTTATTGCAACATAGGAAACAATAAATCAGTAAGAATATGCGTACAAACGTCACTTATTTTATTTTGCATTTCATGACATACCTACTTCAATTTAGTGTACCGTTTTAAAAATCGAGACCGATTATTTACTATTAGAAATAAATAAAGTATAAAACCTCTTTACTACTCTACGATCGCTACATATTGAATAATGTTAATCAGAATAAAAACTCTAGTCTTAATTTACGGCGTGTCAACATGAATAAGAGTGACTACTAATTGCTTTGATATATCTAATCCATTAATTCGAATTGTCACTATACATACGTAATGTAAAAACGCACAAAAACGTAACGTAATTTTTAGTATTATCTTATATATTATGCTCCCATAAAGACGCTCTTCACTTCATCACGTTCTTTTAGGTTATAGAACCTAAACTGAACATTTTGCAGAAAATCAAAGCAAAAAAAACACTCGTCTCTTAATGTTGACGCCATACTCCGCTTATTTACAGATTTATTACATGATTTATTACAGATTACTACATTTAAATTTTACCTACGCGTGTACTGATGTCGCAACAGCAAAAATGAAAAAGATAAAATTATTGAGCTTAAATAGGATTAAAAGAAGTGAATATATTAAATTATTTCTTTCTATGTATTTGTGGATTTGCGATAGGTCTGCTCCCCTTTATATGTCTATGGTATAAACGAACAAATGCCATATCTAACAAATGACATTGTAATATAATGCAACAGCTGATTGTTTGCTAGCTGGCTGAAAGTAGAGTGCAGAGGTTCAAAGTAAAAATTGAGGTTATAAAGTAGTATATTAGACATCTTAGATGTGATATATCAATGCCGCAATTTAACGGACACTATAGAATGTATTATAGATGACTATTCTAAGATGTGTAATATTTGTTTCATAAATAATTTTAAATTGCGTAAGTGCCTAGTTATAATTAACTCGACGTTGACAATTAATTAAAAACCATGTCGAAAACGGAAGAAAAAATAGAAGAATCAGATACTACTACAAAGTCTACAAATCCTGAGAACACATCCTCAGATTTAGAGCCTGAGGTTAAGTGGTTGGTATGTTATGTTTTAATCTAGTTGATTTTGAAAACCTTATGATAACCTCTTGATCTTTGGGCCTATGTCCAGCAGTGAACGTCTGTCGGCTGATTATGATGATAACCTACCTTTTATACGTTGCTTGTTAAATCTTTGTATATTAGATGATTTACAATTTTACCTTTACATGTCATTATCATGTAACCTATTTGTGTAGATAAGAGAATGTGACGTTTATAAGGATGAGTACAAAGAATGCAAAAGTTTCCGTGGGAGATTTCACCAGTATTTTATATTTGGTGAACCACTAGACTGCAATCAATGGAAAAAAGACTATGATAATTGTTGTAAATGGGAGAATCGAAAAGACTTGAAAGCTGCAGTAAGTTCATTTTCAATAATATAATAATAACACTTAAATAATGTTTTGATGCTTTTTTAATTAATCATAGGTTAAAATTTTTAAGTGAAAAAATTTGTTTATAATTTGATGAATTTTTGTTCTTAAAAGTGGTTTAAAGTTAATAATCATTTGGGGTTTAGGTATATTTATTTTAAGTAACAATAACCTTAACACATTTTTCTAATAAAGTATGCGCTTTTAATAGTGATCTTCTTGTTTTGTGTAACAACTAAACCTTTTTTATTTACAGTGCACTAAAAGTGATAACTTATTCTATTTCAGAAAGCTGTAGTAGAAAGTGAGAAAAATCGGCGTTTTGGTAGATTAAGTGCACATTACAGGAACAACACATGGAAGAAAAGAGAATCACCACCCTCTGATTGGGATAAACCATTACCAGAATGGTTAGTCAAGAGAGATGAAAACTCTTATCTTGCACAAAAAGCAAAAGAAATAAAAGAGGGTAAATCCGATGACACAAGTGTTGGATTTTGCACAATTATTTAATAAATCCTGTTAGCAATATAATCTAAACATAAGTCAAGTGTGCAATTTGTAGGCATTGAGAACAGTGTTAGAACAAATAAACATTCATGTAATAAATATTACATGTACAATATGAAAAATATTATTATTTAATTTATAATAAAAGTAGCAAAAAAATGTTTCTCATATTTTTTGATATTGTCCTTTTCTCTATCTTAATTAATTATGTATTAATTGTCCACAAAATTGCAAAGATTACTTCTCATGGCTTAATAATTTTAAATAAAAATATAACTTATAAAATGAATAAAAGTAAGTTTATACATTAAACTTAACATTTACTTTTTCATAACATAAAAAGCCTATTTAATGTTCTCAGTGCACAGTGACAATACAGTACAAAAAATATTGCTCGACACCCGAGACGTTAGTTAGAATGACACAATAGGTATGGGACATCTTTTGTGTTTAATCGAAATGAGTAAAAAATATATTTTACGACATTGAAAGAAAGAAAAATGAAAGATGAATTGGAAGGTATTTAAAAGTTTAATTAATGAAAAGTGTAAGATCAACTTCCAAGTCAAATTCAGATTCATCACTGGAGAAGTCCTTTGGATTAATAATTAATTCTAGATCGTTATGTCGTCAAACTGAAGGATGCGCTTCCAATCTTTTTGAATCACATTTTTTGTTCTCTACCACCTTTTTCCAATCATCGGTCTTTACGTGTACATACGCTCCATGTAGTAATGTCAATATTTTATTTGCTGTGCAAGATGTTGCTACATTATGTCTGGCAGCCTAACCTAGGAAAAAAGGTATTCGATCAAACAAAAAACCTACAACTATACATTATTGGTAACCTTTTATATCTTCTTTCTCCTGCCCTGGTCCCACTTTATGTAGGGTGGGCACAACATGTTCTTCATTACCGAACATGTTGTAAATAGTTTTGGCTAAACTTTTTTACGACCGGCCGCCTGCCTGACATCAACCCTCTTTTTGGGAATCTTTAGGGAGTTTTTTTTTTTTTTTTTTTTGGTAACCTTATATATATTGTTTTAAATTATACTAACTTCTGAATTGAGCTCCTTTGTTTTGCAGCCAAGTAATAATTTAAATTTTACTATCGTTTGTCGAAGCTACCTTATGTTTTTGTACTGAATGGTACGGGGCGTTGTCCATCAGAATATAATATGGTTCATTAAAATTATTTAAGAGTTAGAAACCACTCCTTAAATTTTGTAAAATCCATATCATCATGGTACTTTGTTGTTTTTACAGATTTAAACACCAGTAAACAATTAGGCACAAAACTAGACTTCCCCTCATGAGCAATTATTAATCTTCGCCCTTTGCCTTGAAGCACCTTGGTGATAGACTCCGCTTTATCCTCTGTCCACGATCTTGAAACAGTGTGGTTTGCGTTAAGGCATGTTTCATTAGAAAAAAAATATTTTTTTCCAGTCTAATGTTTATGACTTAGCGCAAAAAATCAATTCGGGCTAAAGCAATATTTGTTCGCTCCATTAAAATCTTTTATCGATTTTTTTTAAGCAAAGCCGATTTGCCTTTGAATAAATCCGAGTCTTTAAGCGATACGGCTAATTTTTTAAACGTGGGAAATTTACTACATGCGTAATACGCATATATAAGGTTTCGAATTGCAGCTGCGTCAATTTCGGTGACTGACGCAACTATCTTCCTTTTTTTTTAGAAGTCGTTATTACCTTATCTCCCTCATCTTGGGCCGCCATCTCCGTTGATAATACTCCATACTTTTCTTTGCTAATTCGAGACAATAGCTCGTCCGATACCAAGAGCATCAGCAGTTCTATTACATACTTGCTCCAATGGTAGTAGCGGTATGCAATTTTGATACTCGCGCTCATAATACTTCTGCAAACGGATTACAAACCCGCGAGTTTCATTATTCAAAATAGTTTTTCTTGATCTTTTCAGCATATTGGTGCAAAAAAATAACAATAAAACTTATCAAAGTAACAGCTAGCTAGATTCCTGACGATGTTAGCGCTGCAAGCTATGCGACTTTTACAGCTTATCTGACACTGGGCTCGTGGACCCGGATGGTTCCACGGCCTGTTAGAGTAACAGCAATACAAACAAAACAATATTAATCACGTAGCGGTAGCGTATACGATGCATCGTGTCAGCACTCGTACTGACTTAAAAAATACGCCGCTTTATTGCTGGATGCGTAAGGAGTAGGTATATTTTTTTTTTTACGTGGGTGAAATGCCTACGCATACCCGTCCTCGCGGGGGCGAAGACGGGTTATGTCGGACTTGCACCGACTAAAACCCCCACGATGTTCCGCCTCGTCGCCATGATGGCAGAGTCACGGGAACGCGGGTGCGCACACAACCGCTACCCTGCCGGCGCTGGCCGCTTGCGCGGCCCAACCTCGTGGGGGAGGGATGAACCCTCCCAGGGCGCGCCGGAACATGCAGCGCGCCCTCTCCTCGACCTTATGCGTATGCGGGCGACCGGTTCCCCCGAACCTGTCGCCCAGAGGCCATGGGAGCCACGGGAGAAAACCTCTCCCGGCTCCCCGCGGCGGAGAGATGTTAGGCCCGCCGCTACCTGTTAACGGCCGCGGAGGATAGGGAGAACGGTGCATCGCAATACCGAAACTCCTCTTCTCCCGCGGCCCCACAGCCGCCGCATCGCCGGTGCAACACCAGTTGGCCGCAGAGGGTACTCCCTCCGCGACCCCACCTCGGCTGCGAGGGGCGTTATGAAACCGCCCCTGCAGCCGGCCGCTGGGACAGCACACAGCCGCTCCTGCGGCCCCCGGCCGCTCCGGTGAGCTCTAGTTATCCCAACCGGTGCTCGAACCGGGAGCGGCCGCTTCGGCCAGCCCTTCGCCGCGGGCCGGCCGGATGTGTTCCACTTGGCTTCACCATGTACCGGACCACGGTTACTAAGCTCCTCCGCCACGACAAGGCGAGAACCCGTTGGAGGGGAAGGAGTAGGTATTGGCAAACTAAAAAATAAGAATCTGTGGTGAAAACATTATTTTATTTAATCATTTATACATTTTATAACAATGAGATTTTGGTACATTTATTTTATCGATATGCGCCTATCAATCGATTACACAACCCTAGCTGGCTGCGAAAAACGTTTACAAAGTAAACTAACAAAAAAATTATAAAATAAATAATTCAAATTACCTTTGGTTTTACTAGTATCTCTTTAATAATATGTTCTTTTTTAAAAAAGTGTTTTAGATTTATATACAAATGTCTTATAAATATTTAATAACTTGAAATTTTTCAACAAGAAATTTATTGTAGCTATCTTTAAAAAGAAGTCTCTAACGTCTCAGGGATCAAGTAATATTTTATGAACTATAATTACATATTGTTAATATTAAAAAAATAATTAGGTATTAATGATATTTACGATGGACCGCTTTTTGAACATAAATTACATAGAAAATTTATGTAAATAAAGAGTTATCGTTTGAAATATTTAATTGAAAACTCTAGTCATTCCTCTCACAATGGTTTAGCGATGTTGAGCCGCTTACAATGGATTTCATACAAAGTGTCTCTGTCTGTCTGCCTTAAACAAAAATATTCATCTTATTCAAAAGGTTTACACCTACTAGAATGACGTTTATTCAACGACTAGCTGTTTTTTTACCTGTAACTATAAGCAGCGTATTAAAAAACCGTATCGTGTTAAAAAGTACTTTAATATAAACAAAAAAAAAATATTTTATCCGCAAATCCAAAAGCGTTGGTCTTAACACTCTCTATCCTCTGTGGCTCTGAAATAATCAGTGGCACAGTCTGGGACAAAATCTGTCGCTGGGCCTTAAGAATGTTTTTGTTCATTTAATTTGTATGGTAAGTAGGTCAGATTTAGAGAACTTTGTTGTACATATGAGTATAAGACTGAGTAAGTCGGCGCGTTTTATGTTACGACTTCGCTTTTTAGACGAAGAAAAAGAGACGTTCGCTTTTCTTAGAACCGGCAGCATTCTTCGGCAAGCGATGTCGGGGCCGCCGATGTGGGTGAGAGCGTACCAATCACTCTGCTATAAAACAGTTAAGAAGAAAAATTGAGAGGGTTTTCGTCAGTCCAAGTTCAACATAACCTGTTCTTGGCTTGAGGCAAGTAAACGGAGATATTTTTCCGTTTAAAAAAGTTAATTTTTTATTGTACGGAACAAGCCGGACATTCATCTGATTGTAAGTGATACGCCCGCCCTTAACAATGTAGGGCTAGTTAAGATGATATACACAGCACTACATTGTGCTCGTCGACTTAATATATCGAATCTTAAGTCTTTTTATCTCAATAATTTCACTAGCTACAACGCTCTTCAAACCGAAACACAGTAATATTTGCACATTACTGTTTGCCGGCAGAAATATCCTGCAGTGGTACCTATCTAGATGGTCAACGGTATTGGAAACCTACCGTCAGTAGTTTCATTAAAACCGCTCACCTTAGATTACTCAAAGACGTTTAGCCTATTAGCCGTGGTAGGAGCAACTCTCCTTATTAGTAAATGCCTTGAACACCTTATTAGGAGTCATTGCTTCCATTTCAAGTAGTACTAGATAAAATATTTGCACTCGGGTATGGGCGTGAACTATGCCAAATTAATAAAAATAAATTGTATCTTTCTTTTATCAAAGGTTGATATTCATTGAAGTTTCTTATTGATGAATTTTCTTTGTAAGTTATGTATATTATATCACTTTGTATAAAATATATTATCTAATTAATCTAAATAAATTATTACATCAAGTTTTTATTACACAACATATGTAAAAAGCGTAATTATACCCAGCAACAAATTAATCGGATTCAGAACGATCGTATATACTTGTATATGTGATATAGTAATTAGTTAAGGAATGCGATAAGTGATAAATATATCTGTTTACCAACTCAGGCAAACCACTCATATAACCGTTCAGTGTTGTAAGTGAAGCATGAGCAGCGTTCTGTGCCGTACAGTTTTCTCGCTACGTTTAAGTATACCATTGTCTCGAAGTATGTCTGCTTACTTAATTGAAGATCCAAAATATGCTTTCCTAAAAGATTTAGGCTTAGAAAAAACAAATATTGGTGTATTTAACGGAAAATGGAAAGCTAATGGCGAGGTAATGTTTTATAAATATTTTTTTTTAGTATAATACAATATTTTTATATATTTTTTTATTCAATTAAGCGACGAGGCGAGCAGATCGTTCATCTTACGTTAAGTGATACCTCTGCCCATAACAACGTGGCGTCAATCAGAATGATGTATACTGCACCACATTGCGCTCGTTCACTGAGATATTTGATACAATATATTAGTATAACATAATTATTTATTGTAGTGTGCTTAGTGCTAATTTAATTTATTGTATTAATATTTTAAAACTTTATTCTTAACACATCCCACTGCTTGGCTTGATACCTGTTTTCTTAATGTGATGAAATATGTAATTTTCGTACGTAAATATAGCTACATGAGTTTTGTAAACATTGACGCATGTGATGAAGTCAAGTATATTACTGTTGTCAATGTTTAAACAAATTATAGAGCAACGATAACAAAAAAATAATTTAGTAATAAAAACCAGATTATAAAATTAAATGATTAACTATTTCGTTTTCAAATATTAGATAATCCAGTCAATTAGCCCTTCTAATGGAAAAGTAATAGCAGAGGTGCAAGGTGGTAGTTCCTCTGATTATGAAGCCTGTGCAGCGGCATCGCATGAAGCCTGGCACTCTTGGGCAGAGCTACCCGCGCCATCCAGGGGCGAAATCGTCCGGCAAATCGGTGATGCTCTAAGGGAGAAACTGCAACCGTTAGGGCAATTAGTGTCCTTAGAAATGGGTAAAGCTATTTATTTAATTAATAATTAACGTCCTTAAAGAAAAATTAAGTGTTTATCAAGGGTGTATATTAGAGGAAGTCTGACAGTTGCTCCACTGACAGAGAAATTGAGGAGCAAGAGGTTCGCGTGGTACGGGCATGTTATGCGTAGGGATGAAGGAAATAACCAATAAAGTAATGAACATGGACGGTTATAAGATAAGAAGAAGACCAACGAAAGTGTGGATGGATTGTGTGAAAGATGACATGTGTAAGAAGAGTGTGAATTCTGATATGACGGCTGATAGAGGGATATGGAAAAGAAGTACATATTGTGCCGACATCACATAGCTGGGAAAAGGGCAGGGGGAAGAAGAATAAACAAAATTTTGGTGTTTATTGACCCAAGAAGTTCAACTTTCAAAATGTAGATTTAGAATGAGACTATTATTGTTTTTTCTAAATAGTAAATAACATCGATTCTTATTAAATATTCTTTTAATTGCTTTAATTATTGTTCATGTTCTTTCTCTATTACTTCAAACATTCAAAAAAGATAAGAGGAACAAAAACTAAATAAACCTAACAAACATTATTTTTTTTTTTTTTGTACTTCTTTTACTTTTACCACAAAGCGAGCTATTATTGTTAGATTGTAATTTATCGCGTTATCGTGTATTTAGGCATATTGTTAGGGGGATTTTCCAGTACTTCAATAAATTGTGATAAAAATTCTTCATATCGTCAATTAACTGCTTGAATTGTTAATTCCTGCGATTATAGTTTCTTAGGAATAAAACTTTAAATTCTGTGGAAAGTTTTGATTAAACATGATCATAATGTTATAATATTAGTAATAATTTTAGAGAATTTATAAATTTTGTTCGATCGGTGGTTTAATCTCTGATGACATTCGGCGTCGATAAGCTTTTTTTTTATGGTAATGTTTGAGCCGCAATTTAGACAACCATTACGGTTTCATCGGAATCGAGGCTCGCAAATCTGGTAACCGCGAGCTAAAATAATAAAAAAAAGAAGAAGAAAAGAAACTAAAAATAAAATTAAACCAAAACTAAATGAACACATGAAAACAAAAACTAGTGCTACAGGGGGAAAGATACGGAGGGTGTAATTAAATATATACATAGATAAATATTCATATGAATTTAAGATGTGCGCGGTGCACGTCGGATAGCGGCAATGCCTATGAGGTCATCGGGGGAGGGCTGATAACCTGGTATTTATGGTTTCATCGAATGCGGTGCTCGTAGTCCCGGAGGTCACGAATCAATTATTTTACTTTCGTCATATCAATCTTTATAGATCGGCAAATTTACGCTTACGTTTGTCTGCCTGGTACAGATAGGTGGCTTTGACACCATTATCATCATTTGTTTTGATGAAGCTTACAAAATATGATAAACTCTCGTAAACATCGCGCGAAATGAAGTATCTTTGCATTACGAAATTATATGTATAACTAAATCACACTGTATCTTTGATACGCAATGTTATGTTAATTGATAAAAAAAATCCGTATTATACTGTTATATATACTGGGTGTTAGGAGACCGCTTCCGAAAACGAAGACAGACAATGGTACTAATGACATCTTTGATGATGGAACAGAAAAGAAAACCACCTGGATTAAAAAAATTATATTTTTAAAACGTTTTATTAGCATTATTTACGCCCCATCATGTTAGTACAGCTAAGTGCAACGATAGTTTCATAGAAAATACATTACTTAAAAATTAAATAATTAAATATTTGTTATGACACATCTTACCGATCTAAATGCTCCGTGGCCCTATGAAATGAGGTTCAAATTGAAACCAAATACATTTCGTAGCGTAAATAATGCTAATAAAGCGTTTTAAAAATATGTGTTTTTTTTAATCAGGATCGATTTTTTTCCGTTCCATCATCAAAGGTGTCATTAGTACCATTGTCTGTCTTCGTTTTCGGAAGCGGTCTCCAAATACACCGTATAATGTTATTAAAAACTTTTACACGTGTAATGTTTAACTTTGTTAAGCAAAACCTTATTTTAGTTATATGTTTATTTATTTACAGGGAAAATACTTCCCGAGGCTGTCGGAGAGGTTGTAGAGTATATACACGTTTGTGACCTTGCCATCGGCCTGTCGAGATCATTGCCGGGTACCGTCTTCCCATCAGAGAGGCCGGGCCACATGCTCATTGAGAAGTGGAATCCACTTGGTGCCATTGGAATCATCACAGCTTTCAACTTCCCTATTGCTGTCTTCGGGTGGAATAGCGCCATAGCCATGGTATTGCTTTACGTGTATTTTACTTGTTAAAACTGTGATACAATCCCATTGTGACACATCGTAGTTAATTATTAGCACAGTGCATTGTTGAATTAAAGTAATAAGTAGTGTAATTATAGTTCTACGCCAATATTGTCGCCATTTGACAATATTAATATTTCACTGATGGTAGGTCTCTGTTGCCGGAGACTCTCTAGGTCTACCACAGCGCCTATTTTTGCCGCCAAACAGTAGTGTGCATAGTTTACTGTTTTCCGGTTCGAAGGGCGCTGTAGCTAGTAAGTATAATTACTGCGGTTACGAGACTCAACATTTTATATCCCAGGCGACGAACGCGATTTGGTGCAGTATATATCATACCCTAACTAGCGCCACGTGGTTGTGGGCGGGCGTATCTCTTACCATCATGTGAACGTCTCGCTCGTCTTGTCGACTGATGGAGTAATAAAAAAAAAATATTGTTCTGTTTAATCATTATAGTGCATACATATATGTACCCTATATTCATGTCGTGAATGATTCTGTAAATAGTTGTTTGCAATTGTGTATTATTGCCGTTTTACTTTAGTACCAATTTCTTTCTTGTAAGGGAATTTTATAAATTATTCACATTATTATGAATGTTAGGTCTGTGGTGACACTAGCGTGTGGAAACCGTCAGAGACAACACCACTAGTGGCTGTTGCGGTTACGAAGATTGTAGAGAGTGTTTTGAAAAAAAATGGCATTCCCGGTGCCGTCGCCGCGTTGTGTGTCGGCGGCAAGGAGATCGGGCAACAACTGGTGCAAGATCCACGAATGAAACTTGTCTCCTTTACTGGTAGCACCGCAGTAGGACAGCAAGTACGTCAAATCAACTGTTTTTAATGTCTTTTTTGTCTTAAGAAGTAAATATAATTATGACCAGAGAAAGTATGGCAAAGCATGATTTAGAAATACATATAAACGCCTAATGAATTCGAAAAAGGAAATATGCATGTATTTCTCTCACTGTAAAAAAATTTCTATGCTTAAAAAGTAAAGTATGAAAAAAAATAACAACTATCTGATCATATAGTTACAAACATTTGTCACACAGGTACTTTAAACGTCCGCCATTTTCGCTCTTTTGGTGCAACTTCATTTTAAGTATAAACTGTGACCTCACTACTAATCTATGTTATACTACCTTATATGGACACAATGACAAAGGCAATCATCTTTGATAATATAATTTGGCTAAAAAAAAATATCATAAAAATTTTAACACATCTAAAGAAATAAATGATTAAAAAATCTTTCACTTACTTGAATCACTTGTGATTATTTTCATAGATTCTTATCCAGTACCATTTTACCATTCTTTGCCAATTTAGGTGGGGGTGGAAGTTCAAAAACGCTTCGGACGTCACCTCTTGGAGTTGGGCGGTAACAATGCTATTATTGTAAACGAGGACGCGAATCTTGATCTGCTGCTTTCGGCCGCGCTGTTCGCCTGCGCTGGTACAGCGGGCCAGAGGTGCACTACTACCAGGCGTATATTCATCCACAAAAAGGTAACAAAAAGAAATGTTTTGTTTATACCCTACAGCGGAAATGTGTTCTGACGTCTATATATTTTTTTTATTAATTTACAATGGTACCTATGAAAACAGTAAGACAGGAAATTTATAAATGAATACTAGCATAATGCTCTTTTGTCTTTTGTGTGCGAGCTTTGTATTGATAGACATTTAAAGTGCGCGATGAGCTCAGTTTAGTGCTGTGTAATATTATCATGTTGCTGATCTACATCTTACTAATCCAGAGGCTTCGTAGTAATAAAAGCCCGGAACACCGGCTTGAGTATTTACGTGTGAGAAGGCAAGTACGAGCAATAGTAGTCATGAAAGAAGCTCTAGCCAATTTAGATTATAATATTATTGTTTTAAATGGACTGACTACGATGTTTGGCAAAGAATACCTTTCGTTGTTGCATGGTATGTAATTAAGAATAAACAGACACCAAGTGTTATTAAGAACAAACAAAATTGGTCATACAGGTTTACAGTGAAGTTGTGTCGAAACTTAAAAAGTCTTTTGCTGGTGTCGTCAGCAAAATCGGTGATCCGCTGCATCCGGAATCACTGATAGGGCCCTTGCATACATCAGCCGCAGTAGAGAACTATAAGAAAACAGTCTCCGAAGCGGCCAAACAAGGAGGCAAGATAGAGTGTGGTGGAAAGGTATGTCCTTAATGATTTGCAAAATGTAAATAAGAAATTTGTTTATTTCGACCTGCGAAATAAAAATCAACAATTAAATATATTAATTCTACATTAAAGTAACGGATTGCTTAATATCGTCAAATGATTTTTTGTGTTTATTTTACATAATTGCAGTATTATTCCGATAGAATATTTTTAAAGACGTTTTATAGTAAACGATACTAGAAAACGAAATACAAAAATAGTGGTGATCCATTATTAATATTTTTTTTTATCTACACTGAGTTAACATTTGACCTCAATTTCACTTGCACACAATCAGCTACATTGGAGTGTGAACAACCAGAATACTCTGGCTGTCATATGTAGACAGCAGAACTCAACAATGCTATAGAGGCAAATGTGTAACACGAGGGACCTAGCTGGAAATCGATCCAGAATCCTCTGTGTTACAAGGAAAAAGTTAACTAATGCGCCATTTTATTTGTAACGTTAACAGGTAATCGACCGTGAAGGATTTTTCGTGGAACCAACTATTATCACTGGACTGGCCCACGACTCCCCGCTAGTAAAGAGCGAGTGTTTTGCTCCCATCGTGTATTGCATTGAAATCCCCGACCTGGAGACCGGCATTAAGTACAATAACGAGGTTGACCAGGGACTCTCATCGAGCTTGTTCACGGAGAATTTGGGCAATGTTTTTAAGGTAAGATAAGTTTGCACCGGACCAATATTGATCAAATTTTTCTTGTTTAAAAGATGCTCGTACAATGTTGTGAACCGCTTTGCTACTTGTGATGGGTCTAGTTAGGTACCATCGCATCGACTATTTCTGCCACCAAACAGTATTCTACAAATAAAATTTGTATAATATTGAGACTACATATCTTATCGTAAGGCAACTAGAACAATGTGGCGCAGTGTATATCATCCTAAGTAGCCCCATATCTATATACAACGTACTATAATACTTCACACACCATTAGGTTAACCTCCTGTTTAGGAAGGCACCGGTGTGTTCCTCTCCCAATGCACTTAGGATAACCATCGAGGGAGTTTTAGGGGTACAAGCCCCTCATAATCACGTTTCCCCCTCAGATGTAAGGTATCTTTTGCATATTTCCTCCCCGACAAAAAAACAGGTGAATTACTGTTTAGTAAAATAAAAAAACTCTAGGTTTAGTTTTAAAAAATAATTAATTGAATATTATTTAATGATTAGTGGATCGGACCACACGGTTCCGACTGTGGAATTGTGAACGTGAACATCCCGACAAACGGTGCGGAGGTGGGCGGCGCGTTCGGCGGCGAGAAGGCGACGGGCGGCGGCCGCGAGTGCGGCTCCGACTCCTGGAAAGCGTACATGCGCCGCTCCACTGTCACTATCAACTGCTCCGGCGCGATCAAACTCGCACAAAACATCAAGTTCGGCGACGAGTAACATCACCGAAACATATTATTTTATTAAGCGTACGATGACTGATTGT
This sequence comes from Ornithoptera priamus, assembly GCA_029034505.1. NCBI lineage: Eukaryota > Metazoa > Arthropoda > Insecta > Lepidoptera > Papilionidae > Ornithoptera > Ornithoptera priamus. Next base: position 3,551,011 of record JARDWD010000559.1, read on the forward strand.
AATTTTATAGTTAAAAAAATTCTCTTATAATTTTTTTAATAAATCATGTGTTTGTTATTTTTTAGCACGGTATCCTTAATTCTTTATTAAAATTACGAATTCAAGCATATTAAAAGCTTGCATTTGCATAAAACCAAAATACGGTTAAAATTATAATAGGAATTTTTTTCTTTAATTCTACGAAGCGATGAGAGGAGCGAGACGTTCACCTGATGGTAAACGACACGCCTGGCTATAATATGGCGCTAATTAGTATGACATACGCTGCACTATATTGTGCTCGGCACCTTGAGACATAAGATATTAAGTTTCGTCATCCTAGCAATTTCACTAACTGCAACACCCTTCAAAGCAGAAAACGCGCTGCGGTGGTACCCACCAAGACGGTCTCTGGTAACAGAAAGCAACCACCAATGTGTATCAGCTGTTACAAGGTAGTGACGAAAAAAAAAGTTTTCTTTGTACTTTTTTAGTTTTTTTTTTAAACTCAACGCTATTGACAAACCTATCAAATTTTAACGCTTTCATCGTCACACTTAAAATCAGTTGTGTCCTCAGAGCCAGGCACATAAAATAGAAATTTATACCTACAAGAAATAGGGATGTTCAATAGTATATCGATATTATCCGTCCCCTTTGGTACCCTTATAATTTCATCTAAATTTCAGACAGATAAAAAGCTGTTTAATTTTTTTATAATATTGGTATGTATTTTTGTAACACAATGAAACAAAAAGTATTTAAAAATGAAAAATATAGTGACATTAGAATGACATATTTATATGTTGCCATGCCAACTATGGAAAAGATATGAACTAGTTAAAAAAGTATCTATACCTATATTCGAATATTCAATTACAAGAATTAAAAAACGCATTTTGTGTTTAAATTTCTAGCGATAATAAGTTCGCGGGGTTCGCTGGTTTATTATAAATTAAATAAAATAAACACATTTATTTCTATAGTAACAATTGCTTTATTATAAATTAGTCAGTATAAATAGAAATATTTTAATTTATGTAGATTTTTGTATCATCAGTTTATATCACACAGCTTACTATCTGATTTTTACGACACCGGCGTTGGATATCTACATACTTTTATAAAAATATTCATCAGTAATTTACCTAACTTAAGACATTATTTATAGGTCTTCTGATTAAGAGATTAAATTTTAATCAATTGTAAATAATTACTTCATTAACTATTTATCGAGCCAAGTTAAAGGTTACATTACTGGAAGTAATTGTAAACGGGGCCATTGTATATACATTTATATTTTCGTATTATACATTACATACATTAACAAATGTTTCAAATAATTTGCTACTAAATTTCAGGAATGAGCATGTGTCAACTTCCACAAGTCCACAGCGATGTCGCGTGATTGCTGCCTATGGAACTTATAACTAGCGCCCAAATTGTATCGCAGCTCTGCAAATACGTTGCCTTTTACACCCCATTCTTTGACCTTCTTTTGAATGTGCGATCTGAAAAATACAAATATATTTAGTTTGATCTCCTTAACAAAAATTAGTCTGATCAATGATCAATTGTTCATCCTACATTATAATAACACAACTCCGGACGCTATGGGAGCTACCCTACAATCATCCATTCAAATGGCGCAAGACAGAAATGTCTGGAAAGAAATGCTGGCCAGGGCAACGCACCATAGTCACGTCCCTCAGTCATGAGGTTACGACAAAGAAGAAGAAGAAGACATTATAATAATGAAAAATTAGTTTTGTTTTTGTTTAAAATTATTTATATAAATGATGATTAACCTTAAGTAAAATGTAAAAGTAAATGAGAAATTCTCAACCAGAATATTCTAATACTCAAAGATAACAGGCAAATAGACTCCTCAGTCTAATTGAATAAAAGTTTGTCCTTTTGATATATAATTGGTAAGACAGCCACGTTAACAAAAGTACAAACTTTTATTAGACTGCTGACTCCAGGTCTGCCTGTAATTTAATGTGCTGTCAAAGTCAGCCAAAGAACTAATAGCATTATAAATCATCAGAGTGATACCTTTAATTTTTTTTAAGTTATATCTATTTTAATAAATTTTTACACATTAAAAGTTATTATCTGAGATTACCTTGTCGAAGATTTATGTAATGAATAAACACTGCCACAGCTGAGATCTAGCCCTTTACGCAGAAATTTCATATCAATACCGGCATTATTTTTTGTTCCAAAAGGTGGATTCATTAAAACTGTATCAAAGTAATTTTCCCATCTAAAATAAATTTATGATCAAATTATTTTCATAAATACATAAAATTGATTAAGAAATTTAACTGGCTTTGTGGTGCAGTGGCTTGTAAGATAATGTGCTAATGATGTTTTTTTAATCTGGCTAACTACCACATCCACATTGAAAACTAGTCACCGCATTAATATGCCGCATTTGTCAAGATGGAGAGCCACAGTATTCTTAATGAGCCCGCTTCATCTAATACTTTGGCCTCTGTTACTTAGTCATTATGTGAAATTGTTGTTTGCCCTGAGATGATAAAAAATAATAAATACTATTATATTATTATTAACAACAATTGGAGTTTTTGATTCAATTATAGTTTTACCTGTAAATGTTACAATTGAGAAAATCAGTTTTAATTATGTCCACGTTTGTTATATTAGTATCATCAATATTATATTTCATGATTTCTAGAGCATCATCATCAATATCTACTGCTGTAACAAAACTGGCTCCTAAAAATGCTGCACCTAAACCCAGTATACCAGTACCACAGCCTGCATCTAACACCATTCGATTTTCTATTGCCTCAAATTGTGTCTAGGGAAAATAAAAATATAATGATCAAAAATTACATGAAGTCCAACATTTGCAAAGATTTATGATACACCAAATGATAATAAAAGCTGTTATTAGCCATAGTTATTAATTAAATTGTTTATAAACCTGTTCTATTCATAACTATTTCATCAAAAATAGGAAAAAAAGCAATTGTTTGTTAACCTGTATTGTATAAAGTGAAACAGCAGCAATGTGTGGTGGTGTCTCATACTGCTCAAATTCAATTTTAGGTTTTGTGAATCCTGTCAATTCTTGTAAATGTCCTTCCAGTGTTTTTAATTTAATTAAAGCTGACATATCACTGCAGTTACTTTGTATCAAATCTTGGAAGAACAGGTAAAATTTGGTTGCCAAATGAGGAATCCTGTGAAACAAAGAAGCCACAGGAAGTAGCGTTGGCGTGTTGAAGTGCTGCTCTATGACTTGTATTTACAATATTTGCTTCTGGTAACTGAGGAAAGCCCTGCAAAAATGTTAGCCATTAGGGATTTACAATATACTTTTATAATAATAAAAACTATTTTTAAGACACTTAAATAATTATTGACATTTACTAAAATCCCTGAGAAGTATTTGATAAATCTTAGTAGTGTTAGAGACCAAAAGAGTAATGATCACATAAAAAATAGTATTTGTTTAAATGAAAGTTTACTTCTAAAATACTTCAAGTATTAAGTTTATAACAGTCTGAGCTTTCTATCTCAAGGAGAGATTAAAAATGTGGGTTGGTAAATGACAGATGTCTCCACAAGTTATTTTAACATGTAGAAATTCTCACAATGTGTTTCTTCACTACAAAGCTGAATCACATTGAGGATCAAACGCACTTCGTGACATAGTATATATTGCATGCTCACATATCATAGCTTTGGCCAATATGATTAAAACAAATAATTTTACTCTCTAAAACCACCTTTTAATATTTTTGTTAATTTTGAGAGTAAATAATAACAATGCTTCTATAAACCTTAATTCCTTTTAATGAAGTTATGGAACAAAATGGAAATAATAATTAGGCTGCAAGGCTTTTCACAGTCCATCATTGTCAATTCAGAAACATATTGAAATTAAAATTCCAAACACTTACAGCAATAGCAGATACAGGTGGAATAGAGCACATAGGCAATTGGCTGACGGGGTTTGGTTGAGGAATAGTGGTGGCTGTCAAAGGTGCTACAGCGCCTTGTTTCAATAGCATTTGCTTCTTTAATTGCAGTTCCTCCAATATTTTTCTATTAGTTAACTCTACAGCAAAATAAAAATATCTCGTAAATAATATGATAAGAATTATAATTGGAGGAAAAAGAAGAATCTAATCCACCCTAATTACAAGATTCAATTTGAAATTATTCCTTACCTCTTTGAGCATTAGGCTGCGGGAACGCCATCTAATAACTGAACAGAATTTCTATATTTTCAAAAGAAGTATTTAATCGAATTTATTCGAAATTTCATGAGTAATCTGCTTTTTAATCTTATTATATGCAAAAGGCTACAGAAATCAAGTGAGCACTGTATTTAAAAACAGCAATATAAACGAAAAATGTTAAAACTTAATTATATTTTTTTATTAAATAATAAAAAAACGACAGTACTATACTTTTTTAAGATTTAATGGCCTGGTAACAGAACTATGCACCGTAGAGCCACAAATAAGAAAAACCAATAACTTTTAATTTAAACTTTTTTTATCTTTGAGTCAGTCCTATGTTCAATAGTAATATTATAAATTTACAATATTTCTCAATAAATTTTATTATCTAAAAATTCACAAATCAGTTCAATGATAAAGAGAAATTAATAATTGATAAAGAAATAATAGAGGTCGTGTTACATTTATTTGGGTATCGCGTTTACTTCCTTGGTGATAGCGTATTACTTACACAAATGAAAGCGTCAAATTACAATCAGAATTTTCCTCTGTAATTGTTAGATAAGCATGATCTACTCTAAGAAAACTTTACTACTTGTACTGATTCTTTATTAGTTTTGCAAGAGCAAAATTATTCATTTTCAACTCATTACAGATATGCTAATAATCAAAAAGGAATACAAATGTGTAATGGTGATGTTTGCATTGAATAAATAAAAAACGTTTTTATATAAAAGCATTTATTTTAAAACAATGTAGGTAATATACTTTCTGATTCTTGGCAAAACAGTCTCACATAAGCAAGTCAACATTTGGCCTCTCTTAAGAATAAACATAAGATTATAACATGTGCTGCCATAACTCACAAATGAATAAACTGAAATGTCATATAAATAACGATATAAAAGGAAATAATACAAAATCATCTCTTACTACATTGTAGTTAGCATTGCATCTTGGTTGAGCAATCTTAGATTAATTTGTTTATTATAGTTAATTAAACTTAATAAAAAAAAGAAATAACCATTACTAAAATTGACTCACAATATCAGCAATATATAAAAATCATCTACTGTACCTAATTAATATGTTTTCACAGACGCAGACATTACAGTCCACAATGAGTTTGTGGTCAAATATGTGATAAAATTTGAGAATAAATGCACAACAAAAATAGAATTCAAGTTGCTTTTGTCTTTTTAAAATTACAAAAATATTTATATAATAACAATTTGGAAATAATTATAACAGTTCCCTTATAAACAATTTGGAATATTATTGCACGAGCTCAGAGCTAAATTATTGTGTGCATTATAAATACTATAAATATATCAACAAATCAACACGACCTTCCATGCGGTCTCGCTACGCCTAAGTCCTACATCCTTATATTGCGAGGGTAAGACTTAACGAACGGCCTGAGATCGGTAGCCAATGGCCGCCACGTCAACTTCGACGGTATGACGGCCTCGCAAGGAACTACTCTAGCGTTTACCATCCGACTTTAACCACTTCATGTTCACACAATGTAGATTACAGCGCCCTTTTCAATCGATATAATATCCGATATCACATTACATTTTTAACGATTGCACGGCAAATTAGTTCCGGTGATGTAATATACGCCTTATAACATAAAATTATCAACTACCTACGTATTTATGATTTGTTCGTTAGGTATGGCTACATTGTGTGATACCCTATCACATTAAGTGTTGATTTGTTGGAAACGATTATCATTCACAGCACAGGAACAAACACATTCTGGACTAAATAAAATCTGAAAAATGATAACAACATTTTGTTTTTTTTTATAGACTAGCACATAATTTTGGCACAACACTGTGTCCCCGTCAGCACAGTGGCAATAATGTTGTTCTTATTTACATACTTTCAAGATTTTTTGCTCAGTGAAAATATACTAAATATACACTTTTATAACAAGGGTTCCACAAAGGTCTTCTAACAATCGTGTTATATGAAGAATGCGGTTCGGGATTTACAACTACAAATAGCAAGCGAAAGAAGCTACAGCATTTTTTTTTATCAATATTTGTGCCCAATGTGTCGTGTTCGATGTATAATTTCTTATTTACTCGTGAAACCCTAAGTCAGTGAGCGATTTGATCATTCACCGAAATACATGGACAGCTGCCATTACAATCATAAAATGCAAAATAATGTATACGTTTAGTAATAAAAAAAAATATTATTATAAATAATTAAAAAAAACTTATTTGAGTAAATAAATTCTCTTGTTCCATTGCTCATTCAGTGCTACGTTAACAGAGTGTAAAAATAAAGAGTATTTCGTACATTTCATTGAAATGTGAAGTAATTCAGTTGTTCGATATTAAATGATTCGACCTTGTAGGCAGTGGTTTTGATTACCTTATAGAAATTGCGTTCATTCTAGAGCGGTTGTAGTAAAGAAGAAACCGCTATTCCGTTTATTTCTACACTCTGCTACAATGAGTATTTTGCCGCGACAACATTCTTATATCCAAACAACAATACATACCTAACACTTTCCCTGTATAAATATATTATAGTCTTGTAAAAAGAAACCTTTAAAACCTCATAGGTCATTAACACTACGCGAGAAATTACACAAGAGCATTAGGATACAATATATTGCTACGAGTTAACTTATCATTTGGCACTAAATTAACGTATTGCATCTCGAGCATTCGTCACAAACTATCCGCCATTGAATATCATTTATTTAATGTGTTTAGTCTATAAAACAATAATTAAATTTTTCTTCGTAAATTTTCCTAACAATATTATCTGTCCATCGGGTCAAATCATCATCAGCGAAATTTTGAGCAGAACGCGAAAGATATATACTCCATTATTATTGAGCAAATCCATCGAGCCATTTTCCGTCTTACGCTTAACCAACGAACGGCACAAAAAAAAACGGCCGAGCTATACAAAAAAAAATTATGCACTCACAAAAATAATAGACAAGACTTTCTCGGCAAGTAAAATTTGGCAAAATTGAGCATAAAGACTTTCAATTGGCATCGTAAAAATATTACAAGTAAGAACTTCAACTACGTAGCGTTGTGTGACTACTGAGAATATCCTAACTCTGGTAACTGTAACTTATCGATAGGTACACCAATTTATTAATAGATGACCGCTAAACTGTGCAGTGTGAGATGTGCGCGCCTCGTGCGGTAGAAATCGGCAGGTGGCTTTTTTACCTACAATAAGGCGGCAACACTTGACCTCAATGTCACATGACGTTTAGTGCTAATCAGGTAGTGGATGGCGTACCGTATTCGTGCACAATAATCTGATGGTGACAGCCGGAACACAACATTGCTGTAATGTCGATAAATCTACTGTACGACGCTTGGCGGTGGTTTACCCAGACCAGTTCTTAAAAACACTACCACCGAGGAAATTTCACTTGATAGTCGCTACGCCTCAGAAGTAGTTAAACATTCACAAATCATTGTTGACAATAGTTTGATATGCACACATTAAGTTTGATTCGATATAATAACAATTGGGAGCCTTTTTATGTTAATTTTGCAAATAACGAAGTAAAATGAAGATCATTATCAAATTGGCATGTTTTGCTGTCCACAATAATTTAATAGTTTTCAGTCTCTGTACTGTTTTGACTCAAGCTGGTGCACACAGCACACCTTTTTTTCGACCTAGCGAAGAGACGAACAAATGTTAGTATCTAAGGGATACGCCTATAACATTGTAGTGAAAATTAAGTTGATAGACATAGCACCACATTGTGATTGTTGCTTTGAGAATGTCAAGTCACGTTACTCCAAGATTTCCCCTAGCTACGAAGATTTTTAAACGTCAATAAGTAAATTTTTGCGCACTACTTTTAGGCGACAGATATAAGTGCCTGTGACGGTACCCTCGTAGATGGTTTCGAAAGCAGAGACCTATCACAAATAAAGTACCTGCCGATTTCTATGTCGCGTATGCACAAACGCGTAACACAAACGATATGAAATTATTTATTCACGTGAACTATCATGAGGATTTGATCATTGTTCAAAAGAACCATATAAATGATCGTGGACATTAGAGAATTCAGTTATTCACTAACTACTTTAATAACAACACGGTTAAAATAGTAATTTTTAAAAATTAAAATTCTTTCTTTTATTTTTTTTATAAAATAATAGTTATTGCTTAATTGATATGATAAATACGTCGATGTGGGGGATATGCAACGCGGACTGACAGCGACCTAAGTCGACCGGGCCAGGTCGCGCTCCCACATCCTGGTACAGGCATCCTGTACACTCGCTATTACGTAGTAAATCTTAACTTTATTTTAAAAATATGACTCCATTTATAAACCATCACGATCACAGCTCTCCGTAGACTTTGCATTATCCAAACCTTGACGCACTCCCAAAATAAATTCTTCATAATTTTACTTTACCACCTAAGTAAAACGAAATGACTACAATAACTCTAATGTTAGTTCTAAAAAATTATGCCATTTTTTTGATATATTACTTTGCAATTGCAACGGTCCCTCGTACAGCACATAAATGCTTCATATACAAAATTTTAACGTAACAACGATAAAATAAAACATCATTTGAATACCGATAAAAAAAAAGGAAGCGATCAAATGACTATTATCAACGAAATAAATTTAGAAACAAGCGGCAGTGTTTGCGAAAATTCGTGCAATAGAACCTAACTACAAAATATGTCTTAGGAACCTGATAAATTATTGCTAGAGCTTCGAGCACGCCCTCTCCCCCTCATTCCCTCCTAACTTTTCGTCAACGACACTGCGCCAGCGCGGCCGGGCCGCCTAACGAGATAAAACCTTATCAGTAGCCAATAGAAAAATATCACCTAAATAAATATGAATATTTGACACGGGCGCCCCGCCGCCGTCCGCCGTAGGGGCGACCTGCGAATAAATATAAATATTTCTGTACAAACTGTTGTCTGGTTTGCGGCGACGTTAGGAGGACGGCAAACGGCGGGCGTCGTTAGAATTTCTCATTTTTTTGGTAAAAAATAACAAGATTATGAAATTGATATGCAACAGGCGCGGGCGCGAGTATTTGCATCACTGCGGCGCGTCGCCCTCGTCCGCCCCGCCGGGGTAGTCGGCTCCGGGCCCTCCTCCTCCTCTGCCGCCTCCGCCGCCGCCGCCACCCCCACCGCCACCGCCACTGCCGGTTCCTCCACCGCTCGCTGCTGGCCCACTCTTCGAAGCCTCGCTTGTGCTGGAAACAATTGTTCTATTAAAGGGTAAATAAAAGATATAAAAATTAAGACTGATAATCAGTAAACACTCGATAACAATACAAATGAATGCTACAAACTGATACAAAGATTTGAGACGAGTCAGAAATAATTAATTCACCGATAGCACTTTGTGATTTCGTTAATTCCTAATATAGATATGGAAACTGTTTAATTTGTGTTAAAATTCGTTAAAGTTTTATACACCTACCGGCATAAATAAAGGCGTAATTTTTATAGCCACACACCAGTGCTTTCACATTCGAAACATAGTCATATTTGCAAACTTGTTTGGCGGTAGATAAAAGCTGTTGAATACAGCATGACGAAAGATTATTTATTTCATACATCATTTCTACTCCTCGTGTTGGAGACCGCGACTCACTTTGGGTCTCTGCGCCAGCGAAGTATCATTTCTATTCCCGATCAAAAGAAGAACTTATTCTCAAAATTTGCAGACGTTGATGACTACATAAGCCATTATACTTGGCTAACTTGACGTTAGAATATAGACTTACAAATTGGTGTATGAGGATCTCGCGCTTCCGCCGGGCGCATCATCGCAGGGAGGCGGGCGCGCGGCCGCACTCAGCATATAATTGGTAGACTCACTGAAACAGTTGGACAGCCTGCTTCAAATTGTATTACTGCCTCGGACGGTAAGGTGGGCGGTGGTAACGAACTTGCCGTATCGCACCTACCCTCCTTAATATCGGAAACAATTTGTGTTTTATCTACATTAGAATATATCAACTTCACTTAATATTCAATCGCAGTAAGGCCAAAGACCATAAAGCGTGCTTAGACTCTCAATCACGAGCTTACAAACAAAGAAATCTAGTAGTTCGAAATGTAAAATAAATATATCTTGATAGTTTTTAACAATAAATGCAATAATTCATTAATTATTCTTACTACATTCCTAATTTACTATTAGCAAGGGTTTTTTTTTGTATAACAAAAATAAAATTATTTGGCTATAATATTTTATTATTTTTATTGCCCCCAAATTGTTCGTCATAAGAGGCACCCCTCAGCATGACCTACTGTAAGAAATCCCGGTATATTGACCTCCCTCTTTATATTGACCTCGACCATGTAAGCTAGCAAACGCCATTGTGACATCATGATGATAACCTTATCCACAGCATTGTAGACTGTATTATTTACTACAACCATGAATTCAATGGTTCTTCATTGTCTTAACTGATAACCTTTGACAACATTGATATTTGAATTAAATTTTACACATGCAATGAGTAATTTGGATAACATACAAAACATTCAAAGTTTATTTATATTTTGTCATAATTTTATGTAATGAATACAAAAAAATCTTTTTTAAAAGGCTACATTAAGTTTAAAAAAAATCATATAATTGTAGTTTTTACAGTAAACAGAATGCAAAAGAAAATCTTACAAGTACTTTAACAGACATTGTTCGTAACGGTCGCACAGGAATATCAGTATTGCATTAGAACAACAAACTTCATGTGATTATAAACAACATTGTTTTGTTGCTCGTAGCGTTTACAAGTGTTATAGTGTCGTTCATGACTCACAGCACGAGATACATGAACTGGGGCTGTTAACAAAGGTCATGATAAAAACCAAAGTCAGTTTCGTAATAAATATAAGAATGGTTTGACGACATGGTATTATCATGACCATAATGGGTGCAAAGTGCAAAGCAAGAAAATATTTAATTTAAACAATATAAACAATGATAATAAAGCAAAGTGATGTCCCTTAATAACTTATATTTATTGATTTATTGACACTAACAGATATGTTATTTAAAAACAAAACCATCACATATATTTCACATACATATTATCTTAGTTAAGAACATGTTATTTTACACGTTTTAATATTTATATTTTTAAGAGATATTTACAGTTTTGTGTACAAATAAACAAAGATAATTACCACCTTTTTATGGAAAAAATTTTTTCGAACGACGAAATTAGATATGGAATCTGTTTTACATTGCATTTAAAATTTTCTGACTGCAGTAAAAGTTTTATAAATTCCGCCGACATATAAAAAGAAAGCTTATATGATTCTTACCAAACGAAAATCAATAAAATAAAAAACAGTAAAACTAAAAATCATGTTAGGATTTATGTACGTATATATTTATACATATAAATATGTTAAATTAACTCGTGTCAATAAATATCCTTGTCTGTCTTATACGTTACTCAATTTATTTCTACTTTCACCTTTCAATGTCTGGTTTTTGGTTTTGTCCTTAAATGTTTCCAAGAGTTTTATTTTTTAAGTTGTATTTTTGATAACACAAATGTTACATTTAGTTGTGACTTTTTATTTTTGGAAAGGTATATATAAATTTAAAATTTAAATATTCATTGACTCATCACGAGACATCCCGAAACTATTAGACGTAAAGATTCGAAATTTAGAGATATTGCTTCTGCCAATTAGGGGTCAGATAAGAATGGATTTTACAAAATCCCTTCCTCAAAGAGAGTTGCGGGGGTGTTAATAACGGGAAGGGGTCTAATAGGTGGCAGGTGGCCGCTAGGCGGGAAATTCCTAGTATATATATATATAAAGTAAGTCAAAATTTAGGGAGACTAATATACGAGAATTGTGTAAACAAATAAATGGTTTTGCAAATAAAGTTGCAAATGTCAACCTTTCCATCAAGCTGACCTTTAATCGAAATTAAATTGTATCAAAAGCGAAATGTAAACGATTTAGTAGAAATGTATAATATCGCTTTCAAGAAACACGAAAGCACATAAACACAACAATCGCTGACAAAATGGCATTGACCTTAAAAAAAGCGAGTAAATGTAGGAAAGGACAATATTCTTTGTAACGGTACTAAAAATCGTTCCAACTAAGGAAAAAGGTTTCATATTTTGAAAAGGAAAAATATCTATATACAAATGATAGTGAGCATTAAAAGCTTTAAAAACATTTTTTTTTTAATATCACTAGGATCTTGTTAATTAATATAATATCGACTATTAAGTTTCTATTATTTAAAAAAAGTTATTACTTGTGAAGAAGAATTTGTACATTTTGCATTTTGGTAGAAATAAATCTCATAGTTGTCTTGAACCAATTTTGTTTAAAAGCGTTCCAAATTATATTAAAAAAAAAACTATAATAAAAATAAATTGGCCACAAATATTTTTTTTTTGAGATTTGTTAATTTAACCATTATACTCGTTAGATGTTATACGATATTGTAATCGAAAATTTTGTACTGTTTTATTATTTTTTTTATATTTCATTACGTGACGAGACATAGACGAGCGAGACGTTCACCTGATGATAAGTGACACGCCGGCCCATAACATAATGACGCTAGTTAGAATGGTGTACACTACACCATAATGTGCTTGTCGCTTTGAGACATAAGATGTTGAGTCTCGTTACCCTAGAAATTACACTAGCCACAGCGCCCTTCAAACCGGAACACTGTAATGTTTGCACACTACTGTTTGGCGGCTACACCAGGCGCTGCAGTGGTACCCATGTAAACTGTCTCAGGCAACAGATAATAATAGCGATATTGAAACATCAACAAATCTCCTGATTGTATATGTTGATACTGCTAAAGACTTTGAAATCATGGAATTTCGGGTTAGAAATAAATTAATGTTTGCTTTTAATAATAGCTATCTAGAATACGTTAGATCAAAGTTTGACTTAAATGATAAATCAACAATGTATGAATGATAAGGAATTAGATAATCAGAAATATAGAGATGTATATATAATCCCCGCTTTATCTAATGTTTCCACCTGTTGTTAAAATATGATATATTCAATGATCAAACTCTACTAATTTGAAATGGAAAAGAATAAATACAGTTGTATTAGTCTAGTAATATTTTTAACTTTCAACTTCTATAGGTTAAATTAGATATATCAACGGTAAGAAAGCTGAAAGTTTTAATGAAGATTTCATAATTTCATATATGAAACTGTTAATCCATACAACAGTCTTAGGAAGTATAACGTAATAAATATGTATGTATAATAATCTTCTCTTTTGAGCGATCCCACATCTGGGACTCCAAGTCTACTTTCACAAGGAGACAGTGAAGGATATTCATTCAGACGTAATATAGAAACAATTTAAGATTGATGTAATCAAAAATGTAGCGTCACCTGGCGGTCCTCATCCTGAGCGCGGCGCAGTTCTCCTTGCACTTGTAGGCGAGCACTTGCTTTATGCGGCTAACTTCGACGTCGGGGAAATGGCGGCTGACGTAGGATATGAGTGCGTGGACCCTACGACGGTCCAGCGGCGGCTTTGTGGGCCTCGCCTCCTGCCCGGCCCGCGACCATCGCTGTCCTGTCACCGAGCAGGTCGCCAGCTCCATTGGCGAGAACAAAGCAGCAGCCAGACCTCGCGTCACCTTCCTATAGTCGCCCCATTTCACGCCGCGCAACAGCTCCTCGCGAATCTCCACGCCCTCGCCCAGCTTTATCTGGTGACCCGTCAATTTATCACCGTTAGCATTTTTTGGATATATTAATGACACGTGATGATGATAACCCGTGCGATAAATTAGCAGATATCGCGATGTAGTTTAGGCCGTACACACAAAAACATGTGGAGCGGCTGTCGTAATAGATTAAGGCGTTAGGCACAACGAACGCACGCTTCACTGGCCTCGCTGACGCAAAATTGATGTGGCGGAATAACGCGAACAGTACAGTTTTTAAATCAATCCATATCTATAGTAAATTTCACATTGCTTTTAGCAACCGTGTCCAGAAAATCTATAAATACTTTGCTAAACCTATAACAACGTGAAATATAACCACTTGTAATCATAAAAACCGTTTGTTTTCTCTCATCAATTAGCATGTCCATAATGATAAAAAGTCAGTTTAACAAGGGAAACTGGCTCTGTTCCAATCTTGATCTTGAAAAGTTTGAGATATGATCTGTTATTCATTGATTTCTTAAAAAATTTCAATTTTGTTAACAAGCATTTAATTTAATCTGCGTATTTTGTAATATGAACTTGATATTTACTTAAAGTGGACCTTTGTAACGAAAATGCTTCAATTTTTATTTAATTACTTGCTTTACTGTGACATGAAAACCCTAAAATTACTTTCGTCTCTCTTTCAAATTATGAAACCATTGTTTTTTCATAATAACCGAAAGGTCCCCTTTATATATAAAACAATAGAGAAACCTACTATGCCCAGCATTAAGGTTTAAAATACTTTATAATTTTAGTGGAAAGCGCACAGCCAGCCACCGTTAAATATTTACATTGACAAACGAAATATTAATAAAACATTTTGATAACCCGTAATAAAGCCACTGATTGTGCAGTCTCCAAAATCATACCTAACCGTTAAGAAAAGGATTAAAAACTGGTTTGAACCTTTAAAAGATGTTTAGTTCAAATTATACATGAATTATATTAACTAAAAAAACTTAATACACAAAAACTAAAAATAAACCTAAACATAACTGTGCACTTTAAAACCCGAACATGAATATTCATTAATATATTTTTTTATTAACTGTTTTATGTTCAACCCTCATATTATTTAGTATCTGACTAATTCGTCTTATATTTACAAATATTACGATGTGTACATTTAATTCTCATAAACCTTAAATATTATATAAACAGTTCTCCTTTGGAATGACGTAGATATGTAAAATTAGAAATAACATGAAAATTTCTATAATGCACTAATAATGGTAAAGAAGGGAAATTATTTGAAAAAATAAGAAAACTGTACTATTTACTTTAAGTTGAAGTGAATAATAACGATGTTTATACATTAAACAAATACGTTGTATTGTTTTAAAATATCTGTACGGTTTTCTAAAGAATGCTGAAATAAGAAGACGTAGCACGCTGCAGCCACGCCTGGACCACGAATTGAACGTTGAACGTGAAATACTATCGCATGTAAGCACAAAGTCTGTACTAAACTAACGCCGTTTATTATATTAATACGTAGATATTTTTATATAGACAGACTTAAACTGGCAACATTTGAGAAAAACCCTCTAAAAAGAAATGAAATAATTAAAAGAAAAAACAGCAAATTAATTTATTATGAAAAATAAATGCTGTATGGAGAAATCTACAAAGCCATTAAACCTATAATAAAAATAAAAAAAAACTATAGTGCGAAAATGGACCTAAAACAATTTGAAATTTTAACAAAGGTTGTAATTTTTGTAATTATTTTTTTTAAACATTTTGAAATATTCAGTTGTATATGAAAGTGTTATTATTGTGTGGAAATCAATTACGTTTCCCAGTTCTGCTGTGGTTTGCATATGCACGCTCTACTGCATACTGCGTATGCTGCATATGCCCCCTACTAATGCAATCAAAATACATCAAATGGTATTCATTTTAATTAATTTCTGTAATGACTAAAGATAATATTGAACAATAGGATAAATTGTAAATAAGACAAAATCAATATATTGACTGTGATCTGTAGAATATTCTTCTCTAGAAATCAAGTCTCTCTTATTTATAATATAATAAACCAAATATAAACTGAAATTTTTAAGCTCAACGATATAAATTTTTTTTGTCCAGTTTTCGAATAATATTTTCTTTCAAAGGTTTATATTTATATAACTATTGTCTAAGCCACTGTTTTCAACCTGATGGTGAGTGATGCACCTGTCCATAACAATGCAGCGCTAGTCATAATGATAAATGCTGCACAACATTGTGCTTGTCGTCTTGAGACATAAGATGTTGTCTCGTTACTCCGATACTCAATCCGGAATATAGTATTATCTACTACATATTATATAACAGTAGGAATTTATGCTGCAGTAGTATATAATGACAACTGAGAGCTACTGACAGTAAACATATCGTCAGCACGCGGCCGTCCATTGCTGGACATAGGTCTATACCAAGGAACGTCACATATCTCGTGTTTTACTGGAGCATCCACTTTTTTTTGCTTCAGTAACCACAATATTTATTATATACGAATTCAATAACACTCACAAGCCTGGGGGCGGTGACACCGCGCTCGTTCTCTCTTTTCAGCAGGAAGGGCAGCGCGCGTCGGTGCTGCTCCAGCCACACGGCATCCGGAACCGGACGGTTGCGTCGGCCGTCCCAACGCCCGCAACCCGCTGTCCACACAACTATCGCTCAGTACACTCGCATGCAACATCAACTTGTGCTAAAGCCTTCGTTATTACAGTTAAAAAAAATATGTACATATATATACATTAAGTAATACGTTACCACTCAGCTGTAGTTCAGCATGATTTTCTTTATAGACCTTCAACATGGTTAGAAAGTCGTCGATGTGTCACTTCTATTCATGACTAGACTTCTCTCATGGGAAGGGCGTAAATGAAGGAGTGAAATGAAATGTGCTACATTGGATAAAACATGCGATTATGTTGTATAACCAACTGTATTGTAGTTGTGTGCAAATATTTACGATAGCAATGTACTTCGAATCACAGTATGACGCAACTTTGAAGAAACTGCTCGTTTACAACAGACGCTTGTAACAGTAACGCTATATCTATTCAATGATACAAAAAAGCGTATATTTAGATAGTAATACTAATCTAAATACAGCAAAATCTATTCACATTCTGGTGATTCGTGTACCAACACAGAAAATTATCTGAGTAATTATATATTACCAATATATTACTGAGTAAACACGACACAAGCCAGAGACGAAAACTTATTAAGAAAAAATATTGAAATATAAAAAATCTAGTACAATTGCTAATAACAATAATAAAAGCAAACTAACTCCTAACGAAGCTAACTGCGATTTTAACAAAAAGATCCCCTTGTATTTCGAATACTTTATTTTTAATTATTTAGTAAAAAAATTACATTCGTATGTACATATACATAAAAGTTGTAGTATTTTGCACTAAGCAATTGCACAGACGAACTTGAATACATACAAAGTACTATATAATAATGTCATTTACGATAAAGTATGAATCCCCCACATGGAGTTGCAAACAGCGAAAACTTCAAGTGCCCAACTTATTTATATTGCAAAACATTTTAAAAGTATTAATAACAGTAAACATTACTAGCGTGTATGTGTACGTGTGTAAAAACAATATAGCTATGTAAAATACTACAGACGAGATACATAAGTTACTTTTAATCTTCTCTCACTGGAAATATTGTAAAGGAGAAAAAAAAATCTATAAGAACTAACGAACAAACAACAGTATTGAATATATTATTACATGCTCCTAAGGTGGGACAACCAGAGACAAGCATGGAACGATGCGCCATCCCGTTATTGCGAATATTAAACACTAGAAAAGAATACTAAACATAGTCTAAATTAGTACTTAATGGAAACCTTTAATTGTTTATTATATTCCCAATTTATTTATATATTAGAGCATAGATCGATATTTATCAAGTACGTTCGGATTTATTTTATTTAATATATCATAATTCTGCATTTATTAATTATGATGTAACGTGTTTCCGCTTAATAATCGTTTTGACGAATTTCTTTTTAATTCTTTCTTCAAGAATCTTAAATGTTAGCGAAAGATATTAATTTCACAATTAATTTACAATGAATTTTTTTTTAAATCATACTATTTTTTAGCGAAGACTGATTTTTTAAAATGTCCATGACAAATCACGAGATCATGAGAATAATTCAGATGTCATGAAATTTGGTTTGACTTGCTTCAGTATTTACCAAAAAAATTATAATTCACAACCCTAAATCCATACTCGCGAAATTGTGCCCTTACTAATAGTTGTTGTTTTTTAATGACTAGATGTTTTTTTTCCCATGGCCTTTTCTCCTCTTTATACGATCACTTAAATCGCTAGTTAACCTGTCACAAAAATATAAAAAAAAAATACGCAATCTCTTAACGCTAATGAAGTCTGTAATTCAGCGCTCTCGTCGCTGGATACACGGAAGCTATGGCAAGTTTAAACATTGAATACTGTAACAACTATTATTCTCTTTGTGTTAATTTGAAGACATTTAATATTAATCTTTTACATCTGAAATTTGTACAAACTATTTACCGGGAGCCGTCCAATCACTCAACAATATATAACACTGTGTAAAGATAAACTATTGTGTATAAAAATATCACTATTGTCATTGTTGATCGTCACGAGTTCATTAAACACCGTGACTCCGACACATAAAAACGGATAAGTTCGACCCTTTCTATCGCGATATGCGGTACAAAAAAAAATTAAACACTATCAAAATACACATTTACTATAAATGCGATAGAAAATGTCGAACATTTGGATAACGTGTATAATGTAGGTATGTATGTATGTATGTATATGTAACCTGTAAATAACCTATGATAAATCAGCACCGGTTGCAACAAATGCTTTAACAACAATCAGTCTATTGTCAGAAAGGAAGGTACTTAAGCGTTTCCACTAACGAGTCCCAGTTAGTCATACACATCTAGAAATATAATGAGTTCGCGTGAGTCAGTCTACGCGAGTTTTATGCTACGCTTCACTTCAAGTTCTACATTGCGTTTTAATAAACATCATTAACATCAACCAGTTATTGGTTTCTTTAAAAAAAAAAAAAAGTTTATTTATACTCTCGATGAACCAAAGGGGACTCGTTAAGGTAACCAATATCTGGCATTCGGTATATCTATTGAAAGGCACGCAATAAGCGGAGAGGTGTGACGGCAGAAAGGCCCCCGGCGACACTCCGATCACAGACTAGATAAATCTACTGACAGTCTTCATAATGACGTTAAGCCACTTGTTCGTAACATAACTTAGTTACGAGGAGCAATAGTATACGCAAAATTTCTGAACTTTACGCGTCGATACAATTAATAAATGCATGATCAATAATGTAAAAAGCAAAGCGAAATTTTTTAAATTAATACACTATTGTGCCTCCTCGTTCAAAATAACAAAGAGGACCAGCACAACGATTTTATGACAGTGAGGAAAAGGGTAACAAGCAACAAAGGCTTCGGTTTTATGTTCTGATTGAGCAAATCCACTGCGCGTACTGTAGTCTTTTATTTGGAATATATTTAGAAAGAAAATTATCAGACGGCTCTATCTTCATCTTCACTAATCGCATTCGCTGTCGCACTTTCCCCGTGCACTAATTCTTTAAGTGGACCAGCCATCTATCAATAAGTCTGAAAAAATCAATCGCCGAGCTGGTCCTCTTAGAAAAGTCTAATTCCAATACGTTTCACAAAGTGCGTATTCTATAATTGGTAGAGTTCAAACCTCCATAAGAGAAGTTGTTTTTATTTATAGCGCAAACAATAATTCATCTCTTGTAACAAACAACATCACTGGAGACCGAGAGTCTCAAGATGGGAATCGCGGAGCTGGTCCTCTCGGGTGTCTGAAACCACCGAGGACTAAGAGAGCGCGTGCGCTACTGTTGGTAATGCTGGGCGGGCCGCAGAGCGGGGAGCGGCAGCGTAGGCTTGAGACAGACGGGATGCTGCGCCAGCATGTGCCGGCGCAGGTACAACGGTGTCTTGAAGGAGCGGCCGCAGGTGGCGCACACGGCCGGCTGCGCCTCGTGGATGAGCCGCACGTGCTGACGCAGGTTGGACGCGTTGCTGTACCGCCGCCCGCACTGCGTGCACCGCACGCCCGCGCCGCCCGCTGCCAACAACACCAGTTCGCACTGCGGCACCCGCCCCCACCCCCACCCACGCACTTATCCCACCCCCTCTCTATCGCCAAATACCATCCCGCTTCGCACAGCTTCCAATGCTAACACTTTGAATTTATTGAGGTGACCTCGTTAACAAATCTCAATATGAATAATTATTAAAATACATTGAAAAGTAAATATTTTAAAAACTGAATCCAAAATTATTTGATTCTTTAATAGTTTTGTTCATTTAAAATTTTATAAAATGTCCCATATTTTTTTATATGCAAATAGATGTTTTTCGCAGCCTTCGACTTTGTAATCGCACTAGACTGTTTCGCAACTGTTCTAAAAAACTGTAAACGATGACAAAATTATGGGCTCTGCTTAATTATACTGAGTAGTTATATTTGGCATTGGAAGGGGTAGCGGGGGTAGGCTTGAGGGCGGGCGGCCGGCTGCGCGACAGATACCCGACACCCGCGCGCCTAGCCACCTGATGTGAAACGTAATCGCGCGCGCTCTCTTCTAAACATTTCGTCTAAACGATTAGTACATTGACTGTGAAATTAAGAGGTTCGCCGGGGGCGCGGCTGTCCGAGTCGAAGTGTGCGTGTGAGAATGACGTGACAGTGAGAGAAAAAAAATATTTACCTTCCGCATTCTCATCCCGAAGCTCCGTGTTCAGTCCGCCCATTAGATCCACGTTACCTGTGTAATCGGAAATTATGATTTTGTAAAATATTTTACTTCAAGCAGTTACATGAATTCAGCAACGAACGAAAACTTACCTTGTAGTGTTGCGAACGGGTTAGCTAATGCATTGTTCTCGTTATAGTAAACTTGTTGGTAACTAGATCGTTCTTCGTCGCTTACTTCTTGTTCCATTACTTCCATTTTTGGTTCCAAAAGGTCCGATGCGCTGAAATCTTGCCCAAACTTTTCCATTTTTTCCGGATCACCGGAGTCCATTAAAATATCATTTTCATCATTGTTCAGCTCTGGTGCTTCGAGATCAGTTTTCACCCTTAACGTAGGGTAGGTGCAGGTTTCGCTATAGTCATTATTATTAGGCCTCATTTGACTAGAAGTTTGAAAGGGAGCTTCTTCGCTGAGATTATTTCTGGCAACATCGGGAGAATTTCTCGCGGAACGACGACTAGCGCTTTTCTCTTGATCATCGGCAGAAGTTGATTCGACATTTTGGTTTGCGGCTTTGGAGGAGGAGGTAGAATGTGACGGCTTGGCGCTGAGCAAATTACGTAATTGGGAAGGAGGAGATTTTCGATTGACCTTCTGCAAAAAATGGATTATGTTATCGATAGTAATTGAAAATAATGGCGTATTAGAAAAAAAATTATTTACTTTATCGTTGTGTTGTGAGCAATCTGTAAGACCGCGGATCTGCAGAGCATCCGCGGTACGCAAAAAGGCACTAAGTTGCGCCTGCGCAATGTTTACTTGTCCCGCGTACATGAACTGCAACAGCGCGCGCACGTGCGACACCTCGCAGTCCCGCATGAATATTATAGGATGAGGACATGGATTATTCTGAAAACAATTAATAGCTTAATCAACAAGTAAATATGAGACATTGACAAATATTCAGTAAGCAGGAATAATGGGTGAACAGTGAAATATGCAACGATTTTTAAAATATCTTTTAGTCGCCTTTAAAATGGCAATCGGTTTTGGAGCTTAAAGTACAGTATATAGCGATTAAAACAGCAGGTTCAAATAAAATTTTTGGTTATAAATTTTATAAAAAAATCCCACTTGTTAATAAATTTTGTATACCATACTCTTTCCACAAGCAAAAAACATAGCTAAAAAATAAAAAAAAATTATAAATATTTTATTCTGAGTTTAAAAGACTACCAAAAATGGAGATACAATTTTTGAGTTCCATTAATAAATAACATTCCCCGACATAGTAAAACTTCTGAATTATCTTATGATAAGTTATTCCTATGGAAAGTGTTATACAGGGACAGTAAGTGTACCTATCTTAGAATTTATCATTAAATGTTCACAAAGATTTCACAACCACCTACATTCATCATAATAAAGTGGTAAGGCACAAAATAATTTTTAAATTGGCACATGAATTATATTAACATTAGTTAAACATAAAATTAAATTATAATTTATTAATAAAGACAACTATAATTGCTGAGATCAAGAGAATAAAATTTTTTCTCTTGTAGTGTAGATATTTTGAGAGTAAACACTGATACATTCTTTCATACACTTAAAGAAATCTCCACTATATTGTTATATAATTTAAATTAACTTCAGAAAATTTTTGGAAAGAATGGAAAATATGCTTCATTATTTACAATGTAGTTTGTCAAATATCACCATTAAAAATTTATAACTATAATAACTACTGTAGCAACAACTTAAGGTATTATATATTTATAGGATATGGATGTGATATGGTTTGGCAAAACAGAGTTATTACATTTCAATCTGGTTCTTAAACTTAATGAGAAAGACTTTTGAAAGAAAAATTTTATCACTAGAATGTAGGTATATATTTGTTGAATAGATATATACCAGTTTTTCTAATCCTTAAACTTAAACAGAAAAATATCTATCAATAGACATTTCTATATAATATCAAACAATTATCAAGAATATATTTTATTCTCAAATAGACTGACTATTGATAAGGCAAATTAAGAATGGGGAGCTATCTCTTTCAAAACAAAATCAAATTATGGGTTATTATGAAACAACAATGTGTCATCTTTTAAAATGTTTACAATGCAGTCTGGGCCATGCATAAGCTTTATAAACTATTGAACATGATATTAACAGTAATTAAAAAATAATGGGATTAATCATTACATACACATAAGTTAAAGATTTAATGATATTATGATGAACCTCAAAGATAAGTTAAAAGTAATAAAATTTGTCTGAATTGATTTAAAAAAAATATGCAATTCTTATTTCTATTTTTTACATGTTAAAATTGCTAAACAGAATTTGAGTTTTGTTAAATAAAATAAATTGTAATGTGCATCAGATTTTCTACCACTTTATTAAAAATTATTGACAAAAAGAGTTATAAAAACCTATAAAATAGTTTATTATTAATTACAACATAAACTAAGTTTGGTCTACTATTGAATTTAATAAATCAAAATTGGAGTCAAAATATTTATATCTTGGTTTTTGTCCTATTATTAATAAATTAGTTTATATTCAGATAATGTCATTATAAAGGTTTTTTAATTATTGGTACCCTTTTTCAGTATTCTACCATTTTTAAACTAATTTGTTAATAAGTTAAAATTCCTAATATAACCAAAAGTTAGTTCAATAGTTGTATTTTAACATATCATTTACCTACTTTCATGCGCAAACAATAGAAATATCATAGAACTAAATGTAACATTGAATGATAATTAATTACACTTTGCACAATCAACATACAACACAGTTATATCTGGACTAGTCTATTAACTTTTATAGCATTATTTAAAAACTAATTTAGTAAGGTTAAAACGGATTTTTAGAAAGTACTAATTTACGACAAAACATAATTTTTAATTTGAATCAATATAGAAGTAGCTAAAAATTAATCTGATTCAAAAAAAAAATATGGCATTCACTTGTTTTGAATAAAAAAATCAACTCATGACGTATGATTTAATGGTAATGAGGTAATTAGAAATTGTGAAACAGAATTCTAAAGTAGGTACAAATAAATGAAATCACGAGTACTTAACCGGAACGCGAGACATGGCATTTGTAAGTAGATCAAGTGTTTTATACATAACAACTTTCACTAGAGTCATTGTAATGGTGACACATCAAAGTGTGGGGAGAGAAAGATGGACTTACTTTAAATAATTCCTTGAAATAAGGACTACACGCAGAGAGAACCACTTTGTGGGCTTCCAACCTGTGTCCTTCGCATGCCAGGGTGACATCCACGAAGTCCTCATCATCGCGCAATGCCTCGAATTGAGAAGTTATGTTTGCTTGAAAATTGTTCCATCTCAAACAGAATTGCTGGTCGCCACCCAGTTCTGTACCTTCCATTACTTATAGACATAACTCGATACCCCTGATCATTTAATTGGTTTGATAAGAATAGTTAATAATTGAAAATAAATATATCACAGTAACTTGCAATTTCAGTCGCCGTCTGGCCGAAAATCTTGAAAGAAAACAATCAATAAAATCTCGTACCAATATAAGAAAAATAAAACTTTTTAATTTGTCATTCATTTGCTGATGGGTACATTCACTTCTACGTTTCGTTTCACTCTATGTTTACAATTTAGATTTTTACAACAATGTAAATATGAAATATTTTTGAAATAATTCTATAATATATACTAAACTATATCATCAGATGATTATTAAATATTAATTGATAATGTACATATATTTTTTACAGCAAGCAATAAGTTACACACCACACATATTTTTAAATAAGGCGAAACATATTCCACTTATAATGAAAATAAATTAATGGGCAATTACTAACGTCATAAACACAAAGGATTTCACATTACTAAAAGATTTATGATAAAATAATTAACTTAATTTGTAATAACGCAAAAAAAGCTACTATCAATGGTATGCTTATCCTCTTACTGTTTATTTTTATGTTGTTACTGCTTATCGGCCATAGACACAGGTCAAGGTTAGAATATTATTGTTTAGATACAATGAATGATCATTTAGTCATAAAAAATAATTATTTATTACTCTGCTATTGTAGTATTTATAAAGAAAACCTAAAACTAAACACTATCTCATGCGCAAGTACTTTAATTTTTAAGACCCATAGACATCTTTAATCATAACAAGAAAGTAAAAAAAAAAAAAAAAAATTCATATGAACAAGTATTAAGGAAAATATGGAGTATACTAAAATTAATGTTTGATGTGAAAAAAGTAGTAGACGAAACAGGCAGCAGTAATCTGATTACATGTATTTTTTTTTTGTTATAGATGCGCTAATGGGCTTTTTTTGTGATATATACGCTTTCGCATACCTGCCCTTGCAAGGTATAGCATCGATTACCGTCTTTATTACACATCGGAAACGCACTTATTTGTAACTCCACCATCATTGTCCATATGGTGCAACTTTACCTTAACAAATAGCACCTTCTCTTCGCTAGAACAACGGATCCCCTCGTAACCATCATATAAAGACCAAAGGAGTCAAAAGATATCTCTCCTAACATCCGCAAAGCTGGCCCTAGACTAGCTATTTTTTTTGTAATGATCAAGCTAGGTATCTCTTGAATATAGCTCATGCGGGCAGCAAAATCAAATGGACACTCTTCTCCGCTTAGAGATAAGGGGAGCAGCATCTCCTTTGTTGTTCTTTGCTACAAAATCAGCCCTAGAAGAATCACCATATAACACCTGCCAGTTTTTTCTTCAAAAAACTAATATTGTTACAATAGAATATGGAACAACTATGTTAACATAAGTTTAAATCAGTATACCTATTGGAGCTTGAAATTAATTAACAAATTGTTTTAGTAGTATTTGTGGTGTAACATCATACAATCCTTCATGTACATTAAAATATAAACTACAGGTAGAAGTTATTTTAATATCAAAAATAGACATTCCAATTTTATTTATTTTTTCATGTAATTATTGTTTGAAACGTTTACAATGCTTGCTCTCCTTCAACCATTTCTTTCAAATTAAGTAACTCAAACTGCCCATTGCCTTTAGTATCAGTGCGAATCATTTCATCCAAATTCCTAAAGATTCCTGGATCAATTAAACATATAATGTTTGCAGTTCCCGATTCCCAATTTTCTTCTTCAATACTAGTTGCAAGTTTAATAGCTTTATCTCTTATTTTCCTAGCATCTTTACCACTAAGCAAAATTCTAACTCTCATTTGTGCTCGTTCAAGAGGAATTTCTTTTTTAATCATTTGAATTACATCGAGAGCTTGCTGTTTTGCACTTTTATTAACATTTACTGAGAAATGAATATCTTTCATTGCTTTTTCAATTATAGAGACAGGGTAAGGCCTTTTTGTCTCAGGATTAACACATTTATCTGCAACAGTTGTAGCTATATCTTTGAACAAAGAATCAATTTGGGAATGCCTCTCTTTGTCAGATACCTGAAGTTCTCCTTTTTCTAAGATTTCTTTACATATTTCAGTCTGATTATCTTTTCCAAAAACTTTTATTAAATCCTCTTTTTTCGCTACTTGACCTTTAGACACATTGTTAAAAACAGTATGCGTTTGTAGAACCTCATCTATGTCCTTTTCCCTACAAAAGAAAATGTAAATTTTATAAATAACAAATATATTATATTAGAAATAATTTTGATTTAATCGAAACTTACAATTTATTCCTCCAAGACAAGACTTTATTTCTATAGCAAGCAATTTCAAATCTCTTTCCACCTTTCTTTAACCTAACAATAGCAACATTTGTTAAACGTATTTGATTTGTGGGAGTGAATATTTTTGACATTGTGATAAACTACAATTATCATTAATTACCAAACTTATTTAAAATGTAACCTAACAACTGTGTTTACAGGTAGAATAATAATATATGTCATTCCATTTCATACTAACATATATTTTATATTATATGTTATAAAGAAATTACTTCATTAATTAATTAATAAGATTACCAGTTATTTATCATTGAATAAATATTAATAATGTACCGAAGATTATAATATTTAAGTTATGTACATTTGTGAACTTTAGCAACAACAATGAAATACAAGGTACGAAAAATTCGTGAGAAACCCTGCATCTGAATTAAAATTTATTCGAAAATGTGTGTGAAGTCACCAATCCGCGTTGAGCCCGCGTGGTGGTTAGGACCCATCGCCCCCATATTGAGAGTAGGCCTGTCTCCCAACAGTGAGGACGTAACTTGGCAGTTAAAAAAAAAATTATATTAATATCTTATATATTTAATTTATTTGGGCCATAGGTATACCGCATCTAAGCTTTGGCTCTTTTCTTAAAGTAAAGAAAATACAACGACTCCGACGCAATAAAGTTTTAGTTACATTTTATGTTTGTTAAAAAAATATTCAGAAAAATAAACTTCTAAAAAGTATGTTTTTCATTCTCATATAATACAGTGGTGCACAATTAGCTGAGTCAATATTGAGTTTTAGTTTATTTTACTAGAAGTGTTTTTTACCATTTTTTTAATTTTTATGTACTATGATTTTTGCAACTGCCGCCGAATCGCATCGAGTCAATCGGGCAATGTATGTAGCATCGGGAATACAACTTAAAAATCGTCGTGGCATGAAAGTATTAACAGATAATTCATTAAATTAGATCAATAATAGATCTCCATATTAAAAATTGTTATATAAGATAGAAAAATTCTAAAGACGCAATAAAATTTGGTCTTTTTCAAAATTACAAAATTATCTTATATTTTGTAAGGTTTACTCGTCCATTGGCAAGCCTTAGTCAATAATAAAGAAATGCAAACTTTAATTTTGATAAAATTACAAGATATTAATTGGATACGTACACAATATTGCCATGTATATATCCAGCACAGAATGGCAACAACGCATGCACGTTTGACATAACGTAAATATATTGCAGCACGAAAGCTTAGAAAGAAGAGTGAGTAACTTAGAACTATCTCTTTTGCTCGTTCTGTTCATTCAACTTTTGAACGCTTCAAGGTCAAAGTGTTTCCACCGACTACGACTCTGTGTACATACTTTAGATGTACCATTACACTAAAAAATCTCTTAATTTTATGCCCATACATAGCAAAAAGCACACAATGGATTACATGTGAGGGTATCTACTAGGTGCTCAAGGTTTAAACTTTAAAGTATTAAATAGTTAAATAATTTTTGGTCAATCAAAATGTTTTAGTACTTGAAAGCAAATACTCAGTTTTAAAACCTGATAGCATAAATACGTCTAATACTATTATCAAGTTCTTTTAATGCTACATTAAGGATACTTCTTGGCCTTTTTTGTCGCATTTGGAAAGGAAGTGGTTAGCGCCAATTGTAAGACTTAAAATTTTTATAAAACACTATTTTTGTTAACTTAGTTATTGTATGTTTTATCAAAAATAAGTTTAATTTGTCTGTGGTCGTCACGACGTGTATTTCAGAAAACTTGGCCGTCATCAGCCGTCATTTTGTTATATTTGTATATTTTGTCGGCTATTTTATGTGATTAATCACAAAAATGGCCAAACTAGTTGATATATACAACAGCGAAAAAGATCCTGTAATTAAAAGAAGACAATTGCCGCTAACTATTTATGAAAATCTCACTGTAAGTTATCTTGTTTGAAATTTGACATTACCACAAACGTCGATTTTTGTATAAATCATTGATAGAAAAGCAGTCATATGCCATAAAAACCGTTTATTGTTTACGTTTTTTATTTTTTTTTAATGTTTTCATTCGGTTTGTATTTTTATTATACTTTAATCAACTACAATTATCTTCAAAATTATATCTAATGAATGACCTTAATTTTATCTCAATTTCATTGTTGCCTGTTATATTTGTTTTTATATTTTAGATGATAATGGATTTAAATACAATGGGTCTGATATGTGACAACCCACAAGTCAAAGGACGTGAATACGAAGAATTCATGCGAAAATACAGAATTCTTTCAACAGATGAACTAAAAGTGTCACTAAGAGTTGACGCTTCAGATATATTTAATGTGTTAAACCAAAGCATTCCTTGTGTTGGCTGTCGTCGAAGGTATCTGTGAAATAAACTTGAAAATTATAATTTAACAGCTGCTAGTGTTTAATCTTTGATTTTAAAATATGCACAGAGGATTAATGTAAATTTATAAACTCTGGTTGTTTATAAATATATATATGATAGCATATAGCTGGAGTTTATGACTACAAACGGAGCCACTTCTTAGTCATGTAATCTTCTATGGTTTTAGTAATACTAGTTCTTGGTAAAATTTATTAATATTTGAAATGTGTTTTTCAGTATGATACTTTATCCTAAAATATTTAATATGGAAGGTATTTTTATTTTTCATATTAAAAGTTTAATATCAATATTTAGGGCAATAAGGAGTAAACATAAATAGTGTCTCACTGTAAACATAAATTTATAAACTTTACTAAAAGAAAAATTTCAATTATAAATACCTGAATGTATTATTTTTTTCTAAACATTAGTCATTTCTAAAAGGTCATTTTGATTAAAGTGTTTTATGTTAAAGATTAAATATATTTTACTTTAGCAATTTTTCTGCAATCATACTTGTTGCTGCTATTCTGCAAGTGGCCCAAACTATAACAAAGAAATATCTCATAGACAACTACTCCAATCAAAGATGCATTTAGAATAATTGATTAATAACTTTTGTAAAAATATTGTCTAACTTGTAAAATGCATTTACACAAAAATGAAATCTGTTAAGCATAAATTCATAATTTTAGTTTATCATTGGCCATTGTTGCACATAAGCCTTCAGTAGTTCACAACACAAGAATTTCTTACAATCCTATGAAATTAATCTTATGAATAACTTGTCTGGCAGTTGTCTCATGCTTTTCAATATATGGTCTCCACTCAGATCACATTTTCCTGCATTATTGGCTGTCTAAACATGGCACTATGTGGACCAACTAAAGGGATTGTAAAGAATTTTTTTTCTTTAATGTTGTATTATAAAGTTATGTAAATATTATTATTGTTGTGTTGCAGTGTGGAGAGACTTTTTTATCAATTATGTAAATCAGGACATCCAACATTAGATCCTCTGATTTTTACACCAGATGAGAAAATGACAATAAGAGAGGATAAAGTAGCACATTCACAATCTCTTGCCACTTTGCTAAATGGGCACAGGTTAGTTGATTTTAAATTGCTTTAGTATTTTGTCTCTTAAAGGTTTAGGATGGTGAAAAAAAATTAAATATCCATAGCTTTTCTATTTATATAGTTTTTTTTTTAATTTAATTAGTAACAAGATGAGCAAGACATTCACCAGATGGTAAGTGATACTCCTGCCCATAAAAAATGGCTCTTGTTAAGATGACAAAAAATGGACCACATTCTACCGTCATTTTGAGAATGGATGTTGTTTATTTAGCCCAGTAATTTCATTAAGTATAACATTCTTCAAATAAGAACACTAATGTCTGCACATACTGTTTAGTGTTAGTAGTAGGAGCTGAGGTGATATCTACCTAGATAGTCTCTGGTAACAGAATCTTGCCATCAATAAACCAGCAGTTTTTGACATGATGTAATATAAAAAAAATATAAATAATAAATAAATTACCATTACTAACCATAGCCACTATGGCAAATTAATGAATAATACAAAAATATCTATTATGAATTAGGAAGCCTTATGTTCTGCAGAGGATTACAATAGGCAATAACAATGATGTTGATGATTTAACAGGTTTTTCTTTATTTTTAAGCATCAGAAATACTGAAACATTGTAATAAAGTATGACATGATTTTGATTATTATTTAACTCATTATAATATTTTCAGCACTGGTATAGAATGTCTCATTCTAAGTCAACCACGTTGGAAAAAGTCACAGCGGTGTACACTACACTCTTTAGAAGCGGGTGGAGCACGTGGTTGGGGTGTAACTTCCGGCGGAGCTACTAACAGCGGTGCCTGTGGAGCTTGGAGTTCCTGGGGCGTGGGAAGTTGCGGTTGGGGCTGGGGTGCGTGGGGTTGGGGTGGCAGAGCAGCGTGGCGCGCCGCGTGGGACGCGATGCGGGCATCGGCACGTGAACACGTTACGCTCATACACTTTAACACATTACACGATACGCTACATAATTACTTACGCAAGCACCGGTTCTGCGCCGATTGTAAAACTAAAGTAAGCAGTTGTTTGTTATTTATTTTTTTCAAAAGGTAAAGATGAACAGTAGTAAGATTTTACAAATATCAATAAAAAAGTAACAGGCCGTGGACACGGGTCCATGAGCCCAGTATCAGATAAGCTGTAAAAGTCGCATGGCTTGCAGTGCTAACCTTGTCAGGAATCTAGAATAAAAAAGTTTTTTGATATTACGTGAAGAATATGTGGGCTAAGGAAGCAAATAAATCAACCAAACTATAACTATAACTGTAACCAAACTGTAAAATAGACTGCACCACATTGTGCTCAGCAATTTAATAGAAGTGTATATTGACTGTCATTGTAATTAAAGGACAAATATATAAATAATTGTTGTTACTTAAAAACAAATGTGTAATATTAAACAACCATTTATCAACAAATTTTAGCTTCCAGTGTTAATATTATCGCTTGTTGATTTAACGAAATTGAGGTTATTAAATATATTGGGATTAATTAATAATTATATTTAAAATAGAAAAAATTTTGCTATTCTTTTTTATCTATTTTATAATTAGTAAAAAGGAACAGCTGAACAATAAACACTAAAGAAATGTGTTATTATGTTTTATGCTGCAGCAGATGATTGATGTTTATCTATCATAGATCAGTCTTATGTTAATTTATATTATTTTTAAAGTTGGTATGAAAGTCATATACTTTTTTTTGTGATTTTTCTCACTGAAAGACAACAATTTCACCATTCCTTCTATCACTAACAAAAATATATTGAATACCGAGAAAACTTCTGCATGTACAGGTGTTAAGAGCTTATCAGCTATTAGTTGAAGAAAAGGAACCACATAAAGAGAAGGGATATGTAGGAGCACTTTATGGAGGCATAAAGAGATGTCTACTGGAGAAACACCTACATTTGCAAGCTAAGACTGATAACATAGCACAACTTATAGCTCGAGCTGAGCCAGAATTACTTGGGAACCCCAGAGAAAGGCATGCGAAAACACTGGAAATTGCACAGGAAGAGGTTAGTTTTACACTAAAATAAAATTAGAATAGTTTTCATTAATAACAGTGTAATTCAAATACATGATGTTAAATGGTAACGTGATACTGCACCACAATATAATCATTTGGAGACAAGATGTTGTCTCTTCTTCAATAATTTCACTAACTACATTCTTCAAACTGTAATACTTGTTTGGGCGGTTGAGATAGATTTTCGGACGGCAACTACTTGGAGAGCTTATTTTTATATTACGAAGCAACGAGACAAGTGGGATGTTTACCTGATGGTAAGTGATACATCTGCCCATATCAAAAGTGACTAGTTAGGATGCTATATAGCAGCATATTGCAGCATAGCAGCACATTGCGCTTGTCACCTTTGGACATAAGATGTTGAATCTCATTACCCCAGTAATTTCATTACCTACAGTGCTCTTCAAAGCAGAACAATGTAATGTTTGCACACTACTGTTTGGCTGCAGAAACAGGCGCTGCGGTGGTACTGTCACCAGTTAGTGATGGTATGTGGCCCAAGAGGGATCTGCCACCAGTCTACTATTGGTATAATAAATTAGAGAAAAGTTTATTACAAGTGTGGTGATATGTTAGGACATATTAAATAATAAAATTTAATGTATTTCAAAAATATTTATACTTTTATTGTGATAAATATCTAATATTTGTATTATTAATAAAAATTACTATTACTACTGATAGATATCTCTTGCTTAAAAGTTTCTTTGTCTGTGTCATACTGTATATTTCAGTTGTCAGTAAGTCAACTAGATCATAAAACATTTCATTATTATTACTGGTCATTTTCTAAAGAGAACCTGTATCTGGTTTTTTGGATGACAACACATGCATTGTCGAAGATATGACAAGGTGGCATCGTAAGCACACAAAGATGGAAGCAAGTGGACATATACTCTAGATATGTGGAACACGACATAATTAGGATGGGATTTTCATATCCCTCAAAAAAGTGATCTATAATTATTATAAGCAATAATATAAAACATATTCAATACTTTCTAACAGGTATTAATTTGTCTCGGGATCTGTATTTACGAGCGCCTCCAGCGCATCTCGTTGCGGCTGCGAGAAGAGGAAGGAACGTGTCAGACCCTCGCGGCGGTGGCGATAGAGGCGTTGTATCGAAAATTTGAAACTGCAGTGGAACTGAAAAGTGGTGTTTCGAAGCTGCAACTCCTTTATGACGAAATAACACAAGAAGAACTTACACGACAGCAGAGGAAAGAACAGAAGAAACTTAAGCGGCGCAAGAAGAAAGAGAGGCAAGCAGTAGAAAATAAATGCAAGGTGATTTTTTTTAGTACAATATTTAACACTCTTCAAATTCTTCGGTCATAAATATCAATGATTGCAATGCTCTATCTTTATTGTTTTGTCTGTAATCATCATCATCAGCCAACAGACGTCCACTGCTGGACATAGGCCTGTAATACCAACTCTTAATAAATGAATGATGAATTTTTTCATATATAATAAAAATTGCTGTTGTACTATCATTAACAATATCATGTACATGCCCTACAGACAATTTTTTTTATAATACCATGTTTACATGGTGTTAAGTTGCAATTAGACCTTGAATGGTCAAGCTAGATCACCCACAATACAGCTCTCATATGTTGTCAGCTGGAATACAAGACAGTTATGGCAGCAGATTCATATTATGTTGCTGGCAGTTTCTCATGAAGGTTCAATAAAATTCTAACACTCCACAAATAGCTGTGGTCCTTGAATTGAACCTGGGAACCTGTAGTAGCTCCTAGTGGACCATACAAGGCAAACACAAACTGCGCCGGAAGAAGTTAAATATATATACTAAATAATTAATTTATCTATGTATTAAATTTATATTTTAAATTATTTTGACTCCATCTAGGAGGTTGATTCGGAAGAACCCGAAGAGAAGTGCCAATGTGAAGAATGCCTGCTAGAAGAACGAGACACACCGACTGACCTGCTCTCTCCTAGTGATTACAACCCGTGTTTCGAGACTAGTGGAGATGGATGTCAGTCATGTCAAGAAGATTACACTAAACGCAGATCACTTAAGAAATCTGGCAAGAAAAGGAACAAAAATAGCGATATTTCTTCAAATGAGCATTCCCATGACTGTGGCTATTCCTCTGGTAATAACGGTGGCTGTTGTGAGACAATGTCCGGTTCATCCTCTCTCATGAGTTCTCCAGAAGGTTCTGAAGTGGCATGCTCAGAAGGATTCTGTAATCATGAGAGAGGCGACTGTATAGATATGAATAAAAATGATAAAACTCTATGTAATGGTTTCACACTATCACTACAAGAAATGTTGGCAAGTATACCCTACTATATATACATGCATTTTTCTATTTTTTTTCGTTATTATTAATAAAAGATATATTTTCCATAGGATACATGTACATCTGATGAGGAACACGACACCAGTTACATACCAATCGAAGAAGTGTTAGAATTCAAATCACGCAGGAACATAACTGAGAAGAGACAGGAGTTACGCAAGAACTTACGTCAGAAGTTTGCTCAGCTCTGTGTGAACTCTCCACAGCCACAACTTATATCTCGAAAACAGGACAAGCAGCTCGTGTGACTCTTCGCAACCAGCTACATTCAAACTGCACATTGTAATACATGTACTCATTACGATGGCACAAATCTATAGCTGCTTTCTGAACCAATAGATGGATTGTACTATAAACATGATCATACCCATAAATTCTCTGATAGTTTCCATAAATTCTGGTCATTATAAAATAATATTCCAATATTTTTGTTACATATTGATAATATCATTATGTCAACTGATGGATGTTCATTGCTAGACAAAGGTCTCTTTTAGCGGCCTCCGATTCAAATTATACAAGCAATAGTCGTGCTTAATAAAATTGAATTAATTAATCATATGTTTTAATGAAACAATTAGAATATTTTGACATTTTTATATTTTATACTGTTAAGACATTTAATTGTATTCTAAAATTGATTGAATATCATTTTTATGAAGACAGTGTTTATAATAACAGTTGTTTTGGTTAAACAGCATAACTTATTCTATGAAGACGTTGGTGCTTTTAGAATAAACGATGCTAAGCTCCTCGCTCCTCGTGGGAGACATTAGACAGGAAGAAGCAAAAATGTAGTTTCTATGTCTTACAGTTTGTTAAAATAAATACAAGTGCGTTTGAATGATCTATATCTATTTATATCTTAATCAACTGGATCAACCAGCATTTAATGAATATACACTATATAAAATATTAGAATGCTTTGTTATGAAATATAGTAGCATATTTTGATCAAATTATTTTGTGTTCAGTGCTTCATGTGACTGTGACTGTTTGTTAAGAACCTCAAATCATCAATAGGTCATCAGTTATAAATGAGTACTAAGTCAGAAACAATGTAACTCAATTTTAAATAAATTGTAATTCTGAACAATTGCTTTTACTTGTAACAGATGCATGTTTTATTTATTAGGATACTTGTGCAATACATAAAGTTGCATTAGTACCACCAAATCCAAATGAATTTTTTAATGCTACCCTCCGCTCTGCTTGCCATTTTTCTGGTAATTTAGCGACATAATGTAAATCATCCACAGGATTTTCTAAATTTAGTGTAGCAGGAATAATTCCGTGATAGCACGCTAATACGGTAAACGCAGCCTCCAAATTCCCTGCAGCACCCAGAAGATGTCCATGTGCTCCTTTGGTAGAAGAAATAGAAATTTTATGACAATGTGCACCAAAGAATTTTTTTATTGCAATCGATTCAATGTTATCACCAATTGGAGTAGAGGTGGCATGTGCATTAATATGAGTTATTTCATTCTTCTCAATATTAGCATCTCTCAAAGCTCTTTTCATCGACAGCATTGCACCACTGCCATCCTCTTTTGGTGCTGTTATATGTGAAGCATCACCTGATAAACCGTAACCTAGGATTTCAGCATAAATATTTGCATTTCTTTTAATTGCATGATCATATTCCTCCAAGACTAACACTGCTGCTCCTTCTCCCATTATAAATCCATCCCGCCTTTGGTCAAAAGGTCTTGAAGCTTTTGTGGGATCTTCATTGAAAGATGTACTTAATGCTCTTAATCGACAAAAGCCTGCAATGGCTAAGGGGCTGATGCATGATTCAGCACCTCCACAAACCATCACATCTGCATCACCATTCCTGATAAATCTAAATGCATCTCCTACTGAATGTGCTCCTGTGGCACAAGCTGTAGAAACAGCGTGATTTGGACCCCGAAAGCCATATTTTATGCTTATTTGACCAGCAGCCATATTTGGTAATATCCGCGGTACAAAAAATGGGCTGACTTTGTTGTAGCCTATTTTTAAAGCATCATTAGTATCACAAATATCCTCCAAATCTACCATGCCCATTCCTATTGCTACTCCTGTGTTCTCCTTGTCACTATCTGATTCAGGAAGCCATTTAGAATCTAATAATGCTTCAGCAGTAGCCACAAGGGCTAAACATGTGGCTGGTGCCATCGATTTTAAATTAGATTTTGATAATGCTTTAATTAAGTTTTCATCTTTTCTTGATATCAATGCGGCTATCCTACAGGGTAGTTTTCTATATTCACCCTTTTGCAGAGAAACTACACCAGAGTGTCCTTTTAGCAAATTATCCCAAACTAGTTTGGTCCCAATTCCTATAGGTGAAACGATTCCTAAACCTGTTACTACAACTCGCCGCCGTGGTGAAAACCTTGATATATTTCTAAATTGTAATAACTTCATTGTAAGAAATAAGCCAATAATGTTACAATTTCGTTTTTGTTTAATTTATGTATGTAACTAGCTACAAGTAATCGACCCAACCCTTAAAAAAACACATCATCTACAATAATCGAAATATAAGAATATTTGTATTTAAATTTGCGTTATTGTTTAATCCATCTCATTCAGTCAAGCATAGATCACAAAGTATACAATATTATTTTTTGTTTATCTCTGGTAGAAAAAGCAAAAGGTTAAACCTTGTAAAGCAAGAATTATTTGTTTTTGTTATTCAATTAACTGCTAGTATATAAAGTAATAATAGCCGGACTTTACTACTATCGAGGAATAGAAAAAGAATAAGTAATAATATAGAAAAATAATTATTTATTTAAAAAATTTATATAGATTTACAAATAAATATATAAAACAGTGAACTTAATGCCAAAACATATTTATTCCCAAATTTTGTGGTTGGATAGAACAAAAAAAATTGTATTATACGGAAATTCAGTTATTTTAGTAAGTCTTAATAATGGATAAAATGGTTTATAAGTTCATCATATTTTATGTCAATAATGCTTATGAATCTAACCTGCTTGTCACTTATGACTATGTGGGCTATTTATTATATTGCATAGTGTTTACCTATTGTATATTATTTTCCTTTTATATACTTACGCTTACTCATGAATCTCAATCTACGGGTGTATTTTAATTAAGAAAGAAATGACAATTAATAAATTTCCCGATGGTATCATTAAAATTATATTAGTTGGAATTGTGATTATAGTGGGCGTTGTATTAAAAAAATATGGAGATATTTCATTGTTTTCCATCGAAGAAAAGCAAACTAATTATGTAGTGTTCACACAAGAGCAGTTGAGTCAGTACAATGGAAATTCTAATAATATACTTTATTTAGCTGTGCTCGGCCATATTTTTGATGTTACAGATGGAGGAAAACATTACGCCCCAGGCTCATCTTATAACTATTTTACAGGTTTGTATTTAATAAAATACCGATCGGTACATTATGTACGAGTGATTTTCTCTAATTCAAAAATAATTATTCTCCGTTTTCGAGCCACTTTGACAATTACAAATGTTGATATCACTTTCACATAGGATGTGAAAGTGAAACTAAAAGGAGTGACATTAACGAACACTAAGATCTTATTATTTTAGGTAAAGATGGTACAAGGGCACTTGTTACAGGTAATTTTAAGGATGAAAGTCCTTTAAAAGACCATGTGTTAGATTTAACCTGTAATGACTTATTAACATTGTTACATTGGAGACAAACTTTTAGAAAAAAGTACAAATTTATAGGTAAGTAAAAATTGTCTACAAAATAATTATGTGGAACTGTACATGTTTTACTTTCAACTTATTCTAATGAAAAATTATCATTATAGGAATTTTAAATGGAAGATATTATGATAAATGGGGTAAAGGAACAAAATATTTAAGTGAAGTTAACGCTAGGTTAAAACAATGTGAAATAGAAAAGGCAAATGTAGAAAAAGAAAATATTAAATACCCTCCATGCAACATTGCCTGGAGTGCAGAGGAAGGTTCACAAGTATGGTGCACCAAAACGAGGTTAGAATTATAGTTATTCATTGTGAAAAGAATACATATTTCATGCTTATTTTAAGCCATTATCACTGGAATTGCATGCAGGGTTTTCCTTATAGCATTTTTAATTTTGTAGCAATAATATTGATAACTTTTTTGTAAAATAATAAACATTGATCTGCTAGTTTTTAAAATTAAATTGTCTGTATATATAATAAAATGGGTAAAAAAAATGTTCTAGAAAATATATAACCCATCCAACTTATTTTGATAATTTCATATGGTTTTGTAGTTTGGGATTCTAATCTATTTATATCCTTTCTTTGTTATAAGGGGGAATTATAAAGATACCTTGCCTCTGGGAGGAAGATAAGGTTATGGTTATGGAATTGTACCCAATAAAACCTCAGTAACTTGAGAAGACCCAGGATCTTTTACAGAATCCAATGGTGCCTCCCTGCATGATGCATAAGCACGAGAAACTACACCATGAAAGTCCACCTCCCCAAAACCACTTTTAGTTGTCTCCAACAACCTGAAGGGTTTACCTTATTCCTATTCTTAATTGTCCAAGACCAAAGAGCAGATCCAGTTTAATATCTTACACAAAAATTTTATAAACATAATAAATATCACCATCTTTAAATCACATTTTCACAGCATATTACATCTATGTACTAATTTGATGTTTATTTCTAGTGGTGGGGTTGAAAGAAACTGGGTTGGAGTACCAAGGAGACTCTTTACTCCAGGTGAAAAGAAACCACGCTGTGTGTGTATTAACCCTGACAAAGATAATATTAGTACAAATCTTCTTAAGGTATATGATAATTGCCATGATTCCTCAACATCTTGTGTGATAGCTAATAACTAAGCATTCCAAAACATTGTAAATATTAAAGTGATTACATCTATGGATTCTTTTTTACCATTGTTTAATATTTGTTAAAGTTTATATCAAATGTTTTTTTTAGTAAATTAACTGTTATATAACATACAATCTAGTTTTCATTTGGTGGTCCCCTTTAACTATTTCAGTATTACTTTGTTAATAGAAAAACTAAGGTTGATCAGTTATTCAACAAATAAGAAAACTTTACTTCCATCTTTATCTTTCTAAATACTGTAGATATAGGTATAGGTAGTATTTACAAAATGTAATAAAACCATTATCGTATTATTACTTGCATTTCTTACAAATTTATTTAGAAAAGGATTAATTCTGCTTTAAATGAAGTAACTAAAAAAATACAAAGGTAAAATGAACTGTTTTTCTTTTACTACTAAAATTTAAATCCACCTCATTTTTGTGACATGCTGTCAAAAAGAAATTATTTATTTATTATATTTATTGAATTCAGCAATAACTTAAAATTACATGTTTTGAAGTCAAACAAAATAGCATGCTGTGAATAAACAAAACCAATATTACAGGACTTCCACACTGATGCTTATTTTTACATTTCGTGATATTATTCGATTTTATTGAGTTTTGTATTGTAAACTTAATTCTATCTGATAAAACAAATATTACAATTTATCATTAGATTTTTTCCATTTCACTTAAAAAAAAATATAAATTTTAAGTATAGAGAAGTTTGTGAATAAGTTCTCACTGGTAACTTTTAATATTTAGATATTTTTGTTAGTCAACAGAGTATTAAGTTACCAGTGAGTAAGTTTGACAACTTTCACATATACTCATACAAAATTATTCCCAGTATTAGACAGTGCCCTCAATGGTTTTGGTTTCTGCATGAGTATGTACAACTTCATCTAAGTCAAGACATTCAATTGTTTTCAGAAAAACAGGCATAGGAATTTTTTTTCGGTTTAAGAATGATTTACTTAGAAGCTTCTTGATTTTCGCTCTTCGCTTTTTTATTTTCTCCTTTGTGTAATGATTTCCTAGTTGAAATGTGAGAAGCCTTTTAATTTTTCTACCTTTAATATTTGTCTCTTGACCATTTTTAGGTTCTTCATAAATGGTCTCTAAAGTTTGAGACACAGTTTTTACCTTTTTATTAAGATACAAGGCCTCAATTTGTTTTGGATTTGAATTTTCTTTAATGTTACGTTTTCGAGGTTGCATGTTAACTCTGCGGTTAGGTTTATTTGTTTCGACAGTTAAGGGTTTTCTTTTCCGTAAGATACGCGAAGTTGAAGCGGGTGCGCTTTCTTCACTATTAGTAGGCTCTCTAACAGGGTTTTCTACTTCCATTATATCAAGGTGAGCCATTTTATTAGGCAATTCAGAGTCCATTACGAAAATATTACATTAGATTCCGTTATAACTAACTTTACCGCTATGTACTTAATATTATTCACAGAGCGATTTTGATTTAAACTTATAAACACTTACTCTCCATTGATGACCCATACTCTTAGTGATTAAAACATAGTTTTACTAACGGATTAAAAAATTAGATTTTAAACTTCTCTTCGTTTCAAAAACTGCATCTACCACGATAATCGGCAAACGCTTGCATTCGCTCATTTGTCAACTATTTTGTTATACAGTGTTGCCATTATAGATACTTGTTAATTAATCGTAGTTAAATTGTCTTTTTTCCTAGTAGCTATCAATTAAAATTCACCTAGGATTTATCGAGATCGCTGTAGCTTTCTTAATTTAAATTAATTTACTACTCCTATTGCAAAGGACGATACTATAAAAAAGACAACAGATTCTTTGCGAACTTGTTAGCTTACCGCATTCGCTCACGCGCTTACTAAGTAGCAGAGTGCAATAGTTATTGGAAACACCGGAACATGATTAACGTCTTAATGGTTAATAATCTAATAGAAATATTTGAAGTTTTTTTTATTCAATGAACCGATGAGACGAGCGGGACGTTTATCTTAAGGAGAATGACGCGCTCGTAGCTACGAGACATGGATGTTGTCTCATTACCACAGTAATTTCACTAGCTACACCTCTTCAGTCCAAAACACAATATATTTGTACATTAATTACCGGCAGAAATAGGAGCTGTGGTGGTACCTATGTAGACGATCTCCGGTAACAAAGTTAACACTAGTACTGTTCCTTATGTAATCAAATTTTATAACGATTTTAAACTAGTAGCACTATCTGATATAGTACAACTTTTCGCTAATAAAAATCTACGATTTTTTAAGAAAACACTTCTATAATTTATAACGATTTATTGTACAAAACAATAATACATTAAAATGTACAGGTATGTTTAATTTTTTGGACGTTTTAGGTCCCAAACACTGGATAATAAGTATATCCTTCCCTTACAGACACCATATTGCTCGTCGAGGCGTCAGCACTAATAGAAGTAGATTCGACTCTAGATAAGCAAACTAGAAATAACATAAAAATATAATAATAAATTAATAGCATGCTGTCAACTTAAGTACACAATAGTTTATCGCACTGCTTTTGTCGACGGGCACCATGTAGTCTTTGAAGAAAAAAAATAACGTAATTTAACAAATCGATTAAATCTCCTAAATATACTGTATAGTATATACACGTTATGAACACGTCCTCTCCGGTGATCGAGCGCAGCGGCGGGCCTCCCGGCGTGGCGCGGTAACTAAAAGCCAATGTTATATCGGGAGACGGGAGCGGTCGAAGAAGCAGAGAGAAGCAGGTGAGGAACTATGTATCGGTGGCGGTTACCACTTGTCAATGACCACCTCGTGCGCTGTAAAACAACGTTATGAGTTAGTGCGGTGTGCGCTCCCGAGCGCCGCCGTCCCTCAACTTACTCGCTCCGTGCAGAGATCACAACCGTGTCGTAGGTATATAAATGTGTGTATAGAGTTTTCACTGCGGGATCACAACAAACAATGAGTGTTCATGGAATATATGCGTGCGGTGCTGCGGCGACTCCCGGCGCTTACAGCTTCCACGTCGGCTGGGCTGGGGGCAGACAACACAACGTTAGTGCATGCGGGAAGGGGCCTCCATGTCACGTGCCCACCGATAGGTGAGGAAACAGGGGAAAGGTTATAAAGTTTTGCAATACGACTCAACAATAAAACGAAACAACTGCAACAGCGTCCCAAGCGAACAATGCTTTGTTTTATACGTATGAACGAGTCGTAAATTTTCAATTTCAGCTCTTTGAATAATTTTTCATGATTACAAGAAGCTGTATATAACTGATACAATAGCGATTTTTTCTTCA
The DNA here is from genome assembly GCA_029034505.1 of Ornithoptera priamus. Classification (NCBI taxonomy): domain Eukaryota; kingdom Metazoa; phylum Arthropoda; class Insecta; order Lepidoptera; family Papilionidae; genus Ornithoptera; species Ornithoptera priamus. The sequence continues at coordinate 3,593,469 of JARDWD010000559.1, forward strand.
AGCTTGCAAAACTTTTAGTATTGTTAATCAGGAAAACGAAAACAAGAACATGTTTTAGTAATTTGTTGAGAAACAGTACCTGTTTGTTTCATCAGAATCAATTGGTGTGCAAGTAACAATTAGAAAAGATTGGGTTGTTTTGTAATTTGTATTCAAAGAGGAAATAAACAAACATTAGGTTCGATAATTTAATTAACGCAAATCGAGGGTGGTATTAAACTGTATGTGTTCACTACATTTTGGTATTATGACAATCGGAGGTCAAGGATGTTCATAAAAAGTTGAGCATGCCTTTCATTGTGCAGTGTGGATTAATTGACCTCTGGTCGGTCTCACGATGTAACAACTGTACATTACTATATATATTCAATACACCTTAATACAATATTTGTTTCAAATCAAAACCAACCAACAAACTGCACTCTCACTTGGAGAACATGCGCAGCAAACATGCAAGATCTTATTATAGAAAAAAAAACTTATGAATGTACAGACCTGAACCTTAATCCTATACACGTGGACATTATTTGTCATTACAATTTCGAAAATCTTACGTTAATATTATGACTATTGAATGTCGTTTTTTTTTTTAAATACCTAAGTATCTGAAGATATGACCGTTACAATGTCTCGGGTATGTAATATATTGCTTTTTTTTTTTTTTAAATTTTATTTGATACTCAATTTTTACAAGGTATAGACAATTCTCTACATAGTAATTTTTTTTTATAGGCCTGGTATGTAATGTTGCATTAAATTAATACGCAAAGTTCAGAAAGTACAATGTTAATGAATGACCTAACACATTTATTAAATTAGTCAAATAAGGTTAGAAATAGGCTTTAATTAACAGCAGGTACAATTTTTTTGCTGCTACTAGAAAAAATAGGCGAAAACATAATGGAGAAGTGCATTGGGTATGTTAAAAAGCATACAAAGTGAATTTACAATAGGAGAGGTTTTCAGAAAAATAAACGTATATATAATGCAGAACCTAACCACATACTTACAATAAATTACTCTATGCTAACAATGCACATATTACTAGTAATAGTAAGTTTTAAATATGTCCAAAGTCCACAAGGACAAGGTACTGCAGTGTGCGAGTTTAATATAAAATTAGATAAATTCTCGTGGAGACAAACAACATTTATAAACTTACAGCCTTTAAAAATCTTTGTAAAATCAATAAAAAAAATTTGGTGTTTCATATAATATAGGATGGTCTTCACAGCCTACATCAAGTAACTCAATGGCCTAACCCAAGTAACACTATGGACTATGAAGTTGGCTAAAGTAAAATGAATTTATTGTCTCGCACATGCAAAATGCTAAACGAGCAGGGGGCAGGGGAACGCCACCGGTACTCAAATCTACTTCTAATATAATGGAGGCTACTTTACGACTTAGGTGTGCTGCTAGCCCACTAGCCAGCATTTAGCTTCGGAGTTTAGCACCGCTATAGTTTAAACAGATGTTCATTGGTCACTCGTTGAATTCACTATGAGTCCTCAAAGGTCCAAACGCGAACGCGTGCACTAAGTCACTTCACACGTTGTGCTCCAGTATTAGCATTCCAAATGGTTAGGTACTGTGGTGAGCTGAGCTCATAGTTCATTGGTTTCCACAGCGGTATCAACACCGCCCACACTATTATGAATCAAACGATGGTATTAGGGTGGGCAGTGCAGATTTGTGAGGGTATTAGGTGTGAATCAAACGGGTTGTCACGGAACACGATCGGGGCCAGCTTATAGGGGTCCGTAGAGGATGATCGCAAAGAATACGGCCCACATGAGCACAATCCATTGCATGCCGTTGAGCCAGTCATATAGCGTGCTCGTATTACCGTCGGAGATCTTGCGCGCGACGAACTTGAGCACCTCATCAAGGAGGACTACTGGGATGGAGAACTTCATCACCGTCACCCATTCGTCTACTGACAGTGGCGTGACTTGGAACACCACCTGTTTGTGAAAAATATTAAAAATTATCAACAACCATCAGGTGAACTAAAATGACCTTTAAATTTATGAAAATATAGATGAATACTTTTAAATAATACAGAGGTGCATGTACTGGTGGTAAAACTTACCGAGAGGACCTCAACATATAGAATGACAAAGTGGAGTGTGAAGGAGAGAGCCATGGAGCCAACGAGCCACATGTTGGACCAAGGTGGCATGGTCACCAGCGACTGGTTCTCCGATAAGCTGTTCATGGCATTCAACATCTCAATGGTGACAAGTACTGACAGTGCCATAGTCATAGGGTGAGGGTCAGTGAAGATTTTGCAGTCGATGCCCTGTAATAGTATAACAGAGATCTTAATTTATGAATAATATATTACACTTTTATTTATTATATATAAGTTATTAAATAATATACTTCATGAATAATCAATAATTTAAATGCTTTTTTTATGTGCAATGGACCGCTAATCCGATTAAACTTCAATTTCACATGGTGTTAAACGACAACACCGAGGTCGTGGATAGTGAAGGGTGCTTAGCTAAAATACTTCAGCTTTTATAAGTTGACAGCTGGTATACAAGCGATATGTATCTCTTCGATCGGCATTGACCTTTCTCGAGGAACTCTTCACCTAATGGCCCTGTGTTGCATAAGTACCTTGAATTCGTCTCCGCCACTGAGGCATTGCAAGTGATGAGTAAGTTGCCAGTAGGTCATCTGAGGTCCGTATGGTGAGTACATGAACCACCAAGAAGCTGCGCCGACAGTGGCCATGCCGACATATCCACCAATGGCCATATACCTGTACATTAACTTATATAGTTAGTATAGATTAATAGAGGAAATTTATAGAACATTTTGAGTTCTAGATTTTTGAACTTGTAAGCAGTATTACACAGTAAAGAATTAAAGTAAATTTCGAAGTTACACTAAATAAAAATGGCAGGGCATCAGCGAGCTGCAAAAGTAAACCTCATACATATTATCAAAGTAATCTTACAAATATGAATATTTACTATGATTATTACCTAAAGAACAACCATCCAGAAATAAGACCCTCATCGGCTTTGCGGGGCGGTTTGTCCATGATGTCAAGGTCGGGAGGATTGAAACCTAAAGCGGTAGCAGGCAGACCATCTGTGACCAAGTTGACCCATAGAAGTTGTACAGGGATCAGGGCTTCAGGCAGACCAAGAGCAGCCGTTAAGAAGATGGACACTACTTCACCAATGTTAGACGAGATCAGGTAGCGGATGAACTGCTTCATGTTGTTGTAGATAGCACGACCTGACAGCATGAAAATAAATTTTATAGTAATACGGCATATATAATAAATAATTTAGCAGACTTTTGTATTAGTTTTTAAATAATCTTATATTTTATCATTTACATACCTTCTTCAACAGCAGCGACGATTGAGGAGAAATTATCGTCAGCAAGTACCATCTCGGCGGCGGATTTTGCGACTGCGGTTCCAGAGCCCATGGCGATACCAATTTCTGCTTTCTTAAGAGCGGGAGCATCATTCACACCATCGCCGGTCTGGAACATTTATTTAAGGATGAGCTTTTCATCTCTCTATATCAAATATTCACACAGCAGAGGGCCATAATGAAGAAGATAATGTTAAAGTAAAACCTTAACAATTGTATATATTCCTCATCTTTACTTAATGACACCTTTTAATTCTAACATTAATTAATATGATGCTAAATATACAATATTACCATACTCATATAAAAATTTTCTTTTCTTACTATAGTTAAAGGAAACAGAAATCTGTACATGAACACCTGCAACAATTTAAAAAAAAAAAAAAAACAATGTTACTCCATAATTCAATCCGGCAAGGTCCATTCTTTGCAAATTTTTTAAACCAATTGATTCATATAAGTTAAAAATAAAATTAAAGAAAGCTGATCCCACCATCATATAGGATAATGGCTAGGAACAGAGATTGAGATTCATATAAGCTATTGTTATCTACAATGCAATAATATTAGGACATTTAACAAAATGTTTTGTTATTGTAACATCCAATTACGTCCAGATAGGTTTGACAGGTAACAGTTTATAAACAGCATCCCAACTGCCTCACATAAACAATTTGGAACGCGATGGTGCTATATGTAAACATTAAATAACGCCGGCCAATACAACCAACCGTATTGAAGATGTTGTTGGCGGTGCAATATATATTAAGAAATATCTTTTGGTTCATAAATATATTATATTATGATGCCAATGAGACGTATTGCGGGTTGCCTTTCGTATAATCTATATATATATTTCCATTAGTTGATTGGAATGATTAAGTCAGATCTGCTTTGATGTTTTGTGCAGGCTTAATACATAAATTTAAACTCCCAATGTTTATATAAAAAAAGGCTTATGATAAGATTTAATCGTGTTAAATATTTTATTGATGAGTTTTTAAATGTATTCTTTTGGTTGAAACGAAGAACGATTACTGATAAGTCAAAAATTAATAAAAGCGAACGGGCAATTTTTAAGTTATATAACTTTTTGGATACCTCGGTGCGTAAAGGCTAAGCGCTTGGTTTGTTACAAGGTCCTCGATCCCATTCTGGGGTCATGTGTTATGTAGTGTGCTTGGTGGGTAGCTAGCTAACACTTTCATGTGGTAAATCAGTTGCTATAACAACATTGCTGTGTCCCGGCCTCATGGTTCAGACCATTGTAGATAGAAATAAACAACAGCTTCTAATAAATTGTGATGTTAGGAGTATTAGATACTAACCATAGCAGAGATCTCGTTCATGCTCTGTAAGTATTCCACGATCTTGGACTTGTGAGCGGGTTCCACACGCGAGAAGAGGCGGGCTTTAGCGCAAGCAGCACGTTGTTCCGATACTGGCAAATCGTCAAATTCACGGCCAGAGTAGGATTTGGCGGTAGTATCTTCATCTTCGCCGAACACACCGATACGCCTGGAAAACAAACCATGTTTTAGATTTGCAAAATCGGAAGCAAAGTTAAATTATTGTTAAGAAAAATACAACACCTGCAAATAGCTTCAGCGGTAGCCTTGTTGTCACCAGTGATGACGATTACACGAATGCCAGCAGCGCGGCAACGAACAATGGAATCGAAGACTTCTTTGCGAGGGGGGTCCAACATACCCACAACTCCAACGAAAGTGAGGTTGACTTCATAAGTGTAGAATTTGGAAGAATCGCCGAGGTCCATGTCGTCAGGTTTCATAGGGTTGTCAGCGGTAGCAAGAGCAAGACAACGGAGGGTATCGCGACCGGTACCGTATTGACGCGTAAGGTCTAAGATGCGGTTCTTCAGAGTGCTGCTCAAAGCCACCTTGTTAGTACCAACACGAGCGTGCGAGCAACGGTCTAGTACACCTTCAGGTGCACCTTTAACAAAGAGTTTAGGACCGTTGCCGAGACGGGAAGGCTTAAGAGGTGTACAATAGGTTGACATAGATTTCCTATCACGGGAGAACTCGAGAGTGAACTCTTTTTTCCATTTGGTTTCGATCTCCTGGCGTACGATGATTGCGGACGAACGGCGGTCGAGTCCACTTTTAGGCACATTAAAGGGATTCATCTTTTCTGCAAGTACGATCAGGGCAGTTTCGGTGGCTTCACCAACTTTCTCGAAGGCTTGTTTGAATTCGTTAAAGTCGATCGCGGAGTCATTACACATAACACAAATTGTGGCCAATTCATGAAGTGCGTCAAACTCGGACGCTTTAACTTTTTGGCCCTTGAGATATACGTCACCGATTGGTTCGTAAGTGGACCCAGTAATCTCGAACTCTAAGAAGTTACTATCTCCTCCTTCAATTTTTTCGAAAATGAACATACGTGACACGGACATTTGGTTGGTGGTCAATGTGCCTGTCTTATCAGAGCAAATAACTGATGTGCAACCCAGAGTTTCGACTGATGGTAGGGACCTGACAATAGCGTTCTTCTTCGCCATTCTTCTTGTTCCCAGAGCAAGACAAGTGGTAATAACAGCAGGCAGACCTTCAGGGATGGCAGCGACAGCCAAAGCGACGGCAATTTTGAAATAATACACGGCACCCTTAATCCAGCTTCCACCATGGGCAGGGTCATTGAAGTGGCCAATGTTAATGGCCCAGACGGCAACGCAGATCACGGAGATCACTTTAGACAACTGTTCACCGAACTCATCGAGTTTTTGTTGCAGTGGTGTCTTAATCTCCTCAGTCTCCGACATTTCCGTACGGATTTTACCGATGGCAGTGTTGAGACCAGTACCGATTACGATACCACGCGCTTTGCCAGCAGCAACGTTGGTACCAGAGAAAAGGATGTTCTTCTTGTCCTGATTTACGGCGCGGGGGTCGGGGATTGCATCCGTATGTTTGATAACGGAGACTGATTCACCAGTCAAGATGGACTGGTCGATACGTATGGTGGTGGAATAGATTTTAATAAGGCGGATATCGGCGGGAATTTTATCACCGACGGATACTTCAACAACATCACCAGGCACGATTTCTTTAGCTCGGATTTTTTGTACGCCGGATTTATCTCCTCTAATAACTTTACCCATTTCGGGTTCGTATTCCTTTAAAGCTTCTATGGCAGATTCTGCATTCCGTTCCTATGTAATTAAACAAAGTATTTTGATTAACAAAAGTACTAAATAATAAAATAAATAAGTATAATTAAATAGTATAACTTAAAAATTAAAACCAGACTTGTGTCGAATCGTAAGTACTTTATAACTTGACAAATGATTTAAACTTTAACAGTAGAAAACTCTTTAAGTGAATATATCTATTTAAAACAGTTCTCACCTGCCATACTCCTACAACAGCGTTAGCAATAAGAATTAATAAAATAACGAACGGTTCTACAAAAGCTGAGAATGCGTCTTCATGTTCTTCAAATAAAGCTAAAACCTGTAAGAAAAATCCATGATCAGTATACGGAGGTAGCATGAAAGATATTAATTATAATTTTAAGTCAAATACTTACGAAGGAAATAATAGCGGCTAATAGCAAAATCTTCACTAAAAGGTCATCGAATTGTTCCAATACTAACTGCCATATACTTTTGCCTATAAAAATAAATCAAAACATCAGTTTAAATAGAAATCTTGTCGATAATGGAGTCATTTAGAAGGCTTCAACGTTGACGTAATCTTTGACGAGAGCGGGAAATTAAATAAGGTCAAGATATTATATTGTAACGCTCTGTAAACCGTAAACTTGAAGCTGGGTAATTGAAACAGATACTATGCTAGATAAACACATTATCTGATTTAGCAGACATTAGATTGTGGGCTGCAGAGGATTATTCGAATTTTATAATTTTTTGTTAGAATTCAAAATAAATATCTAACAAAATTGATATGAACTACTCATGTATAAACAATATTTCTTTTGGGAAACAGATTTGGTTATGCATTAGAATATTGTTAATAAAATATGTGAAAAATTTGAATATTTTTTTATAACACTGCTTACCTTCTTCCGCGGGCAGTTCTGAAAACAGAAAAGCACAATAATTAGAGGTTGGAACAAAACATCAAAGGAATAAATTTCACAGACGATAAACCAGTCAGAACAGGCATGCGATCTATCTCGGCAGTTACGATCGTGCATAAATACACGCACACTGATTGTAAAGGTGTTCCAGCAGCATCACCACCATCATAACTTGTTTCTGAATATTTCATGAATAGTGTTGGAAAGACTTTACAATTAGGCTATACAGCGATTTATTTGACTGTAATTTTATTAAATGGAATTATGTTCTTTAATGTTTGCTCATAAAGCTTATAATTAAATCTATGTTCATGATCCATTGTCCGTTTAATCCCTAATTTTTAAGGTTTATACTTTAGATCGTTGCTAAATATTTGATAAACTATCATACTTTTTAAGATTGTACTCTACTTTTAAACAAAGGATTTTGATTGTGTGCCAGATTTATCACAACAGATAAGAAGGTATTTATGTATTGAGGTTGGTAGTTTCTTTTTGTTGAATTTAGTTACGATGTGTTCTGCGTTAGAGCAAATATGTGCGATATCGTCAAGGGCAGACATAAGACGCGTCTATATTAACCTTTGTTTTGTGTCTAATGAAATAAAGATATTACTCCTTGGTGAATATTTACGTGGCATGTAGATTTGTATGTTAATTAAGCTGTGGTCACATTGGGCGACGTATGGCCGTGACTCGCGTGACCCATACGATCTGTGTACACTAATTCCACTACGTACATCTCCGACTTACGTCTGTTTAGTCTTTATTAGGTAATTCTATATTAACATTTGTTAATCAATCACAAAAAAACTTTTAACAGAATATAATCCATTCTATATTTTTCTGTCTTTTTTCAGTTTATGGGATCTCGCACATTTTCCAAAAATAAATTATTCTCAAGGAAATAGCTATTATCAGTTCATAAAAATAAATTAAGAAATACAAATTTGAGTATTCTTACCAACATGTCTATAATAAAAAGGAGAAGAGATAGCGGCAAAGATTACTTAATAATCCTACGGGATAAAATCATATCGTCCGTGTATTGTATGTGCAGCGAAACATATCTGTTATTGAAACTATTAGCTCATAGATGTTGGCGTAGTGTACACGTAGTGCGTTGGGTGTTAAACATATTTCGCGTGTAATATTCATCGATGTGATTAGGTCTGCGTCGTTAATTTCCGCGTGCGTTGCAAATGTTTGTCCGTATAGCCGGTAAGCCGCTAAGCAAGGCGATCACGTACGCGGTGCCTTATAAAACGGTTTAACTGCCCGCTCGCTGGGTCTCAATACACGTGTGTAATCAGGCAACGTGCGCTAAGTCAATCGCATCCGCTCTATTTGCGTACAACGCAGCTCCCGGCGGCCGCGCCGAGACGAATGTAAGCAATTAGTCAACGCATCGATAACACCCTGTTAGCATCTGGGGTGTCTCGTCATCTTGCATCAGCGAGAACTTTAATATATACCACCCGGTGGCGAGATAAGTTGATAACATCGCAGTGTCTACAACAAAACAAGAAAGGGCAAATGAACTTAAGCCCGTGATGAAGTCTTGCCATCGCGTTTATGTTTACCATAACAGACTTGGTTATGAAGGGGTAGAAAGATTTTTCTGAGAAGAAAAAAAATCATTGGTAATACCATCGATAATGATTGACCAGCAACAATTTCCTCTCGCGTGTGCCCGTATTTAAAAAAATTAAGGAAGTTATACTAATTCTCTACGTAGGATCTATAATGGAAGGTAAAGTGTTGTTTTTAAAAAAAATATGGGAAGAGAAAAAACAGAACCATTTGATTTATTAAAAAAAAAATCGCACTAAATTTCGCCCACGCTGAACGCTGCATTTTTTCATAAGTAATTTATAGCGAGCACATCAAACGGGTCGCGCTAAATTTAGTGTAGTGGGTAAATAATAGAGAGACTGATTAAATATTATAAGCGAATAACAAAGTCGATGAGAAGCTTGGAGGGTTGAAATAATCGTTGGATATGAGGATATTTATTAAATAAATATATGTATGTGTTGAGAAGATAGCGCGTCTGCCGCATTTGTAGACGCAAGCCGCCAACGTATGCTGTCCAAAATAAACCGGCCGCTGGTCAAACTATATTATATTTTAGTCTCTAGGCACTCTGAGCTCACCGCATCACGCGTCAACATTCCCGGCCGCCTCCTTCCGACCAAGATACAGATATCCATCCATTAACTGCACTCCTATCAAACGATGACTTTTGCTCAACTCATCATATTGATATTGGATCATTATGTTATATTTTTGAAATTTGAACAAGTGTAATTAGTAACACTTTAAGAGCAGTCATTCGAACTGAGTTAGGAAATCTTGGTTCTTTAATTGGTGATCAAATTTTTAATACTAGTGTTACCAGCTTTACTCATATTTTTCTTCATAGTTGTGTTAGAAGCTTCCGAATATAGCTTTCTCTCATGTAAATTACATAAGTTTTTAATTTTTATCAAGATTTGTCAAAAATGGACCAAGTATAGGATTAATATAATCAATTATGTACCTAATTCTATGTTAATATTATATATACCACATCCATCAATAGTCGTGTACGTATTCCATAAGACAAGGGGACGTTCAATTGGTGATGATACGCTTGCTCATAACGACGTGGTGTTAGTTAGGATAATATACACTAGCTACAATGCCCTTGAAACCGGACCACAGTAATGTTTGCACACTAGTGTTTAGCGGCAGAAATAGGCGTTGCGGTGGGACCAACCTGGATGGTCTCCGGCAATGGAGACCTATCACCAGTAAACTAATAATTAATATTTTTAATTCAATGCATCATTAAGACATTATAAAGTGGTGGGAAATAGTATATCTCGTTAATTAATTCATCGTAATCTCTTGTAGATTTTACGAGATGTTTTTACATCTCCTATTTGTTTGGATACCGATCCTCATGCTGTCAAACAGGCGATATAACAGAATTCTTATGTTCCCGTACTTATACATCTGAGTGCTTAAAGTACTTTGGACGAGCAGGCTTGACCATGTTCGGTTTGTTTCTGGTCATGTGAATTCACTGTCAAACGTTAGGACCATTGAGGATAATAAAAGTAATATATTCACAAAAAATATTTATGGTTTACAAAAACAGGTCGGATATTGTATGCCTCTCATACACATTAAACTTGGGTTACGAACACAAATTGATATGCAAAGTGAAACACTCGGTGGATAACGACTGTTATCAACTATTTAAAAAATACTACAACGATAAAATAACCGCATAAATTATTAGTTTTCCCGAAGCAAGGTGGCATCATTTAGGAGAGGTTCAGCATTGGACAGGCTGATGAAGTTAAGATATAATTTTCTCTGCGCATAGGAATTCGGAACTGGTGGTAGGTCTCCGTTGCCAGAACCTGTCTAGGACCTATTTTAGCCGCCAAACACTAGTGTGCAAAAATTATTGTGTTCCGGTTTGAATAGCGTTGTAGCTAGTGAAATTACTGAGGTAAGAAACTTAACATATGTCTTAACGTGACGAAAACAATGTAGTGCAGTTGTTGTTACTTGATAAGGACTCCTCTTCCTCTTATAAGGGAATTTTAAGACGAAGAATTTTGTCATAATTGTAAAGGCTTTATAAATATATTTTCGAAGCCCAAAAAGAGTATTTGTATGTTATTTATATCTTCTCTTCCTTATAACAAATCCTCAATTTTTCTTCAAAAAAAAAAAAAAAATCTTTATTCCCACGACTTCCTCATCAACCTTATAATGTATCATCCTAACTAGCGCCACGTTGTTATGAGTAAGCGTAACACTACCCTCAAGTGAACGTACCGCCCATCTCGTCAAAAAAAAAAAAAAAATCAATTTATAAAGTATTGTAATTGACTGATAATTGACAATCGAATTGTATTAATGCTTAATGTGTTATCGCAACTGGTTTGGGTTTAAACTGTAGTAAGTAAAGATACGGCATCAAAGCGCCGAAATATTCTTCCACACGCGAGATTTATATCACGCACGAATCTATTCTGGTTTGAAGTGTTCCGTATTGTGATCGAGCCTGAACTGGAGTGACGAGCGGTTCGGGCGCAATGTTCCCAAGCAAAACATTCGGACAGCGAACGTTACCCGGGAACATAAACATCGATACGTCTACTGCTTACTAGTTAGCCTGTCTAATTATTCTCGGATCGCTGTTTTGATGGTTTTCAGGCGAGATATATACAACTACCAGTAGAGTCTCTAGTTCTATTGTAGTTCATTAAAAGACCATACTTGATGATGCTAAGTAAAGTTTATTAATTTTTGCAGAACACTTGTCACGTTTGGTTTCCAGAACATGAATATTGTTCATACATATACTCGTGCATATAACTTAGCATTTTGCAAGTGTTTAGACATATTTCTATATTAAAATATATATTAATATTAAGATGTAATAGACTAGTAACTTATTCTTTTTTAAACTTAGGTAACTCAGGTTAAAAAGGGAAATAAACTCCTTATCTCAATTATCCGTTATAAGCTTCTGCTTATCGTATATTAAATAGAGTTTTACTACATAAACATACAACTTGGTAAATGTACTTTGTTTAAACCAAGTATGTTGCGAATTTTTATCACAGTTGCATTATATTTTATTTGCATCAATTTGCAATTTGTTTTCAGTGTAAATATGTAAGTTTCATAAAATAACATTTGTTTTACACAAAGATTAAATAATGATTGATTAGATTTAAGCAGCGTGTAAATGTTACGTGAAACACAAAAATGTTGACTAACGAAATGGTTTTTCAGACGGTAAATTATAATTTCCAACGTTAAAGCACAAATTAAATATTTCTTCCTATAATATAACTTCATGTTACATTTTACGTTTACGTTCAAAGATATATCTTTCTATATATTAGTAAGAAGGGAACATGAGGTGGCCGGCGGCAGGGGGTGACAGTAAACGCTTCAAAGAACTTGAGCACACGCACCATTGGCGACCACCTCATGCTCCGTCCACTTCTAACGAGACTATAAATATATACGATAAAGAAAAATCAATATATATTAATATTTTTTTTTTAACTCGACTTTTATATCCACTGGTGGCCAAAATATTTTACCTATACTTATATTTGATGATCATTATTCTGATCAGAACATCGTTTAAAGACTTGCACCATTACACTTATGGACTTGGACCACCTCCCAAGAATAGAAAGTTTATGATAATTTACCAAAAGTGATATTTACTTTTAATGAAAAGAATATTAATGTTATATACTTTTCGTTATGATGTATTATTTATATCAAGCTTGGGAGACCTCTCACTGCATGGAGTTCTTCATTAATCATAATAAATTTTTGTATATAAATAACTATTACATGAATATATCTTATTTTGAAACCAATTGGTTTAAGTATGTCTTATTCGGTTCCCATGTCTAGGTAAAATTACTTCAAATCCTGTATTGCATGAAAATATGGTACTATTATTGCTTGTGTATATAACAACTATAACATTTCAGATATCATAAGTGTACAATTGATTTTAAAAAAATTGTTTAATCACTACAATGTAAGTAATAATATGAAATTTATTTCTTATTTAAATGTTTTTATCTTTAAGTCAATACAAAATTAAAATACTCATTAAATCGTGTCATAAGTGAGTAGTTTGAAAAACGCAATAATATTTCACCATGGTATCTTCAGTAATAGTAAAAGAAATATTACATTGCCAAACATTATTTTAAATTCTCATTATTAATTTTTATATGTTTGTGACATTATCAATAATTATCATAGCTTAACTATTGATGTGCTCGAACTGGGTTGTGTTAAGATCTATTTTTGAAATTAAAAAAAGAAAAGAAAAAAAGTAAGATTCACTACTGAATAACCATCATAATCAAAAAATAAAAGCAATATTACATAGTACATCAATAATATTATAGAAATAAGCACATAAAGGAAGTTTTTTCCTTTTAAAAATGTCAAATAGATTTAACACAAAATATTTAAAGAACTAATCAATGTGTAGATTTTATAGAGTTAAATATTATTTGCAAAAAATTTTACAAATATATCAATACAAAACATGTCTAAAAATCTAACTATATTTAAATATAATTTGTTGTATAACAAATCTCCAAAAAAAATCTCCCAACACATGGATGAAAAAAAGAAAATTAAAAAATCTAGAATGTTCATGTGAACAATGAAAAGATATTGTGTTGTAACAGCAATGGCTATGTAAAGTAATTTGCTAAAGGTACAGTACCATAATGAGCAGAACTCTTAGATAGTATAAATGTTAGTGTCTACACAATAATTTATTTTACTTGATAATTCAATCTTGATAAATTAAATTATCAAGTAAAGAAAATTGTAAACAATTATATTAAATTCCAAGAATGGAAATTTTCTTAATTCAAAAAAGTTATTTCATAGGGATATATTTTTAAGTTTTCACTGTAAGTGCAAACTACTGAAGCATACAATAAGTCATTACAATGAGTATGTTAATCTGGACAATTAAGAAGAATTGTAAAACTTTGCTTACTATTGTAAAATCAATAATTAATAATTTAGTGTTAATTCAACTTTAATGATCTAATTATTATTAATTGAGGTTATATATTGTTTACAAGTTTTTTATCCAGCTCTGAATGGTTTATTCTTTATAAGAATAATAATTAAAAACAATAAACTTACCATTTGGCCCATATTTGTCTTGGTTTCTTTTAACTTGTTCAGGAGACAGGCCTTTGTCTGGGTCTGTGCCAAAGTACCCTAAGACTTCTTCCACGGATTTCGTGTGAGCGTCCTCCATGGTGGAATTTCTACGTTGCCGTCAGTTCTAAAAAGTAAAAGAGAGTGTTAAGGTTAGAAATGACAAGTCATCATTATCAAATCGAAAGGTTTTAGAGGTTATGTTGGCGTTGTTTTTAACGTCGCAATATATTTTATTACGATACCGTTATTAATGATTTTTTGACATAAATTTATTCAATAAACACGTTATATGTTCGTATTTAAAGTGTATACATTTTTATTCTCTTTCTAAATGTATTTTTATAAAACTTTGCGTCGTTTTCAGTAATAATACTTTTAAATGTACATGTATTACGTGTTAATCCTGCACAAAATATGTAGGTCGATGAGACATTTAATATCAATATGGTACAGGAACTTGGAAGGATAACGAGCGATTTCCTATGTAGTAGGCACAGTCTAACTTGACCATTGCACACTCACCTAATTTTTGTAATTCATGAGAAGAGGTATTCTTCTCTAGTAATTCACTTAAATCAAATAGTCTCAATCTTATAAGTTAAAATAAAAGCTAAATATTGTACTAAGCTAATACTTTTTCTCGTAAATATCATAAACTACACGAACACGTATTTAACCCAGCCGTCATTTTTTCCAAGACTGACGTAGAAAAAATTGTAGATCATAGCGCCACCTGTCATGAGGGTCATGAACAAGTAAAATCAAATCAGATTCTTTTTATAGCAAAAATTATGTATGGACGTAAATAAATATTATTTTTACTTTCTAGTACTTTAATTATACATATAAAAAAACTAACAAACAATATACATCTCTAGCATAACAAATACAATTTATGCTTTTCAATAAATGTGGAGCAATTCTATAGGTCCAGATTGTACCACGTGATGTAATGCTATTTTAGTTTCACAGACGCCAAGAAAGTGCGGTATTTTTAAAATGTAGAAACGGCTACATAAATTTTCTAGTTATGTAACACTTTATCACACTTAATTACTAACACTAAATTCATTAAACCGTTTATAACACTGTATTTCACTGCAAATATTAATTCACTCACGTTAAAATGTTTTATAGATTTTAAATAAGAGACTTACTGAATAATTTTTTTTCGACAGCTGCGAGAAGGAAAGAAGAAATGAGAGTGACGCGGGAGATGTTTTCCCGCCGCGCCCCGAGTTGCGACTCCCGGGCAAGGAGCGACGGTTTTAGAGCGGCGCGGGCGCGGCGGAGGGACATCGACGGAGATTTCTTTAATTATTTTGGCAACAGTACTCGATGGCATAGTCGAGTCGCTTTCCAGGGTTGCATGTCGCACAGCCGCCATCCTCCGCTGCTGTATGATGATCTTTTTATAGCGGCCGCTGCCCGGGTCGAGCTCCGGTGCTATACAAGTGTACGTTGTTTGTTTATGCCATTAAAATGGTTTTTAAGCTCATAGACATTAGAGTAACTACTTTTTACTTTTTATTATGTCCTTAGAAGGACTATTAACCGCGTAAAAATATGTTGATATATACGCCATTTATAATTTATAGGACCTATTTATAGGACATAATGAAAAAGGTTTAAAATAAACTTTCCTTTTTCTTTTAAGTACCTGTATTTAAAGTTGTTCTTACTTTTACTTAACTGTGGATATTAAATAAAAACCATTTTATTATATCATGTAAAACTATAAAGACAGGTTAAGGTAATAGATAAAGTATAAGATTTTTGGTTTTATAGACATCTTTACTTAGATGTCAATGTTGCCATTTCAAACGGAATTGACAATTAAAAACCAAAAGCTGGCGGAAATTCATATATTTATTTCAAAAAAATATACCAAATATTTTCACGTGATTATCATCTCGTGTACGTATATTTGGAGCATAGCCGACAGTTCGACATTGGAGCCAATTTCTGGCAAAGGTTGACTTCTTTGTGACTCTGATCTGTGCGATGGAATATTTTTGTATAGCTCGTCATACACTCAAAATTTTTTTTCTTATATTTTGAGACTAGAAAATAAAAGAAGTAAGCAAAATCCCCTAAATTTTCTTGTTTCATTTGAACCCTAGATCTCCAATAATCTTGCGCTATGTTAATTATTCAAAGCAATTTTCAAAATAATAGGCATCACAAGATATATTCTACGGCAAGCATTGTTTTCATAAATGTTTATATTTCACTTAAATTTAAATTGAGGAGAAATTAAAATAATTTGTACAGTTGTAATTTATAAGCAATGTGACAAATTTAAAGATATTCTTTAGCGTTTTAATTGTTTCTATTGAGGGTATTTTTATAACGACTATAAGTAAACGAACAATCAGCTCACATAATAAAGTGAATTTTATTCCAATGTAATACTTGTACGTTGATTCCGATGTGTTGAAAAATTTTATTTATGTTTAACATCTAAACTACTTGTAAAATAGGTGGCGATAAGATTAGTAATCCGGTATATAACAGAGCATAAGTAGTTTTTAAGCGGCTACAAAGAGGTTTCTTCATACAAAGAGTTTATCTTTTGATTAACCACACAAAACGTTTTCCAGAATGATCCGATTCTTTTTTTGTTAGAGAAAGTCGTTAGAATGGGAGAGTTGCAAAGATTCCATTAAAGACTGATAAAAAACTGTACTGCTTTTGTTATGTTAACATTAGTTATTATACAGGGTGAAAGGTAATAGGTGTAAAAGATCGTAGTAAGTAAGACGTATCCTATCTATCTATGTATGGAATACTCAATAAAAACAATGGTTCTGGAGTTATAATTTTTTTAAATATTTTTCAAAACATTCCCGATTTTCTAGGAAAAAATTCGATGATTTTCTTTCTTACTCATTTCTACGCAAATTTTAATGCAATAATTATTGTTTAATTAAAAACTTTTAACTTAGGTTCTATGAAAGTCGTGACAGTAAAAATAAGGCGTCTTACATACATTTTTATTTGTTCTTAAAACTAAATTTTATTTATAAAAAATACGTATAAAGTATATAAATAAGTACCTAACTTCAATACATATTTGACAAGGTGTAAGAAAGTACATAAAGTTTCTAAAATTTCCAATAAAAAACACTTGTAATAAAACCAAGTACCCTGAAATATCAAACTG
Organism: Ornithoptera priamus; assembly: GCA_029034505.1. Lineage (NCBI taxonomy): Eukaryota > Metazoa > Arthropoda > Insecta > Lepidoptera > Papilionidae > Ornithoptera > Ornithoptera priamus. The sequence goes on from JARDWD010000559.1 coordinate 3,610,845, forward strand.
TAGAGACTCATAAAAGTAAACGCCGCGCCGGCCCTTAATTTGACCCTTTTGTTTTTGTTGTAACAAGTGTGAGCTTATTGTTGTCGCGTTAGATATTGAGTTCATTGTAAAACAAATGCAATGTCATTTTTAGGTAATGAGTCAGTAGTAAGTAGCTCGTTGGCCTAATGGTTAGAGCTTGCGGCCTTCATTCGAAAGATCGCGGGTTGGAATCTCGGCATGTACCAATGACTTTAATATTTAAGTTATATACATTTGTGACCTTTAGTAACAACAGCGAAATACAAACGGTGCAGGACAAGATCGTGGGGAAACCTGCAGTTGGATTAGAATTTATTCTAAGGTGTGTTTGAAGTCACCAATCCGCATTGGGCCCGCGTGGTGGTTATGGCCCCATCGCCCTTATATTGACGGTGTGCCAGTGCCTCAGCAGTAGGGATGTAAATTGGCTGTTATGGAGTCAGTATGACAGTTAAAATTTAACTATTTTTGTAAGCGTACGTACATTATCGTTGTCTTCTTAATTCTGAATAGGTCTTCTTTTCCATACCAAATAAATTTAATTTTAATGGCGAATTACGGTAATGAAGAATACGCTGACATTTTCTATTGTTATGGACTTTGTGATCGAAATTCTTTACAAACACGAAGAGAATATCAGCTATGTTTTTCAAACCGTCACCTACTAAATTATAGAGTAATCGCTACGGCGTATCAACGCGTCAGAGAAACTAGCAACGATCAACAGAGGCGACACGACGCAGGTAGGCCGCACATCTACGATACTGAAGAGGAAGAAGGAATCATAGACCATTTTGTTATAGGCCCGACTACGTCAACCAGGGTCGTGACAAGATTGCTGGGTTTAACATAATGAAAAGTGTGGTTTAGTGTGCATATGGAAAGGATCTACCCCTACCATTATATACCGGTCCAGGCCCTGGACGAAAAAGACCCTGCAAGGAGGTTCGACTTCTGCCATTTTATGTTGCATGCAGACTTAGAAAATAATAATTTGCTCACCTAAACATTGTGGACTGATGAGTCGAAGTTTGTCAGACGGCATAACAAATTTTCATAATAGTCATTATTGGGCTCTGTGAGGTGAAAATCTCCAAGTGATTAGAGAAGCAGCTCATCAGCGAAGATTCTCTGTAAACGTATGGATGGGAAGAATTCATACTTACTTGATAGGCCCAGTGTTCTTGCCCAACAATTTAAATGGGGAGATCTACGGAGATTTTCTTCGAAATAATTTTTTTAATTATCTGGAGGATATACCATTGGACAACATAAGAGAAATAGTGTTCCAGCATGACGATTATCCCGCCCACTTTCGTCTCGGCGTAAGACAGTGGTTAGACACTACTTTTCCCTCAGCCATGGATTGGCCGAGGCGAACCAACACCGTGGTCCGCAAGGTATCCTGATTTAACACCTTGCGATTATTATTTAGGTGGTCACATGAAATCTTTAGTGTACATATCACCAATTAACTCGTTAGAAGATTTATAAAGTCACGCATCATCGTCGCTGCTAACAAAATAAGAGAACAGCTCACTGGGCGAGACACTCGATCTGACTTAAGTTACAACAAAAACAAAAGGGTCAAATTAAGGGCCGGCGCCTACTTTCATGCGTCTCTACAGTTTGATATTTCATGGTACTTCATGGTACTTAGTTTTAATACAAGTGTTTCTTTTCAAAATTTTAGTAACTTTATGTACTTTCTTATATCTTGTTGGATAGATATAGGTATTTATTTATGTGCTTTTTACGTATTTTGTGTAAATAAAATTTTATTTTAAGATTAAATAAAAATGTAAGTAAGACGCCTTATTTTTACTGTCACTTTCAAAGAACCTATTTTAAAAATTTTAGCCTCTAAGTGATGATTATTAATTTAATTTTGTAAAACAATGTTTAAACAATAATTATTACATTAAAATTTGTGAAGCAATAAGTAAGAAATAAAATCATCGAATTTTGCTTCAAAAACCAGGATTTTTTTTTAAATATTTAAATAATTTATAACTCTAGAACCATTATTTTTGGATGGGATATTCCATACATAGATAGATAGGACACGAGCTATACCTTAGCCTCTCCAGATCTTTTACACCTATTACCTTTCACCCTGTATAATTTGGTCGATAGGATGTGAAATATGAAGTAACAAATATTTCATGGCGGTATCTCGTCGGTGCAAGTTACTTCTTTAGTATTTTGTTATCTTGAATATCTAAAGATCAACGACTGGAGCTGAACTAAAGGGATTAAAAATGTTTTAATCTTCACGCTCACGTCATTTTATTATAATATGTGAACGTACGTGGTGAAAACAGATTGTTACTTTAGCAATTTATAACTTATATATTTTACATTTTATTATGCTCTACATAAATGTATGACCACATGAAAAAAAATTAGAACCCTTAATCATTTCGGGATATTAACAGCAAGAAACGGTCAGAAGTTTTTTGAAAATTAGTGTTACACCAGTATCAAATGCATGATTTTAGATCTTTTCGGATGATATCAAAAGAGTTCTAAACAAAAGTCTTTAAGGGATTGGTGAGAAGATATTTTCTGGAAACTCTATACTAGTACACTGTATGTATTGTGGGGATGTGTATAGATTTATTTATATGTGAATGTATATAACATATTTGGAACTATGTATACATCAACGATAATTTCTAATGTGATTTCACCTCACCTATCACAGCATCTCCTAGGTTGACTGATAAAAAATGCCCATAGGCATTACATCTGCATATTGTAATCTAATTTAAGATGTACAATAAAGATTTTAAATAAATAAATACTTTATACTTTAAACTCATTTAAATTATTTCTTTATTTCAGATTGTTCTTTACATTTTTTTTAATTCTTTACAGATTATGTAAGTCTCACATTATATTTTTTTAGTTAATCTGAAATATGCACAAATAATTTTTAAAATGTACAAAAAGTTTTTAATTTTGGTTTGCAGCTGAAACTTGTTATTTGTTACAACAACGACAGGTTTTGATTTTAAGCATGTTTCCTCTCGTTTCTTTTTACCACCGCGGCCCTGTAATTTAAATTTTTACGATGTGGTGCGATTTATCATAATCTTTTTCATTAGAAAGGTTAAACCAGATATAAATGGTAATTTATAGGTTCGCAGAACATTTTGGCTAGTAAAATTACTAGATTAATAAGATTTAAACTCGTGGCTCTAGACGACGAGTACAACCATGTTGTAGTATGCATATCACATTCTACAGCGCCATTTTTTTTATGGTAAGGCGTTTCGTTTTCCACCAGACCAACGTCTCTTGTCCTGTCTTTTCCTTCGAATATAAAAAATGCTAATGTATCATTCCACATTATCTATACATGTGATTCAGGGCCGTTTCTAATTTCCCTTATACAAGGGTACAAAGTCTCTAGCTACTTTTAACAAAAGTATTAGATTCACAGGAATTGTGAGGCAAAACACGAAAATGTAGTTTAGTATGAAAATCATATTAAAAACGAGGTTTTCATGAACTATTTGCCATTTAATGTATATATTTCTTTTTAAGAAGGTTCAACTACAATAAAGAAGCGACCATGTAGTAAGTGTCTTATAACTTGTGTCTAAAAATTATTGGTTAATGTATATATTTTGTTTAAAATTAAACATCATTGACGTTATTTAGTATTTAATTTATGTATGCACATCTTGTAAACTTTAATAGCGATTTTTATGACAAATTCAAATATTTATTTCTGTTAATGTTATCCCGTCGACTAACGAAAAATGTCAACCTTGTGTTGTTCCAATGCGATTATATTTAGTGAGTGAAAATAGAAAATCACAGGGAAACAGCTGAATGCCAATGTTAACATCTATTTTGGTTGCTCTAATAAAAATGTACGTACGAAATCAAATACTTATGTAACATGCTGATATATAAAAAATATTAAAAAAAACTTGATTTTAACTAACAACCCAATCTAGTCGCGTTGTTTTTAATATTGTCTGTCAAGTTGTTGTTACATTTTGAAAGTTCAAATAAATTTCATAGAAATATAATATTCTTGATTTGTTAAAGAAAATAAGCAGTAGTTGCTAATGTTTTAAGCAATTCTGTATAAACGCAGGAAAGAGGTTAATTATTAAACCGAGGTAGTAGTCAACCTAATGTAGACAGTTGTAGTAAAATATAATGCCTAACGACATTAACGATCGATTAACAATAAAACGTTACCCAGACTATATAACAAATGATGCATTTGAGCAGGAATTGTTTTACTTTACCTTTGTTTTACACATACTCGTATTCGTGGAAGAACTTTTTACGAGACTTTAAGACAATTTGTTTTAATACATCATGTTTGATTAATTTCTGCAAAATAAACCAGTGAACAATTTCAGTATTCAAACTTAAAGTTGCACCGTTCTAGGAATTGTACCAACAGACCACCTGAAGGTGTGGAGTAGATGAGTAGATGAATAAAACATGCTTTTAAAATTCCTCGATAATGTAACAAGCCGATGTGCGCCGGTGCGTACGCACGACGTAACCACTATCAGGGGATATATTCGTAAGGCGATTCGTCATCTAGAAATAAACAGGCGAAGGTAATAATCGAAATAGAATATAGTACTTGAGTGTGTCGTAACCATCTGCTTTGGCAGGTCTGAAGTTGGCCGTGTGCGAGATTTGCTACTGCATAGATATGGAAGGATGACCAAAGTTAACTGGATCAAATATTATATACTACAAATAGAAATGGACATATGGCTCTGAAGGTGGGGGCCCTTGACTAAAGACAAGTATGAGGTGGTCTAGTTCTTGTCATACCAAGACGAGGATGTCGAAGAGGGCTACAGCCTTCTCTGGGACGTGCTTAGGCGTAGTGCCGGTAGGCACCGGGACATTCCGTAGAAGATCCCGGAGCCTCCCGCAACGCACTGAACATGACTACCGAGGGGTTTTGAGTGGCTAAAAATCCCACATAACCCCATGGTTAAATCTAAAAGCATACTCTATTTCTGGGAGGAAGATGGCTTCCTCTCAGAAATAGAGTATGCTTTTAGATTTTACTCCTTAACAAAAAAAAAATAATTCAGATGCCGGAGATAATTCAGGTGGGTACCACCTATTTATGTTGCCGCATCATCTATTTCTGCTGCCGAACAGTAGTGTGCAAACAACAGTGTGTTCCGCTTTGACAGACGTTGTAGCTAGTGTGTTACTGCGGTAAAGAGACAACTTCTTGTCTCAAGGCGACGAGCGCAATGTGGTGCAGTATGGAACACCCTATCTAGCGCCACGTTATTATGAGCGGGCGTATTACTTACCATCACGTGAATGTCTCGCTTCTCGGGGTCACTTAATTATATAAAAATAATATAAATCATAATCGCGGCATAATAACAATTTAACTCTTTAGTTACGCAATTAATGTGATTGTGAAATAAATGGTTGCTCTTGTAATGAAATGTTTATTTTACAACGAATAACGTTTAATTGTATTTATTGAGACTGTGATTATTCATCGTTTTCATATATTAATACTATAAGTGAATGTTGTTTTTCGTAGATTGAGGATAGTTGAAATCACTTTATTAAGCGATATGGAATTCCTATCAACTTTCACAAATTATGTACATATATATACATTTATAAACATTAAAAAAAGTTTCCTTTAATAAATTCAGAACATTCTTTTGGTTTGTAGGAAATTGAATATGTAGCTTTAAAAATAAAAGTATTTGTCTTTTATACTAAAGATTTAAAAGCAAGGAAAAGCTTTTATCGGATGATTAGGTACACTATTCTAATAATAAAAATGTTGATTGGATGCACTTATGTTTTACAAAGCGACGAGATGAGTGGGACGCTAACCTGATGGTAAGTTATACGTCAGCTTATAACAATATGGCGTTAGTTAGAATTATACACACAGCACCACATTGTCCTCGTCGCTTTGGAAAGATGTCAAGTCCCGTCGCTGCAGTAATTACACCGACTACAGAGCAGCCTTCAACCCCGAACACAATAACGTGGCACCAGAAATAATCGCTGCGGTGGTACATATCTAGATAGTCTCCGGCAACAGCGACCTACCATCAGGGACGGTAACTTTATATAATTTTTTAACTTAAATACAAAATGTTGCTACCATCTGTGTTTAGGCAAATCTTAGCATGAGACACTTATTGCACCATAACATAGCCCCCTAAAAGCAATTAATTTAATTTTCATAATTCTTGAATTCTTAAAATGTGGTTTGATAGGTTTTACTAGTGGTAGGTCTCTGTTGCCGAAGACAGTCTAGGTGGGTACCATTGCAGCGTCATTTCTGCCACCAACCAGTAGTGTGCAAACATTACTGTGTTTCGGTTTGAAGGGTGTTGTAGCTAGTGTAATTACCGGGGTAACGAGACTTGAACATCTTATGTCGCAACGACGAGCGCAATGTGGTGCAGTATATAGCATCCTGACTAGCGCCACGTTGCTATGCTCTGGCGTATCATTTATCACTAGGTCAACGGTCCAGTCATCTCGTCGTTTAATTAAATAATAAAAAATATATTAGGCAATAATCATTGTAGTTCTGTTTAAAAAGTAGGAAGTTTAGCAAACAGTAAGAATAAATAAAAAAAAAGACATATGTCAAAATAAAAATGAAAAGATTACATAGTCAATTAAATCGTAGAAAACTAAGAAAATCTTTTCTGATATTTTTTGAACTTTCCTTGTCAGACATGAGTCATGTTGATTTTTCACAAGCGGTAGTATAATAAAAATATTAAAAGGCTCATAAAAAAACTATATAATGGAAAAGAATTTTATATAATAATATCACATTAAGTACGTCTCTAGAATAAGAGTAATTTTTTTTAATACCTTGTCCTATATAAAGGAGTGTAAGGGGTCGCTCGTGAAAATTCACGAGACCCAAGCAAACCTCACCAGCTCATGGTGCATCCTGCTAATCAACAAACGAGGCTTCGGCTCCTACCAACCCGCATTGGGCCAGCGTGGTATGAAATGGGCCAGATCACCCCATATGAACATCCCTACAAACGAAGGTCGCAGAAAGCCGCTGTATGCGGGCAGCGCAGGATCGGTCGATATGGAGATCTTTGGGGGTGGCCTATGTCCAGCAGCAGGCGTCTATAGGCTGATAATGATATATTGCAACTAATATAATACATATTATTATTTTATTCTTGCATGTATACTTAGAGCTGGTTTGACTAACAGTTACCATCATTAGATTTTAACATTGAATTGTACATATACTAACAAACAGAAAGATAAAACAGTTTTATATATAATAAGCCATGCTCGCACTTTTATAAACATTAAGACAAACAAGCATTACATCATTACGTGTTATTATATATCTACATCTTTTTTACACTTCGCTTTCAAACACACTTGTTAAGAAATTAAGAAAACCAATAATGGATTAAGGATGTTACACATGAAATGTTATGATGAATATACATAATATATATGTTTTATTTACTATGAAGTAAAATTTTATCGGAGATAACAAAGCTGTATATGGTGGTCATCCAGAATAGGTCTAGGTCTCATGTGTGGCTGCAGTTATATATATTATTATGGCGGCAGATTGACTGCGAGGGTGGACAATATTTATGTGTTCTCAGTGGAAAATTTAATCGAAAAGATTCTAACATCGCCTTTCAATAAGTCATAACATGAAAATTTTTTGCTCTTAAAAAAGGGTAAAGTAGACGAAAAAAAACCGACTACGCCTAATATTAAATAACTGAAGATGGTTGCGGGATATTGTAATTAAGATTATGAAATATCAATGTGATCACGTCTGTAAATATCTATCACTGGCAATAAAATATACATTTACTACCGGTAGGCCCTTGTTGCCACAGACTGTGTAGGTTCTTATTACCGCAGTGCCTATTTCTGGTGCCAAACAGTAGTGTGCAAACATTACTGTATTCCAGTTTGAAGGGCATTGCAGCTAGTGAAATTGCTGCAGTAACAAGACTCCCCACTTTTCAAAGCGAAGGATATAACAAGGTGAAGTGTATGTATTTCGTTCTAATTAGCGCCACATGGTTATGGGCGGGCAAATCGTTTACCATCAGGTAAGAGTTTTGCTCATATCGCCGCTTTATCAAAAATATTCAATCAAACCAATTATTATAAAAACATTATTTATAAAACCTATATTTCAGTTTTATAATAAATGAATAATTCAACTTTAATGTTACATAACTTTAAATATAATGTCATCATCATCATTAGCCGATAGGTGTCCATTGCTGGACATAGGCTTTCTTTAAAGATTTCCACTCCACTAGATTTTGTCCTCATCCAACGGTTTCCCGTAACCTTCACCAGATCGCCAAATAATGTGCCAATGAATATATTAACTGATAAAAGTATTTAAAGTGTATAAATTTCTTCATAATGTTTAGTCAAAAATTTAAAAGTGTTTTTTATTTTATATTTAACTTTATTAAATAAGGAATATTTGTCTTATTGAAACTTTCCACTGATTTGCATATTTATTTACAAATAGCAACACTGGGGCGTATCATGAAGATCACTGTTCTATTTGCTAGCGAATTTATACATGTGCTTTGGAGTTGTAATGATTAATATGTATCAGATGCAAAATATACACTAGTAACATCCATTTATCGCTCAAATCCAAGGTTGTATAATATTTTGTAAGGACAACACTGAACCGTCACAATGCACAAACCACAGATCCTTTCGGTATCACCATCACACATTTATAACTTTTAAACTAACTTACCGTATCACTTATCACTTGGTCCCAATCACTGGTTTAAATACATTAAAACATTAGTATTATGTTTATTTATTTATACTAAGGAAGGTTAGTGAGCCCCATGAGGACAGCGTCGAAGTTGCTGCGCGCCGGGCGTGGGAGCAAAGCGGCGCCCTCTTTTATAAGCTCCGTGGCTGGGCGCGGGCCGGGTGCCAGCGGAGCCGTCGTTCCCGATATACACGGCCAGTTCACACATCCGACAATATACAATCAGTCACCTATGTCCAATCAGCAAGGTTCAGAATCGTTCGTGATTAACGCGGATAACAGAAATTTTAAACATTCAATGTGACAACTCTTGACATTACCTTTAATTAACAAATTATTACAAACAAGTATGTAGCCTTGAAACTGGAACAAAAGTGGACAGAAATGATCACGACCCGCAAATGTCTTTGTGGAATCATAGAATAATATCAAATAATCAAAACAGCTTAAATTCTTGTATTTTTTACCTCTTGTGTGATAAAGATGTAGCGGTGATGAACTTGTCATTCGTCTGATAAAATACGTAAAAAATAACCACAAGGCTCTCCTCAATATGCCAACAAAGAGCTCTCAATTTTTTTATGTACATCATGCGTTCTCCAATGGGCTTTCTCGAAAGCAAGTTATCTTGGTAAGACTAGAAGGCAGACGTGCTCAGGGAAAAGCCCCTACCACATGGATGGAAGCGATCAAAAAGGCAGGGGGTGGCAGTATACACCGTGCGGTCCATTCTGCGTATGACCTCACTCAATGGAGACTGTTTGTGCGTGATCACGATCCTCAGTAGTGAGGGAGCGCCGAAGAAGAAGATAAAATACATAACTTAGTACAAATAAAAATTTAATTACCAAACATCAAACAACAACCAGGGAAAAGAGTTACTTCCTGTTCCAAAATCATAATGACTTTGCTGCGAAATATTAATCAAGGGCATGTTTATACGTAGGAAAGATCGGTAATTTGTACACAGATTGTGTTTAAGTCGTTTCCTTTAATATATAATAAAATTTACATATAAATTAAACACGAAAATTTTAAGTAATTTTGTAACCTTTTCTTGCTTTAAACCAATCGTGTAAATTTATCAAAAAGTATTAGTAATTGTTAAAAATCGGTCAATATTCTCATTGTGCATTAATTTCATGTGCTACGATTTGCTACGGCGTAGCAGGATGCTAAAACTATCATACATCATTATTCCTTCGTTTTAGATTTAATTATTTTTCCTTAATTTAAATTAATATTCCTTAGCTTAATCCTTTCCAATTATGTGCAGCGTACCAAATTTAGAAATGTTTGTAATAATTATCGCAAAATTTACAGAAACATGAAATCTTCGATAAGTATACAACGGACAATCTTACAGAATCGCCAATATTTAGAAGGACAACAAGCAGACTTTTGTATGATGTGTGGAGTATACAAAAATATGTGAAATTGTTATTATACTCCTATTATTCAGTTATTTTTGTGCTTTTATTACTATTATGTATACTCGTTAATAACACGTACTCGTAAAAAACAAATAAAAAAAATAAAAAAATTAATATCAAAAAAGTTTCAAATAGAACAGAATCTTATAACGTAACAAACAAAGAAGTTTCTGAAATATTTTTTACGAAAGTGCAAAATCAATCTTTTGTCTTAATAAAAAAAACATAAAATTTTATAGTATTTCGTAGTTAGTCACAGTTTTGTGGCTAACGACGTAATTTGGCATCACTTTTTAGCGAATGACGTAGACAAAGTGCAACGACTTGTGTAACCTTGGTTTACGCTGATAGCCAGGCAATGGAACTTATTTCATTTGGCCTTAGGACTCTCTATGAGTAGAGAAATTGCAGCATAATCTTTTTTTTTTATTCAACCTAGCTTCGTGACAAACGATACGTTCAGCTTATTGCAAGTGGCACTAGTTAGGATAACATACACAGCTTCGTCTTTAAATAGATTCATCTTATTTTATCCTATATAACCAAATTAAATTATACCATGATTCTTCTATGTTTTATTAAACAAATTATCTCCAATGCTGAATATTGGCGTCCCTAAAAAGACGCTTTACTATACTAGGCACACTTGGCTCAGTATATTTGTGATTCGTTCTTACTTTGAAACTATTGACAGCTTAGTTGTTTTTTTGACATCCTGAGAGCAGAGTTGTAGAAGATATTCTAACGTGTCTCCAACACAAGACTTTTTTTTATAAAACCTATTTGTAATTTTAAAAGATCAGAAAATCTTTAGAATATTTATTCCATCAATTTAAAAATTATGGATATATATATATATCACGTGATAATTTTTGACATTATAAAATACAATGTGTTCACTTTATATTGTAACCCTTAAAGAGCTCCAAAATAACTAAAACATAAAGTAATAACCCCTTATTACCTCTTCTTTATTCTAACGTTAACAAGTAATTATTTTTATAGTAAAATTACGAATATATGCGATTGCGTGTTTGAAAATCAGCAGATGTTGATTAATTTATATTCGTTGCTGCTGTCGTAAATGAAATATGGCGTAATTATTTGAATATATTGCATGACGATTTGGCGGTCAAATAAATTTCATTACAGAAGAAATTTGAGGAGGCAAGTTTAATGTTGTTACTAAAAATATTTGTCATCTATGTCGGATATATCAATGTGGTAGAAAATTTAATCATTTGACATATCCGAATAGGTTTTTTTGAATTGTGTCCATGTGTCATAAATATGAGAGACACAATTAAAAAACGGGACATATACTTTTATTTGCAGAAAATATTTGTTTGTGGATATCATAGGGTCGTGTTGATGAAAAAGATATATGTAATGGTCCCAAACTAGTTACGGTTTGTACCTAAGTAAGCACATAATTATCATCATATCAACCAAGGAACATCCACTACTGGACTTGTGCTGTTAGAGTCCAGTGGCTCCTAGTGCGCACATATTTTCTTTTTTTTTAATAAGTACTATTAAAAAATTTGTAATTTCTTGCACAATTTAAAAATATATATTGAACTGAATTTTAGCTTTTTATTCTCTATTTAAAATGTGCCTTAAAAAAAGTATTACAGAACTCTCAATCAAATTTAAATCCTAAAGTTTTTCTAAGATTGAGGTGTCGTAGATTATCATGATTAATTAACACGATCATGGCTATTTGGCATGAAACCGCTTGTGTTTAACATTAGCAACTGTGCTCTATTGTTACTCGCCGGACTTACCTACATCGCAGACGACTCGTCTGTCATGATTACTATTAATCATCGGTATTGAAGGTAAAAAGATTTTAAAGAAAGTAAATTCCTCATTAACAAGGCGATGACGGAGTAGTTCCTCATCAAAAGGACGTTTCATAAGTTTTGTAGAATTTTTTTCAGAATTGATTTAAAAATACGATGAAAAAAAAATTGAGTTTCAAACATGATGACTATCTACTAAGGATTTACTTGTATTAATGTGTCAAGTTTTTTTTTTCCTTTATCATTGTATATTGCTACTTAATAATTGAGTCATTTACTTTGGCCGCTGTCCTTACCAGCCCCAGATTATAATCCAGAAAGATCTTTCTTTTGCCCTTGTCCTGAATTATTTTCCCTATTTGTTCTCTTGTCTACTAGCTACTCCATTCTGTGATTAAATTCGATTCTTGCTAGAGAAAATCATGGGCAAACAGTAACAACGTGTTCTATAGTTTCCTCGCTGGTATAATCGCAGACACAGAATTGATCAGCAGCCAGGTTACATCGATGTAGGTAATTTTTCAAGCCACCGTGTCCTTTGAAAAGTTGGGAGCTGAGATATGTGTGGTCTACGCCCTTAAACATTTACGGGTAGTTATGAAATCTCTGAAAAATAATTTTGTAGATGACTTCAGATTTTACGCATAAAAACGCTCTTGCCAACTTTCTGTTTTGGTTTTCTGGTGACTTTCTTTGCAAATGTTAATAGTATTTTGTCATAACTGGGGGTTCTTTTGTTATGTGTATGTTGTACACATTTTGTCTTATTTATTTATAGTAACATTTATTTTTTTATTTAAAGCGAGTTTTCTGTTATGTGATCTAATGAAACATGAGTGAAAATGAGTATTAGACGAACTCGGCTTTTTCGCACAGTTTTACTTTTTGCTGTATTTTTTTAATATTATGTAATGTTTGTGCTATTGTATTTGTGAAGTGAATCAACATATTATCATTGTTGTTAAAACCTCAAAATATAGGTGAAAAGAATAATGCAATATGTAAAAATCTTTATTTACTTAAAGAATTGCCAATAAGGATAGTGTTTTAAAGTTAACACTATGACATTTTTAAAAAGTTTAAAAAATATTCATTTCATATTCTAAGATGGTTTACCATATGTCTTTCGTAAACTTTTACTGGTGGTAGGTCTCTATTGCCGGAGATCGTCTAGGTGGGTGGTCCCACGTCGCCTAATTCTGTCGCCTAACAGTAGTGTGCAATAATTACTGTGTACCGGTTTGAAGGGCGCTGTAGCTATTGTAATAATTGGGGTAACGACACTTAACATCTTATGTCTCAAGGCGACGAGTGCATTGTGGTGGAAATAATGTCCTAAATAGCGCCACTTTGCTATGGACAAACATATCACTTATTATCATATGAACGTCTTATTTGTGTCGTCGCTTCATAGGATTAAAAATAAACTTCTGGTTTTAATATCCAAACGATTGCTATTATAAAAGTCACAAATACTGCCTGTTAAAACCTAACATGTGTAACATATAGCTGACATATAAATTTTATTTATTTATTTTTGAAGTAGGCATTGTTTTTAAGCTGATTCCACTTGAAGTACGATCAGGAAAGGGAGATGATGATTTCCGCATACAGGGCTAAACCCCCGCTAACTTATATTAAAAATATCGACAAGGTTTAAAAGACAGGTGGTTGAAGAGAGTTGTACAATTAGTTCTATATATTCTGTATAGATTGCCGTAATAATAAAAGTAAACATTGATACTTCTGTAATAAGTATTTGATTATAGATGAGTTAGTGTGAGAATGAAATGCAGAGGTCGTAGTATTATATTTGGCTGATTGCCAGGAATCACCTGCCGACCCTTGTGTATAACGATAAAACTTAAAAATTATTTACAGCTACAACCAACGTAACCCAGTTTATGTTAAAAAAACACTGGATTAACATGTTAAGATTGTATTTAATTAGCTCTGATTTTGACCTTTAAAATGATAGTTTTTGTTACAAAAAAAATAATTATTACTAATAATTTTGGCCAGACTCTATGCTTCTTATTTGTTTTTTTTTGTTGCATTTATTGAACTTTTTTAAAATTCATAGAAATACTTCAATCACATTTAACTAAAGATCGTTTTACCTTTAATTGCCAATTTACACATAGTTCATTAATATTTTTTTACGCGCAGGTTTTAAAGTACAATTACCCGAAACCTCTCAAATTTTAATAAGATTATTATGGAGGAATATTTTCTAAGGACGAGCTGGACCGACGTTCTAGTGAAGGTTGCGGTTAATCGCTAGATGCGTGCTGCGCAGTATTAATTAATGTGGAAAACTTTCGGGGGAGGCCTTTGTCCAGTTGTGGGCGTCTATCGGCTGATAATGATGGAAAAGGTAAAAAAAATTATCATTTAATCTGTCTGTCAAATTTGTCATGTATTACAATGATATGTAATATTTAATCATCTACATTTCACTGATTGTTAAAGCTGCCGCCGTAAGTCATAACTAACGTAATAGAGCGTACGAAACGCGGTGTCAATTTGAAACTTTGTTTGTTTGCTTGTCATAATTTTGATTCCTTTGTTCAAACAAGAACAGAAAATATCGTTATTAATGAGAAAACAACTCTTGGGCATATAATCAAGATTTTAGTGATATTTTAAAATTATAAATCATTGTTGATCCTATGATCCACGCAGATCTAAATCTTTGGATAAACACAAATCAAACATACAATGTCAGTTAGAAATGTGAACGAATAACAGGAAGTGTATCAATATTTACAAATCCACAATCCCTGATTTTATGATGAATATTGATAACTGGTGTAACAATTCGCTGTAAAATGTTTTCTAGCGTTAAAACGGAAAGTATATTCGCGGAACACATATTTCACGTTCTATCAGCGCTCAGGGCCGAAATGTGAATGTAAAAATAATAATGATTACGCCGCCGTGGGAAGTAAATCATCCTTTATTTTATAAACATAACCTTAATAAAACTTTTGTATCTCGGACTGAATAATGACTATTTATTTATACTCCTACGGAACTGTGAATGCTGTGTAAAATATTGGTTTATTGTTTGATCGTAAAGGATTCGTATATATTTTTCTTGACTATATTTTAAAACTACATTACCTATGAATTGATATCTCTTTGTTTATAAATAATTTTTTGACAGTTACGTGTACTTGTAGTGAATAATTATAAATGTCTCATATCTTATTTCACTTTATGAACACATTTATTTTTCTCATTGTGTAATTTTTCGTTTGATGTATATGCCTTTATGACGTCTTTTATAGCATCGTATTCAAGGCTAGTGGATCAGGAATCCGCTAAATTGCGAAGTTTTACCGATCTTTGTTGTCGGAGACCGTTTCGGTGGGTACCACCGCAGCATCCTATTTCTGCCACCAAATAACAGTGCAAACATTAAAGCGTTCAGATTTTAAGATTGCCGTAGCAAGTGAAATTATTGGGGTAACATATGTCTCAAAACGAATTACAAAATGTGATATAGTGTACTCGTATGTCACACTAACTAGTGTCACTTTGGTAAGTTACTAATAATAAAGTTGCATTTAATTAAGATAAATACATAAGAAGATACATGTTTAAACGACGTTTATATTTAAAATGCAATAACAATGGTTAATTAAGCGCGCTAATTAATTTATGTTTCAGAAACTATAAACAAGATGTGGCTCCAAGTTTTACTCTTCCTGGCAAATATATTAAGACGGCAAATCAAATGCTCGTAAATTTTGCTAGAGTACCAAAATAACCGCCGCTAGCGACGGAGTGCGTATGTTATAATAGAAACTTTAGATGCGCATAAAATAATAATTAATTTGAAAGAAGACCACTGGCACATGTCCATAAAAAAAAATTGAGTATCTATCCCACTTGCTGCATGATACCGTACTTTCTTAACTATGGTTTATAATTGTATTTACTAATTATTTAAAAATATATTGTTCTTTATTAAAGGAATATTTTAGACAAATCTCAAGTCTAATTATATTTTACGGTCAGCAAAGCGGGAGAGGAATAGCTAGTTTTGTTATAAAAGTAAGTTCTAATGAAGTCATATTAGCTCGCGGATACTGGATCCGCGAGCTCTGAGTCAGATGTAGCTACTATGGTTGTCAAAGTAACTAGCGGCGCAAACTTCATTATAAAAAAAATTAAGTCATAATTTATTTTGGTCATAAAATGGACAGCACAATACTTTTATTACTCAAGGCGACGTAAAACGCATTTTTGAATAAATGAGAAATGAAATATATTAGGTCCTTATACATGAAATTAGCATTTTGCCGTATTGACCACTTTGATCTGAAATATCTCCTCTTTGAGTAAGAATTCCAAATTCAAATTTATAAATTCATTGAGCTGGTACATTTGAATTTTGAAAACAGTCATTCATTTGTTTTCTCCTCAATAATTTTTTCTTAAGAGTCGTTTATTACCGCACATTGGAAACCATGAAATATTGGTATAGTTAGGAGTATGAGTTTTACCGTGGCACCAGTGCTGTAGAAACAGCTCGAAGGATTAATGATGTTTATGGCGCTGGTGTCATAAAAGAAAGCACGGTAAGTTTTTGGTTTCAATGATTTCGTTCTGGAAATTTTGACTTTCAGAACCAGCCCCGTGGACGGCTGGAGACCAAAGTGGAAAATAAAGAATTAAAGGCTATTGTGGAAGCGGATCCATCACAAAGCACTTCAGAGATACCTGCAGGTTTCGGAGTAAATGACAAAACTGTATTAATCCACTTGAAGCAAATCGGGAAAGTGAAAAACTTGAACGATGGGTACGTCATAAATTGAATGAATCGAACTTGCAAACACGCGTCGACTGCTGTGTTACTTTTCGCAACCGACACAATAATGCAGGGATTTTAAATCGAATCATTACTTGTGATGAAAAGTGGATACTGTGCGATAATCGGAAGCGTTTATTGCAATGGTTAAACCCTGGAGACCCAGCCAAATCCGGCCCTAAACCAACATTGATTCAGAAAAAGTTATTTGCGAGTGTTTGGTGGACTAGCGTCGGTGTCGTTCACTACAGCTTTCTAAAATCTGGTCAAACGATTACGGCTGATATCTATTGTCAGCAACTGCAAACCATGAAGGAAGAACTAGTTGCTAAACAACCGAGATTGGTCAATCGCTCTAGGCTACTGCTGCTTTACAACAACGCAACACAAACACTGCACAACAAACAACCACTAAGTTAGATGGGCTACAATTGGAATTTCTGCGACATCCACCGTACTCCCCGGACCTTGCCCCAACAGATTACCATTTCGCCTTCAAAGAGTTTATTGATTATCGCCCCCATGATATTTTTAGTAAAAGGAACTAACTACCTATGAGATAGCAAAAGTGCATAGATAACAATGGTACATACTTTGATTAATTAAATATATTTTATAAAAAAAATTACTTTACATTCCTCCCGTACAAAACGCCAATTTCATATGTAAGTATCTAATATTAACCTGAAAACCCACAATGTTGTGCATGAAACTGAAAACCGGAAACTATTTGCTATAAATCGATCGATTTAAACTTACGATTGTTATATTGCAGATTCGATGTAAAAACTAGGTTATTATACCGATTTAAATATTTTTTCAATGAAGCAATATACAAGTCAACGGTTTACTCTATTGGCTTGTTTATCGTTTCATTGAATAAAGAACGGAATGTGGTGTACATAAAAGATAATTTTAAGACAGCAATAAAATATTTTGACCATTAAACAAAACAAAGCTCTCAGATTTTCTATTTATACACTGGCGAGCAGTCAAATGGTACCTGAATTTGTAAATTCCAATAAATAATACATATAATAAAAGCTTGACCATCGACAGAGATGTATCGCATAAGTTTATTGTTGGTTCCCATTTTAAACAAACATACGCGTTTTTTGATATTACAAAGTAAGTTATTGGACCGTCATACTGGTCTAGTTAATTTGATAAATGTTATACCTTTCTAAAACGAGATTCTACTTATGATGTTTATAAAGCATCATCCAACACATTGCCCGAGATATAAAATTTTAAGGCTCATTATCTTAATAACTTCATCAGTCTATACTGTTGATAAAGTTTAAAAGTTGTCAGGATCGTATCATGATTTTTTTGTATTTGTTTGCGTTTAAAATAGCTACTTAAATATTGATGTAATTGTACATATTTAAATCTAAGACAGGACAATTCGGAAGCGCGTTAGTAGCTTTAAGCTGAATTTGCGAAGATTGATAACATCAAGACCAATGTTAAAACAGTATAAAAATAAACTACAGATAGACATTAGCAGTAGCATTTAGCTTTGAAATGTTTTACGTGCGTCAATGTGTAAAATTCCAACAGCAAAATAAGCCTGGTACAGTAATTAAATTATAATCAAACGAACATTTCTCAAACATGCTCTGCTTTTCTTAAAAGATTATATAAATATGAAATTACTATTTTATGTCAATGAAATAGTAACGATTTATTCTGGCAAATACAAATTTCGGTTTTTTTATCTTTGAATTTTTATATAATAAAAATTCACCAAAACAGTTTGAGGTCCAATTCCTTCTTTCTGTACGCTGTCAAATATTAGGTCCTTACATATGAAATCGGCGTTTTGTACGGGAGGAATATAAAGTAATTTTTTTTTGTAAAATATATTTAATTAATCAAAGTATGCACCGTTGTTATCTATGCACTCTTGCCATCTCATAGGTAGTTCATTGATCCCTTTACTAAAAAAAACATGGGGCGAGAATCAATAAACTCTTTGAAGGCGGTTTGGACTGCCGCATAGGAGTTGAATTTTTTTCCTTGTAAGAAGTTGTCCAAATTTCGGAAAAAATGGTAATCTGTTGGAGTAAGGTCCGGGTAGTACGGTAGTTGTCGCAGACATTCCAATTGTAGTTCATCTAACTTAGTGGTTGTTTGTTATGCAGTGTGTGGTCTTGCGTTGTTGTGAAATAGCAATGGCCTAGAGCGATTAATCAATCTCGGTTGTTTAGCAGCTAGGTCTTCCTTCATGGTTTGCAGTTGCTGACAATAGATATCGGCCATAATCGTTTGACCAGATTTTAGAAAGCTGTAGTGAACGACACCGACACTAGTCCACCAAACAGTCACAAGTAAATTTTTTCCGAGTCAATTTTCGTTTAGAGCAGGATTTGGTTGGGTCTCCAAGGTTCAGTCATTGCAACGAGCGCTTCCGATTATCGTACAGTATCCACTTTTCATCACAAGTAATGATTCAATTTAAAATCCCTTCATTATTGTGTCGGTTGAGCAAAGTAACACAGCAGTCGACGCGTGTTTGCAAGTTCGATTGACTCAATTCATGAGGTACCCATCGTTCAAGTTTTTTTACTTTCTCGATTCGCTTCAAGTAGATAAATACAGTTTTGTCACTTATCCCTAAGCTTGCAGCTATCTCTGAAGTGCTTTGTGATGGATCCGTTTCCAAAATAACCTCTAATTCTTCATTTTCCACTTTGGTCTCCGGCAGTCCACGGGGTTCGGTCTGAAGGTCGAAATTTCCAGAACGAAAACGTTGAAACCAAAAACGTATCGTGCTTTCTTTTGCGACACCAGCGCCGTACACATCATTAATTCTTCAAGCTGTTTCTGCAGCACTGGTGCCACGGTAAAACTCGTACTCGTAAATATACCATATTTCATGTTTTCCATTGTGCGGTAATAAGCGACGCCAAAGAAGAAAATAATGAGGAGAAAACAAATGGATGGTGTTCAAAACTCAAATGTACCAGCGAAATGAATTTATAAATTTGAATTTGGAATTCTTAACCAAAGAGGAGATATTTCAGATCAAAGTGGTCAGTACGACAAAACGCTAATTTCATATGTAAGGACCTAATATTATACAATAAACTATGTGATGTATCAGACCAAAAATATCGTTATACTAGATATACATTTTTATGTACATTTACCTTGAATGTAAAATTAGATAGAGTTCGATAAAAGCAAGTTCTATACGCTCGTGTAGTTTTAGTATTAATACAGGTACACCAACCATTTATTATAGATTTATTTATTTTACAACCTCCATTTATTTAAAATATTAAAACGCTTTAAGCGTAGACAAGCCTATTTCATACAGATTTTTGTTTGTGCATAATTAGTGATTTCATTTGGTTTAAGTTTACATTATTGAAATAAAATTAATAAGCTTTTTGCATATACAAACCAGCTTAAAATACTTATTTGGCAGAGATAGATTTTTTGTAAATAAATTATACAGACAACCTTGTTGTTGCGTTCAAGGTAAAACAAATTATGTACTAAAGTTACTGCTAAGAAGTAAAACAGTTTAACGTAAAGAATTTCTTTATAAATACTCTTTTATTGTTTAATACGCCTTCGCATATGCTAGGTAGTTATTAAGTTTATTTCTAACGGACATTAATCGTAAAAAAGCTTATGATAGTTAAATTACATTTTGATAGCTAATCGGCACTTGTTAGTCATTATTATTTGGCATTAAAATTTTATAGACACTAAACGGAATTAGTTTTGTTTTGTATGTATAAAAAAGATCATTTGTATTTCACGAAGCGACGAAAGGAGTAAGGCGTATTCCTAACAGTGGTACGCCTGCCCATATAAATGTAACTCTAGTTGAGATAATATACAGTACACCATATTGTGCTCGTCGCCTTGAGGCACAATAGGTTAACTATCGTTACCTAAGTAATTTCACTGTCTACTAATAACATAATAACTTTTGCGGACTAGTGTTCAGCAGTTTTAAAAAACTTTTTAGGCAATTTTTTTAATTTTCTCAAGAAGCAGGCATTATCGACTTCTATTTCACTGACATGTGCATCAGTTCGGAGAACGTTTTAAAACGTTTTTAAATGATGTAGTTTATTCTGGCAGTCGGCACCAACTTCCCAGGTGACTTCTATATGATATAAATAAGACACGAACATTTTAATGAATGGTTTGTTTTAATAACCCCCTTTTTTCGTATAATTTTAGGAAACACGAAGCTTTTCTCTGGGTTAATAATGTCTTCGAATGAGAAGTCTCCATCTTTTAAGCTGTTTCTCTGATTTGCGGTGTTTGGCAGTCATACACCGTATTTCGATTTGGGGCGAAAAACTTTAAATTTAAAAAAAAATATTTCTAAGAACATAATTTGAAAAAAGAATTAATCCTTAATATCTTTTACATATAACAATAACTTAAATCTACAGCTAAAACTCTTTTTCATAATCACCTTTTTAAGTTATAAAAACTATTTTCTGGCATTGCAAAAATTATTTTATTAAATAACTTGTTTTTATAATGTAATATCAATATAAAAAGTAAAGAAAAAATTTAAAGCTCTAATTTTATACTATCTCGCATTTTAGTTACACTACGAGTATTATAACTTTGGAGAAGGTTGGCATTACGCCTAAGAGTGGTTAGTTATTACGTTTTTTTAATGGCGTTTTTAATTACTTATTAATAAAAATTACTTTCAACTGGTTGCTCTTCTGTGTTTTTTAACTAAGATGTAAAATTATTAAACTCATAGGTTCACCAAAGTAATATATATAGGAATTATTACTAAGTTATAAGTAGCAGACAAGAATATGATATATATGTATATGATTCCAATATGTATATATCACAATGTAAACTTTTTTTTTAAACCTTTAATGTTTTTTTAAATATTACATGTATTTTTGGGAATGAAATTCAAGCAACTATACACTGCGATATAGCAAAAGTAAAGGTACCGAGGTTTTTTTTCGATTGTTTTTATTAAATTCTTGATCTTTTTGGATTAACAGCCGGCAACAAGTAAGAGTCAGTAGTGGTAGAAAATAGGCTATGAAGTAAGTTAACTGATCTCCGATTGCTATGAAGTAATATAAATTTATTATGGTTTTTTATGCAAGTTTTTTACGTATGTTTATCGGCTTATCAAAATTTATTATAAAGGACTGTAAACTATTAGAATATAAGTCAAAGATTTTAAAGTTACGTTGCGGATATCTTTTCATAATAAAAATTGATATCCCTATTTTACAATGTTTACACTTAATTGCGAAACTTCGGGAGGGTGTTACGGCAGATTACAAATAGGTGAGCTTTCCAATAGACAGTTTCCCGCTTGCTCGAAATAAAACAATGTAAGCTTTCAGTAGTGGCCATGATTATAAATAGAGCGAGTACGGACGGTGACGTGTCCTTGGCGGCGACTGGTGCGTTTGTGCCCGAAATATTATGTCATTAGCAACCAACGATGTTGCTGAGAGAAGATGACCGTCCTCGCATTATGATAGTACCAACGTATATACTACCACGAACGATGAATTTAATGGCCGCAATTCAATATCTAGAGGTGACATCCTAAAGTTATAACGAAATAATGTAAAATCATTTTATGAGTACAATATAAAATGAACATTTGGTCTCTTTTAGAATAAGATCAGGCATCTTTTAGAATATTATCTGTGGAATCCCTAATAAAACCTATTAAAACCAAATGCATGTAAATGAAATTAATAGATCAAAATTAAGGCCGTTTTAGAAGTACAATGCCACGATGTTAAAGTTAAAACCCTAATCTAATAAATTATTGCGTGAAACGTTAAAGAAGTTTAAATAAGCAATTGTTTGATCGTTACCCTATTGATGTAGACGTAAACAAGTGGAGTATACGTCCGTAGTATTAGTAATTATTTGGACAAATGTACAGTATATGACGAGTGTGACTGATAGTGGTAGAGTTAAATAAAGTTGATCGAAGATAATATTCAATGTTAGTAAATCAATCACATAACGAATTCTTGAGCGCGCCTCGGTTTTTCACTTTTTATTATTGATCTATAAATGGGTTTGGCAATATGGCGGCGAACGTTCAGGGACCTCCAAAGATACGGAATCCAACATGAACAGTCCACCTGTCCCTCATCTATAAGTTGGCCTGTCGCAACACGACACATCTGCTGCCCATGTAGTGATGTATGCTCAGTGTTTGGCAGTGATCACGCGGAAAATATGGCTACAAGTTGAAATAATATAAATAAAAATATTACAATCACTTTTGTTCCACATAATACTTTTTGTTTCACAACTATGAACGAAAAAAGAAAGGTTTGCATTGACAGAAAACTATCTATTTATTTTATTCATTGTAGAAATTCTATTTTTTGTGCTTTGATTTCCGGTTGATTTAATTACCTTATGGATAATTTATTTTCTTTTGGGAATATTAACAAAAAAATATAATAATGTTTTCGAATTATCATTGTCAGAATATACAACAGGAAATAAAGGTCAAATGGTTAAAAAATTATTGAGAACTGTATATAAAAGTGAAGAAATAAAAATCAAACAGGACCAGGTAAGAGCATGATTCTTTTAACTAGGTGTCTTTAAAATAGATATAATCCGTCAAAAAACTCAAGGTTGTGTTATTTGCGGACATAGGGCGAGTTATGCCAGAAGCGGCATGGTCATTGTCGCACGTTGGTGATGCGGTGTCAGGCCTCAGACGCGTGCGGCGACCAATATAAACCGACGTCCGCCCGCACAACTCCACTCGACGCCCGCTCCGTCACCTTAAATTATTCTTAATATATTTTTTTTATAAAATATTAAAACGCTTTTTTTTTCGTAATATGTACGTTAGATTATATTATACGTGTCTGAGTACAGAGCTCAAGTAAAATGACTATCTGTTCGAAGACGTCAAGATATGTATATTCTATCTTTTTATTACTTTTTTTTTTCTACTACGAAGTGACGGGATGAACGGGACGTTCACCTGATGGTAAGTAATAAGACCGCCAATAACAATGTGGCGCTAGTTAGCCTGTTCGACCACATTGCGCTCGTCGCCTTGACAAGATAGACGATAAGATGTTGAGTCTTGTTACCCCAGTAATTTCACTAGCTCTGAGGAGGATATTTGCTGGACGTGGTCTCCGATAATTGAAATAGTACTCATAAGGCTGGTAGGGTCTGCATAAAGCATACCCCAGGACGAGCTATCCCAGCATAGCGTTAGCGAGGTTGCGGTTGTGTTTCGAACGGACACCCCGTGATTTCTCCAAACTGAAATGTTCTTATTCGTAATATCCGCGCCTGTCACTCCGTAGTTGTCCTTGGTTGTGTAAAGGGCTTTTATCTTAATCTATAGTTGCCTATTCTATTCTATTGTTATGTATGTAACTATATATATTGTAAATTTTTATACATTTTCTTTTTTCCCTTGTAATGTACACCTACAGTTGTTATTATAATTGTTTATACTATGCCAGGGCTTGCTCGAAGAGAACTCTTTAGAGGGGTAAGCTCGCCTGTGTTCAATACGTCTTAACATATACACATGTACATATGTTTGTAAGTTTCACTGTATGTGTATATTAAATGAAATGAAAAAATATAACTGAGCAAAGGCCTTTTCAAAGATCTCTACACCGATCGGTTTGGCAGTGCCCGCATCTATCGGCTTCCCGCAACCTTCACCTGATCATCGATCCACTCTGTAGGGGACATACAGTTAAAACCATCGCCTATTTGTTATTCTAATTTTATTTAATATTGCATTCAATACAACTAACAATGCATAATGATGCGTTTCCAATATTTATATTACATTTTGTTTCATGCTTCATTAGACTATTACAATTTGTATGTTTCGTTGCAAAATAATAAAATTTCGTTAAAAATGTCTTTATTCCTCCACTTTATTTTCCTTTCCAATCATCATTATAGTGTTATTTTTCATTCTTTTAATTTATAAATTATTATATTTTTGGAACATCCGTGTAAGAGTTCGTGTCAGTGTTATGGTATCATAACAAGTCGTAACAAAAGCAAAATTATATTTACAACGTTTTAAATTCTCACACCATTGTATTTAAATTGAAAAACGAGATAACAGGCAGAGCTTTGTTATATTTTGAATTAATAATCATCGTGATCAGCTTATCTTGGTCCACTGCTGAATAATAGCACCGTGTCTTATATAACACAAATATTGAAGAAATACGACTATTGGAACAAAGAAAGGTATGTATAGATATAAAAAAATCTGTGTAACATCTGTACAAGAAAAACATGTTATAATAAAAAAATATTTATTGCTTTAGTCTGTTCTTTCCGTATAGTTTTAAACCGGTGCTCGTGCGTAAAAGCGTAATCGAATTTTATTGAAATTTTTAAGTGTAATCTGTGAAAATACGAATAGAGCTAACCAACGTTATAGAAACCAATAAAACAATAGCTCGATATCAATGCGTGCCGGTGATAAAAATCGACGTCAGTCACATGCTATATTGGAACAGTCCGACCCACGCGGCAGCCAAATCAAAATATACTTGACGAAGACGTTGCCAAAGAAATTATATAAAGTAGATTTTTGAACAACCGTTGCGCGGGTAAACAATAGGCCTAAGCGATGTATTCAGTTACCTCGATTGTCCCTTGTAACCATTTTATCGTTATTCAATAACATAAAGAAAAATATAGTTTTAAGAAATTTATAAACAAGTCATAATAAAAAGTATTCATAGAAGTATGAGGTTCACCACCTTTTAATATGATTAAAATGTTGTCAACACCGAGAAGCCGTATTCTGTAAGGGAATGTGAAAATAACAAATTCTATCACACGCTACATGACAGATTTTCAGCATAGAGTTTCTCGAAAAAAGTCTTCTGCTTTCCTTCCTATAGTGGAAAGTTGAAACGAAGTATTGTTGATGTTTATTATTCGGTTTACGTTATGCGATATAACTTGAAGGTTAATATGAATATTACTAGAGCAAAAATTAAGGCTTTTGGGCTAGTATTTCTAAAAGATCATGTTAATTGTAATAAAATCTTAATGTTTAACATAAGTTTTCACGCAATGGCGGAAAAGAAGTATTGTTACTACTACTACTATTAACGCATAAAATAATTTTAACGACTATTTTTATGAAGGTATGTCGCGTAAAAATGAAATAATAGAATTTAGTGCTTCAATGAGAATAGAGCATCGACAGATTATCGCTCTGATCTCTGAAGAAACAATTTGCAGAAACGTCTGCTGATATTTAAAGTATTAAGGTACCCCTATCGCCTGACCTATTTACTACTGTTTGTTTATTTTTATGTAGGTGTAAATAAGACAATTAGATTACTTTTTTATATTTGACGGAGCGACGAGACGAACGTCTAGTAAACTACATTGTGTTTGACGTCTTGAAACGTAAGATTTTCAAGCATCGCTACGAACGTAATGTCACTAGCTGCAACATCTATTAAACCGAGACACGTTAACATTTGCACACTACTGTTTCGCAGAAAAAAAGTTTGTGTTCAAATAATAAATGTTTTTATTCGTTTAGAGGTATAAGGGGCCCTGCACAACAATTCACGGGACCAAGGCCAACCTCACCTGCTTGTGGTGCACTCTGCTAATCAATAAACGAGACTCTGGCTCCCACCAATCCGCATTGGATCAACGTGATGGGAAATGGTCCAAATCCCTCATATAAACCCCTACAAACGATGGCTCCTTGTGCCCGGCGTTGCTGGAGGTTATACTGACTGCAGCGCAGCAACGATCGATGTGGAGATATTTGGGGAAGGCCTATGTCCAGTAGTGGATGTCTATCGGCTGATATGATGATGATTCGTCTAAATAACACACCTATTTCAGAATGATTTTACTCCGTAGCAATAAATGCAGTAATTTTTATAATTTTAACAATGAGCAGAAGAGAAAGTAGTTTTGTTTTATTTCACGAAGCGGCGAGACGAGTGAACCGTTTACCTCATAGTAAGTGATACGACCCCCATAAAAACGTAGCGGTATTTGGATGATATCTACAGCACCATATTGTGCTTGACGCTTAGTGACATAAGATATTAAGTCTCTTTACCCCAGTAATTACACTAGCTACAGCGCCCTTCAGACCGGAACACATTAATGTTTGCACAATACTGTTAGGTGACAGAAGGCGTTGTATTTGTCTAGACGGTCTCTGGCAGCAGACCTTTTTTTATCGCGGGAATAATCTTCTTAAAAAATACCATGCTTCTAGGGAGAAGTCGAGGTTATGTGGGGCTTCTACCAACTAAAACCCCCTCGGTGGTCTCCCTCAGTGCATTAAGAGAGGCTCCGGGATCTGCTACAGAACGCACCGGTGCCCCCCAGCACTCTGGCTAAAGTATCCCACAGAAGGACAATCCCTCTTTAGCACCCACGCTGTGCTATGGCATATACAAGACCACCATGCATTTGTCGTCCTCCTTAGTCTCGCTTATTGAGCTCTGAGGGCCCCCACTCTCAAGGCTCACGAACCCGAGAATCCTTTTAGTCGCCTTGTACGACAGGCAGGGAATACCTTAGTTTTATTTTTAATAGCCCGAGACTACAGGGTTGGCAGCAGAGACCTACCACTTTAATGGTGCATGAAATCTTGTTTTATAAGAACTTTTCTTACAATATGTTTATATCAATTCATTACCGTTTTCAAATGTTAAATAAAATCTTTAAGAGAAAGTTTAAGTCGTAATTATAAAATTATGTTCCGGACGTAGTTGAGGTTTATAGTTGTGTGGAAACAATAAATGTACCGCGTTTAATATACTATTTCTATCGGTGTGCACCAATTACATTGTTTTTAACGATGCGTACATTAAATTTATTACTCGGTACATATGCGTGTTAAATGATTTTCTCAACGGTGGACGCCATTGGGCATATTCCAGATGTCACGGCTATTTTATAACATCATTACGGAGAGTATGTTTTACTGCTAACAAAATAGGTATTGAAACAACACGTGTAACATATGATTTCTACTAAGTAGAAACACCTGTATCTTATCAATACAAAATAATTCGTTTATCCTGGTTCATTACATATAATTCACTGTTGCCCAGATCATCTAGATAGGTTCTACCGAAGCGCCTATTTCTGCCACCAAACAGTAGTGTGCAAAGATTAATGTATTTCGGTTTAGAAGAGGTTATAGCTAGTGAAACTACTAGGACACTTATGATTTACCATCTTATGTCTGAAGGTAACGAGTATAGAATGAATGAATTTTTTTCATCCTAATTCCATTAACCTGGATCTACGAGCCCAGCCCTGAGCTGTAAGGGCCTCGCCCCAAACGCTCAACATCAACGGAGAATAGAGAATTGATCTAATCATAATACAATAGTATGGATGGGCGTATTACTTATCATTAGTTGGACGTCATGTTCATGTTGTCAAATAAAGAAAAAAAAATGGTTTATAAACCATTTAGTGCAGTATAAACATTCTAAGCAATGTCATGTAAATTTTTATATCGTATGAAATTTCATTTATATTCTCACGTGCCTCACTGATACCGTACTATTGGTAAAAGTATTTTCCTAGACAGCGAAAATAACTTATGAAAATATTTGAATTATGAAATAGCGAATAGAAAACGTGAAACAATTTTCAAACAAAGTCAAGGTACTGTTAGATAAATATAGTCTAAAATTAACACGTTTCGTACCGTAAATCATGGTATCAAACTGACAATCTGAAGTGTGGAGTGATGCCGATTTAGTGTTGCATAAAATCCATTTGCGTTGGAATGGTATCAATTGCGTTTAATAACCGAGCTGAGGCGAGTCCACTTTGCTTATGCAGAGCCCTCGTCCCCGGTGAGACGGGAAAACATTATGATATTTATGATTTATGGTGATTTACCGTACGTACTCGGAACAGACCCAATCCAGCGACCGCGCAATTTCCTCATGATTACTTCATTACATGCACTTCAGTGAATGAAACAGCCTTGTGCTCTTGTACTAGTAGTTTACAAGTCGCATACGCCGCGAATAAACAGCCTTTCAGTTCAAATAGCGTCCGTGTTACTAACTCATTGTTTGGCCGACGTCAATGAATGGTAATACTTACGTGAATTTTATCTTTCGAGCACCGTTGACTGATTGATTGCGTTATATTCGTAAATTTCGCCTTTGAAGCGGTCTTTTTTAGATACCGTAGTCTATCGGTTTTAGGTTTCAGTACAGGAAGTAAATCATTGTTAACCTTCAATTTTTTAAAGCGAAATGTGAAAATATTTTATAGCTCCTTGTTACTATTGATACTAAAGCTATCACAGGATATAGAGTTAAGGAGTTGTATGTAGTACTTAAACTGTTTCCGTAGTATTTTCTCATATTATGTTAAAAGAAAGTCAATATAAAAAATATAAAAAGCCTTCTGAATGTTTCCAATGCCGAGACTCAGTGCCTCCTATGAATAGAAGAATTAAGGACAGTCATCCATTACGCTGACCAAGTACAGGTTGGTGAACATCGCATTCTCTAAAGCTCTTGAAACATTTCGGTTTCGTCATGCTGTTTTCGTCCACCGTAAGATCAAACTTGATGGAGATGGAATCCATGCCTTTTCGAGAGGTAATTCACTTCGAATATGTATACTAATATTACAACTTTGACCTGTATAAAGCTCAGGTCCGATCGTCTGCCGAGTACCGTTGTCATATTGGGCAGGTGCCGCCAATTACTTACTTTGGACTCGATTGAAAGGCGCGCTATGAGAATAGTCGGTAACCAGGAGTTCTTAAGTTCAAAACTGGATAGCCAAGCTTACCCATGTAAGGTATGCTCAAAAATTATATGCTTTAATATCGCCACTTTTACCATCAGACGTATAGAGGCACGGCATACATTTATTCCTTTGTTGTCTGCGCATTAGGATAAAGCGTTTAGTGCAGTGATAGTCTGGTTTTGTCAGTATTCCTGTCTAGGTACGACGTGGGAGTCTTCAAAAGAAGAGTAATGAACAGGTTTCTACTAGACTAGTGCGCTTTACCATCTAGATAACATCTCCGCTTTCCATCAAGTGTCCCATCCAACAAGTTCCATCGTAGTGAAGCACTAGACTATAAATTTCTGATATAAAAAAATAAAAAAAAGGAATATATTTATTTAACAATATTTATTGACTTAATTTAATGAGGTGTTTTGATTATAATTTATTTTACTGCTTACAGAAATATACACATTAAACCTATTGGTTATTTTTTGGGCTGTAGTAAGTATTGATTTAGTAGTTATTGAAAATCGGCCTTTAGGCGTATATTTATTGTTTAACTCTTTTATGTATCAGCACCAACAATAGGCCACCGGTGATCAAAGCGCCACTCCTGAAACATTAATGGCTAGTTAAAGTAAAATTAAGAGGTTTAAGTCAAACATTATATAGTATTTGGCCGCCCAGCTGGCACTAAAGATTAAAACGTAGCACTATAAAAGTCAAGTACAGCTGGGAAGCGGTGGCACAAATCTATCGATTACGCTCAGATCTAGGTGAGTACGTGTATAGCCGTGATAGGGTAGTTTTAAAATGCGTTCGAAAAGGCACAAATTCGATCCTCGTTGAGCGTGAAGCGTGCTTTACTGGTAATAGGTCTCCGTTGCCCGAGACCGTCTAGGTAGTTACTACCGCACCCCCTATTACTGTTGTCAAACACGATGGTTTGAAAGGCGCTGTACCTAGTGTAATTACTGAGGTAACGAGATTAAACCTCGTCGTTATGAGCGGATTTACCATCAAGTGAACGTCTCGCTCATCTTGTCGCCTTCTCGGAAATAAAATAATTTAAGATATGATGAAGCAAAACACGGTGGAACAATTGACATGTTCCAAAAAGAACAGCTGTCGTGGATGTGTGACATTCATTAATCGGCATTTAGGCTTTTTTCGTGTGAATATGCCCATAGTCCCAATAGTGGGTATGACAAGACGTTTAAGAATTTTTATATTTGGACTTTCAGCGAAAATCTTTATTAACTCAATGTAGTTCGTCCCTTTTTATTTTTGCCTTTGTAGCTTAGAGGTTTACCGCTTGCATTGTAATACACAGGTTCACGGATCGGTTCTAACACCACCTATAGGTGTTTGAGTTTGGATGGTGATGACATTTCAAACCCTTTGTCTTGGTTCTTCTTATCAACCACATTGGTGAGGATAAAGCTCCCTCAAGAATCTTCATTGAAAAGGAAGATTTTGTCTTACTGTTACCCACAAATTGTTAACCTGCCGCCATAACAGCACGGTTGTGTTCTGGTCTTTATCTTATGAAAGCCAATTTTCTAGGCGAATACGCTTCACCATCTACTGTCTTATTGTCACTTAATATGACATGAATTTAAAGTCAAATGTTAGCCTATCGTTTATGAGAAAATAGCCCTAAAACTTTATTTAAACATTTATAAAGATGGTGAAATCATGATTTTATAATATACCAAGTTTGAGTCTTTGTTTTTAAGTTGTTTTTGTAATTATTTATGCTTCGTTTATATTCAATATTAATAAAAAGTAATGAGCGACAGATGCGAAATTGATGTCATTGTTTTCCATCACAAGTTATTGTTGCTTTAATGCAGTCGAAGTAATATATTGTATTATTTTATGATGATATGCTAATTGGAAATTATTTTAATATACAAGATATTAACTTTTACTGGTGGGAGGTCTCTGCTGCCGGAGACCGTCTAAGTAGGTAGCACCAAAGCGTTTATTGCGGCCGCCAAACAGTGATGTGCAAACATCACTATGATCCTGTATGAAAAGCGTTGTAGCTATTAAAATTACCGAGGTAACGAGACTTAACATTTTGTGTCTCAGGGCGACGAGCGCAATGTGGTGCAGTGTACCATCGTAATTAGTGTATCTTTGTTATGGGTAAGCGGGTCACTTATCATCAGATGAATTGTCTCTATAATAAAAAAATAAAAAATAAAGTAACTACCTCCTTGTTGTTTATCCTGCTAGGAATTGCAAGTCTAACGATATTTTCCTTTAACGGATGCTGCTTAGATTGGATGAAACTCGTGCCTTTTCGAGACGCAAGGCGCCTACGACCGCCTTTTGAATCAAATTGAGCTATCAAGGAAGTATTTATTTATTAATTATTTCAATACACGATTATAAACGTTACGTGAAACAAGGGATAAATTGTATAATTAGAACTGTGCCAAACGCAAATGCAATACTGTCCCTGTAAATTTCCACCTGCCAAAATAAATTTCTATAATAAGACCATACCAGATTGCGAAGCGACCCGCCGGGGAATGTCTATACGGTTTATACATCGTTATCCTGTAATCCCTGTTTTCGCGGAATATTTTCAGGATTTTGTCAGCTCTGAAAAAAAAAATACTCAACATGATTGTTATTTCGAGATTTCTTTTACCCTGAAAATATTTCGGTAACTTAATTTGATATGAACCTAGAGAAGTATTTCAGTGTATTAATATGTTTAATATTATATTTCGTGAAACAAATCTCAATTTTTTTTTACATTTGCTATATTGAATTTAAATGTACAGTTTATCGAAACATGTCTTTTACGTGCCAATTCTGAAATCTTTGGCTATGTGTCTATGAATATGTTGCAGAAATCACAGTAATTCGTAATTAGAGCAAATTAATTTAGTTTATACATTTATAATTTTTGTCAATTCTATTTATTCATGTTACTTTTAGTAAATATACTTAAGTCCGGAGCCGCATTATCGTGTTACGTTGGACTTACATGTGATGCGAGCCAGCCGCGACAAGCACCGCGCGGCTGCCGTGAGGCCTCACGTCGGCGGCACCGAGGCCCGCCATCTCGCACGCCACCTGCACCGTCCGGGACAAATATAACCGAGCCACCCCTCAACTAACAATGCCATCGCAGACTCTATCTATAAACGAGCAGACATCTCCACATCACTCGCCACGCCGATGACATACGCTCCGTTTACTTATTTATATCTCAACCTTAAATCAACCTTGACAGTGGCATGAAAAATGACTGCCCCGCGCCGTCCCAGTAATCAAACACCCGGTAGCGTTTTAAAAACGAAACCCGGAGCTAAAATAAAAGTTCTTTCCGTGTGACACTTGGGCATTATCAATCTGTTTTAACTAGCAACGGGGAAATATGCGAGCCGGTATGCGTGTGTGGGTGTTTGTGTGTCTGTATGTGTGTGTACGCTTGTGTGCATCGGATTCGGAGCTGGCTTCGCGCCAAATGTCAGCCAGCTCTCAAACGCGCCGGCCCGTCAAACACAGTGTCGGCGCGCTGTTAAAAATCCGTTCGCGATCCAAACAGTGCAGGCGTGAAAAAATAAAAAAAAATATAATTCTCCCTTTTTTCTTTCTCTTTATTCCCATATAGCACGTTATTTCTATTTTTATAAATTATATTACCATGAAGAGTAGTTATTTGATTTTAGGCGCGGAAAATGTGCGTATTTATAACTATTCAAACGTATGTAATTGGTTTGCTATATAAAACAGGTATAGGGACTGATACTCGATTTTAATTTTCACCCGTGGCGTGGATGGGGAAGCGTATTCACACAGAATACTCTGGCTTTTTTATGATGATTACCGGAATACAGCAATGCAGCTATGGGAGCAGCTTTACGAAACAATGGTGGTAGTTGATGGTTCGCAAAAGACCATACCATCACGCAAACTATATATCTTTTAGCACCGGAACCGAATCAGAGATCCGTATGTTATTCGGCAAGCAATCTTTCTATCTGCATATTATGCTTTGTGACAGGCAGTGTTTAGAACAAATGTTGATATCTACACAAAAAAAAAAATTGCGCCAAGTTGGAAAGCGCGCGCTAGATGCCACTCTGGCCAGGGTGACAATTATTACTACCATAACCGTTCCCCAGCATACGGTCGCTAAATTTGGCGCCGGCTGTCGACACAGCGCACGAGTGGGAACGCGTACACACCGACGTTACAACGAAAATAGTATCGTCTCGGGCTCCTGATGCAACGTCTTTATCCTGCCAGGTTCGGCGTAAACTTTGTGATAGTTATTGGCCAATATGTTACGCCAAGGTTGAACGGATAACGTCGGCCGATACGTTCGCTTGCACTATTATTAGGTGCTCGCCGGGGGAATTAATATGATATCTGGAAACCATCTCCATTATACATGGTAAAATAATTGCAGCGCACCTTTTCCGCATTTATAATTCGCTCCTTTAGTGACTTCACGTATAACACGCCGGGACGGTGTGTAGGTGGGTCGCTGCCAACGAGGTTCTGAAATATAATATAACAAACTATTTTAATCTTTCATACTCATTGTTAAATAAATAATACCATATATTTACATTACTACGTGATTAGTACTCTCTCGTTAAAGATTTATTTTATTTAATGATATTATATCAATATTCAAATCAAAAATATTTTCTTATTATTTAAGCGTAGTATATTATGGTAAAAAAAAAATTGTTCATTGATAATCGTAATGTGTTTGATTACATAGCTGCACTTTATTATCATATTAAAAAAATAATAACAATTTAATCAAAACATAATCCTTGCCTTTATATTATAAAATTCTACTTATTTATTTATTTAGTAAATAAATTTGTTTTAATTTTTAGTTGTTTTGAAATCGTACCTCTAAAATTAAAAAGCAATGATATTATTAAAAACGTTGGGGCTTAAAAAGTAAATTATTCAAACTTTTACTATTTATGAGGACATACCATGTAGGGCACAGCTCCACGTATTATGTTAACTTTATTGCAGTAGGGTTCCATAGCAGCTAGCTTCTCTGTGGGGCCAACCGGTCGGTATTTGCCGATATTCTCGCAAGCCGCCCAATGACTAAGCCTGATGAAGCAGTAGCCTGAATATCACAAAATGATTTAAGAGTAAGTAAAACGGAGTAACAGAAAAAATATAGAAATATTTATTATATACATTTAATATGGAGTATAAATTTTTTTTCAATTGTTTAGTTCTATTATGGATAAAGGAAAATATTTAAAACCTTAAAAGTAAATTGAATTAAAAATAGACTACCTACAGTCTCCAAAGGTCCACAATTTAGGCGCGCTTTGCATAACGTCGTAGTGTAAACTATAATGTCTCAATGAGGCTAAATTCCAAATACTAACACAAACAATTTTTAGCAACTCATTATTTACATATACTTTTACATTATATAAATGAATCGATGTAACAATAAAAAGTTCTATACATTTAAGGTAAAACAAAACAAATTTGTGTCAAGACTTTATTCAATGCAAAACACTGAAGAAGGCTTAACAGAAAAACTAAATTAATCCTCACTTAAATGGATTGTATTTGATATTTAAAACATGAGACTTGTTATGTGTTATCTTTACAATTTAACACTTATTGTAAAGGTTCTGTTTAAGTATACAAGATAAAATACCTGTGCAGTAAGAATCCCAACCAGCTTCATGGTAAGATTGGTTCACATTAAATGGCGATTTAAGTTTGATGGAATTCAAGCCTTTTTCTAATTTCTTGCATTTTGCATGAGAGAAAAATTCATATAAACTGTAACAGATGATTTATATTAATTTTATATTTACATCGGGCTTATATTTGAACATAATTTCATATAATGTTAATAGGCATTGTACCCATGGATGGTGAAATAACTCGCCTAGAATACTCAGGTTTTCATATGTTGATAATCGGAAAGCAGCAATGGTACACAATCAGGCATATTTAAAAACATTATGCTTTAAAACTTTGTTGGTGGCGCTACAAAGGCATATGATCATACATATTTTAAGTAGCTGTGAGCAAACAGATAAAAAAAACCCTTACTCTTGTAGGGAATTTGATTTCCAAATTTCATCCAAGGTCAATCTCATGCTCATTTCATGCGAGATAAATTTCGTATCGAAAATAACAGGAAACATTCTGTTAATATTACTTTTGAAAGTTGAATACTGTTTAGGTAGAGGGCCTATGAATTGATTGTGAAGAAGAATTATGTCCATGAAAATATTGTGACCTATTAGAGGTTTTCTTTGTTCTTCTAACAATCGTATTATCTTTGAGAAACCTAATAAAGTATTCAACAATGCATTTTCTAATTCATCCAAGGTTGAACTGTTAGCTCCAACTATATGTTTATTTCTATAAATTAAAATCTAAAATTTTTTTAAAAGATTATCATTAAATAGAAATAAATATGTTTTACAAAATTTAAAAACAATGAAAAGCAACTTATTTAACTAACAAAATAAAGTATAACATAATAAAATTAACAAATATAAATATGAATGAAAGGAATTTAAACATTGTCTTTCATATAGAGTAAATTGTTTTATAGTCGTCTCTGTTGCCTGACCATCTGTGTAGGTAGGTACCATAGCAGCTCTTATTTGCGTCGCCAGACCATAGTGTACAAATATTAATGTGTTCCAGTTTGATAAGCAATGTTTCTAGTGAAATTACTGAGGTAATGAGACTTAATATCTTAAGGTGATGAGCACAAAGTGGAACAGTGTATATCATATTAACACCATGTTGTTATGGGCAGGTATATCACTCACCGTCAGGTGAATGTCTCATTTGTCTCATCACTTCGTAGAACATAATATACTTTTTTTAAGAATGATATACAGTGGCTAATAAATAAGCCATATTTATGGCAAATATATAATAAAAACAAAACAAAGTTTATAATTATTAGCTACAAAATTTACCTTATTGCTATTACCTAAGCTATTAGTTGTTAATACATTGGGAAAGTTCAGTCGAACTTCTATATGTATTAGGTATCTCAGGATGGGGTTATGTTCATCAATGTACATCGTCTCTTCTACACTGTCATTCAGCCATCTTGAAAAATAAATTTGATGATATGATATTGACACCAGAAATTAAATTTTAACAATACGAGTTATAATTTCCATTGATAGTAGAAGATTAAGAGATGTATATAAATTTAGAGTAGAGAATGTGATGTTAGCAGGTTTGTAACTATTCACAAAATATATTGTTTAATTAATATAGAAACAAATATGATAGTAAGAGTAAAATGGAGAAAGTTCTAGAAATTATCTTTACAAAGTGGCTGACCATATAACAATTATAAGGAATCAGTTTATTGTTAATAATACACAAGTTGTGATGTGGTATTAAAATAAAAATAATAATTATATTTTATGTACATTGTGTACTCACTTTGTTGATACATCAATGTTCAATTTAAATTTTCGTGTAAGTATTTACTTAGTAAATTTCGACCAAACCAACATCACACGTTCATGTGGGTAGATACTAAATTAACTCTGTCTAATATGACTAAGCAAATAAAATACCTAAAATGATTTTTAATATTTACTATTACAAAATATGCTTTGGTAAATGATGAAGTACTGTTGTACAAAAAATATATAATATAATAAATATTTTCAATATTTACTTGCAAACTTCCGAGCAATAAAATTGTAATTGTCTGTTTTCCTCAAATTCTAAACCTGAAGTTAAAAAACTAACAAGTGTCTGGTTTTGCATTAGTTGATATAATTTATCTTCTTCAATTTTAGATAGATATGGTACACCTTCATAAGTGAACTGCAAAGTGAAAAATTCAAGTAATTATCAAATGTGATTCAATTCTCATGTCATTATCTTTAATAAGTTTAAAACTACATAGGAATAATTTTTTTGGAATTTGTATTGTAAGTTTAGAGAGATTTTTTACTTATTTAAATTTTTTTGGTTCCTGATGTTGCTTGTCTTATTGAACATTAGTATTTATGTAAATTTTTAAAGTAACAGCAGTTTTCAAAGTCACTATTAATTTATTTTATTATACTGTTTAAAGGAAAAGTCACTAAATTTGGTACCAATATATAAAGAGGAAAATATCCTCTTAACTACAACCATGCACCATACCATACCATGCAAGCATACAAACACTAGACACAATCTATTATATATAAAAGTAATATAGTTTTTTGCTGACAATAGTGAATGGGACAATTATTAAAGTAGAATACTTTTTAAATTAACATAATAGCTGATTTGTTTACCTTGTTAAAATTAAAATTATGTTTGCATAGGAACTTCAAAGTAGATGCTTGAAATGTAAATGTCTGATCAATATCTCCCAGTATTTGTGGACACAGGTGAAATGTATAGCTGATGGCATTATAATCATCATTATCTCTATCATATTGGAACATTGTGAGGCCTACTTGTGACATAATCATTTTATTTGTTTCATTCCTTATGTTATTATATCTTTCTTCATTAGTGTCAAACAATCTGAAAAGAATATTTTGTGTGTTTCTTTGAATATATGTGACTATAATTAACACTTTAAAAAATGAATTATTGGAAGGCATATTTCATATAAAGATTTTAATCAATTAAAAAACAATTATTTTATTTTAAAAAATATTATGACTTGCAAGGATCATACCGTTTTTATGGCTTTAGGATAAACAAGTTTTTTTACCTGTATTTACAATCTTTTCCGGTTAAAAGTGATGTAAATTCTGCATCAAATGCGACGAAACATGACCGTTTTAAGTTATTGGCTATGTTTCCTAATTCATCGGAAAGGTTTTTTTTTGTTATTTCCATCTCAAGCACACTTTACGAAATAAAAAAGTAAATAACATTAGTAAATTTTGTCACAAATGGTTTATTTAGTAAACAATTTATATTACAATAATAAATTACATATTTAAAAGTATATTGCAGATTTATTAAATGTATATCATGCAGTTGTCAATGTGAAAAAGACATTTTATAACAATATTACTAGTTGAAATAAAACACTCGACCAGTAGCGACAGAATTAATTGTAATAAAACAAGTAAACGTGGAAAGATCTTTAATAAAAAATTTAAATTAACACCAAGTGCACTCCATAGAATAATAAATGCATTATTATTACATACATGTTTAACTTTGTTATTTATTAAATTCATAAGTATAAATGAAACAAGCAATTTTAAATTATTTTGATTAGATTTTATAAACTTACAAAAAATAACAGTTTAAATATTTTACGAAATCTTCCTATCCCACTCTTTAATAACCTGTGATTAACATTGACAGATTGCAAATTTGTGAATAATCTGCGTTTTATTTGATATAATTGTACCTATTTTAAATAGATATTAAGTAATCATGTAATATTTTATCGATTTTATAGAGCGTTAATTATGCTATTATATACCGCTATGCAGTGTAATTAGGTAGGTAATATATTAGTTACTATGTAAAGGAATAGCAAATATTTTATATAGAATAAATTGCTATACTGAAGACGCAGGCATTGTGAACAAATTTTTGTTATGAAATGATCACTTCATCACACACTTGATCATAAGATACGCCTGCCAATAACAATGTGGATATTTACATGGAAATGTGTTCTTTGTCATCATTGTATTGTAATGTCGGGAATATTTCATTAATATGCCTAGTTTACTTGATAAAACGGCTATAATTTTATAGGTTTACATAAAATCCAGTAGTAGGTTATAATGGTATTAATTTTGAAACTCAGTAGTATTTATCTGTATTGAAGATAGAAATCATGTTGATCAGCAAAATAGCGTAGTTTTCTCTTAAACACAATCACACACAATTACATTGGACAACTCAGTTGTTATCCGGCTGTTTACATTCTATCAG
Organism: Ornithoptera priamus; assembly: GCA_029034505.1. Classification (NCBI taxonomy): domain Eukaryota; kingdom Metazoa; phylum Arthropoda; class Insecta; order Lepidoptera; family Papilionidae; genus Ornithoptera; species Ornithoptera priamus. The sequence goes on from JARDWD010000559.1 coordinate 3,650,418, forward strand.
CAGTGTAGATTTCGTAATATTCGTTATTATAAAATTTATGAAAGCTAGCTTCAATTTGAGTAATTGTTTTAATAGGTATTTAGAATTGATTAAACACGATATTAAGTATCAATTAAGAACTTAATATTAAGGAAAAAAAAATGTATCTTTGTAACAATGTACCTTTAGAAAATATCAAAATTATGTATAAAGATAAATGTTCTTAATCAATACTATCTTGACAGACTCGTAATCGTCAAATAGTTGTAGTGATCCGTTTCACAAATAAAGATAAGCAATATAATTAATTCGTATATATATTATGTAACTTTGCAATTTTACCGTGAGGTCGTAAGTTGCAAAAGTATATAAATTATTCAAAGCAAAGCATAACTGATGTCGATAGCGGCAAGGTCGCTGGTTGAACCCGTTTATGTGGAAATATAAATATGTGGTTTGCTTCTTTGGAGGATAATTTCAGAATGTAGAGAGCTGTAAAAAAACAATTATTAAAAAAAAGACGTATTTTAGCTATATGAATAAATAAATTCTGATTTCAGATTGTAATAGCTTTTGTTGTACTGGTGCAATTATAAATATTTAATATTGTGCATGTTATTGTATTGTATGTTTACTAATAAAGCTAAAACACTCATAGGAAGAAATTGTGTATAATGTACATGGTCAAATACAAACAAGTTTGCGAGTGAAATACAGTAGTTATTCGCAAAAACTGCTTTTCTTTCATTTGTTATGTGCGAGTTAATTGTGCGTCTATGTCGACAATATTCACTCTATGTGTTTTTATTATTAGTTTTCTCTTTTCTTAAGTAGATGGAAATATTTGTAGAAAAATCGACACATTTGTTTGTAAAATGTTCATTATAAAAGTAATGGCATAATAGTTACAATGTCATTGAGATAACTTCTACATATCACACATAAAAAAAATCATTGTTATTCACATACATATGTTTATAACGTAGTTTTGATTAACAATATTTTGTTATTGTGTTGTTTGTAATTTTCATTTGATTTATAATTGTATAATGTAAACGGTATAGAAAATAGTGGTTACAAAAGTTACAACACAATCACCGTGCTTCAATGTGATAATACGCTGTAATAGTAGAAGGTAAATCAATTTCTTTCAGTTTACATATTTTGAATGAAGCATATAATATAGAAAATAAGTATTACATAAACAAGATATTGGTTGGTTATATGCCAAAAAATAACTTGTTCAATAACTGTAACTGAAATGTAATTGATGCCATCAATCAAATCTCAGTTATCTGGTTTCAACCTGTACTTGGTAAAGTCTTATATTAATAACAGTTGCACAATAATACAAAGCTTACATCACTATGCAGAGAGAGTGTTCGTTCTGTAGCCCGAGGTCCGCTAATTTACTTCCGAATTGGAGCCCTGTTAATGTGGCAACGCGGAGAGGCACGGTTTGAGTTGTGTTGCACCTCAGTGTTGCAACGAATAGTGGAGTGGCTCATAACCAGTCGTCACTTAATAGTCGACTCGAGTAGTCGCGCTTTGTTATGCCCCGACGTTTCAATCTTGTAAACAAATCGGTCTGTAATTTCGAAATGTCGTAAGAAGTTGCGTTGAGGCTCTTATTCCATTAAAGGGAGATAGAATTGTGAGAGAAAATTGAAAAAATAAATCAACATGGGGAAAGAAAGCGCGGATCTACGAAAAGCTGCGATTCAGAAGCCTAACTATATGTTGATGTCCTTGCAGAGGATACTTGTATTATTTGTGATTATGGCAGGAGTGATTGTTGTTGTTTATTACACACCGATGCCGGGTACGTCAAGTTTTGTTTTCCTTTTCATTTTATTCAAATTGGAGTACTAAATTCATTAAAAAAATCACACATATTTTTTTGCAATTATTGCGTTAATAATTGCGTCCTCTTCTTTTTCTACATTTATAAATTTTGATGTAAAAATATTGAAGTGTTGCTAGTTGCGGAATTATTTATAAATACCCCAAAATGTAATCAAAATTCTTGTTAAATATTTTTTTTTATTACAGAGGAATATTTTGAAAACTGTGATCGAGAATGCCATGAATTAGATTGGCCTATGATATGTCGTGTGAAACTAGTCATTGAGGTGTATAAAACTTATAGCAAGTCAGTATTGGTTCTATAAATTAACAAATATTTTCTTCAAGAGAAATTGTACGTGTGAATTAATATAAGTTGTTTTCAGGTCATGTAATAATTGCACAGAAGTGCACGGAGCTGAATGTCCGTCAATGTGTATAACAGCAGACGGCCGGGAACGTGGCGTATTAGCTGCTAACAGGGTATTACCTGCACCAACATTACATGTATGTCAGAACGATATATTAGTTGTAGATGTCGTACATAGAGCTCCCGCTCACGCGCTCTCAATTCATTGGCGTGGTCAGCCACAGAAGGAAACTCCTTTCATGGACGGAGCACCGATGTTGACACAATGCCCACAGCCAGCTTACACAACTTTCCAATACAAGTTTCGTGCATCAACTGTTGGTACTCATATGTACCATGCGCATTCTGCAGCAGACGCCGCTGACGGTTTGGCGGGAGCATTTATTGTCCGTCAGTCACCTCGACTCGATCCATTAAGAAAACTTTATGACGTTGATGCAACAGAACATACAATCTTTGCAGCAGAATGGGGTCATTCGATGGGACCTCTTGCTGGAATAATCCCTGACACATTAATTGCAGAGTCTTTACTAATAAACGGAAAGGGGCGTTCTTCTGAGTTTTCTAATGCTCCTTTATCAACGTTTGTAGTCGAACATGGTAAAAAATACAGATTTCGCCTTCTGTACGGGGGTGGATTCAGAAGTTGTCCTGTAAAAATTTCGATAGATGAACATATTCTAAAGACTATTGCTTTAGATGGATTTGGAATCCAAGCTGAAGATGTTGATGCAATAACGTTAGCAAGAGGAGAAAGAGTAGACTTTGTCTTACATGCTGATAAGGCAAGTGGAGTTTATAAAATTAGGGTTATAGCGGATAAGACTTGTCAAGATAATCTTGAAGGAATAGCAGAATTAGTGTATAAATCGTCTGTTAAAAAAACTTTACAAGAAACACAAATTACTTCACCTGTGAATCGTGAATTTACTACTGTGAACAGTGCCAGGTGTAGTGGTGTTGAAGTGTTGTGTTTAGATGAAATGCATTCGGCAGTTAAATTCCCGTTAAAACTTGCTGGAACTGTTGATGAAGTTCTTTATGTACCGTTCAACTATTCAACTAAACGAATTTCAGCAAAACGAGTAGGTAAGTAAAAAATATTATTTATTCATATCATATTACATCGGTCGGTTGACGATGATGATAATGATATTACCTGATATTAATATTTTTGCTAGATATTTATTTTTGAAACCCGAATCGTTAAATTCATTGGACTATAAAACAAATTTTTAGCTATTGATTATTCTTCATATATATTTTTACAATATAATACATGGTAACTTGAAGTATATTTACATTTCTATCGGCCGATGAGGATGATGAATAAATATGTAACTTATTGTCCCCCAGTAAGCATCAAGGCTGTTTATTAAACTATGACCTCGATGACTTATGAATGACGTCATAAGACGTATGTTTTTTGTTCTTTGAATCAAAATCAGCAACAGTGAACATTTTTACAAATTTGAATTTAACATATATATATACAAAATATATTGTCTGTCTCATGTACCATAAACACGTTATTGTTTATCGTTTACCGAGATGCTGGCTACAGGTGAATGATACTTTGTCTTAATTCCCAAGGCCTACCTATGAAACGTAATCTGTTTGATATGAATATTTGCTATTTCTCGAGTCCTTTCTTTACATTTTCTGAAATTATCATCGATTTTATATTTTGATAAAGCCATTAATTTTTAAATAATTTCGATATCGAACTTACATGTTATAATTTTCCCCATTCCCTTTCCACCACCGCACGACCTGACGCACGGAATGTCTCCATTTTTAAGTTATGGTTATCTCTAGTTGAAGAACAAAGATGTTCAGTTTTCGTTCTTCATAAGCACGGTAAACTTGCCGGCATTGATGTTCCCGTCCAGCTACGACATGGGTGTCTTAAGAAAAGAGTCAGTAGGTTGCTACTAGGTTAATGCAACTAACCACAGATAATATCACCACTTAACATCAGGTGTAAACGTGGTCAAGCGCTGACCTGGATGATATAAAAAAAATATATATTTGTTAAGAAATTGTTATGTGATATAAACGTAAATCGCTTCTTGATTTCAATTCGGATCGATTTTTACGTAAGATGTTTCTACCGTTGCATTTCATTAATAATATAATCTCAGTCCAAAACTGTAGTTTTTTATAATGAATAATTGTGTCTTGTTGTTAGTTAAAATTTAGGGTGTTATGGTCGCGTCGCCAAACTATCCACCTACTTCGTTTTCGTTAGTAATACAAATAAGTTATGTATTGTACACGCAAAACTTATTTGTAAATTAAACATAGTTCTTTTTTTCTGTCTAAATTTATTAAATAAAATGATTTATCATAAAACTTATTACACAAAATACTAAAAAAATATATAAAAATATTTCTTTATGTCGAAGTTAAGTAAGTTTTAGTCAAAGTGTGTCTAAGTATTGACAAAATTTATTAAATCTAGTTGTCATTGTATGCACACGAATATTTGCGTAAGTTGTTGTGTAAATTGCTTGCAATTATTTCGATTAGCTGCAAAGTGAGAAACATACGCACGCATATATACAATTCTCACTTACATAACGACCATACTGAGTAAGACAACAAGTTAGTGGGTCACCATTATTTTGCAACTGGAGTTTTGTCTCTTGCACCACACGTTTAACATCCGTAAATAATTTGTAAAGTATGTATCTATTTTATAATCGGATTTTGTGTTTGGATAGCATAAAAAATTGTTTATAATTATTTTGTAAAAGCCTCGACTTATTGCAGAGAAAATAATATTTACAAAAAAAAAATCATTACTATCATATCTTTGTGTTTCATGTAATGTTTTTATTCAGAATATATTTGCAATCGTAATTAGTTATTTTAACTTAGTTATTTTTGTACTTGCATCATCATCATCATCGACCGATAGACGTCCACTGCTGGACACCACCCTACTAAAACGATTCTCACATCGGTCGGGTAAGAATTTAGATAGGGGAATTTGGGCCATTTCATATATTTGCATATCTTACTTTATTATGATATCTTTGCATTTAAATCAACAATCTTTATCGATGATTCCTTTCGTCCATATACTCGTTTTGATAATTATCAGTATTTATCCATAATCTAAGACACGTTGATATATAACAACCAGTAGGCGACAGTCTATATAACAAGATAGATATATCTTGTTATGTAGACAAAGACAAGATAATACTATCAAGTAAAATCTTTTAAAGATGATACTATGATATATACTAGTGAACAGGAGTTCTTGTATAGTCGTATATGATCTTTTAATAATTATTATTTAAACCTTACCTTTAGCATTGAGAATATTTTGTAATAAGAATATATAGTCCAAACATAAATTCCGAATTATAATAATACAAATCGTTATTTCATTTGTATACCGACTACGTAAGTACTACTGCAGCTCCTATTTCTGCTGCCAAACAGTAGTGCGCAAACACTACTCTGCTCTAGTTTGAAGGGCGTTGTAGCTAGTGAAGTTTCTGAGAGTAATAAAACAACATATGTACATCATCCTAACTAGCGCTATGTTGTAGGGACAGGCGTATCACTTATAATCAGATGATCGTCTCCCTCGTTACGTCAAATAAAAAAATATAATATCTTCGGTCTGAGTGCATAATGAGATCGTAATGTGAATTTTACTGTGGTTAGCTTTAATTAGTCTCTGATCAGCTATCTCGGCCCGACTATGAGAGCGGTTGTATATTTGATTTCACGGTGCTCCAAGCGTGTGCAAGGAAAGTAAAGTAATAAGGCTGCAAGATAATCACAGTGCGTCGAAGCCGCAAATAACGTCTCTAGATTGCCTGCCTGTACGAGAAGGTATCTCCGTAATCAGATAGACGTAACTACTTTGCAAATATAATTATACTTTTTCCGTATATGTCATATATGTAAATCAAATTCATCAGTTGTCATTTTGATATAAACTTTTTATTTTTTATTTACTCTAATAGTTTTCCATATCGTCGTTCAAAAATCAACTTGTGACTTCGTATTAAGTTTGGTAGTCTTATAATATTGACATTTTATCTTAACCTTCAGTGACCTTTACTTATTACCAATCTTTGTACAACTGATACTCAATGCCCTTTAATTATTAGAAAGTGTAGGGCGTAGCCCGACATGTAGTCTCTCAGACCTTTGAGTTTCTTTGTTATTATTATTTATTAACATCTTTTATGTAAGTGTACGAGCACATGAACACAAAAAGTACAAAACATTTTTTGTTAAGTTATAAGTTTTAAAATTCTTACATTAAAACTAAGTCCATTCATAGTTTATAGGTTTTATTATATACGTCGTAGTTTAGTTTATGTTTATTTACTTGTTGAATTCATGGAGCTTTATAGCTCAGTCGACATAAAATATCAACGCAATTTAGTCCCTGAACTTTGCATTAGAAGTTTAAATTGGAAATTGCCACGGAATATATATTTCCCCTTATCCCTCTGCAATTGAAATTTGTTTTTTTATGTCGAAAGTATGACGTGGTGTAAATCGATTTTGATTTTGTTTATAAACTCATTTTATTGGACTAAATGAATTTTCCCAATGAGAAACATGTTGGAAATATATAAAAGCTTAGTGATAAACCTAAGGTTTTCGCTTATCACTAAGCTACTCAGTTTTATTACTGTTGCAAGTAAAGCGCAAATGAAAGCGAATGGGTAATAGCAAAATTGGATATAAAAGTTTCTATTCTCACTTAGCCCAGAACACTAGAACTAATATATTTACTGTATAATTTCATTACACATTTAATAAAATTACTAGAAAGTACATATTTACTGGCGTCTGGTTGTAATAATAATGTATTACTCTAATTATTCAGTGACAATGACCATACCGTATTATATACTTTAGAAAGTTCGGTAATCTATGGGTAACGTCTTATGTTCCAAATACATTAGATGCTTTGATTATTGAATGACTATGTCTAATCTAAATGAATGTAATAAATAATGTATCGAATTATTTAAGACATATATATTGATCTACCACTATCAACCGATGGACGTCCACTGCTGGACATAGGCCTTCCCCAAAGATTGATGGGACCACAGTCTGCACGTATTCCGGTACCGGGCACTAGGAGCCGTAATTTTTAGGAATTCGTCTGAGGGAATTTGGGCCACATCCCATTACGCTGGGCCAATGCGGGTTAGTGGGATGATAAAAAGATCTATTCAATTCAATACTAAGTTGTTATTTAAGTTAGATGTATGCCAGCTTCATTTTCCGATACGTTATATTGCTAGCGACGTATATGAATATTGATAATCTACGGTAAATGGAGACAATAGCGGCGTTTCGCAGGGGAAATTACTTCCAGCAAGGTTACGGGACATGACAATATGTGTATAACTGATAAATTTGATGTATATGTATATACTGAGAACGGATCAATTTATAACAGTATGTAAGAGATGTTGGAATTTAAAATAGAATTATGTTTATACATATATGTATATCTGATAATCGTACCCCGCTGAGTTTCATGAGCCCATTCTTCTCAGGTTAGAGACATTTCTTTTGCGAATGGCTGGTAGATTTGGGCGTTCAATAATCGAACGATTGTTTCTTTGTAAATAAAATTTATTGACTTTCAGTTTGATTTTGACTACCACAAAAAACTGTGTTGAATCATCTTACCAACAGTAATATACGAGGTCTATAGTTTGTTATATGCTGATTACAGAAATCTATTTAATTTTTAATATAAGGCATGTGAAATTGAGGTTAAGTTTTGACCCATTGTTGATATAAAACAAATGTGAACTTTAAGGAGATAGTTTGCTACTTTGCAGGAAGGATGTCCATATAATTCCAATATTTGTCAATGTAATGTAATCTAACCAATGTCGCCAGGTCATATCGTATTTCTTGTATACTTTACGCGATTATGTTTCTGCTCGCAGAGAGCTGGGGTCAGACCGACGGCTTCCGTTTCACTTACCCGGCGTCTCCGTTGCTGACGCAGGGCGGGGACGTGGCCCCGGAAGCGATCTGCGCGAAAGGTACCAACGAGGGCGATGAATGTGTTCATGTCAAAAAAATTGCACTGCATTCAACTGTCGAGCTCGTGATGTTTGATCAAGGTAAGATTTTATACTATTCGTTTTATTTATTTTTATGGCTTCTTATACTACGACTATTTGAATATATACTACGACTATATAGAACAATTGTTTTTTGAAGTAATATGTTTGTGATAACTACACCATATTCACATAAGTCATCTACACAATAACTTAACTGATGTCCGGAACCAGCTATGATTTCTTACCACCACATGATTAGCTTGCTTTAAGTGAAAAAAAGTTAGATTTCGTTTTAGGAGTTGATTAGGGATTTAATAAAATACTTAACTGTTTTTAACTCTATGAAACAATGAGACAAGCGCGACTTTCACCTGATGGTAATTGATACGCTTACTCGTAACAACGTGGCGCTAGTTAGGATGCTATACATCGCACCACATTGTGCTCGTCGCTTTGACACATAAGGTGTAAATTCTTATTACCCCGGTAATTTTACTAACTAAAGCGTCCCTGAAAAAGGAACACAATGATTTAGTCACACTACTGTTTGGTTATAGAAATAGACGCTGCGGTGGTGCGTACCTAGACGGTCTCTGGCAACAGAGGCATATTATCTATTATCGTGAGAACAATTTGTTTTTGTATAAAAAAGATATAAAATTATTTAAACAACGTTAAAATGATAATGAAATTACAATCCAAAGCAATAATAATATTAATAGTTAATTAGTTTCTTTATATGTAAAAAAAGTACATTTACATATACAGGTAGATTCTGGTCAATAGAAAGTAAGCATTCTTCAATATTTTATTTAAATGTAAAATTTATTACACAGTGATCCTGTGTATATTTTTTACTTTAAGTTTCTTAATATTAATGTTTTATTATAAGTTCAATTATAAAAAATTTTTTCTTTATGGGCTGTTACATTCCTAAAGGTCGAACTCTAAGACAAGAGTAACAAATAAACATAAAACTATAAGGTTACGGGCTTCTTTGAATATAACCAACATTTATTTCATTTTCAATGTGATTATAATTGTAAATTTCAATTTAACTAAAATACAATGAGGTTCAAACAATTTAATTAAAATATATAAATATGTTTGTTAATAATTCATAAGGTCATAGAAACATCTAATATGTAAATACAAGGTTTCCATTTTAGTATTGGCTTGGTTCGCAGCCCCGCAAACGCCGACGAGATACCCGGTTAAAGCATTCCAGAACCCATCCACTCTAGACGTTGCCCAACAACGTAACCTTCCCACAAAAAACTTCCCACAAATCGTGACCATCAACTATCTCAGGTCCGATCACCGCCCGGTTCTTATGAAGCTGGGCCGGCCCCCTGATGAGGTTCCTCTGACCAAAATCATCGTCAACCGGCGCAGCCTCGAGGTCAAACTCAAGGCCGCGGAAATCCTGCACCTGGATGGAAATCCTAGCACGATCGACACGCTCGATACTGCAAATCGAGCAATCGACTCGCTAACCCATCACATCACCACAGCCGTCGAGGAATCGTTGCGGATGGTGGTACCCAAACTGGAATCAATTCGGGTACCATCCGACCCGGAAAGGTACTCACCTTTCCGGGTCTTTACCGGCGGATCTTTTACGTCTGATTAGAGTCAAAAACGCCGCAATGAGACTTTACTCTCGCTGTAAATCCGAGGAAAGCAGGATAAAACTGCGCCGCATTCAAAGGCAAGTAAAAGAGCGCATATCGGAGCTCAGATCCGACAGATAGGACAACCTGTTTTGCGACTCGGAGCCTTCGAACGCCAACTTTTGGCGTTTGACCCGCAGTCTCAAAGCAGAGAACACGGCCTATATGCCTTCTCTCGTAATAAGAAATGGTTCCTTCTTAGTGTTGAAGGATGCCGAAAAAGCCGATTGTCTTGCCGACAGCTTGAGCAGCTAGTGTACTCCCTCAACCACACCAGTAGACCCTGCTCACCTCAAATTGGTCAAGGGCGAGGTGCGCCGGAGACAACACTCCCACCAAAAGCCGATCTAACAAATCTAACCTAAACCCGATCTCCTTCGGCGAGGTCGTTGACATCATCAAGAGGCTGAAAACCAAATCAGCTCCACGCCTCGACATTTCCAATAAAGTGGTGAAAAGTCTTTTGCCCTCGATCATCGGCCTGCTAGTCGCCATTTTCAACGCCTTGTTAGCCGACTGGTTCTTCCCAAACGTCTGGGAAGAGGCAGTAGTGACAGGTATTCCGAAGCCCGGAAAACCGAGAAATCTACCCCACAGCTATAGCCCGATCAGCCTACTCAACAACTTGGGCAAAGTCTAAAAGCGCATCATTCTAGAGCGTCTACGCCATTCACCGCAGAAAACAACCTTCTCCCCGATAAACAGTTCACGTTCAGGAGCAGCCACTCTTACGTCCAACAAATCCATAGGCTAGTCGAACATGTATTGTCCGACTTTGCGCCGAAGCGGCTGATCGACACATGTGCCTTCCTATACGACGTCGCGAAGGCTTGGTGGCCAAGGCGGCCGACAACGAGCCGCCCCCGAATCTCAAGACCAATAAGCATAGACCGCGGCATGCGTTAATCTCGTTATCCCCAGGGGTCCTGCACACCACGCACAACCCAAGAGTCACCGACAACACCCACATCACCACACACACTTCGGACACTACCAACTAGTTCAGAATTTCGACATCACTCCGCCCTTTCTCTAGAACGAGGCGCCTGCAGTGTAGACACACCACGTACACGAAGTACACCCGCGATGAGGGGCGGTATTCACCGCCCAGAGCTTTCGATACAGGCGAAGGTGGACGTAGGACGGGTCTGAGCCCGTCTCCGACGATCGAGTAGGTTCGCCAGGGAACAAAAAATCCAGACCCACAATTAGAAACTCCGCCATCAGATAACTACACTCCACGTAGTTTATCTTTTAGAAACAGGCCGTGGCTTGGGTCCACGAGCCCAGTATCAGATGAGTTGTAAGAGTCGAAACGACCTGTAAGCGCTTATATCTCCAGAATCTAGAGAACTATGCTCGGTAAAAAGAATATTCATATCAAATTACAATTCTTAGACCTTATGGTTCCAGTGATATGGTGACATAGGTGGAAATCTCATATATATATACAATATATACACTTAAGTAGCCGTTCATTTTACAATTGTCACGGATATTATGTCTTGGATATACGCTACAATGTCTGACACTGATAAATATTAATTACATGTTTGTAGACATTCGCGGGATTTATATTTATACGTTTAATTAATGCTTTATTATTGTTGGATTGTTGTTTTTTTTGTTGAATATTTTTTTTAAACTAGTAGGGTAGCCCCTGTCCACCAATCCAAAGATTCGTGGATGTACAAAACATCATATTTTACTCGTTGCCTTGAGACATGATGTTGAGTCTCCTTACCCCAGCAATTACACAAGCTATAACGCCGTTCAGGACGTAACACAGTAATGTTTGCATATTACTGTTTGACAGTAGTTTTATTATAAATGAATTCATTTATATAAAGAGTTGATTAAGGATTTTATAAAAAATATAGCTATTTTTAGCTCTATGAAGCAATGAGGCAAGCGTATTGTTCACTTGATGGTAATTGATACGCCTACTCATGACAACGTGGGGTTAGTTAGGAACGTTATACACCGAACCACATCGTTGTCATCTTCTTGAGTCACAGGATATTGAGTCTTGTTACCGTACTAATTACACTAGCTACAGCGCTTTTCAAACCAGAACACAGTATTGATTGCACAATATTGTTTGGCGGTAGAAATATGAGCTGCGGTGGTTTCTACCTAGAACGTCTTTGGGAACAGAGACCTATCTACAGTAAGGTAATGATAGGGAGCTTTTTCGTTGCTTTTGGGGGAAATTAGGACCTGGAGTTGGGCTAGGTACCGGTGAATAATAATGACATCTGAGCAAGTTAGCGGAAATGTATTGGGCGAGGAGAAATTAGTTTATTATATAGTTATTTTGGGGAAGTTTATGCCTAGCAGTGGGGACTGTCGGCGTGATGATGAACTCCTACATATTACAAGTCTTATTATCTTTTCAACGTATTGACGGAAATCGGCGACGAATATAACCAGTCAAGATTCAAGTTTATTTTTGAGTATGTAAGTATAAGTTTTGTTTAATGTTTTTTGTATGCACATGAATTACTTCGGGATACTTCTTGCATACCGTGCTCCTTCTCGAGTATTATTGCACTTTGAGGGATTTTAGTATGGCTCGTAAACCGGTTGCGGTGTTTACGCAAAGTATGTTTTAAATGCCACTTAAGGCGTTTGTGAAAACTTAGGAGTAATTGTTTTTGTTCGCTTAAAATGAAAGTTCACTGATTATTAACGGACCAATGCAGATATATGAGCGTCATTGTACTTTACTTACTGGGTTTTTACCAGTTTGATTTAAGTATTTCTACTGACATAAATGAAGATCAGTAAACGGGAACAATGTTAAGTATATAGAATCCAGTTTCTTTCGTATGAAAACTAATTTGGACCTAGTGGAAAGCAAATCGAAATATTTATGGACCGTTAAGGGTTAACTTGAAATCAAATGTTGAAAAGGCGTTTTAGAAAAAGGTTTACTATTGGAAGGTCTCTATCGCTGGGGACTGTCTACATAAGTACCACCGTAGCTCCTCTTACTGCCGCCAAATAGTACTGTGCAAACGTTACTGTGTTTTAGTTTGAAGAGCATTACAGCTAGAGTAATTATTGGGTTACCGAAACTTAACATCCTGTCTTAATGTGATGTGCATAATATGGTCTTTTGTATATCATCCTCATTAGTACCACTTTGTCATGGACAGGCGTGTAACTTATGCCATCAGGTAAATTTCTAGCTCGTTTTATTTGAAATAAAAACAGCTGTATTTGTGTTAAAATTTATATAAGCAAAATAAATTTCAGCATATAGTAATGGTGCAAAAACAATTGTATTATCCTAGTCAGGGTCTAGATAGTGCTTTCGTGTTAAAAACCGCCAATATTAAGATATAATATGAAGAAGGAATTATTAAAGTGCTATCACTTTTGTTACACGTAAATAAAGTTATACGTCCTTGTACATAAAATAGAAAAAAAACGTGATTTGTGTTAAAAAAATCTTTTAAGTCGTTAATAAATCGGTTGTATTTGTCTAAGAGATAGGTATTGACAGGTTTCCTTTGAAAGTTGTAAGAGATGTATTTTCCCAACGCTTCAACTTACGGAAGACGTCTTGCAGTGTCAATATTCACAAAGGCATAGACAACTTGTGTAACTAAGTATATTGGCAAATATAGACGTCCGGTTTATTACTACGTTTACCTGAAGTATAGTAAATCTCCGTTGACTGTTAGTGAAGTTTATATTTTGTATGGTACAGTGTAGATATAAATGTCGATCTATAAATTTATGTCCACGAAGAGTTTGCTTACATATACGTATATCCGGCTGGTGTCCGGAATATCCGGAACGGTCATGTGCCCATGTTGATACGTTCACAAGTTTTTACGTGATTGGCGAACGAAAAACACGATTTTCTTTATATATATATATATAGAGATACATTTACATTATATATATTTCATAGAGTAAAGACCATAGTTCTTTTAACTGTTCATAAACTTCATATTTTTATTATTTTTGTCACCAGCACCTACTGAAAATCAACTCTACAGATTCTTGTTGCAGCATGTGGTTTAGCTGGGTGCCATTTCGGTGCTTGTTGCTATTAATATATGTGTACGCTATATAGCGGTGTACTAAATAAACTTTTTTCATACTTTTCTTTCTCTCTATAATTTTATGGTATTATTTTTAAATATTATCGCATTATCGTTAGCATTAGCTCGCGGCAGTCCACTGCTGGTTAGGTCTCTCCCAAAGAACGCCAAATAGTCGTATAAGATGTCATATAGTATGCATGTCATTCTAGTAATAAACAAAATAAATGAACAGTAACGACAAAGTTTAATGTGTCGAAATGAGGTGTTTCCGAGTTCTGTTACCGTATAGTTAATTTAACTTTTATGCAGTTGAACCACGCTTGTGACCCACTTGTCGTCGCAACTTCTGTCCGAGCGGTGCAAATAGCTGTCGTTTTTATGCGATCTATTCGTTTTATGTTTTCTTTTATGATCACTTGACTCTATCGGTAATCGAGTGATATTTTTTTTATAATACGACAAGGTAATTAGACAAGCAGGACGTTCACTTGAATTAAGATTGTCATGAATTATCACATCGCGCCCGTGACCATGAAACAGTAAAATGATTTCAATATTTACTACACCCTTAAAATTTCATTAATAAAACTTAACTACGTTTGAAAATTACTGTTTGGTAATAGGAAAATGCACTGACGAGATATCTATTTACTTGCACGGTCTCGAGTATCAGAGATCTGCTGGTCGTACCTTAATGTCAAATATTTGTTATAGAAAAGTTCTTCAGTTAAGTGGATGACGAACGAATCGAAATCTGCAATAAAAATATTTTTTATATAGACAATGAGCTAACACACTTGGAAAACTCTTGGTTCTCATATTTTGACAACCAGAACAGCGATATCTTTGTAACTAGCGATGAAGGTTCGAAATAACCACCATTAAATCCCGTCAATATGTGATCCCAGAATCGAACCTGAAACAAATAGGAAACTTATTGTCTTGCGGAGTTACTTAAAAATGACTATTTATTTGATATATATATATAGATGCATATAAAATACGAATATCGTGAATATCAATGATTAATATGATACTTTTATTTAATAATTTGAATAATGTAAAATATCATAAGAATAATAACGTGAAGTCACTTTTGCATTAGTAACCAAAAGTTTAAGTCGACTCACAAAACTGCAGTCTAAAGTTGGCGAAATTACTGCTTGAGAAATAACATCCCCGAAGAGATATTGCTGTGGCACATACGTTACATGAAATTTATGTATGTATGTGTATGTATGTTTGTTAGTATAATTATAGTATGACCTTTTGCCAGCTCATTACATGTGTTTCGTTTTAACTTGAGTGTCTCGAGTACGTGAATCTTAACTTTCACGAGATGCCTTCTTTGGTTACGACAGACATTCTTGTATATGCGGGTGAATGCAAAATGCATTATGGTTAATATTTAACTGTATCGTTTATATTCTAATAAAGAAATTATTGTATATGTAGTTATTATGTTCTGGTTTTTAGGATAATAAATTATTAATAAATCATTGTTTAAATAAAAACATCCAAGTGTAAGGAAATAGTCTATAGATAAATAATGCTTGAAACACTTTAACTACATATATATAGGCTGAATGTTAACAATATTAAATTACTGATAGGTTAATATATATTTCTACAAAAAATACTTACGTATATAAGTTGATCTTATTGTATATAAGTTGAACTTCATATAGAGTTTATTGGCATTATCCGGATTAGTTAAAGTTTAACAAAATCGAATTACAATGAAAGATTGAAAAGATGTTGCGTTGTAATTTCCCCGGGGGGTTTTATATTGAACTAAACTATCGATAAGAGTAGTAAAGTTAATAATATCCTAAGTCAAGAATAAACATCAAATTTCTGATAAAATTTTAAACCATCGGTATATATTAAGTGTAATGAACAATTATCAAAACAAATCATTAAATTTATTAGTTTATAATATTTAATGATTTGTTTATATTTAATTATTAAAATATTTACATTAACTGACCATTCTGTATGATCAAATATATTTCTAGCGAATAAGTCAATGTTTTGTGATATTTTCATGTTTTTAGCAGACGTTAGTAAAATATATAATGAAGTTTATTTGGAGTAGTTAATATATTTAGTTATAAAACGTAAACGAGGCCATTTTGCTCGTTTCCTCATTATTCGTAGTATGTATTAAAGCTCCGAGTTTCATTCATCACTGTCGTTACTTAAAGTCATATAAATTTTACAACTACGGTAGTATCATTATTCATTGCACTCTTCTTAAACTTAAAGTATACTAAATGAGAGTTTTTTTAAGTTATTCGGTATAGCTTTGTTTGACATTAACCTATTTTAATATTCGTTTCTTAAAATTTGTTAGAGAACAAGCCGTTGGTCTATAATGTTACTGTATCTACATTCCTATGATTGTATAAAATTTTAAATTGAACTTTTTCTAAAAAAAAAAACATTATCATCTGAAATTACACTAGGAAATCATTACAATAATGATGATGATGATGATGATGATTGTAATAATATGTAAAGTATTTTTACAAAATTAAATAAAACTATGCGGTTATTAGATTTTATTATGTGAATGTTTGATGCTTTTAAGAAGATGAGATGATGGTTTGTAATTTGTTACTGATAATAATACTATTTTATTGGTATGTGCAACAGTATATACTAGTAAGTTCATAGTATTTGTTTTAAATTAAATATGGGCTTAATCGACCTCAACTTTATATGGTGTCAAGTGAAAATTAGGCCCAAAACGTGCTGATCTAGATCTCCTATATGAAAGATTAATGGCGGCAGATTGTTAACTTTCGAGTAATGACTAGCTGGGGTAGGTTTAAAAAATCTAGCTGTATCCAAACTCGACAATGTAGTTAGAACCGACCATTGCTTTCCGTGACAAGAGGCGCGCCACAGTGTTAGTTCTATCTGATAAGGTATAATCAAATAATGCATTATTTGCACTTCCGTATTCCGCCGGAGGTAATGTAAATATTTGGCAATTAATGCAAACATTTCGCGAATTGTATAATAAATTTAAGTGTATTCCCCAACTTAAATGTGTTATTCCCTAAATTATGGATTGTAGCGTTAATAGATGAAAAGTAAACAACCAAATGATATACAAACAATTGCTCGGACATAATTTATGCACTTTGGATTTATATTCTAATAGTTAACGTTTCAAATCTTTACACGTGTTAACTATAGTATGAATTTCAACATAAAAATAGATATTGTACTACGAAGAAGATTTTTCGTTGATTTACAAAGACAACGAATTTGAATGTTAAAATAATCAATATTCATCATACTTGCAATACTTGCTTAACTTTATTACCTTGTTACCAAGCGTCCATAATGAAAAAGCGAAACACCATAGAGCGGTAAGTCCTGGCAACACCTTGTTCGTCCAGTACAATGAGACAAATAAATACCAAATGGTATAGGTAATTTTTTTTTATTTCACTTAAGCGACAAGAAGAGCGGGACGTTCAGCTATTAGCAAGTGATACGCCTGCCTATACAACGTGGCGTTAATCGGGGTGATAATATACTGCACCACATTGCGCTTGTCGCTTGATATAAGATGTGGTCTCGTTACCACAGTAATTACATTAGCTACAGCGTCCTTCAAACCGGAACACAGTAATGTTTGCACACTAGTGTTTGTCGGCAGAAATAGGTGTTGCGGTGACGGAGGCCTACCACTAGAGTGCAGAGACCTACAACGTATAAATAAGCACATACCCTAGCTCCCTAAACCTAGTTAAATGGTAATCTCTCAAGTCATTTAAAAGATTGCAATAATTGGAATTAGGGAGTCTAGTTTAATTACAGATAAACACTGAAATTTTTTTGTTCAACGAAACGTCGAAACGCCAGGATGTTCAACTGATGGTAAATGATAGGCGTGCTCATAACAATATATCGCTAGTTAGGATGACACACAGCACCATATTATGCTATATTGAGAGATACGATGTTCAGTGTCAATACCCTAGTAATTACACCAGCTACAACATCCTTCATACCGGAATACAGTAATGTTTACATTACTATGTAAAACATACAATATATAATGTGTTTGTGCGTAGAAATAGGCGCTGCGGTGGTACCTACCTAGACGGTCTGCTGCAATAGAAACCTATTACTAGTACAGTCGGTATCTGCGTTACACGTCCTAGCCTTCGTTCATTAATCGTATCATTATTATTTGTAATAAAGATAATTTAAAATCATATCAACGATTTATAACCATTGCCATAAAAAATATTAACGGAATCGATATTTTAACTCATATTTTTAAACCCTGATATGTTCATTAATAACAAAAAAAATATCGTCGATTTTGAACCTGTTATTTCGGAAGATTAGCTGAAAATAAATACGACGTAAGAAATTTGACAACCCCATCAACTTTCATTTAACAAATAAACGACTTAATATTGTATTAACGTTAAAATTCGTAAGTATTTCGTTTTCATATCTTCAGCCTTAGTATCTTTAGACGTAGTGTTCGGAGGCTCCTCACAAGGTGGACAGGCGATCTGGTGAGAATCGTGGGAACCTACTGGATGCGAGCAATGCGGGATCGATCGATGTGGAGATCTTTGCGGGAGGCCTATGTCCAGCAGTGGACGTTTATCGGTTGATGATGATGATGATATTCAGCCTTAAAAAATTTAATTATATATTTTAACTATTTATTGTTTATATAGAATAGGAGATATTATGAAACAAATGTGCTAATTGCAGAGAAGCGAACTGATAATGGCCGGCGCTGATCCCACGTGATAATGACGATATTTACTGTACACGTTATTTCCATGCTAAATATTGGGAATTAATTTTGTTATCAAACTAATGCGGATTAATAGTGTGTATATATTTAAATTAAATGGGGGTGTAAGAGATCCTGCACAACAACTCACGGGACCAAAGTCAATCTCACCCTGGTGTACCCTGCTCATCAACAACCGATGCTTTGGCTCCCATCAACCCGCATTGGACCAGCGTGGTGGGAAATGGTCCAAATCGCCCTAAATGGACCTCCTACACACGATGGCTCCTAGTACCCGGCGGTACCTGAGACCATACGGACAGACATATAACTATATGTTTAATACGTTGGTTTATTATAACTGGTAGGTCTCTATTTCCGGAGACCGTCAAGGCAGATACCACGGATTTTCCTCTTTCTATCTATAAACAGTACTGTGCAAACATTACTGTTCCCCATTGAAGGGTGTGTAACTAGTGAAATTACTGGGGTAACGAGACAACATATACTACATAAAGGCGACGAGTAAAACGTAATGTTGTGTCATCATCATCAGCCGATAGACGTCCACTGCTGTAGTGTTGTGTATATCATTCTAACTACTGCCATGTTACGGGCAAGCGTATCATATACAATTAGGTGAATGTCTCATTCGTCTTGTGAAGTAAAAAACAAATTAAGAGTACAGTGTCATAACGAAGCAGTAACCAAAAAAAAAAAGACGAAAAGTGGATTTTCGATCCGCTCTGATGTATTCACGGACTACGGGGACACAGCTGTACCATCGTTGTGGACGTTATATAAAAACGTTCACGCTTCCGCCCGAGCACGAGCACGAGTACGAGCACGAGCGCCGGCCACATTAGCTCTTACATAAATAATATGTACGCGAATAATAGCTCTCCATGATGCTCTTACGTGATGATGTACCCGTCATTCCTGTCGTAATACTTAATTATACTGAACGCCTATTAAACTAGGCCGATCGTCGTTTACAAGTTCCGTTAAGTTCGTACCGGAAAATGATATTAACGGTTTTCGATCGAAACTATTTTTGATAATTCATTTTTATCGATATTTAATTGAATTTATTCATGTTTTTGATGAATGCTCTAAGTCCAAAAATACTCAAGTCCATCACGAGTGACTTGGGGCTAGTATTGTATAGTTTTGTAGAAGTTTTTATTGAAAGGTCTTACTTGTTAAGCACAGCTAGAAGTTTGAATTGTTTAGCTGTACATAAACTGTTTTTTATATGTACATTTTGTACTTTGTTATATTCGTATATTTATATATTTACAAGTATTGTGATGCGTTAACGTCTATTAATTTTTTTTTTATAAATTTCATGTTTAATTGTTGTTAAATGTTTCCTGCGTGTTTAGTAAATATATACATCCATTTAAAATTCACTCTCAAAAAAATACGGACACAAATCTTTAATATTCAGCATTTAGTTTATGTTTAGTATTCTATTAGCTGTTCCTTTCACTTTCCTTTTACTAAATGTAATATAAAATTAGATTTGAAATTCATTAGAAATATTCTCAGCCGCCTTCTGGGCCACTCCTTCCTATTAACACCACCGCTACTCCTTTGAGGAAAGAAATTTTGTAAAATCCATTCTTACCTGACCTCTAAAACGCAAAAGCAATATCTCTTCAAAATTTTGAGTCTTTACGTCTAATACTAACTGTATCTCTGATGAGTTAATGTATCTCTGGATATCTACTCCAAAGGTCGTATAGTAACAGAATTATTTAATTATATTATTAAACGTTACTCTTATTCTTGATTTTCCTTTTATCTCCGATTTTAACTCTCAAGTAGTTATGGAAATTAAATTTCTCCTTTTATTTACAGGCGGCGAGTCCGATCACATATTTCATCTTCACGGATATAGTTTCTTTGTGGTCGGCATACGAGAGTTCAACGCGAGCGTCGAAAAAGATAAGATCGAAGAGATGCACGAGGACGGCACACTGTTTACTTCTAAAAATCTGATCGATCCTGTCGTAAAGGATACGATAGTGATTCCGAAGTATGGTGTGGTCGCGTTACGGTTCCAAGCTGACAATCCTGGCTACTGGATGATGAGGGACGAGAGGTCGGCACATTGGACTCGCGGCCTCGACTTTGTGATAAAGGTCGGTGATGAAAGTGATTTCGTTCAGGCCCCGGCGGATTTCCCCAAGTGCGGCTCCTACGTCGGCCCGGAGTACTTTTTGATTTAAACTTTAATCATAACTGAGCTAGTGGAATTAGTTACCAGTTTTCTCTGATTACTCAACGTGTGAATTGGACTTGTGATATAACTGTAAGACAGTTTCTATTTTAGATCCATGACAGATGTAATCTATAATCTTTCATAACGTATATAATTATTGCAGCTTTTCAAAGTTAATATTTATTATACTAAGTGAAAGACGATAAAGTTACTGTTTGTTAGATATGTATTAAAACAATAATTTATTAATATTTAATCATTGTAAATATTATATACTTGCGTCATTAATTTTATTTAGCATTTAAATTATAAATTTGTTACTATTGTACTTTTATTTAAATCAACATATAGATTTAAGTTTTTTTATATGATTATATATATGTAAATAAAAGCTTGGTTTATACTTATTTATTTTCAGTTCGTTTGATATTGATATCCTCTCGAGTTCGTCGCTAATGTGCGATAAATTTGACATTTTTGAAGAATGATCCCGTTTCGATAAAAATAGAAGATGAAAGACGCCAGCTGCTTCAAAAGGCTACAATTCAAACGGTGAAAGCGTTGTTATAGATCTGAAGACGTATTTAAATTTAGGTAAATTCAATCTTATAATTGAAATAAATTTATTTTCATATCCAAACGTCTATAATAATGCTTTATTAGTTAAATTCTTCACTGAGTTCAATACTTCATCATTATTGTTATCCCTTATTAGTTTATTAACTCTACGCTAATTGGAGAGGCAACTTAAGATGAAGTATTTTTAGATTTGAAAATGTGTGTAAATTTAAAGGAGGTCATTCTGGAATTTCATTAAAGTTATGAATCTTAAAAGGAATGGTTTGTTAATAAAGAAAATAATTATTTAATATGTTAATAAAAAATGTAAACAAAATTTATTAAGTATTTCAAGATTCCATTTTTTACAGATGAACAGATATAAAAATCTAGGCAACAGTCCATCTCTAATTTGATCAGTGAGTTACAGTAGTCTCTGAGTGTTGCAGTTATTTTAATTCTTTTTAGTTAGTTTTTTGTAATCGTCGTACCAGTTTTTGCTTGAAAAATCTTGTTTCCGTTTATCAGTTATATTAAATAATGTCATCGAAATCAGACTTTATTCACTAGTATAGAAATGAATTTTAAAAAGTAGTATTTAAATTAAATAACCCATTTGGTCATCAATTAAATATCTATACATTAACTTTATTGGTTCACCTACTTGGAAAGTCTACCTTTGCTCATGAGTACTATAAAATCATGAATAATTTGTTGGCGGGTATTTTTATTTTTTCCAAACCTAATAAATAAATCAATATGAAAGGTAGGAATAATACAATAGAAACAATTTTCGTTATGTAATAGTTTAATTGTCTACATATCCTTTGAACTTAAATATTAAAAATAGAAAGATATCATTTGATGGATACCAATAATTATATAGAGAATATTATGACTCGTTATGGTACCCAATTATTTGGTTGAGTAACGGTTATCAAATGTTTAATAAAAAAAAAATTCTCGATCGGTACTTGACACTTGAACAGCAATCGAAAGTATTTCTGTCGGCGGTTGTGGGTACTTATTGTGATTCTGGCCTCTTTAGCGTAATTTTTTTATCTCTTTCGAGTATCCGCACTTATATTGACATCGAAAATGGCATGAGTATACAGAAATTGCCGAAATAAATGGAATAAAGAAGAAACAACACTTTCTAATATAACATTTCAATTTGATTATTATGTATCGATGGTTTATTTATAACAAAATTCTTGTTAAAAAACTGTTTCACAGATACTAGTGTTGTTCCTATTTATTATCCATAGATAAATCAACAGTATATAAATTAATGACTTACAGTACATTACATTTTGTGAAGGCATCATCACCGACGGACGTCCACTGCTAGATATAGCTGTCTTGTAATATGTTCCACAAAACCCGGTCTTGTCCTGAGTCCAGTGGATCTCAGCGAGTTTTTAATGTCGGTACTCCTAGTGGAGGGTCTGCCAGCACTGCGCTTTCCGTTGCGTGGTTGCTATTCCAGCAATTTAAATCCTCAACGTTCGTCGGATCTATGAGCTATATGCTTCACCCATTGTCATTTCAGTCCTCTCGCTAGGGCTATGTCGGCGACCCTGGTTCTTCTGCGGATCTACTCGTTTCTAATTTGATCACGCAGAGATACTCCAAGCATCATGGAGACTTATTTTAACATTACTTATTTTTTACGGACACACAAATTTCTCTGGAATTATTACTGACACCTGTATACATAGGTATACATTAGTATATATATGTATGTATATATACACAGCATTTATTTTCCGCCATAATGTTTATGCAAATTATATTTTGACCCGAGTAGAGTTTTTAAAAGATATCTTGTGTATATATTTGTAATGTACAATTTCTTTTTTTTTTTAATTTATTGTTATGTAGATACTACGTTCTGTCGGAAGACAATACAAAGGCTTTTTCTTTTAATGGCCATCTTCACTTTACTTGCAATAGTAACGGTTGATGGTCGTCTATCGGAAGACAATAGCTGTCACAAATAATGAAGTTACGACTTGTGGCATTGTTAATAAATACGACTGGTGTAAATATCTTATGAAAGAGATCTATAGACGGTGTACCGTCATCAAGTTGTCGATATAATTAATTAGTATATACAATAGTATATACTACACAATAGTGTAAGAAGTTAATTGTTAATTACTTCGTTTGTAGTTATAATGCAGACCTGGGTTGATAATCATTAAACATATTAAACAAAAGATTATTTTATATGTATATGACTACTTGTGGATACATAAAACGTTTTTATAATACCTATCAATTTGCCAATGATATACATTTTTAAGGTTTGAAGGCTTTTTAATAAATAGTTAAATCATTAATGATGATGAAATTGTCCACTATATTAAATACTAGAAGACATTATTTGTACGAAAAATATTGATACAAATGAGTAATTTTTTATAAATTTATGTAAAGTAATGAACAGTTAGTAACAACAATATAATAAATGGAGAAGTAATAGTTAGTTTACTAACCTTTGTTTTTTAACAGAAAATAATTTATTAATTTTGTTTGATGATATAATAAAAATAATCTTATTCTAAAACATGGAAATTCAAACTGTGTCAAGTAGTCGCGTCATAAAGTGTAACTCTACAGGTAAGCTCTGTAAACAGATTTTTGGGGACAGTTAACTCAATAGGTTATTAAAACAATTCTTTTGTTTAACGGTTGGATAAAGTACTAATTAATTTTTTTCCCTACACAAAAATAAAAAAATATTCTACAGTATGAATTAGCTAAAAAAAAACCTTAAAATGAATGATTGACAGCTTGATTATACGCAGTTATTTAGCGGCACACTTAAAATGGAACAGGTTTTTATTAGTTAACTAAGCGATGAGATAAGTGAGACGTTCACCTGATCGTGAGTGATATGCCTGCCCATAATAATGTGAAGTTAGTTGGTATGATATACACTGCATCAGATTGTACTCGTCGCTTTGAGACATACGATGTTGAGTCTCGTTATACCAACAATTTCACTGGGTACAACTATTTTAAACCGGAACACAGTAATGTTTGCACGCTATTGTTTGGCGGCAGAAATAGGTGTAGCGGTGGTCCTTACCTTGATGGTCTTCGGCGATAGAGACCACCAGTAGATTTAATCGAAATAAATAATAAAGTAACTGTATTGATTTCTTAATGGTAATCCATAAATAGTATGGGTGAAATATTATTAACACAAACGATATTTGAGTCGCTAGTTTGTTGTTCTCCATTTACCATTTTTATCATCATCATCTCAACTTATGGACATCACTACTGGATTGATACAATTTTATTGAACTTTATCATTGGAGGAATAGCACAATTCAATACTGAAATTTTACAATTCTGTACATATAATATATCCAATGTAATTAGTGGTTAATGATAAAATTTGGAACAGTTCAAATGTACTGATTTTTTTAGTACCATAGGCATTAAGCCTAAGATGAGAAGAGTCATGTAATAACTTGACTTTAATTTTACGTATTTTTAAACTGTCACGATTTCCACTCATTTATTTATTACTATATTTTCAGCGGCTTTGCTGGCGGTAACACCCTCGAAACTCCATTAGGGAAAAGAAATTTGTAAAATCCACTCTTAGCTGACCTCTAAATGGCAGAAACAATATCGCTGCCAAAATTTAAGTATTTATGCCCAATAGTTTCGAAGATCTCGTGATTAGTCAATGATTTTCTGAATATCTCCTATATATAGATCAAATTCTATGTAACACTTATTATAAAACAGTTTTTTTTTACAAGCAGGATAGAGAGAGATCATATACACTAGTTAATAGAATATAAAATAGCATTTAATATTACTTTGTATGTACACATGTAAACAGCATTGTTAGTGCTGTGGATAATAATGTAGCATAAGTAAAAGTATAAAAAAGTTGAAGCTAATAGAAATAACAAGAAGAAGAAGAAACAAGAGCAAATGTAAATAGTAACGGATATATAAATATTGAGGGTGTAAAGAATCCCGCACAACATTTCACAAGGCCCAAGCCAAACTCACCTGCTCGAGGTGCATCCTACTGAACAACGAATGAGGCTGTGGCTCCTATTTGCTACCTAAACCTGTGTTGGGCCAGATTGGTGAAAAATGGTTCAAGTTCCCCTCATACGAACCCCTGCAAACGACAGCCCCTGATGCCCGGCGAAGTGGGTAGTGTAGGACCGATCCATGTGGGGATCTTTGAGAGAGGCCTATACCTAACAGTGGACATCTATCGGCTGATGATGATAATATAAATAGTGTAATGAAACAAGAAAGATAACACCCTGAATAATATCAAAGAGAAGCCGAAAAAAATACGTTGTGTACAAATTATATAATGAATGCAAATAATTTAAACGCAGTGGGTAAAAGTTAATGTCTCGTGACATTTAAGAGATTCGTCTTCGCCATTGTTCAATAACGAGGCGTATACATTGAGCAATTTCCTCGATGGCTCATCGTTAACGGAACTTGTTTTAAAATATCATTTGGCCAACTTTCACTTTTTGAGCGGAGCCATCAGGTAACACTTTGTGCAGAATTAACAGCTGCCTGTAAATTCTGGGATGTCATATTTGATTGGAAGTTAACGACACGACTCTAATTATCTCACAACGTGGCACTTACTGTCTTTATTGATTATACATTTTTTTTAGCTATAAGACAGCAAGACATTTACTTGATTATAAGTGATATGCTCGTTCATATCAATGTGCTGGTGGTAAGGTTTAACGCAGCTCCGTCGTATTCATCTTTAGAGTAATACCTCAGGAACTTAACTAACTATAGACGACTATCAAATTGGAACATGTTAATGTCTGCACACTTCTATTTTCATTCTAGTGTATTCTATTACTGGTCGTAGGTATCTGTTCCCGGAGACTGTAATGTAGGTTCCACCACAGCATATATTTCTACCACCAAACTGCAGTGTGCTAACGTCATTGCGTTCAGGTTTTAAGGGAGTTGTACCTAATGAAATTACTGGAATAACGTGACTTAACATGTTATGTCTCAAAGGATGAACGCAATGTGGTGCTGTGTATACCATCCTAAGGACCTCCACGTTGTTATGGTTTGGTGTATCACTTACGTTTGGCGAACGTCCTGTTCGTCTCGTCTCTTCGTTGAATTAAAAAAAAGGTTCCGGGTCACACAAACTTAAATTAAGAATTCGATGCCTTTATATTATATCTTGTAATGATTTCTTCATTATTGTTTATGAAAGTACTTTCACTTTTTTTTAAACATCTGTGTAAGTCACTGGATACAAATATTTCTCGTAATTGTCAGAATCTTTAGATTCCATTAAACTTATGATTTTATAAAATTACGACTTTGTAATTGTACAGAATACTTAAATCATTTATTAATAGTTTTTGTATAGGATGGGGAAACGTCTACAATCATGTTTAAGTTTTTTTAAAGATATTGTGAAGAAATGATCATCGTAAATTTATCTATCTCTTCAAGTTGTTTGTCCATTCAGAGTGAAGGTGTCAAAGATTGTAAAAGGTTATAAAAAAACTAATAATAATTACAGAGGCGTAGAGAAAACGTCATAGCATTTTTTAATTGTTCAGTTAACAGCAGTGCCGTTCATTTACGCTTTTTAAATTGCACCAAAGCTACCATCGTAACACGCTCGTTATAACCTGATATTCTGCAGAAATGTTTTCAAGACTTCGTTTGTACGGAGCTGCCTATTCTTCTTTTGTATTAGCTTAGCACCAAGGTTTTACGTACTCGCGGATTGTAAGGTGTGGTGTTAATCATCATCATTATTTCAACCGATGGACGTCTACTGCTGGACATAGGTCTGTTGTAATGTGTTCCACAAACAAGGTGTGGTGTTAGTGTAATTTATTCAGGCTTTATTATCATTACTTTTGTTGTTAATCAAGTGGTAATTTAAACGTAAATAGAAATATGAACACCTACAATCTTTGAATTAGTTGTTAATGAAACTCTGTATATAAATGAAGTAGCTGTTTTTATTATGTAATAATAGTTCCTAGTATTAATCTAAGTCTCTCGTGTGAATAGGCCGATGAAACTAAATACGTGTTAATCATTAATCCGAGAAACCGTTAATGGTTGAAGATGTGAAAATTTAAAGAAACATATATTGAAGATTAGCAAGTTTTAATAATGAAAGATATAGTTTCTAGAACGCTATGTAGTCTATGAAAGCTGGGAACGAAAGAAAAGAAGTCACTGATGCAGATTAGTTGGCTTAAAGATATTAATAATATAGTAAACATAACGGCCCTATTCTATACATTATATAAATGGCTTTTAATTAAAAAAAAACCTTTGGACAAATTAAAAATTACAAATTTTCTAATAATTTAATAAATATACACTGCAGCTATATAAAAATTCTTTAATTAATACTGTAAGTATTGTTGACATACACCTACATTAGAAACAAACATGACAAACTATTTCTTTTAACAATCGTTTAGACTTTAAATTAATATCTTTTAATAATTATCTCTGAAAATGCAAATTTACACCAAATTCACCTCATAAAGTACTTCTAAAATTAACGCACTTATAATTTAGCATTCAACTCCTCATCTAATTAGTTTGACACGTTGAACGCAGTGTGAATTGGTTATTTGTATGAAATGTCAGCAACTGGAGCGTTTCAGTAACTGCGGTCAGAATTAGAATCAACTCGATTCCCTCTCTCCAGTTATTTTATGTGCAATTTTTAATGCGTTTTATTAGTCTAAACTTAATTCTAAGTATAGTTCCAAGAAAAGACATAACTCTGTCTATATAAGCATTTTTTTGATGTGACAATGAGAATGACCATATTAGAGTGGGACGTAGTCAAGAGAGTTAAAAAAAACCTTATCTTTAACCGAACTCCACAACATGTAGATTTAGAATCGAACTAGGGACCTTTTTATTATAAGGCAGCTGCTTTATCATCAGAACACAAAGGCATTTAATATTAATACAAATTTTAATTATTTCTAAGCAGTTTATCAGGCGAATTTTATATTCAGTGTAACGTCCTATTTTCATTCTTAAGTATATTTTGAACGTCTAAAGTTAATAGCTTAACCTCTGCTTTGTACTCAATTATTAATAAGGTCAACCATTATCTAGTTTAATAACAGTAACCAGGTATGATTATTTGACTTTCCGTCTTTGACAAGCGTGACAACTTTTACACTGAACAGTCACTAAATTAGAAAGTTAATAGAATCATTGTTGGTTTTATTATACAATTGAATTATACAATCAGAAACGTGTGTTAAAGTAAAATGACGAAATTAAGCAAAATCACTAAAAAATTATAGTAATTTTAAGATGTAGATTTGACCGCTTTAAATTGTTTTTATTATTTGTGAGATTACATTTCCCGGTTATAAAAATACTGCTTATTGAATCACTCACTCTCTCATTCTTAGCTGTGTATATCATACATTATATGATCTCACTATCATCAGCTTTCTTTATTTTTCTCTTTCACTTCACTTTCTTCAATATCATAATCTGTCACTAGGCACAGACAATTAAACCTTAAAAAGTATATTTTTAATATAAATAATACATATATATATCTCTTATGTCAATTTTTAGTCCAGCTTTACATCATTCTTATGCGAGATGTAATGTTTACATGAAATAAAAGAGAAAGGATTATCTCTCTGTCTTATAACTGATAAATCTCTTTACAGATACTTAGGACAACAGAAAGTAATGTGTATAGTAAGATTTGTTATTTAATTATTTTATTTCAAACCTTTGTTCATACAAATAAAGCAAACACACACACACATATATAGATTTCACGGAAATAAAATAGAACATGCGAGTATGACTCAAGTTCAGTTTTCCACCAGATGAAAAGATCCATTTTAAATTTTTTTTATACAACGAAACGACGAGACGAGCAGGAAGTTCACCTGACGTACATGCCTATAACATCGTAGTGCTAGTTTGGATGTTATACATTGCACCACATTGTGCTCGTCGCTTTGAGAGATGTTGAGTTTCATTACCCCAGTAATTACTCTAGTTATAGCGCCTTTCATATCGGAACACAGTAATACTTGCACACTGTTTGGCGGCCAAAATTGGCGTTGCGATGGTACCTACCTAGACGGTCTCCGTCAATAGTGACCTACCACCATTGAATAAAAAAAACTCTTAGTATAAATATAGCCTATTCAGATGCTTTTGGTTAGAAGAAAGTTATCGAACAAATAAAGAATACGTCGTTTGCATGACTTGCGTATGGAAGTTCGAAAGTGATTAGTGCCGTGCGATAAGCCACTTCCGGTATAGATACGCCCGCATAGGGCCACTACGGAGGATTAATACAGTTCGCCTTGGCCCCCCTAAACATGATTATACCAGTGCTGTGGAAACGGGTCAGCTCAAATGTATGTGGACCACGATTAACTATACAGTGTATAGCTATGGAATGGTTGCGATGATAAATAGCGCAATTCATAGTAACATCAATGGCCTCTAGCATTATTTAACAAAGTAATCTCCTTCTTAAAGTAGCATCTACTTTCAAAGGTTGTTGTTTCCCACCCATTGGTATCTCTACTTTGGTTAGAACTGTTATTTAAGAAAGTATTGAAAGATACCTTGCTTTTTGTGGGAAAAATTTAATAATCTTTGATGAAGATGCATATTAGCTTTATTACGTCTAATCTTTTTTACGTTAAAATATTATGTTGTTTTAGCCAGGTTTTTAAATTGCAAGTCCTTCAAACAGTACAATAAGATATAAGATAACACTTCATTCTACTTCTAGTTTTGACTATCTTCTGCCACGCAACGAAAATAAGGGTTAATCAACCTCATTAAAAATATCATCAACCTAGTTAAAATATTATCCTTTCATAAATTATAACTCCGTTCGTTTTGAATGGAATCGGGTAATTTTAAATGTATACATATATATGTTGAGTCCTCTCAGCACGAGGAAGCTTGTTAGTGTATTCACCCGTTCCGCCACTGAATTTATGTCTACAGAATTAATATAATTTCAGTTATTCTGTAAGATTTAAGTTACTTGTCTAAAAGTAAATATTATTGTGTTTTAATAGGATTGAACAATAAATCTTTGAAATTTTTCTTCTTCTTCTATGTTGTAACCTCATGACTGAGGGACGTGACTATTGTGCGTTGCCCTGGCCAGCATTTCTTTCCAGACATTTCTGTCTTGCGCCATTTGGATGGATGATTGTAGTGTAGCTCCCGTAGGGTCCTGAGTTGTGTGTGTCCATCTTGTAGGAGACCGCTCTCTCGCTCTCTTTCCTTCCACACAACCAGTAATAATCAGTCTTTCTAGAGTGTCTGGGTCTCGCTTGACCGTGTATCCGAAGAGCTTGAGGACTTTCTGCCTACAGATTGTTGAGAGCCGTGTTGTTATATTCAACTGTTTGAGGATTGACTCGTTTGTGCGACGTTCCGTCCAGGATATTCTCAGCATTCTGCACCAGCACCACATTTCGAAGGCGTCAATTCTCGATCTTACCCTCGCTTTGTGTTCAGATTTTGAGATTTTTATTGTTCTGTATCTATAACATCATGATTTACAAATATATTTATTACACTTTAAAAATTCTAGCAAATTTTACTCAAAGGTACAATTCCATTTAGTAAATCACATATTTTGTTGCAATTAAGAATCAACAAACTTTGCTAATTTCTCATATTGCAGTAACCTTCAAAGATTTTCGCGTTTTTGCAACTAATGCCCGAATGATTGAAGATGCACCGCTTGCTATACAATCAGACCGATCATTCAGCCGTAGTGATACCAACATAAAATATAATGATTTTCATTATTTTTTAATAACGCTAATAGTCATGTCGATTGCTGCATGCCAAATGCCTCAAGAATTACTGCAGGAGTCGGCGGATTGAAGGTTACAACTTCCTGGCTCTCTTCCGTGCGGGACCTGTTTGACTGGTCTTTGGACTATGATGATCTGTAGTATGATAACTAAATAAGATCGTTAATATTATCCTAAATAATTATGCTAACAAAGGATAGAAGAAAGCAAATATAACCACACCGTCATTCAGCTTTGAAGATAACTTCTCGATTAAGGATCAGTGAGCGTGATTCGCTGAGTGATAGGCCCGAGTTATAGGGTACAATCCTAGGGTTTGTATGTTCTCGTAGGCCAGTGCTCCAGTCTGGCAAGCCTTGCAGATGGCTCGGTAACTAATTGATTATGACGTTAAAAACTTGCAGTTAATTTTAAACCTTTATTTTTCCATTGAAAGTAGGAACAGGTTGCTGGGTTCGAATGGTAATAGCACTTCTGTCAATAAAATTTTATCTTGATTGTTTCAAAAAAATAAAGCGATACTTTGCCCACTATTGAACATTAGAACCTTAACTCTGAGTCACCGTTATGTATTTTTATATATTAAATTTTTTTGTGTAATAAATTAAATTTAATCCTTCCCACAGGGCTTTCACGAGGTAATCAAATTTATGTCCTCTTACGTGACTATATTTTCTAAGTAATAAAATTTCTCTAGTATTCAACTTTTATTGCAAACGTTTTATGCTTCCGTTTGCTTTGTTATTTTTTTACGGGTTCTATTTTTTATCCACGACGTAAAAGCATGGTTTTAGTTAAATAACAATATTTGTGTTATCCCAAACGCTTGACGTTATCGAGATTGAATATTATCGAAGATCACATAATAAGTGGAGTTTTGATGGTGGTAAGTTATTTCTGGACACGTCTGGTAGTTACCCATAGACAATCTTCGCCAATAATAGCTTCTTGCTGTATTACGGCAGTCATATAATAAATGTAAGAGCTGAAGTACTCTACACGAGCACGCTTATATACGGCGTCGTTGTCACTTAACGTCATATGAAATTGATGTCAAGCGTTGGCCCATTCTAGATTAAAAAGTAGAGATAGCGGTAGCTGTTTAATATAAGGGATACGATATAAAATTTTAATTTATCATTTGAATTTATTTCCGGAATTATCTGAGCGGGAAACGAATTAAACGCGGGCAATAATTCGCTTCGTTTTGACAAATGTACTTTAACGTCGTTGTAACAAACGACGCCGGGGGGAAATTTCCCTTATCGCATTCACTGATCTTTTATGCAGCAAAGCTCTGTTGTATCGAACTTTCATATTCTTCTAAAAGACAACACGCCGTTGTTAACTATTCAAATATACTTGCTTACGTACGTACAGTCTACAATTGTTCTCATAATTAAAGTTTAAAGTGAGGAATGACATCGATATAATTTGTCTGGCCATAAATACTGTTGCATAAAAACTTTACTTTTTTTAGTTTTCAATTATTTTAAATTTCGAACATGTATATTATTTTAAAAACTCTTTTCGATTTTGAGCCATTTCACATATTTTTTTTGTGTTGATTATCAAATTACAATATGGGATGGGGTGTTAAAGAAAATAGGATTGCAGTGATCGCGTTGCACAAAGTGGGTATGGACCCGTCGGTCAAATTCCAGACACTTTAAAAGCTTGGTTTCAGTCGTATGTTTGTATATCATGCTATCAACATACAACAATACAACAACAATTCCTCTGTCGAAGACTAGAAAAGATCGTGGCGGTCGCGTGCTGTTAGAACTACAAACGCTGTTAATGCTGTTAAAACCAGAATTCATCGAAACCCCATTAAGAAACAAAAAATCGTATAACGAGAAATGAAGACTCACGCTAGGATTTTGTCGCGTATTAAAAAACAAGACCTGAAGCTCGGTGCTCGGTGCTTATCGTCGATATACAGGACATGCCCTAAATCAATGTTTACAATTAAAGAGAGTGGATTGATAAAAAAGAACAAACCTTCTGTCGCGATACGCAGGTGAAAGGTACAGAAAAGTCTTCTTTACAGATGAAAACATTTTAACGATTGAAGAACACTACAATAAGCAAAATAATAGAGTGTACACTCACAGTTCTAAAGAAGCTGCTCAAGTGCTCAACAACGTGGTCATCATACTGCGTCAGTGATGGTTTGGTGAGGCGTGTCTTATCAAGGAGTCACAACATTACATTATTGTGAAAAAACAGTTGAAAATTTCTGCCAAAGTCTTGGATCATGTTGTGAAACCTCTCAGCAATACACTTTAAAAATATACTGTGGACTTTCTAGTAGGACTCTGCACTTGGTCACAAGGCACGAACTACTTAAGCCTGGCTTGAAACCAACGTTGCGGACTTTATAAGAACTGAAGACTGGCTTTCATCTAGCCCAGGCCTCCACCCTTTAGACTTCAAGTTATGGTCAGTTTTAGAGGACAGTGCGTAAATCCATAGATTTGTGGCCAAACAGATTTAAGGTCTGTATAAAAGCCAAAGGTGGCCATTTCGAATAGAATATTTTTTTATTTTTTGCTGAGACTAATGTGGGTATAAATTATAATAATATTACATTACTTCATTTATAAAAATGCATTTTCATTTGTAAGAGAAATTATGGCCGGACTTGGTATATATAATTAAAATAGGTTTTCTTTGTTAACTGATCACGTTAAAACTAGTGGACATACCGACATGGTAACCAGAACCATTCGACGTGGAATGATTTATAGATGGTTAAGGCTATTTATTTTTTTAATGGCATGGATCTTTCATCGTTTTATTTCTAATAAATTATTGTAAAAGTTTTCTTCTTTTTTTTTCTAGTAGCTCGCTGGTCTAATGGTTAGAGCGTGCGGCCTTCAATCCGAAGGTCGCGGGTTCGAATCTCGGCATGTACCAATGACTTTAATATTTAAGTTATGTACATTTGTGAATTTTAGTAACATCAGCGAAATACAAATGGAGAAGAAAGAAAAAAAAAAATAAAAAAAAAAGTCCCCAAAGATTCCCAAAAAAAGGGTTGATGTCAGGCAGGCGGCCGGTCGTAAAAAGTTTAGCCAAAACTATTTACAACATGTTCGGTAATGAAGAATATGTTGTGCCGACCCTACATAAAGTAGGACCAGGGCAGGAGAAAGAAGAAGAAGAAGATTGTAAAAGTTTTCTCTTCGTATTATTTATAGCGTAGCTATGGTAACGATATTTTTGCTAAAGTTGCAAAATGATTTTGAATCCATTAAATTGCTTTCATGTAATTTTTCCGCCTTTTTCTAGGAATCGTCTTTCTAGGAATAAAATTAGGAATAAATTTTATTTTGTTCTAATAAATTTGTTAATAATTAAAAATCGCCGATCGATCGTCTAGGTAGGTATCACACTCAGCCCTGTAGTCTCGAGCTATTAAGAATACGAGTAAGGTAAACCCTGCCTGTTGTAGAAGGCGATTAAAAGGGTTTAGGAGTTTCGCAGGCCTTAAGCGAGAGGGCCTTTATCGCACAACAACAAGGGAACCTGCGTGGGACAGCATATGGCTCAACGAGGGTGCTTAGGAGGGTTAGGCTCCTCCTCAGAGACATGTAACAGAAAGTTTAGAGAGGCATCGGTGCGTCCATAGGACATCCCGGAGCCTCTTCGAATGCACTGATGCAAACCACCTAGAGAGTTTTAGTGAGTAATAATCTCACATAACCCTAATGATACCCTAGGACCACGGTATCTTTGAAACCCTTCCTCCCTCCAAAACAAAAAAAGGTAGGTGCCACCGCAGCGCCTATTTCTACCGCTAAACAGTAGTGTGCAAATATTACTTCTCAGTATTTCGGTTTAAAGGGCGCTGTAGCTAGTGTGATTATTGAGGTAATGTCACAACACGACATTGTTCTACTTATGTGGTGAGATGTAAATCAACCTAACCAGCGCGACGTTATTTTGGGCAGACCTATCACTTACTATCAGAATGTCCCGCTGGTCTCGTCACTTCCCTAAATAATAAAAAAAAACAATCGAGTCAAGAATTCTAACAATTGTCTTCTCTTTCGTATAGTATGTTTTGTGAAAAAGTCTTTACAAGCTTTTTGATAGATCATCTTTAATACAAAGTTTCGAAGGAGTAGTCTCCATTATCTGATGATGTTTAATACTTGGTAGTCATTTTGACTGTTACAGCTCATCTGATACTGGACTCGTGGATCCGTATCAACGTCTCTTTGAAGCAGTAGTGAGATAAATTATATAAACATTGACGAACAAGAAGCGTCAACCACAAAGCTCGAGATCAAAGCTCAACGTAATAAACATAATAATTTCATTCTAATTGTTGTTTCTTGAGTAAAATTAATTACCTTACGAAATTTTGATCCTAAATTGGGGTTATGATGGTATATGATTTGTTACCTATCTCCTTTTGGCATTGGTATATTCTTCATTTATTTGGTAAAGTTGTTAAATAGGCACATCATCGATTATATTGATAAACCATCCACTGGGTATTTCCACTGCTGGGAC
This sequence comes from Ornithoptera priamus, assembly GCA_029034505.1. Lineage (NCBI taxonomy): Eukaryota > Metazoa > Arthropoda > Insecta > Lepidoptera > Papilionidae > Ornithoptera > Ornithoptera priamus. Next base: position 3,686,378 of record JARDWD010000559.1, read on the forward strand.
TGGGAGACTCCTCTATCAAGGAGAAAGCTACATTAGCATTTGCCCACTACTCCATATTATGTTGAACTAAATTGGAAGACGGATGTGGAAGATTAAAGATAACTGATGGTAGGTTTCAGTTGCCGGAGATCGATTATGTAAGTACCACCGCAGCGTTTATTTCTGCCGCTAAACAGTAGTGTTTAAACATTATTGTATCCGGTTTCAAGGGCGCTGTAGCTAGTGTAATTACTGTGGTAACGATAATCACTTATGTTTCAAGGCGGCGAGCACAATAGTGTATAACATTCTAAGTAGCGCCGTGTTGTTATGGGCAAGCGTATCACTTACCATCAGGTGAACATGTGCTCTTCTTGTTGCTTCGAGGAATAAAAAATATTAAGAAAATTAAACTGTCTGAAATGAGACTTCTGTTTTATACCGTTTTTATTACTTTTAAATTATACAGGAAAATGTAGTCAACAACATTGATATAATAAAAACATATATGCAGTACAGGTAACTCATACTTATGTATGAGATTTCCACCTATGTATAGACTCATGGTGATATGTTATATGTATCACAGACTGGGAACAGACCTTTGTCGCCGGAGACCTTTTAGTTAGGTATCACTGCAGCGCCTATTTATCCAAACATATATGAGTAAACATAAGGCCGAATGTAAGAACAGATTTTACAATTTTTTTTTCCCAAAGGGAGTTGTGGAGTTACGGTTAACATAGCGGGTAAGAAACAGATAGATTTATATAACTATAAATAAAATTAAGGAAAAAGATTTCTTACATAATATATACAACAAGAACAGACATATTATAAACAAAATTAGAGAAATTAAACTTTATCATTTAAGTCAAAACTTTGGTTAGGTTTTATATTTATGACTATAGAGTAAATGTTCTGAAACAGTGAATAGAGATGAAAGTATGTTTACGATATTTTTAAATGATTTCTTTCAATAGATCGATGCTATCTTTTAGGATGTTGTTTTATCAAAAAAGTCGACATAGAAATATGAAACGTAATAATTTGAAACAGAAAGTGATTAATGGATGTACTGGCAACATTGTAATATTTTTGCGAACCGCGTGCCAATTAAATGTTCATCTAACGAATATAAATCGCGAAAGTATCACTTGGTACGTTATTATAACGATGATGGATTGTTTTGATGTTCTACTATAATTTTATGTTAAACGACTTGGTACATTAATTTTAAAATATTATAAGTAATAATAAGCCCGAAACGTTGACAGCGACTGTTAAAGGTATGGCTTAAAAAAAGTATAGAACCTTTCTTTTTGTCATACAATAAGCCGTCGTTTGACCTTAAACGTTCATGTTTGTTCTTCTTTAGTATACAAAGTAACAAAAAAAAACACTGAACGCAGGAGAAAGCTAATGTTAACAAAAGATTAAATGCTTTGACAATAAGTTTATTTTAAAATACTGTTCTTAAGTTACACATTTATTAAATAACCTGCATAGCATGCAAAAATTTTTCATATAATTGATAAATGGAAGCTGAAGTAGATAATTTTCTGGTGATAGAACTTAATGCAAGAAACCATTAAGATATATACCACCGCAGCACCTATTTATGTCGCCAAACTGTAGTATGCAAATATTATTGTGTATCGGTTTAAAGTGCGTTATAGCTAGTAAAATTACTGGGGTAACGAGACCACATTTTATGTCTTAAGGTGACGAGCACTATTTGCGACTACTGCGATGTATATTAATGTAACTGGCTCCACGTTGTTATGGGCAGACGTATCACTTGCCATCAGGTGAACATTCCACTCGTCTCGTCGCTTCGTTCAATGAAATTAAAAACAATATGTTATGATTATATCTAGAGTTAACAAATCATTGTATATTTCCGGCAGATACTGGTTTATTTATATGATATAGCAGGCGTATAGTTTAACGAGGTACTACTTATTATTTATTTCATAATTATAGCTAATAGCTCCAATGCAGTGGTAAAGGCTGTTACAGGTAATAGAGGGCTATATCTTTTAATCGTTGCTCATATTTAATATGAAAAGTATGATTAATATGTCTAATAGACGAAATTAAAAATGATGTCTTATAAAACATAATATAGATAATTTATTATTAGAAACATAACATACATAGTTTTTTTTTTATTCAAAGAAGAGACGAGGCGATTGGGTCGTTCACCTGACGTTAAGTGATAATTCTTCCCATAACAACGTCACCCTAGATAGGATGTTATACACTCCGCCTCATTGTGCTCATCGGTTTGATACACAAGATGTTGTCTCGTTGGAGTAGTAGAAGTAGAGGGTACATCGCTGGGGGTGTTTATTGGCGAATGTTCATAATAATCGTATAATAACATATGTACATATCGATACCGTTGAGTTTAAAAGGCTTAAGCGTTATAATCGCGATAATGACTATTGTTTGGTATATTTAAAGCTACCTATATATACATATTTTTATGACACTTATCACGACTTTATGAGCGGAAACAAACAAAAAAAAAAATACTTCGTCTTTAACAAAAAACGTACAAGGTCAATAGAATTAAAAAAAAAAAACTGATATATTCGGAAACGTTTTTATTTTAGTTTCTTTGTTAGACTGAAAAAAGGAATTTTTGTTGGCCTAGCGATATCGATGTATTAAAATCGATTTAATTAAATAATTTATATTTTTTTAGTCCTATCATACAATCGTACTACTTTTTCTCTGTTATAAGATCTGTATATCTCTTTTCTTTCTTTCTGATTTTGCATGAAAATGAGTAGAAGGTATTCATATAAATATTATTAAGTTATTAGAAAGTATTTTTATACCTGCTACTCGTTTTCATTTTGTCATTTTCTTTCTTAATATGCAATATTCTCTTAACTACAGTAATATCTGGCAGCAACCAGCAGTCTATGAAAATTGCTGAATCCCAATGCAGGCGCTGTAACTTCTGTTTGTAAGGAAAAATTATAGCGACGAATACAACGCTATTACAACGTTATAATATAAAAAAAATAACGTTTCAGGTCGCTAAGAAATGATTACATGTCATTAATATTATAATATAGAGTTCGCAGCCGCAACTCCTCGATTATCCATGGGCTTCAATAATCATATTCCGCCAGGTGAATTGTTCGCATGTTTTTCCACCCATCCTATAAAAATATATAATAATATGTAATTATTGTCTTCTATTCGTATAAACAAAAGGAGTACAAGGAGAAGTAAGTGGGTAAAAATAGAAAGAACGTAGAGAATTTTATTGAACATAACGTAATTGTGTTTATATATTGGTGTAGTAACGTGTAAGTTATATTTTACGTGCGGAAATTACTAATGTGTTGTGGAAGTAGGGGAGAGGAAATGCGGTTAAGTGAATATTGAGCTCGTTTTTTTTGTTTCAATATATGAAACTGTTGTATTTTGAAATGCATTCAGTATAATACACAGAATATGTTATTGGCGGTGTTTTTGTCTAATAATAACGAAGGCGCAAAAGTGTAATAGATAAAAATGGGATGGATATTTTAGTTGTGGGCATTCATAGATTGACCTGATTCATATATGTGCTAAAATTAACCTACATATTACGTTTTATTTATTTTTTAACACATCAATGGTGCTACCAAAGTGACACCTTTTAAAAAGGACGTAATAAATGTATAGTCTAGTTTGTAACCACCGTTATATATATGAACAATACTCTAATAAATATATTTAAAGAAAATAATAAAACTGGGGAGGAAATTAAATTAACTATAAAGTAAAAAATTTATAAATCTAGCTTAATTTAGAAAACCGCCTACTAAGAGAATAATATATATGTATTTATATAGTATAAAATTTATATTAATAAATATTGTTTTTTCAACGAAACACCAGCTCATAATATTGAAGCGCAAGTTAGGATGATATATACTGCACCACATTGTGCTCGTCGCCAAGAGACATAAGATGTTGTGATAGGAAGACAATGATAAACGAAGTCTGTCTGAATGATATAATATTATATGATGCCTTTACACGGTGCCTAATTACGGATATTGACTACTCTAAACATATTCCGTAGATTCTCCTGGAATTATGGAAGGAACGAATTTATGTCTGGTGGAAGGCTAGGAGAAATAATTTTACGATTGATTATTTTATATAAAAACGTAGTATCAAGAACAAAATCAACTGATAGTGATGTTGACGATAAAGACATGAAAATATGGATATTTTAAAGTTTATTTTCTTCGTTTTCTTTATATATTATCTTATTTTATTTTCTACAATTAAGTTTTAAATTTTATATTCGTTCAATTCTTTAGACCAAATATTTTATTCTATACACAGATACTATAATTTTTTAGGAAATCTAATGTGACGGCAACTGTCTCGGTCTAAGTAATAACATAACTATATTTTATAAACGAAAAAGCTTTACGAGAAATTTATGTTAATAATGAAATAAATCACCCTAATCACGACATTATTTCAAAATATAACTATTCTTTTTACGAAGTAAGTTGGAATAAGACATTTTTTTCTATGATAACCTCTTTGCTTTGGACGGACCGTTTAAATGTAGAAAGTACTTCCAAGTCAAAAGCAATTTGCGAGGCAAGGAGTTTCCTCCACAAGAATTTTTACTTCTGCATATAGTATAATAAACTTCTGCAACTAAATACACTGAAAGTTCTAGATTACTTTAGAATATTTCTCTTTGCTGTGATTCAAAAGGATTACGCCAATATCTTTTCAATTTATCAACTATCGATAATTCAGCAGTAACCGTTTAATCTAAATTAATTTTTTTAAATATATTCGTGGTTAGTGTTATACTAAAAAATAACCTTTATATTTAGTGACAAAAAAAAGTGGGTAGACAAGCTTACAACCATATGTTAAGTATATGTATTACTAAAGGCAGGTGCAAGTAAGTGTGGTATCACTATAACTCACGGGAAGCAAGCCAACCTCACCTGCTCGTGGTGCACTCTGCTAATCAGCAAACGAGGCTCTGGCTCCCACCAATCTGCATTGAGTCCACGTGGTGGGAAAGGCCTATGTTCAGCAGCGGACATCTATCGGTTGTTGATGATGATGATTATGAATACTATCGAAAAGATTAAACGTGAAAACATTGCATTTTTATTGTACTCTTAAATGTGTTATCTGTTCATAGTTATATAACTCATATAACTCACATTATCACTTATATAACTCACATTTATGTCTCATCCCCTTGTACATGTATATGGGCCCAACTGAAAATTAGTGCTATTTCTAGTTTTATTTGTTTTCTTGTATTATTTTACGCATAGAGGCATGTTGATCCCTACACTGATGTATGGTAGTGAATGTTGGGTATGGCAAAAGAAACATGAAAGTAGGATTAATGCTGTGGAGATGAGAAGCTTGAGAAGTATAATTGGAGTGAAGGTGATGGACAAAGTGTGGAACAGTGTGATAAGGGGGCGGTGCGGCGTGGTTGAACATGTAGTGACAAAGATAGAGAAAGGGATGCTTAGATGGTTCGGCCATGTAGAAAGAATAGATGAAAGAAGATTAACGAATGAAGTAACAAGGTAAGAATGATTGGAAAAATCGGTGCAGGTCAACCTAGGCGGACATATTCCGACCAAATCGAAGATGTCCTAAAGAAAGGCCGGGTCAAGAGTACTCGCAACCGACGAGCATGCATGAAGACGCTCATGCGGCCTTTAGGCAGTCTTGAATTTCAAAATTTTTCTTTCTTTCTTCCTACTACATTTAAGGAATGTGTCCATTCTTTGTTTTAAGTGTACTCTTCTCTTCTTTAATTGATAGACATTAGTTTTTGTATAATTTATTGATATTTCAGATATAAACGTATTATTTACATTATATTTAATATTTTATGTGTGAGTCAAAAAAATTAAATTCTGTTCATTTTAATAAAAACCACCCAAACGGGGTTCGGATGTCTTTTAATATTTACAATGGGTAAGTCTCAATTTTACATAACGCTAAGTGAGAATGAGGCTATAGGGGGTGAGGCGCGTTAGGCCAGAATACATTAGTGTCAAAATGTTGTTGACAAATGGAAAATTGAAATTGCTAATATCCCGATTAATTTATTGAGGGTGATAGCTAGCCAGGCAGGATACGTGGTTAAAGATTTAACCAGGGTCCTTCATTTTCAAGTTATGTACGTTCATTGCTCTGTGGGGTTGCAACAAAGGTAGCTCCATGGAGACAGATAAAAAAGTTATCTACATAAACTTTACAAAAGTCGTATTGAAACTTCATTTGAATCAGGGTCTCGGTAATTATTATTCATTTAGGCACACAGCCTCTAAATCTCGTTTACAAATTTATAGGTATTAATTTGGGTCTCTCATAAAAAACTTGTATTACGAAAATACCTTGAAGCATTCATAAAACATGCGCTGGCATATGAACTGGTTTACGATCTTTGCTGCTGTCATTATGCTCAACACCCACGGTAATTACTCTTGCAAAAAAAAAATAATCTGAAGTAGGAATGAACAGACTCTCGGTACTACGTATTTTCTTCCGTTTCCAAGACGTGTATATGAAAGTAAGAATATGAAAACAGAAAGAAGAAAAATTAAAACTTATTTAAATAAAATAGTATAAACACTAAATAGCATTAGATTATAGTTTTCTATTACCTAGATGATCTTCAAGGAGACTTAACATATTTTGGTGTTTACTTCCGATGAAAAAAAAACCTCTTCCATATTTTTATGCGTAACGGTGTTGCTTAAAGTTCTAAAGGAATAAAAAGTACATTTTTTATTATCTATAGAGGTTAAAATGTTTTTTTTTAACATTGTTGGGTTTGTCTTGGCGCTGCATATCTTTGTGTTACAGTCATTCTCGTTTTTAATACTAGCTTATTCTTTACTACCTGACCAAACTTAAATAACAACCTAAAATCAACAATACAAGTAATATCCTACTAACTATAATTCGTGCATCATTATTTTGTTGGGTAGTTTTATAAAAACATTACCTACCCCACAATGTCACGGTGTATTATACAGGAGATGCATCATTTCATAAGATGTTTTTTAAATTATTTAATTTTACTTTTATCTACAGTTACATCTACATTAGATACGTCCATAGGTCACGTAGGTGTATGACAACACACGTGTATGTATTATTTTACAATTATTATTTATTATCTCTGCTATCCTAATTTATCAAGTAAGCCATTCACTTCCTTTTAGGGAATTTCTTTTTAGAGCTTCCTGGCAGTCTGCAGGTAACTTGTTGTATATTTGGGGTAACATGTTGCATGTTTGTCGTTCCCCGTAAACGTTGTTAGATCTTTCACCGATTAATCCTATATAGTCTACGCGTCTCGTGTGCTGAGTAGGTTTAGCAGCAGGTAATATATTTAGTACATGTTTATTTTCTTTTAGTATTGAGCAGTGTACTCTTTCATGTATGGGAAGTATTTTGCAGTATTTAATTAAGTCCGTATAGTTGTTTCTAAACTTCTCTTTAGTATTTTTATCTACTATTATATTATTCGTAGCTGACGATTGTAAATTTTGTCTGAATATCTTTTTTGGGTATAACTATAGCTTCATCATCATCAACATTATCAGCCGATAGACGTTCACAGCTGCATTTAGGCCTCCCCCATAGCTTGAGATGCCATAATTGTAAAGTGAATCTGCGTTTGCTTTGTACGAATTCATTAATATTGTGTAGGGTTTTTTCGGTTTTATTACATAAAATTTGGCAAATATATCTTTTAGTTTGTCGCACATATATTCACTAGATGGGTCTCAATTAAACCTATCATCTATAATGAGTCCTAGGTACTTGTGTTGTTTCACTTGTTCTATGGGTTATACATTTGTGTTATTTTTTATGTTATATTCATTTCAACTTGTCGATTTGAATTTTTTAAGAAACCTTGAGAAAGATCGTATCCTCATATTCTGGTACGCTTTGTTACTAAAATGTAAAATTAAAAAAGAGATACAGCTAGTGAAATATTGATTAATATTAATCGGTATGTAACATAATATTTATTATATGAGTTGTTTGCAACCTGGTGTAAAATTTCACTGTTAACAGATAAATCTGTACAAGCTAGTAAATATACGCCAGTATTTTATCGTATACCGCAACGTTTCCGAGACTGATATGTCAATTACTCAGTAAGCATAGCCCTTCACCACGCAAAGCTTACATTAAGCACTGAAGTGTATAGAATAACCTTCTTCTCTAACATCATAAATATCAAAGAACTCTCTATTACGAACAGTTATCATGTTAATACCGAAATATATTTGACACATAATAAAATATTTATCAACTTTTCTGTATTTTTTTTTTGGTAATTGATACATGATGTTAGTAATAACTGAATTTGTAGCATAGCGACGAAATGCATGCCGCGTAAACTGGATCTTCGGTTTGATTCCATAGGTTTGGATAGTATTTAGGTTTTCTCGAATCTGTCTAGCCCACTCACGACCACTCGATCGAGACTACTATATATATATATATATATAGAGATTATATACATATATATATATATAGATATGTGTATATAATCTCCGAAACTATTAGACGTAGAGACTCAAAATGGCTCTTGCTATTTAGAGATCAACTAAGAATGAATTCTTCAAAATTCCTTTCCCAAAAAGATTTGCGGGTGTGTTAATAACGGTTACGGGCCTATAAGGTAACGGGTTGCTGGATGGGAATATTTCTGACAAATTACAGGTTTAAATTTGAAATCTAAATTCATATTTCGGCCAGCAAAGCGTGCTGGGTACAGCTAGTACGATAATATACCACCATAACAATTTTGCTGTATTCAGGTTGTCAATCTATGACTTCACTGCCTGATGAAATGAAATGAAAAAGTCTATAATATATAAAAAAATATTTAATGGAGAAACATAATAACGCCTTATTTTTGTGATAAGCATTATACCAAGATGAGATTTTTATCTTATAATTGGGATTCTGATGCATCATCGAAAAAAGTAACTCAAGAATGCGTTATAAGCGATGTATATGTGACAATAGTAAATTAAGGTTCGCGAGCAGTGTCAGTGACATGAAAACAAATATAAACAAAACCCAGACCAATTAAATAAAACATCGAACATACTGATACAATAAAACATGAATACGTCTCCTTATGTTGCAGTGTGAATTATTATAAACATGAATGGAATACCACCGCATACGGAGCCTCATTGTAAAACCTGGCAGTAATGCTATTGTACTTCCAATTAAAACGTGCCAACATTTATACAGACGTACACGTTATTTATGAAAGGGATCGTTAAAAACTGTGCCGCTGTACAACGCACAGGTTTTTTTTTTTAACAATTAACGTCGAGCATGACTTTAATTGCATGGTGCCTTACTAGATTAGAAATAGAAAAAAGAAAACCTAGATTTACTAATCAAAAACTATAGAGTAATCATTTTGTTAAATTGCTAACATGTCTTTAATTTTCAATAAAGGCTTTCTATGTCTTTATCTTTTACTAGTATAAGATGTCTAAATAAAATAACATTGCGGTTATAGTTTTCAGACACAGTAACTACTGTGCCATTCATAACGTTTGCTGTACCTTAACGGTCACCACTGTTGCGGGAGACCAGTCTAGGTAGGCACCACCGCGTCTTCTATTTCTGCCGCTAAACGGTGGTGTGCAAACATTACTGTGTTCCGGTTTGAAGTGTGTTGTAGTTTGTGTGAGGTAACGAGATATAACATCTTATGTGTCAAGGTGAGGAGCGCAACGTGCATTATTCTTTATAAAAATTGGACAAAGTTATGCTTTATAACATCAACTGTATCCAATTACAATTGGCATCAAACCTCTCGGGTTTATGTTATAACCTTGAAAGAACAGATAATCAAAAAAATTAAAACTCCGGTTTTTCTACTATATTTTTATTATATAACTATTCAACTATATTTATCCTAGTGAAAAGCTGTCATTCTAATATTACTTTTATAATATATACCGTTGTCTTAAAATATTATATTTCCAATGTTTATCCCATAAATAAAATGTAAATTTGCCATAGCCCTGGGTCGGATGTGAGGAAAAATACATTCAAAGCAACATTCTCACTCGTATGTCACCTTTAGGCATTACTGCAGTGCGTCACATCTGTTTGCAGAACCGCTTTTAAACTGCTTTTGCACCAGGTAATACTTTATCCAAAAAAGACGAAATAAATGCAGGTTGGATGAAATGGCGACAGGTCACTGGAACGACTTGTGATCCCCGAATGCCACTCAAACTTAAGGGACAGATCTACAAGTCGGTCGTTAGACCTGTCGTATTGTATGGATCTAAGTGTTGGGTCAACCAAGGGTTCGAATGAAAGGAGATTACATGTGGCCGAGATGCGAATGTTAAGATAGATGTGTAGTGTGACGAGGTTGGATAAAATTAAGAATGAGTATATATTAGAGGAAGTTTGAAAGTTGCGCCAGTGACAGAGAAGTTGAGGAGCAAGACGTTAGCGTGGTACGGGCATGTTATGCGGAGGGATGAAGGATGTATAACAAAGAAAGTAATGAGAGTGAATGTGGATGGTTATAAGGGTAGAGGAAGACCGAAGAAAGTGTGGATTGATTGTGTGACAGATGACATGTGTAAGAAGAGTGTGAATTTAGATATGGCGGCTGATAAAGAGATGTGGAAGAGTAGTACATAGTGTGCCGGCCCCACATGGAATGGGATAAGAATAAGATTGTTATGCAGTTATTAATACATAAATAAGAATTTAAAAACTAACTTCTACATGAACTAAAATCCCAAAACTAGAGGAGTCTCATCATCACCAACCGATAGATGTCTACTGATGGACATCGGCTTCCCTTAAAGATCTCAACAATGTTCGGTAATCATCATTTAGAGGAGTGTATTATTTTATAATACTCATGGCGTTAATGGAAGAAGAGCTGAGAATCATTAACCCAGCGAAGAGGTTGTATTGAATAACGACGAGTAATATTCTCCAGCGAATAATTAATCATGCCTGATAAAAATTGATATTGTCGTTTCCGGGATACAATGTGGCCTTTAAAATTTACTTTATTTAAATGTCGAGTACACGATAACAAACTAACGATCGAATAGAAATAAACCATATATAAAATTATTAGACATGTAATAAAATCGTTAAAGATTCTTCTAGACAGCTAGGCCAGTCCAGTTTAGTGGGGAACAGTCCCCACCTGCTTTACTGGCTGTAATATAAAATTAAGATCTGAAATTTGTCAACAATATTCCCATCCGGCGGCAACACGCTGCCCCGAGCCCCGTCTCGTTATTAATACCCCCGTAAGTACTTTGAGATTTTGTAAAATCAATTCCTAGCTGACCTCTAAATGGTAGATGGAATATCTCTACCAAATCTTGAGTCTACGATTGACAGTTTCGGAGATCTCGTGAGGAGTTAGTAAATTTCTGGATCTCTTATATATATATTATATGTATACATGTATATTATATATGATGCTAGGTTATTGGTGGATACGTTATATGCTCCATTATTTTCTTACGACCTTACCGAGTGGACGATTACACTGTATTTAATTCCTAATGTCTACATCGCGTGGCTAAATGTTTACTAAGGCCTTCATTATTTACAATTTTTTATATTCGTAATACTTATGCTTATAATTAAAATTTATACATTATGTAATACCATCGCCGTCATATCTCTCTTGCGAAAACCTTCAAGAAGCAGTTCGTAAACTTTACTGTGTTTTGGTTTTGAAGGTACTAAGACACTAAGAACAATTTAATATTGAGTAGATAACAATCGATGCGTTGTTGTTATCTCGTCGCTGCTTTGAACAAAAAAGAGGAAAAATTCTACTTGAGTAGGAAAGCATTTGGGTTGTTATAGCTTTTCAGTTATTACTAGTAAATAATTATTCTTGCGTAACATTAGTGTAACATGAACTAATGCTTTATACATAATCTTATTGCATGTATTTTACTAAAATATAAAAGCATTGCGATATATACGGCTAAGGGTGAATTAGACCTTCTTCCAGCAATTTTCTATTGAACAGGAGCTCGGATGTCATAAAACCTGATCCCAGCGCTCGTTTTATTTCCTACGTTTATGTCATTATCTCAGCTATCCCCGGCAATTACTCCAGTACAAAGGGAACGAAAATAAAAGAAGGGCATTGCAAAAATTAAAAGCGAATTCTCTGATGACAATAGGAGAAAACTTGTGAAATAATGAAAATAGTGAAGATATTATAGTACGGAATGTCTGTGCTTATAACAGATAGAGAAAATAATAAAACGACTTCCTGTGTTCCTTTTAGATGGTTACTGTTAACAGGAAGTGTTACCGTAGTTGCAGTGTAACTAAACTACCCAAAAAATCCAGTTTGACTTACTAAAGCGATTAATTACATTTAAATTAATAAATTCTAATATTACAGTAGTAAAATAGGAAAAAAATTACATTAAAAGTACCACAATGGGGACTAAGTAATTATTTTGTAACACCAACGTGAATAATAAACAGGTAATTTAAGTCTAGAAAAATCTAACGATTACATAAGTAATAAATATATAGGAGATAGTAGTCTGTCTATATTCTTTTTATATTTACATAGGATTTTAAGAGAGTATCTATCGTAATTAGAATAAATGTAAAATATATAAGTATCTTCTAAAGATGTTCTGCGATGTGGGAGTAAGTCAGATCTATATCTCTCTCTCTCAACGAATGATGCTTCAGATATAATTCTAAAATGAATATTTGATTAAAATACTGAACCTCTAACATTACGGAAACATAATTTTGCATTAAACATTATTTAGGTTCGTGTCAAGCAAACGTTATTTACTGGATATTATAAAATTACTTAATACAGCCGCCTAGAGATTTGAGGGGTCGACTAACATGACCAAAGGCTATTTCCGTCAATTAATATTTGTTATATATTGCTATGTTGTAATAAAAACGTTATGATATTTAATGTTATAAACATGTTGTCTGCTGATAGATACGACATATTTTTTAAGCAAAACTGATTTATTAGTGTTGAATTATTTATTACGAGAAATCACCGTTTGTCTTCCACAGTCATATAAATAAATGATGTATGTAACTTGAGAATTTTATTTGCAATTACTATTGGTTTGTGGTGGCAAATAAAAAGATAACGTTTTATCATTTTTATGCTGGTAAAGTGAGGGTTGGATATTTAAAACATGTTGATTTTCTTACGACGTTGTCCTTTATCGGAAGCTTAAGTTCTATGATAATAGACATTGTCACCCTTAAAACGATAACTACAATAAAAAAAAATATTTGATTTACAGTATGCCGTATGTAGCAGTTGATATTTGGTCATACGTTGTAATTAAATCAGAACCGCAAACAGGATTATGTTACTCACCAGTTTGGTTTTATCACTAGCTAACATGAAACTATGCACTAGTCGGGGTGGTCTGTTCCCTCAAATATTTATTCTCCGTTGTTTTTATTTGCACTTCGTACTGTTTAAGTTGCGTCTACGTTTGTTCGTGATTTTACAAAAGTTTAATGTTTTGTTAACATCATATGAGTCGAATATTTACAATGTGCGAATTATTCACCATATGAAAGTTGACTGAAAACGAAATTATACTAAGAATTATAAATATAACAAATGTTATAACAAAAATTGTTTTATTAAAAATACATGACAAGATTTAAAAAAAATTTTTTGGGATGTAACTATTTGATGTGGTATATGATAATACAGGTTATTTGTACATTTACATTTTTTGTTTGCTTTTTAATAATATTTTGATACTCTTTAATTTAATGGAAGTTTCACAATAATCATAAAGATATCATTATTTAAAAATTATTTGTGGAATAAAAATCTCTAGAATAAAAATTGTCTATGGTATTTTAAAAATGTGTTCATCTGACATAGTATATTGAGCAAATTTATTTGACTCCATAAATTGTTAGTTCAATTATTTCTTCTCTTTACCTAGTTGATCCATCCATGATCATAGATTAATTAGAATCAATTAATTTTGTCTGTAGCCAAACTGTCGTTTATTTGTAATGAATCCGATTTGGTTTCATGTTACTATTGAATTCCGACAGATACGAAAATCGCACTGACACATTTCATATTAGTATAATTTAAATGAACAAAGAATAATAATTCTTTTTCATAAGTAAAAAATAAATAATATTCTAATGTAAATTAAAGAAATTATACTTTACATAGTTTTATGTAAACATGTTTACAAACGAATACAGAAACCGAACATATTTTACATGATCGTATCTCTGTTCCTCTGAACAGTTTTTCAAATAAAATGTTAAATTTTCGTTTACGGAAAACAGAGAAGTAAGTAAAACGGAAGCATTATCATATTAATATCTTTTTATTAAGGCAGCAATAACCTACAGTAATTACAAGGAAAAACCATCGTCCAGGGACAATGTCGACCAATTTCTATCAAATATATTCCGGTCATCCTTTTGACATTAGTAGAAGGAAAGTGTCCGTTATGGAGAGGTATTCTTTGTACTCGTATGTTCTTATTACCTGCATTTCTAACAGGTAGAAACAAAAAAAATTTTTTTTGGAAATGCAAAATATTTATAAAATCCGTACAATAAGGTAATAAATAAATAAATGAAGTTCAAAGCTCCATTTCATTGCAATTTACATTGTAATAACAAAATGTTCATAGAGTACATGACCAATTGGGCTTAGCTATAGCTATCTTTAAATTTAATATAATTTAAAGTTTTATATCTTTATAAATAAAAAAAAATAGAGTCGTCAACTATATTCAGTTTAGTTGATTTTAAATTGAAGTAAATAAATTTTTGACGTATTATAATTTTTATAGAGATACGGGGTGTTCACGTTAATTTTATAAATAAATAGCTGTTCCCCGCCCGCTTTGCTGGCCGTAATACTTCCCGCAACCCTTTTGGAGGTAATATTTCGTAAATTCCGTTCTTAGCTGACCTGTACTCAGTAAAAAGAAATATTCCTACTAAATTTCAAGTCTCTAGGCCTGATGGTTTAAGAGATATCGTGATTAGTCTCTGCACAGGTTGAAATCTCTTATAGATATATACATTAAATGAATGGTATGACCAAAATCAATTCAACGGGCTCTCGTTGTAGCTAACATAAACTTGAAAAGCCAGATGTTCTCGTACCTATCAAATTTAATGCAGGGTGACTATACGACCTCCACGGACTTTCCATTGCCTCCACTCGACTGACTTTTTGATGTCTACGTCGTAGCACAAGTTCTACGTGAGTAGTTTTTACATTATATGTTATTCTTCTATATAAATGTATATATGTATAATATTATATGTATTTTTACTCAATATTTGTTCTAATAATAATCGAGATCATTGTTTAGAATTTTACTATTTGTCTAAAAATCATTATGAAACAACTGGTATTGTTACAAAAATGTCTTCTAATTTTAAATTTAAAGTTACTACTATTAAAGTTAAACTATTTTAAAATATTTATTTTTATAAACATTGACTTATAGTGAATGTTTTATTACAAATCATTTACCTTATGTTGTTATAGCTTTAATGTAACTTAATCTAAAATCTCGAAGGCTCTGTAACCTTTTTTTGTAAATTAAAAAATCTACAGCCGAGTTAAGTTGCATAGTGTACTAAGTCCTACATTCTGTAGTTCAAAATTGTAAAAAGAGATCGTTTGTGAACAATAGTTTCAAGTACCACAAAGGGCGCGCGTACTAAACGAACAGAGGCTTCAGAGAGCTTGGGGTGTGTAGGGGTGCAGTGGGGTGCGAGGGGTTGCGCGGTGCCCAGAGTCGAGCGCGCGGCTGAACGCGACGTACGCCGGCCCGGTCGCTTCAGTCCGTGAAAACATTAAAACAGTGGAAAATCTTGTGAAAAAAAAATGCCGCTTTAATAGTTGTGTGTACTGCGTGCGCTTCCGCCGCTTGTTGCGCGCTCTCTCGCACTACATCATCACCTCGTCCGAAGGAGTCGAAGGCCGCGCCTTTTCAAAATTTCGTCGGTTATTTCGAGGTAAGAAACACTCCTTTTGTAGTGAACTTTCGGGATTACAGCGAGTGGATGGAGTGTGGTTCGAATCATCTCACATAGTCTCTGATTACCATCTCCTCTAAGCAAAACGTAAAAAGTTGTCTATAAAGTTTTTTAAGTTTCTTTCTAAGATGGATGTAACGGCGATAAATGGTTTTAATATTAATTTACATCCTATCTCCTCATAATTATTCAAACACTTCCTATACAATTCTTTTTTATAAATTGTTGTATAAATTAATACTAACGTGTAATCTTAGTTCAAAATTGAAGAAAGTAACTTATGTATCAACTCTTAAAGTTTGAAGGTTTCGTAATGATTTTTTTCATTTCACAGTTTTCCTCAATCTCTGTCGTGGAAAATTTCATGGGATCGTTCCTGTAACAATTGAGGCGCGCAATCCTATATTGCCGAGATTAGTTCGTTAGGCGGGCCCTTATTAAAAGTTCCCTGGTGCCAACACATCGCGTGACGCAATATAAGCTCCGAACAAAGAAACAATGTAAGGACCGGGACAATTTATTCAGGCCGGCCATCATATTCCGCTATTATTTAAATGACGTCGTTAATCGTGTTATCTTACTTTGTTGTAAAGTCGGCACAACAATCAACGACAACAGCGGGACCGTGATTAAAAAGTTATATTTGCATAAAATCGCTTCAGCTTTTCATATTTATGTTCCGCTATAAAAGTGAGTATACTAACTGTACTGTGTAAGATGTGTGATAAATTTATATATTGACTCTCTGATTATAACATCATCAATTTATTTACCAAAATTATTAAACATTTGTAGTATTTTTAACATATTTTTGCTTGGACGACTATCAATCCTTATGTATTATATATAGAAATGTTTATACCTATTATATATATAATAGTATTAAACTAATTAATCTATATACATAACTTACATATTTACAGATTTATACATTTTTGGAAAATCTATTTTATTGTCTGTTTTCTAATAATATATCTTTGTCTTACTTTTGAACTTGCTTACAATGTTTTTTTGGCTCCATGGGTTGATTGGCTGAAAATATTATTATGAGAGATTAAATAAATATAATTAAAAAACTTTTTTATAACTGAATCTTAATTGTTATCCATTATTACAACCAGAAGTCAGAAGTCCATTGTTGGACATAGGCTTATCTCTCTCTCTCTCTACATTGAAAAGACCTATACTGTTATTATCTGTACGAGTAAGATATTTGAAAATATTGCGCTAACTTAAATTTACTTTTACTATTACAAACATTTTCAATTTTGTATTACTATTAATTCAATATGTTTAAACTATTATTTTTCTGTTAATTTTGTAAATGATTTGTTTTCTAAATATGAGTGGTTTATAATAATTTTAACTCACAGCTGCAACTTGTTACAATATCATATACCTTCAGAGAGAGACTAAGCTGAATATTATTCTGTATATTTATGAGTACATCTCAGTTCTTATTGAAGATTAACTTAAATTGAACACGACATTAAATACAATAAATGTTCATTTGTTACAAAATGCTAATTGTCAGTAAGCTGCACTCCATGTACAAAATATTGTGGTTTTAAGTTTTTTAAATAGAATAAATAATTAGTATATCAAGGAAACCTTTTTAAAAGTTAGTGTTATGAGTTAAAACTCTAATCTAAACCATTTCCATTTTATTTGCATTTTGACGGGTTGCGTGTTATAAAAGGTATAATAATGAATTATAAATGTGTTCTATTAAATTATTAATAGGTAGATAAAACCTTTTTTTAATTGCAGGTCATATAGTAGATGATTTACTTGATTCACTTAATAAACAGGAACTTGTGATGGCTTAATACACGGGGACTGTAACAATATTAAATTTCAGGCACAAATTTCGCAACTTAGATAATTAAGCGAAACTTGAAATGGAGATTAAATAATAGCAATTTTTCTAAAATTATATACTTTAATATTTTCATAGTAATCGATAGATATTGCTTATATATAATAACTTGTTACTGCCGTGTTTTGCCAATAACTAATACCCTCTATATATTGTTAGGGTCGTTAATCTTTTCGTTAAGGTCGTTTCACGTTGGATTAATCTGAACATTAAGGTTAGCTATTAGTTTATTTATTTTGTTCTTTATTCATTGTTATTTGTTAATTATAGTTTTTATTTGGGAATAATGTATTAAAACCAATAATTTTAACTGCAAATAGGAAGAGATAGAGAGTTCTTAACGTTTTTTTCTTTTATGATTACGCAAAGACGGTAGTTACACAAATTAAAAATAATTCTACTATAACGGTGATTTGGTACTGAAATGATTTATTGCATTTAATTTTTATTTTAAACCATTTTTACAATATCTATCTACCGACGGTTAAATTTATTTTGTAAATTTTCTATTTTAAATAACACTTGTATAACTTTTTGATATTCCGGAAATCAAATAAACTACGTAAAACTAGTAACTTATGTAACAATTGGAATGTATTTATGAGCAGCGGAGTATTTTCTACGTAATCATAAGTATTAATATAACTCTTTAACGATCTTGTTTAAAATAATATCGAATGATTATAACAAAAAAAAATCTCTTTAAATCTCATTGCAATCAATAATATATACTATATGTTATGGTACCAGTGATATAGATATATTATTAGAATCGAGGGTTATTTAAAGGGTGATGTAGTTATTGAAATTATCCCACTAGGTAGTATGTTCAGTAATTTCTGAAGACGAGTTATCTAATCTGGTGTTAATTAAACAGTTTGACTTTCACCACATTGTCAGGTTATTTGCGCAGGTTTTACGTAAGGTTTTGTGTACACAAATGAATGTCCTGATCATCACAATCGATAAAAAACATAAAAAATATCAATTATTTAAAAGTATTTGTTTATATGTAATTTACTAAATACAAGACAGATACTTTGTTAATTTTGTAATTAGTATGATGAATTAAAACGAAAATACAATATATAGGAAAATTTTAATTGTATGTATAATAATAAGTTATTATTAAAGTTTGTACCCCAAGAGTTTTTTATATCTATAGGTACATGATAATTATATGAATGTAATAGTTATGTTATGGTTACTTGATTAAACGCGAATTACTTGGGAGAAACTACTTGTAAGATTTCATAACATTGCTTTATGAATGGTCTCCAAATAAGTATAAATCATTGTGTATTTAATTCCAGACTTATTACAGAGTTCACTGTTTCGTTAGCTCAAGAGGCCAAATGGTTAAGAGGCCAAACGTGTCAAGAGGTGGAAAAGTTTTAGATTACTTTCAGAAATATTCTTATTGTTACTTACAAGTGTATCTCGTTGAAGCTAGATATTGGAGAGGTTAAGGTAAATTTTTTTAAAACCTTTGTGTATTGGGGGCTGTAAAAAAGATTCATTTTAATTTAATCGTTTTTAAGTTAAAAAGGTATCAGTAATAAATACAATACACATTAAAATCTTAAAATTAAAACTTTATAAACCTACCGTTGGAAATAAAAATCGTGGTACATTATTTCATTGTTTAGTACATTTGATTGAATCATTTTATAAATAAAAATCTAGGTCATATATTTTGTTAATAGTACAATAAAGCATATCACACTTTGGATGATTACATAAATTGCTGCTTTAAATTATTTTATGTATTAAAACACCTTTTGAGATATCAGAAAAGGAAGATATCTTTTTCTTCTAAGCTCCTTTGGGGTAGAGCATGCGTTGTGAGCTGATAGATATATTATAAATATTCTACAGACCAATCCTATTTAAAAAAAAAATGTGTCCTTTTTTTGGGGGGGTGGGGGTGTATGATGTCATACTAACGCATTCAAATTTTTGCCTTGGTAAAGGTTCGACTCATTTAGCCTTTCAAATATTCTTTAGAAAAATCCTTCTTAAGCGAAGATTCTAATCAATGACAGATTAACGATATACTCATAGTAAAACATAATTATACTGTTTAATTATTTATTACATCTATTATAATCTCATAATATATATACTACAAGTATTACGAACTAATTAGAGGCCTGATTACACGGTAATTAAAAGTCTAAAAGAGCAACGACGATCAAGAGCAACTTGATCGGAGTTTATAATTTTGCTTTAACCGCTGTTTTACAAATAAATCCTGTAATCGCTAAGTTCAATCTCTTTAGAAAGTCCTAAGTTTCTCAATTTAGTTACGTTATAAGGCGTTATAACGTCAGGCTAATCCCGGTTAGCGTTTTCTTCTCAAAGTGCCGTTATCGGTCTTGTTCATCGACCGCTTTCCACCCTGTTTTAGACAATTGGGTTTTTCGTGTGAAATCAGATAATAAGATCACTCTGTGAAAGAAGAAATTTTGTATAAGATGCAATTTTAAAACTATTATACAGTGAGATCACAGATTTCACATAAAAATAATAATCTAAAGTTATAACGAACTAAAAACAACAAATTTTAAACGGAAAGTCCATACCACGTCTTATCTTGTTTTCCTCTGTATAAGATTGATTCTTTTTTTTATTTCTATAGAACTTAGATAAATAGAATATTAAAAACATATACATTTTCAACAGTTTAACTGGCGGTATATCTGTTTTTAGTTTTATCTGCCTGTTAGTTTTTATTGCGCTAACTTCGAAAGTTTTTGATTTTTTCAAGAAATAGATGTGAAAATTATTGGGGATGTTTTAAAAGAAAAAATTACTTAGAAATCATGGTCACCGACATATAATGATCTTAGCTTTCAAACGTTTACATTATAAGTATATTATTTGCATGCTTTTTATAACAGTTGGTTTAGTTATATTTTAGGAGTAAGTAGAGCTCGGTATTCTGATATAACAACGTTCGCGGCGGCAACGACCAGCACACGGCGGATGTAGTCCAATTTACTTTTAATTATTCGGTTGAGGTAGCAATCAATAACAGCGACGGATGGGAGATCAAATTCTATATGAAATCATATCATCATACATTGTTATCCTACTGTCTTTTCTTTCACAGGAAATTTAAATGTTTTAATATAGATTAAGTTTTTGGACTGTTTAAGTATTTAGCTGGAACCTGTAACAGTATTCATTGTTTATTGATGAAATGGATTGGAGGTAAATATCAATTATTACTTTAAAAATCGATAAAACGACGATCAAATTAATATTCTGCATTGAAAACGACAGACGGTGGTTTCAAGGAAAGATAGAAGTGGAAGATGGAACATAAAGAAAGCAGATCTCGCCACCATAAAATTGCTACAGAGAGAAAGAGTGATATGCTACACAACAGAATAAATAATAAAAATCTTACTTAGCCTCTGGATTCCATATCCGCGACCATGGTACCACATATCGTTTCATCAATTCTAAAGTTAATAATAATAATAAATTTACTTGGCTTGGGCCCGTAAATGCAGTTAGTACCAGCCCAAAAACAGAAAAAAAACCCTTCACAAAAATAATAATATTAACTTCAATCGTAAAAAAAATCGAAATTATCTTTAGGCCTTGGACTCTAGGTCCACGAGACCAGTATCCCATGAGCTGTAACAGTCGGTGATATAACTGACAGTATTAAATATTATCAACAACAGATTGCACAAGTTTTCATTAATATTGGAACAACTGTTAAAAATACTAAGTATCAATAATTGTTATCTAAAGGGTTGCTACAACATCTTTATCTAAATATAGCATCTATCTTTACCGGCTCGTTATAACATGAACTAATGGTGACTGTGAGTGTGAGTGTGAGTAATACGGGGTCCATCCGACCAGGTAATGGCTAATTTCCCCCAGTCATAAAGGTAATGCATACATTTCACCGGGGACGTGTAACACGGTCCACCCATAAAAAAAGTTAACTTTTTTGTACGGAACGCTTATTGTGAGGTTTTTGCATGAGCGGAGCAACATTGAGTTACCCCGGTCACGTGCCCCCTTTATCAGAGTCATTTCAACCCTATTACTGATCAGCGACATATAAGGCGTATTTTAAGGGTGAACTTTTTTTTATAAAGTATCATTTAATAATATTTGCGAATATACCTTATATCTTTAAATACTTTTTTGGATATTGTACAGAGTTATCCCAATTATGACTAAATATATGGACGTGAGATACGTGAGCAGGAGCTCATGACAGCTTGGCGCAAGTTAAGATGATATACACTACACCAAATTGTGTTAATTGCCTTAAAACATAGAATGTTAAGTCCGTTACCTCAGTATTTTCACTTGCTACAATGCCTTTTAAACAGGAATAGGGTACTAATGTTGATATCTATTTAAACTGTTTCCGGAAGCAAAGACCTACTATTTGATATTAAATTTTAGATTAATCAGATTTTCACATTGAAAGGTTGGATGTTTCCGATTCATCCCTAGCAATTTTATTATTGAATAGTTTTTATATTATATTAAAAACCCTTTATTTAAATATTGTGCACGAGGTAATAATGAATAATAACTTTAATCGATGATTTTTTAATCTATTATTCAATAGTCTATCAATAGATCTTAAATTCTCGCATTGTTAAGATGATGATGATGCTGAGTCTGGATGTGCAGCATGTAAACATGAAAAATAATTTAGGTCTCATATGTTGATAACTGAGATGTTGTTATGACAGAAAATTTACAATATGAGGGTAGCAGCTAGTTATACAAGTTAAAAAAATAGTCAAAAAAACTCGACATGAAATCGAACAAGTTACCTCAGTGTTGCCATACAAGTGGTGAGTCATGTAGGCAACTAGAAATACACACGATGATCGTGCAGGTGTAGAAATTACCTATTTGGAACAGGGTATAAAAACATAGCGACTGATAAGGGGTATCATTGGATTGTAACCACGATGAGATCTTTATTAGATCAGATAAATCGGATCGGATCGATCGCAGGATTTCCTCATCTGCACGGAAATAGAATTTGGCATACGTTCAAAATTGTAATGGATTAGTTACATCCGGGTATTAAAGCCAATCATTTGATTTTATCACTTAATCAAATTAAAAAAAATCTTTTAATGCGTAAGTTAATAATATTAATATATACTTTCATGTAACAAAACATCAAAATATGCCACTCACTTCACTGTGTTCCGGTTTGAAAGGCGCTATAGCTAGTGTAATTATTGGGGTAAGGAGACTCAAAATCTTATGTATCAAGAGCAATGATATCATCATGTGAACAGCCGGATCGTCTTTTCACTTATTTGTATAAAAAAAGCAATTAACTAATTTCTTCAGTTTCTCTCACTTAGTATATTGAATGCATAATATAAAGTTATTAATAAAGCGGTCCTTTCATAATTCTTAGTTAAAACTGGCATTCAGAACGTGGACCTTTCTGCCTCATTGTGAAAGCGGAAGTTATAATAACTGAATAGTGATTATCTCAAGCACAACGTCTTCTTAAGTTATTAAATATCATTTTAATTTAGTTATAGTTAATAAACTTTTAATATATTTCCTTCAATACTTGTCTATGAGCTTTTTATATCTTAATCACGTTTATTATTAAATGATATTAGCTAAATAAATATATAATAATAACGCATTTGTTTCTCTATTACTGGTGGTAGACCTCTGTTGCTGGAGAGCGTCTAGGTAGGTACTACTACAGCCCTTATTACAGCCGTCAAACAGTGTAAAGATTACCGTGTTCCGCTTTGAAGGGCGCTGTAGCTAGTATAATTATTGGAGTGATAAGTCCGAGCATCGTATGTCTCAGATGACGAGCACAATGTGGTGCATATGCAGTGTATACCATCCTAACTAGCGCCACGTTGTTATGGGCAGGCGTATCACTTACCATCAGGTGAACGTCACGATCGTCTAGTCGCTTACGTGAATAAAAAAAATAAAAATATTTGTTAGCTTATTTCTTGTCTCCAACATAATACTAGCTGGGCCGAATAAGCGTTTTATTTTATGGAGAGGCTGTTATTGAATTTTTAGGGGTCGAATGAAAGGGTTACATAAACCCTAGAAATATAAAGGAAAAAAGATTTTCATTTCGTGAATTCCAGTTAAGGAGGGTAGGTAGAGCTTATGTATTCCATGAAAACATTTTTCGTTTTAATATAATAGTAATATTACGAGTACCATAATGATAATACTTCTTCTTATACCAATATTGAATGGTTTAATGCAAAACGTCGAAGTGTACGATTATGTTGAATTGTGGTACAGGTTATGGATGATGATGATAGGGTTTCTCAAATGCGTCCGGAGAGCCATCCCGCTCATATTTAAAACCTACCATCCTAGCAGCATTGCTTTGCTCCGTCAGTAAAAACATCATGAAAATCATTGACCTCAATGTCATAGTGACATGACACGATGTCATATCACTATTCGACAGAAATTATGCAAGTCATCTTTCAAAAAAGAGATAAGTACTGTCTGTAACCAGTGAGGAGGGACCATGTTTTTTTACTGGTGATATGAGACCGTCTGTCTCTGACAACGTAGAGGTCGGTACCACCACAGCTCCTATTTCTGCCGCCACGCAGGACTTTGCTTTGAAGGGCGTTGAAGCTAGTGAAATAAATGGGGTAACAAGAGTTAACATCTTATATCTCAAGGCGACGTGCACACTTACTATCCAGTGAATGTCTCGTCCGTCTCGACGAATTGAAACAAGAGAAAAAAAAAACACTTCTTTACTTCTTATGATACGGTAAGCTTCTTTTTAATTTTGTAGTTGGAGAGTGACTTTCATACGTCTCTGTCTACGCTTGTAATTTGAAGTCGTAATAGAAGGGTCTGGTGGGCTTGATGTATGTGATGCATTAAGGTAAATGGATGGCTTCCACTCCACATAGGCAATAACAATTTATAAAAGCATTATGTTGCTTTATTATTAATTCAGTTAAAAGAGTATTTTATGTCGATTTATTACAAATATGTTTATGTAACTGCTATAAGTTAAGAGACCTAATTTTTCGGGCGTCAATCTGTAGTTATGATCTACATATATATATATATGTCGGAGATTACATAAATATTATCTAGGGTAGTTATACAGAGTCTTGATAGTCCATTTTCGGTGAACTACTTGTTAATCATGCTGAATCGTTAAAATAACTGGGAAATGTACAAATTACTTTACCAAAATATTAGGTCCTCACATATGAAATTAGCGTTTAGTCGTACTGCCATCTTTGATCTAAAATATCGCCTCTTTGGTTGAGAATTCCAAATTCAAATTAATAAATTCATTTAGCTGGTACCTTTGAGTTTTGAAAACAGTCATTCATTTGTTTTTTCCTCAATATATTTTTCTCTAGCGCCGCTTATTAACGCACAATGGAAAACATAAAATATCGGTATATTTACGAGTACGAAGTGCTACCGTGGCACCAGTGCTGCAGAAACAGCTCGAAGGATTAATGATGTGTACGGCGCTGGTGTCGCAAAAGAAAGCACGGTACGTTTTTGGTTTTAACTTTTTCTTTCTGGAAAATTCGATCGTTCAGAACCAACCCCGTGGACGGTCGGAGACCAAAGTGGAAAATGAAGAATTAAAGGATATTGTGGAAGCGGATCCATCATAAAGCTTTTCAGAGATAGCTGCAATTTTCAGGGTAAGTAACAAAACTGTATTAATCCACTTGAAGCAAATAGGGAAAGTAAAATAACTTGAACGATGGGTACCTCATGAATTGAGTGAATTAAACTTTCAAACGCACGTCGACTGCTGTGTTAGTTTCCTCAACCGACACAATAACGAAGGGATTTTAAATCAAATCATTACTTGTGATGAAAAGTGGATATTGTACGATAATTGGAAGCGTTCATCGCAATGGCTGAACCCTGGAGACCCAGTCAAATCCTGCCTTAACGAAAATTGACTCAGAAAAAGTTACTCGTACTTGTGAATGGTGGACTAGCGCCAGTATCGTACACTACAACTTTCTAAAATCTGGCGTAAACGATTGCGGCAAATATCTATTGTCAGCAACTGCAAACTATGAAGGAAGAACTATCTGTTAAACAACCGAGATTGATCAATCGCTCTAGGCCATTGCTGCTTCACGACAACGTAAGACCACACACTGCACAACAAACAACCACTAAGTTAGGTGAGCTACAATTGGAATGTCTGCGACATCTACTGTTCTTCCCAGACCTTGAACCTACAGATTACCAATTTTTCCAGAATCTGGACAACTTCTTACAAGGAAAAAAATTCAACTCCGATGCGGCAGTTCAAACCGCCTTCGAAGAGTTCATTGATTCTCGCCTCCTTTGTTTTTATAGTAAAGGGATCAATGAACTACCTATGAGATCGCAAAAGTAGATAGATAATAACGGTGCATACTTTGATTAATTAAATATATTTTACAAAAAAAAAATGACTATATTCCTCCCGTACAAAACGCCAATTTCACATGTAAGGACCTAATATATATTGACGTATTCAGTATAGTAGAACATAACTAACTGATTTGCATCTTTGGGATTGGATTGATTTCAAATCAGAATTAGTTAAATAGCTAATCGATGTTGATAGAGTTCATTTTAAGTAAAGCTAATAATGTTGCTGTATAGCTTATCACAGTCATGTATAATTAATGATAATGCTGAAACATGTTTAATGACGCTGCGTAAACTCTTATTTCAATGCACGCAATTATAAACTCTAGATAATTTCACCCTGGCAATTTGGGCTTGCTCTGATTTTGTAACACAATATTAAAATGAATGTTCCATGTGAGGTAAAGAGTAATTAGTTTTAAATATTACTATAGAAGTTTTTAATTTGACTAAATATGGCATTTAAAATGATGTGTGGCAAAAGGGCAGGAGGAAGAAGAAGAGACGAACATGAGTGTGGACCGTAATCCAAATCATAATCTTGTTCTAAGTTAGGTATGTTCTAGCATTTTTCCTTTTTTTATTGTACGTGGGGGAAATGCCTTCGCATATCTGTCGTCGCTTTACGGTGGAGCTAGGAGAACGTTTTCGTACACCTCCGTGACCTCGCCAGCGCCGGCTGCACCGAGCAGCTTTATCTCGGGCGATAGGCTTACACCCCTCCTTTCCACTACTGTAATGGCGCGCCGGTACATATCAAGCGCTTTCTTGGGCTCACCGAGCTCAACTGGAGTGGCCATATCGGGCCAGTTCTACACCTCAGGCCGGCCGGGTAGGTTCCTCTTAGTTTCACTGTAAGTGACCATGTCACGGCTACCGAGCACCACGCCCACGACAAGGCGAGAACCTGTTCGGGTAGTTTATTCATACTCCTGCTGTAGTGTTGATTTTCAGTCGAACCGTTGTGTTTATACGAAAGTAGGAGATAAGTTTTAGGAACTCTTCTTAGTGCCTTTAAACTTATTTTCTTTTATAAGAACGTTAAAAATAAAAGAGAGGTGAAATATTTTCATTGTTAATTTTAAGTAGTTCTAGTAAGTGTCCCAGAATAGTCCCCTGATGACACTGATATAATATTTTGAACAGAAAAAAGGAACAATGGGTAAAGTTTTCTAATCTTAATTGGCAATGGGTAGGACGCATTGCTTGAAGAACTGACTGAGAAAGTGGCAGTAAGTTTGTCGAATGGCGACTGTAACCATTAGATATAATGCTACTTTTCTACAAGGCGGATCAACGATCTTGTGAAGGTCGCTGGATTCGGGACCAATCAGTGTGGAGATTCTTCATGGGTGCCTATCCGTACCAGTCATAGGGTGTTTTCCGGCTGATAATACATAAATAACAATCCTTTTGTAGTCGATCGTGTGTATATGATTTGTATGTCTTTATCTTTATAATTGGTTAACAATATATACAAAATGCACATTTACTCGTGGAAGGTGTCTGTCACTGGAAGAGGAAGTGGGTACCCTCGCAACGCCTATTTCTACTGTTCTAGTAGTAGCGTGTATACATTGCGGTGTTCCGATTTCAAAGGCGTTGTAGTAATGTAATTACTGGGGTAACAAGATCTTATATCTCCAGGCGACGAGGACAATGTAGTGTTGTGCATATCATCATAACTAGCATCACGTTGTTATGGGCGGAGGTATCACTTATCATCAGGTGTACGATCCGCTAGTCTCGTCGCTTTGTCGTTAAGCGATAACAACATCGTACTACACTAGCTCTCATAACACAACGAGAACAGAGCAATGCTCTTGTAGCGGAAGATTTATAATACTGAAGTGGTAGTTAGTGTGGTACGAAATACACTGACATTTCACTTGACATCATCATCAGCCGATAGAGGTCCACTGTTGGACATAGGCCTCCCCCATAGATCCCCACATTGATCAGTTCTGCGCTGCCCGCATCCAACGGCTTTTTGCGGCCTTTATCGATTGTAAGCGTTCATATAGTGGGATTTGGGTTATTTCCCACAACGCTGGCCCAAACTCTGCCATAAAAAAAATTCTATTAAATATTTATCGTCCCGGAATAGAATCAGACATCTGAGTGTGGCAAGCTAAGAGTTTTACCAATATGATCCATTTTTTTTTATTATCCTTGCGCCGGTTTGATATTAGCTAAAAGGAATTTAAAAACATTTTCAGTGCGAAATTGGCGATGAATTTCGAATGTAGGGTGAGATTGAATTATATTCTCTAGGGTTCACCTTCCAGTTTCTATATGAAACATTTTTGCAGGAACTGGTTAAATTTGCAAAATTCTGTGAAAAATATAAATCAATTTTAACCTTACGGCTTGCGTTATAGAAACGTTTTTTGTGTTACCGTTGAATTGTGTGTGTTTGCACAGAGTAACTCGAAGAAGCGATTCTATCGCAGAATTGTTGTGTTTAAATTAGCTTTGTCTCATAGACATTTGATAACATTTGTGTTATCGAAGAAAGTAAATATTTACTGATTGCTTAGTCGAAGTAATTTTTTTTTGTTTGAGATAGGAACGTTCGTTCACTTATTGATTATAAAAATATACCAGCCATTCGCAAAAGAAATTCTGCGGAGCTACATATGTTATATATTAATTGGTGAAAGGTTTTCATTTACTGGGGGTGGTCTCTGTTGTCAGAGAAAGTCAAGGAAGATACCACCGCAGCCTATTTCTGTTGCTAAACAGTAGTACGCAAACATTACCGTGTTCCGGTTTGAAAAGCGCTGCAGCTAGTGAAGTTAGTGAGCTTACGAGTTCCTACAAGATTCAAACCGACAAACACCATGTGGTGCAGTGTATATTATCCTCACTAGCGCCACGTTATGAGCAGGCGTATCACTTACCATCAGGCGAACGTTCTGCTCGTCTCGTCGATTCAAAATTAAAAAAAAAAAATATATGAAATATTTTATTTTTTAATTTCATCTTATTCTACGTGTTTTGTTTATGTCTGTTATTATCACGATGATTTTCCCTTAGGCATAGTGTATAGAGGCAGCAATATGGACCGTAGGAAATCCATCCATACATCGATGGACCTCCATGATAGCAAACACTGTAAAAGTTTTAGTGGATATAAATACTTCATAACCTTGAAACGTGAGTAGAAATTATCATATATATTTCATACATTGTAAAGCTTCAGTTTGAGCTATTTTCGATGTTGAAAGTTAATAAGTGTTAAAACAATGTCTATGTTTACTTAGGAAATAGATCGCGTAAAGTTTTCCATGACTACGCAAATTTTTAACGTATGTTGTATAAAAATGTTACCAATATTGGCTATCACCAAAATAATGAATCGAATTAATGTCGTCCGCGTTAATTCGATAATAAAAACGAGCGATCGGACACCATTACCGGGTTACAGTAATAATATTTTATTATGGCGCGATGAAAATGGACAGCAAAATGTGTTCTTTCTTTCTTTCTTTTCGATTCGCCAAACCCGAAGCTAAATAGCTTAGGATTTCCGAAGCTTTCTTCAGCGGTGGAAAATTGAAATTGATGATTGTTGCATGAAATAAATTCGAACCTTAAAAATATAGGAGAATTTCAAATAAAATCTTAGATTTTTCTTCGGTGTAGCAACTGAAGTAATACTATACAGTTTTATAAACTAAATTGTAATGTGAATTATATTACAGTTTTATAGATTAATTTAGTTATTTCCTTTCGTATATAGTTATATACTTTTTTGATATTGATATGAAAATATAAAATTTTTTTAATAAGCTTATTTTAACATCCGCTTAATATGTTACATACATGAGAAACAATGTAAATACTTAGTATACATATATGTTTTCTCTTTTTCCAGTACCCTTAAGGTTA
Source organism: Ornithoptera priamus (assembly GCA_029034505.1). Taxonomy (NCBI): domain Eukaryota; kingdom Metazoa; phylum Arthropoda; class Insecta; order Lepidoptera; family Papilionidae; genus Ornithoptera; species Ornithoptera priamus. Next base: position 3,716,682 of record JARDWD010000559.1, read on the forward strand.
AAGTGAAAATTAAGCATTTGTTATTATTCAGGCGTGAACATTGAGACTCAAGTCAATAGTTGCCAGCTCCTACTGCTTTTACTTTACGTAGAACTTTCTCAATGGTTAAAGGAAATTGGACTTCGTAGTCGTAAACGCCGCATCCGGAGAGTAAGTTTGCAATAAAATTAAACAACATCAAAATTTCAACTCGTTTGCAAATTATTAACGCTTTTTGCGTGAAATAACTTTACTACTTAGAATTTCGTATTGTATTTTCATTAGAAGTTTTAATGGACAGGTTAGACAGGGATAACAGACAAGACAGACAGGACAATAAGTATTATGGGGAATAGTCAAGTATTTAGACCTCCACCCCGATCAGTCTCGCGTTGTCCAACTCGAGCGGCTTCCTGCGATCTTAATTCGATCCTCGGTCCTTATACACAGCTTTCCACTACGTCTGCTGGTACGCGACCAAGTCTGTAGAACCTTACTGCCACTTCGGCCGCCAGACCTTCTATTCACATGCCCTGTTCATTTACATGTATTATTAAGAAATAATACAAATGAAGTTATGCTGAAATAACAAAAAAAAACAGAGTAGTTAAACAATGATAAAGCAATTTCTTGTGTTAGTTTAATTATTATTATTATTGAATCTTATACTCGTAACATCAGTTAAAAAGTATAGCTGAGGACTGGATTGATTTCTCAGTCTTAACTTCAGTTTGAAACGGGCTCAAGATTATGATTCAGACTTATTCATTATTATCACAACGGAGTTGATTGAGAATATTATAACTAAAGCACACAGCAACTATACTGCTCTTTACATCGTAGTTCAAAGGTTTAATTTTAATAACGCTTATTAAGATGAAATATGTTTGACAAGGTTATCTTGAGGGAGTAGATTAAGAAAAGTGTTAGTGTTAAGTAAATGTTTGGGTATTACGTGATAGGAGTGTAGTGTTTTGGTGGCGACGCGTTGATGTTCTCAGAGGTATTATTGCGTGCGTAAAGTGGCGCCGACAGCGTATCGATTCTTGCCTTATACTGTACATCACGAGAACTAACCTTCCAAAATTCACACAACGACGATATAACTGCACCTAATGGAATAGGTATTATACAATACGACAACATAAGTATGTTTGTAAACGGAATAACAAATTTGATAAACATTAAAATGTACATAGTTATGAGGATTCGTATTTACATGTAACTAGCTGTTCTCCCTCCGTTTTGTTGGCTGTGACACCCCAACAACTCTTTAGGTAAAGATTTTGTTAAATCCAATTGCTGACTTCTAAATGGCAGGAGCAATATCTCTACCAAATTACGTCTTTACGTCTAATAGTTACAGATAGCTTGAAATGAGTTGATGAATCTCTGGATATCTCATATATAACATATAGATATACTAAATAATTATTTCATAAATATAATCTTTCTAGTTAAATGAGCTGTATTAAAAAAATATGATATTAATAATTTTCATTTCGCAATTCATTCAGCATCCCCTGGGATTAATTTGCGATCATTAGTTCTATTAAATATTTACATTTTCATCACTTAAAGTAATATTTTTATATTTTCGATCGTGTATATAATATTATTATAATAAGATATTATAACTAGTTCACCATTAATTATAAAATATTAATATACTATAAATAATATACGCATGACATAGTTTCAGCCGATATATACATAGTTTCTATCGGGTGATGATGATGATGAAAATGACATAGTTTATTTATGTTTAGTTTCTTATTAACACAAATAAAAAATAAAATGTAACATTTAAATATAAAAGCAACTAAATGCTATAATTTTATTTTTAATACGGCCTTATATATTAAGTTTCTACATAAAACTTACTGCCAAAAATATTTATGAACTAAAGAGAGTCGCAGTGATTGAAACTCTTTCTTCTGTCAAAAAATGCTTATTTTTCTGTTAACTTAGCAAACTATCAAATGCAAGTGATTATTTAACACAAATGGTACAGCTAAAGTATATTTCAACTATATCTTCTAGCTTCTGGCGCCACTTAAATGCATTCTCGGAAGTAAGGAATGGTGAACTGAAATATTCAGAGCCGTGAATCCAGCTCGCCTAATGTTCGAGGTAGATCGTTTGTTTGCGCTGCATCAGCGGGACATGAATTAAACATTTATTACAACGTATGCCTTTGAATTACTTCTCTTCGTATCGCAATATTTTATCCATACATAGCGGAAATGTGAGAAACGCCATTTTCCTTTACTGCCGATTTGCACGGTAAATATAATTTTAATGTATATTTCTTTATTTAATTTTTAAGTTAAGAGACAAATGCTATGAATACAATAGTTATTCTTAGTGAGAACTCATTATTTTACATTTTTGTGCAGTTATAGATAGTTAGGATTTGAATAAACGATTATTATACAAATTTATTATTATCCACATTATCCAGTTTAAGTGAGCGAGTATTCTAACAGGCGCGTACGCTTCATACAGGCAAAAAGGCACTGCATACCCCTGCTCCCTAAACTTATCTAAATTATAATTATAAAACACTGAAAAGTTACGTTATTATGCCTAGTTTAAATTGGTAAGTTTATTTTTAAGTATAAATAAGCGGACTACGGACTACCATGGGTTGATGATGATGACAGATAAGCACAGAGATTTCGGGTACGGTTTAAATATCTTATCCGAAATCCTTGTGCACGCCTTTGCTAACCACATAGTTAACTGTGTCGTCCTGGAGGAGAAGGCAGAGGTCTATCACCGAATTCGATTAATCCAGTTTGAAAGTTTTGCCTCCTACAGACCATTCGAAAAGTGTACAAGAATAGCCGATTGTTATTACTAATAAATATAAAAAAATGTCGGAGCTAAAATAATGTTCATCAAATAATTTTTATGTACAACATAAAGATAATTCGCAGTGACACTATAAACCTAAACTTGATGAATTTATTCTAAAATGTTTTAAATATCACATTAATATTAAAGAGGCTACATTGCTAAAGACTTGAAATAGTATCGTATTTGGATCCGTATCTTGGAATTATTTTAAATTCTGATGATCTCATTTACATAAGTTAGGAATATAGCAGACTAAATTTGCGTCTGCTAACAATTGCTGTTGGAATATGATTAAGTATATATAATAGTTTGATATTATTGTTTTAATGGTGTCTTAGTAGTCTTCCGACTGTTGTCATCAATCAATGAATGTTAATTCCAATTGGAACTAAAATATATAATGCGTAAACAACACGGCAGTAGATGAACATTTTGTGGCATAAGTCCAAACAAGTGAAACAGTATATTTCTGTTTGTAGAACAGATGCAACGTAGCTTTTAACTTAATTAAGTAAATAAAGTTTAAGAGTAACAAATTTGAACTGAATCTCGAAATGGAACCTAAAATGTGATGAGATTTAATAATAAGCTACTTAAAACAGTTGCTGAACTAAAGTAATTATACGAATGTTTATTAAACTTCTATATATTTTTTAAATCGGAAGAAAATTTCTTGGTTGGTGGTAGGTTTTAACAAGAACCTGATTAGCCATTACTCTCATGCTGTAATTCTGTCGCTATGACATCATCGTTGTTCCGGTCGTCAACATATAAGAACCAAGAATATTTTCATTAACTGCGTTTAAGCATCCAAAACTTCATTGTCACTTAATATCATGTTAAGCTAAGGTCAAACGGCATTAAAAAAAAATTGAATAAGCAATATGATAAGATATAAAAAAAATTATTAAATAAGTTAATCAAAAGGCGGTAAAAAAATTTATTAAATAAGCAATTTCTTTATTTACATTATAGTTATATCTAGAACTATAGTGTAATTTTGATTATATCACTTTGCTTGCATTTCCAAATAAAGCGTCTGTTATATTAAAAAAAAATATCTATAGTGGCTCAAATATCTTCTTAAATATGTTACTAATAATCTATTGTGATAAGAAGTATTCAAATATCTCGAGAGATGGCGCTACTACAAACAATAGGTCGCGCTATTGTTTACCATAACGAAAATGCTTATACTCCAAGACATGACCAAGTCAGCTCATTGCGGAGTATACAATTGTATCCATTAACTGGATCTCTTTGTATTACCAAGAGTGACTACTGTTGTAACTTAATAAAGGATTCTTAACTTGTATTACTTTTATTGTCGATATATAGTGCTGATATGTTGTGTTGCTTTGTTTTCAACCGAAGAGCTTCCACTCATAATACAATATCAAATTAAAATAATTTTCAAGTAGCGATTTTTGTTGTTTAACTTAACTCTCAAACTTTTTTTTTTAGTCAAATCATATTCGTCTCTTGTTTAACGTTAACTAAAAAAAATTTAAAAACTTGAAAAGTAGTAATTTTCGTTTATGTTAATCATGTTCTAGAAATGTACACAGCGCTTTAAACAACATGCAATCGTCTTTATCGACTCTAACAGTTCGTGTTGATCGCGTTTGCAATTAGTGGTCGCAGAAGCAGTTAACACAAGTTCTGTGTTGCCACAGTAATGGTAAGTTCCGCAAACAGACCGCTGAAAGTTACATTTTAGCTGGTTATCCGATTGCGTGCTCCAATCGGACGGGGGCCAATATTGAGTATAGTATTTTTTCAGTTTGCCGATTAGTATTTTTCATAGGTGTGATCGGAGTGGAGATCTTTAGAGCAGTATCACGTCCATCAGTGGTCTATCAGATTATGACGATACCCATTACCAAATTATTATTTATAAGTTCCCTATTTTTCAACTTTTCTATATTTATTTAGAATCAGTATTATATAATGAAATATTATCATGCTAGTAACAAAGGGCTGAAATAACCTTCTTATTTCAATGGCGATGAAAAATATTCTTTTATAACCACTGGCCCATTTTAGTACATTAGAAAAATTTATTGCAGATTAATTATGTTGAGGTTAGATTGATGAAAATTTTAATAAAAAATTAAAATCAGCTGTAGTCCATTCAGCTTCGTGCCTTTCACTCGCAAACTGTATAATAGAGTGTTTACTTTGTAAAGTTTTTTTTTACAAAGTAAACACTATTATAAAAAAAAATTGTTTACATATTTTAATAGTGGCAAAATGTTTTAAAATTATTTGAGAGTAGTGTATGAATTCTGTATATTTCGTTACCTGGAGTTTAGAAGCTTTATGAACTGAATATATTATGTAGTTATTGAGTTTGGTTTGCTTTCATGGAGAGCCATCTATAGTTAGTCGAGGACTATTTGCGAACTACGGAACTTTGATCTCAAATAATTTATGATGCGAGGACACTCGGCCAGAGACAGTATGCATTATTAGTAACTTTGAAATTGACTTAAATTTAAGATGTGTTTTTAATATCTATAAAACGCTCAGTGGTGAATTTAAGCTTTTCTAAGTATTCCAACTCCTTCATAGTGTACGGTTTGAAGCTCCTGTACAAGTGTTTTAGGACTTGTTACTATTTAATCGCCTTTTAGGACACGCTGTGATTAGAGTGGCGGTGGTGTTCATTGTCTCTCACTTCATCTAAATAGAACTGCACACTACATACACGAAAATATAACTTGAGACCAGATGATCTGGCTTTATAATCTTGGCTCTGACTAAATTATAGTTGAAAGCAAGAAATATAAAATATTATTTGTAGCTTTTAAAAGTAGTTAGACTTAGAACTCGATTAAGTTAAGTAACTTTTGATAACTATGAACATAAATTGCTGTTAAAATTTTTCTACTTAAGAAGTTTTTCTTCTGTTCTTATAAATTCGCTTTTAGCTGCGTAATGATAAAAACTTGCTCTTCCACGGGTTCTTTATCGAAAATTAATAATATCATAACGTATTTCTAAGAAATAAAAATCGAGTGAAATTTTTTAAGTAATAAAAACCGAAAATTATTGAAACTACATCCTCTTTGGATCTTGGAAAGAGTTTCTTGAACCAGAAACTACCTTTGTATAGTATTTTAAAACCTAAACCTATTTTTCTATCTATTTTTAATAACATGTGTAGGTTATTACTTCACCTATTGATAAGTTAAAGGACCTACTTAGGATATGTACTAAATTTTTACTAGGCTACGACAGTTAAGTAAAATGTCGTATTTATATATATATATATCTATTGTTTATTTCATTAGACAATAATCAGCTTGAGAAAATGGTTATAAACTTTGAATAACTAATAGAGTGGTTTGTTTAATGTTTTCTTTTTCATACAATAGCAAAGAACTAAAAAATCTCCAAATTTTCTCATAGTAAATAAAAAAATAAAATCTGGTACAGGCGAAATTTAGAATTTCTGTTTTAGGAACCGTAAGCGTGTTAAAAGGTCTCTTAGACAACTTCCCATTGAATACACAGGCAGAAATATTTTCAATACCGATGGCAGTTTAAAAGTTTTCCTCGTTTTCTTTCTAGGTGAAACGTTGACCCAATTGAAATTTAAATTAAAAATGCTGAAGTAAATCCGATTTTTTAAATAAAACTGAAAAGTTTAACTTTAAAAAGTTTCCTCTTTCAAATTTACTCTCGTAATTATTGTTTGGTAAGCCTCTTTAAATGAATTGAAGAAAGAAAAACATTTAAGCGTTTAAAGTTTAGTGGGAGGTATTTGTTTAATACAGTCCATAAAAACTATTTAACCTTTGCTCTAGAACTGTATTTTTATCTGATGAATTAAGAATGCTTTTAGATCTGCAATTCTTATAAGTAAATCTTCAGTTTCATGTCATGTGATGTAAATCTAGCGGTTTCATTGAAATATTGGATGTGGTTAAGAATCGCAAGAAACGAATAAAGTTTCAACAACAATAATTACGAGATACAGATTTTTTTTCCTGTCTATTTAATTTTTTGACAATAAAAAGTTTGATTAAGAAAATTTTCGTCTACTGGTATTCGTATACCATCTGTAAACTGGATCTAATTAATGTTCAGTTAATTATTAACTAAAATTTTAATAAAGATTATGATTCTCTATAGTGTATGTAATAAGATTGGCTTTAGTAATCCGTGCAAAAGGTTCTGACAATAGACACATTATCCCATCTTTGGGGGCGCAGTTTGTCAACCTTCTGTCAATAAATTTTGCTTGATAGTCAAGATTTCCCCAGGGCTAACCCGGGCCAAAATTTACATTCAATACATACGTAATATTTTACAATATTCAAATTTTAACAGAAATATTATTTATGATTCTGTTATTTACCTTATGTTTGTTTTAGTTTTCTTTCACTGAACGAGATGAACAAAAACCTGATGATAGGTCATACGAATTCCTGTGGTGCGAGTTGATTAATTATATAAAGCTTCTCGCTAGTTAAGTTCGGTCGCGATCGGTTGATTGAATTTTTAAAAAATAAAACTGCAAAACTGCATGAATGCATGTATGCATATGAACGTGCAGAGAGAACTCACTTTATTTCTCTCGATTCAATTAATATACTATAATTGTACAAAGCCTTATTGTCTACTTAAGATTAATGAACATGTTTATATTACCATACCTGAAGACAACGAATACCCTAGTTTTATTATCGTTTTTTGTATACAATAGATACCCTTATTACTTTTTATAGTTGCTACTTGTTATGTTACGATAATGTAACTCACTTCAAGACATAAAAAGTTTAGTATGGTTACATTTTTTTAATTTTATGTAGATCACAGCCCGACTACCCTCCTATTTGATGGTAAGAGGCGATCTAGAGTTTGATGTAAGCGTATTACTTTAGAAGTAGTATATTATTATTCTCTTAGATTCTTACATCATATCTTAACGAAAACATTAACGTAGGCAGACTATACCAATTCTTCGCTGAGTTCAAAACAGCTGGTTGGTATATGGCAGCAATATTCCACACACGCACCATAGTCACGTCCCTTAGTCATGAGGTTACGACAAAGAAGAAGAAGATTCCACACACGATCGGATCTGCGCTTCAAACAAAGTTAGAGGCTGCCACGGTATGAAGTACTACACAGTCTTACTGTGGCTAAGGGTCTTAGTTTTTTTTGTAACTATTTTTACTTTAGAATCGATAAATCGCCCATACTAAAAGTAAGATGAACTGAATACAATCGGTTCCCTCAAAAGATGCATCTTGAAAAAGCTAAGGTAAACGGGCTTCTTTTTGCATAGACACTCTTGCCTTTTAATGGGTTCGAATCTGATAAAATTGGCCTTTCCCCAATCACAGTCTGCCTCTAACGTGCGATTCAACTGCTCAACCATATCTTCTCTTTGAATCTATACTTGATCTCAACTGGCCAATGTTACATAAATGATGTCACTACAAATTTCTTCAAGTCAACACGATGAAATATAATAAAAATGATGATAAAATATAATCAATTTTCTAAGAGTTTCTATCTTTATAGGCAATTTGTTAATATTAAATTTATAGAGCAAACCAAAAAAAAAAAACCAAATGAATGTTATCAGCAAAGATTGGCATAATTCATACTTACTTGATAGGCCCAGTCTTCTTGCCCCAGATTCGACATGGGGAGACGTGCAAAGATTTTCTCCGAAAAAATTTTTTTAATTATCTGGTGTTCCAGCTTGACGGTCGTCTTGCCGATTTTGCTCTCGGCGTAAGACAGTGTTTGGACACTACTTTCCCTTGGTGATGGATTGGCCGAAACGGATCAACACCGTGGCCCGCAAGGTGTCCTGATTTAACACTTTGCGATTATTACTAATGGGGTCACATGAAATCTTTAGTGTACACAACACCAATTAACTCGTTAGAAGATTTAAAGTCAGGCATCATCGTTCGTGCTGACAAAGTAAGAGAACAGCTCACAGGGCTCAAGGATATACTTTGAGAAAAACTCTCGTCTAGACTCATAAAAGTAGACGCTGCACCGACCCACACTTTGATATTTCATGGTATTTGGTTTTATTAGAAGTGTTTTTTTTTAACATTTTAGAAACTTTATGTACTTTCTTATACCTTCTCGGAGAGATATTGAAGGCAGGTACTTATTTATGTGCTTTTTATTATATACTACGTATTTATATATAATACGTATTTTTTATAAATAAAATTTAATTTTAAAATTAAATAAAAATGTAAGAGGCCTTGTTTTTTACTGTCACGATTTTCAAAAAACCTAATTTCAAAGTTTTAGCCTCTAAGTGATGATTATTAATTTAATTTAACAAAACAATGATTAAACAATAATTATTACAATAAAATTTGTGTAGAAATAAGTAAGAAATAAAATCATAGAAATTTTTCCTAGAAAATCAGAGACTTTTTGAAAAATATTTAAAAAATTAATAACTTCAGAACCATTGTTTATGGATGAGGATATTCCATACATAGATAGATAGGATACGAACTATATTTTAGCCCCTCCAGATCTTTTACACCTATTACCTTTCACCCTGTATATTAAGGGTTCAAAGCTTTGATATTAACATATTTAAATACAGGCTACATTGATAGCTTTTAGTATCATTGTCGTAATTTGATAGATGTCCATGGCTGGAAATAGGTCTCTCTCAAAAATTCTCACATCGATCAAGGGTTCGTATGGGAAATTTGCGCCATTTTCCACCATGCTGACACAATGCGATTAGGTGGGTGCCAGAGCCTGGTGTTTTTCTTAAAGTGAGATTTCTTCTGGGATGCTATGAACTGGATTTCATGAAAAGTAAAAGAGATAACTATAAATGCATTTATTTTGGTAGGTAGAGTTAAGATTATAAGTGAATGAAGTAAAACGCGTCTTCATATAGTTTACCTATCCGTAGACTTCTATTTATGGTACGTAGTGTCAATATACTCACACGACCCGGATGTTGTAAAAATATAAAATAATAATAATATTTATTGAATCGAATAATTTCTGCTTTTACTTATATGTTACTTTAAACGCTTCAATATATCTCTCTCATACATTCTTTCCTGCTTCAATCAATAAGAAAATCGTTGTCTTTCTCTGTTTACCACGTTCATAGTGTAGTCATTTCATTTACAAATTAACCAGAAAAAGTTGATGTGATTTGATCTGATCTGATTGAGTTGACCTGATTTCACTCGTTTTTTATACGATAACCTGAGACATGAATTAAATTTTTCATGAATTTAACGAAAACCATAATGAAATTTACTCGCCTGGAATACCCTGGCTCTTAATGTTTATAGCAGTAATATTGCAATGCTGTTATAGCGGCTTATTTACAGTATAAGAAGGAAAAGCAAGTACGAAGAACCTACCACTATCCAAACATTAACTCGTAAGCCTCAATAGTCTTAATATCCAACCCGATCTCCGTGTTATAAGACCATTGACAGGAAGACCGAATTTTTTAATTTCTTTGTAACTGCACTGTCAGTATAAAAATAGTGAGAAATGGCATTCTAAATGCTGATATGATAAGCTGTTCTAGTTTTAAATGTCGAGGATGTTCGCTGGAACTAGCTGAAATCTGTTCTATTCTAGTTGTACTTCAGACGTGTCAGGCTTATCTCCATTCTAAATTCCCGAGCAAACTTATGATGTTGAGAAACTTTGAGACCAGTGTTAAAGTTAGATGCATGCATGGAAGTTAATTTTACATTTGAAGTGCCAAGCGAAGTCTTATTTAAGAAGGTTAAATTTACTGGTAGTGGTTAGTTTCTAATGTCGAAGTCTAGGTATTAGACTATTCTAGGTAGGTACGGCCGCCGTGCCTATTTCTGCCGTCAAACAGTTGTGTGCAAACATTATTGTATAGCGGTTTGAAGGGCGCTGTAGTTAGTGTAATTACTGGGATAACGGCATTTAACCACTTATGTTTTTATTGTCTTAAGCGACGAGAGCAATATGATGCAGTATATTATCATCCTAACTAGAGCCACGTTGTTTAGGGGTAGGCGTATCACTTACCATTAAGTGAACGTCCTGCTCGTCTCGTCGCTTATTTAAAATATTATATATTATTAATTAAAATATTATGTATTTTTTCGGTAGATTTTTGACAAAAACATACATCTATATAACTTAGTTATCGGTGATGGTTATTCAGCTGCTCCTTGGCATTGTTGATGAAAAGATAAAATCGATTTTTTTTTAATCTAATTTTCTGTTGAAATATTTAATCAAATATTTGTAATTAGATGCTTATGATTTTCCATATATCTTATATTTAATATCTTTGTTACCTATGTTTTGATAAATAATAAAATGAAATCAACAAGTTTATAACATAACCAAACAACGAAGCTGTTCCTAGCCTTTTTTTATTTAATTAAATAATGAAACTAGCGAGCCGACGAGGATGGTAAGTGATAGGGCTGCCCATAACAAAGTGGCGCTAGTTAGGAAGTTATACACTGCACCACATTGCTCTCATCGCATGAGACAAGGTATTATGTCTCGTTACCCTAGTACCTTCAATAGCTACGGCGTCTATCACACCGAAATTCAATAATGTCTGCGCAGTACTATTTGGTGGCAGTAATAGGCTTTCGGTTTCCGGCAACAGAGACCTACTACCAGTAGCTTCCAAATCTCTCATTATTTTTATATAATTGAGGAAATTTTCATGAAGTTATTGATGTTATCTGAAATAGGCCGGTGTTTTATTTGCATTTCAAAGGGCAGAATTTACATAAGTTTCTATGGTTACTGAATTTTACGAAAACAGGTCGTATATCAACGTATCTGAGTATATATATACACTATGGAGTATTTAAAATGTTGACGTAAGGATATCCATATAAAAACTGTTTTGTTATAATCGATCAAAGATTGAATTAATCATCAAATTATATTCTTATTCTTATGCACAGCGATGATATTATAGCGGTGGATCGATAATAAGACTACGATAACTACGATCCTACCTGACGGTAATATAGTGCACTAGTCTATAAGCAGACTATTCACTCTTCTCTTAAAAGCTCCTAGGAATACCTGGACGGAAACATTGACGCCGACCACGGGATGGATCCCTGAAGTGTGTGACTACGCTGGTTACTCAGGCTATCAAGTTTAGTACTTGTAAGTATCGTGTTTGTCAAGTACAACTTCTACGCCATTGTGGCAGATGAAGTTAACATTGTTACTATAACATAAAGTATAATAAAGATAGTGTAAAAACAAAGAAAGTATAATACTCGTATCTTGATAAAATTCTAGAATAATCTAGCGTAGTAAATTGCTTCTAAATAAACCGTGCGATTTTCAACGACATGACGATTAAGTCCGACGCTCTGAATTGAGTCATACATTTCTAAGCTAACGTTTTCAAACTGTTTTCTCTTAAGCAATCCTGCACTGATCTTCTTGTTTTATATGGTAAACTGAAATTACATTATCCACCTTGAATAATATATTCAAAAAACTGTTTTACTGACGGGTGGATTTACGTTATTCTTTACCTTTTTATCAGGAATATTATCATATGCAGGATTTTGACATTTACAGATACATAATGTATTTGTACGTAACAGGAGATGAATAAGAGGAATCTTTAGTCTATATGATTAGCATTTCTATTTAATCCACCCACCCACTTAGTAATTTGTAAGGTTTCCGACATCAATATTTTCTTGCTGGTTGTTTTTTAATGTTTCTATAAAGTATTATTATTTATCAAAAGGTACGTTCCGAAAATATTTATGAATTAAAGAAAACTTGGAGAGCTTTTCCGTCGACGTTCGGAAATTAATAACTTATTCATGTCTTTTTATTTTGAAGCCGCTCGGTACTTTCTTTGTTTTTTTTTTAACTGAAAATATAATATTTAACTTAAAATGCCATCTCAACAAAAAGCACTTCTCCTCTCTGTAATAGTTTTTTTTCCCGACAAAAATGTTTTCACATTTAGCTACAGTCGAAATTATCTAAGACGAAATAAAAAATATCGGTATACCTTTATAGAACTAATGGATACCTATAAAACTGCGACAATGTCAATTTTACAAGTTTATTAGGAAAGTATTTTTTTTTAGTGTACTATTTTTGTGTTACGTGTGTCATTGTACTGTTTTTTTTGCAGGTAATGAACTACGAGTGACGCTTTTTAGAGGTGAGTCATGAGGATAAAATATATTCAACAATGAAATAGACAACAGTGATTTTGCTTCATACAAAGTCCTCATTTTCATCTTCAGTAGCCAGACCACTGCTGAATATAGAATTCCCTAATCAATTTCCTGTTTATAGAGTATTTTAAGTACAATAAATTTTCAATAAATTATATCGCCGTTCGCTAGTTTTCTTTTATAAAATAATTAGTTTCAACACTATTCTCTGAGTATTTTCCTGCTTCTTTGTCTCCTAATTTTAGTTTCATTAAGTTAATTTCGGCTTCTTCACTCTTGGTTTGTCGCCGTTTACTTATGTTACTGTTCTTAGAATACCTTTCGGTAAATATTTAGTCCAGTTCCCGTTTTCGTTTTCACGTATATCCTGTCCACCAACATTTCAATGTCACGCTTATTTAATAACTACAAATAGGGATATATATACTCTTAGAAACAAATATCTGTATTGTTTGTTAATAAGATGTACAGGATGGCGCAAAAGTAATCCTCCTATCAGAAAAAGCTATAAATTTTGCCTTGATGTAAAAAAATTAAAAGACCAAATAAAAATAATCCACAAGAAGAATCAAAGTTTTTCATTTTTTTTTTAAATTACAGCCAAAAAACATGCGAAGGTTATTTTTGCCCCACCTTGTATATACATATATATGGAAGGTTATTTTTGCGCCACCTTGTATATTCATATATGTGGAAGGTTATTTTTGCGCCACCTTGTATATATATATATGTACGATATTTTTTGGCTGTAATTTAAAAAAAAAATGAAAAACTTTGATTCTTCTTGTGGATTATTTTTATTTGGTCTTTTAATTTTTTTACATCAAGGCAAAATTTATAGCATTTTCTGATAGGAGGATTACTTTTGCGCCACCCTGTATGTTTATCAAGTTTAAAAGGGTTGTCTAGTTTTGTTTCTGCCTTCCTCAATTAAAATAGCTGTTGTGGATTTTACTTTAGCTTTTCGAGACCTAATTAAATTAATTACCATCAAAGCTCGTGAAAAGAATTGTCCAGCCAATTACTGTAGATCTCTATTGAATTACTTACCAGCATTAGGAGACACGGAGAGCCAGAGAACATAAAATGTAATAATAAATTTTTCGTATCAAAAGCTTTGAAGACGGTGTGTCGAAATGCGGCGAGCGCTCGTTGAAATGAAATCAAAAAAGTTTTCATCTTCTTTTAAATTTCTTATCTTTGCCGCAGTATATTGCATATAAATAATAATTAACAAATTGTATTATAATAATATGAAACATGGTTTAACCCTATAGTAAATTAAAGTGTTATAAATAACATACAGAATTATCTTTTACACAACTTTAATCTAATTGTCTATGTTAAAGTTTGTTAAGTGATAAAGTATATTCATGAATTAATACATTAATCAACAATATTAAGCAATTAATCTTATCTGAATCTTACAAGAAACAATAAGCAAGGTTTAGAGAAATTTGTTGTTTCAAAGTAATTTACTTCCACTATAGCTATGTCTCGGTTCGAAGTAGAAGTAGGGTTTAGTTTAATCTTATCCAGGGGCGTGCCATTAATTGAGCACCTGACGTCAATATTGTAAACAATGAAACTGATTGATCACTGAGATAATACCTGAAGGTATGTACGTAGGTAAGGATAATTAGGCCGAAGGCTCTGGAAATTAGGTTCAAACAATTAATTAAACAAATCATCTTTGTTGTAAACAAAACGAGAGCCGTTATCATGGGTTAACTTTAGAAGAATGTTCTCGATACTGAGCTAGTAATTTTTTTAATTATCCAATAACGTGTTATTAAGTTATATGGTCCTTCACATTTCTTTTAACCTTTGTTAAAATATGAAGTGGTTGTACCGCATTTTATAGTTAATTACCTTTGAGGTTAAAAATATATTTTTATTATATTGTGTTGCTTTCGTATATTTCATAGTATATGCATAAAATGAAGGTAAAGTATAAGCTAAGATGGAATAAAGGTGGTAGTAGATCTGTCACCTTAAAGCCATAGTTATAACTAAATCTAGATTCATAGTTAACACTGTATAAGGATGTGGGAAAGTATTATAAACGTATAAATAAAGTAGTTCCCTTTTTTTTATGTTCAAACACCTGCTAGTCGCTTCTGGTTAAAATTTGTAAGCTATAACTTCACGATGATATAATTTCTTTAATTTTTTTCTAATCAATTGTGAGTTTAATTATTAATAAAAAAAATGATAGTAATAGTTACAGCTTTGATGTACAGTACATCTTTGATAAAAGTTTACTATTAGAGTTTAAAAATGACTTCATAGAATCAAATGGAAATAGATTTAAAGGGTATTGATAAAAGTTATCGTAAAGAGTAATATAATAGTAAAAATATTTTGATATATCTAAGCGAAATTTTATCACGTACTCCAAACTTGTTCAGCTGTTATAAAAAAAAAAGTTTTTCTATTTATATATATAGCCGATTGGTTGCGTGTCGATCGGAAGTTTGTTAAGGCATCTGATCTATTCTTTGATGCAGAAGTTTTTATTGTCATTCTTTAGCAGAGGGTTTTGTTACTTACATCCATTAAAAATCATATTTAATGGACTATTTTAATACCGAACTAAAAACTATTACTTTTTTGATGGATAGTCATAAAATCTGGTATAACTTCATACTTAACACTTGTCATTTGTATTTTAATATTCATATCAGTTTAATTACAATATAGTATTTTAGGGATAAACAATTTAAGGGTAAACGGATGTTAATTGTGTTTAGCATCTTAAGCAGCATCGAATTCTAATCAATATTGGTATTCCGTTGATCCTTCGCTTCTTCTTCTTCTTAAAGTGACTTTTCAACTAGTAAATGTTGGCGATCAGCGTGGTACAGTCATTTCTATCTCTGGTTCGGCGGAACAATTGGGACGCCTCAGGTGTGCCAGTTCATTCCCTGATATTCCTCAACCATGACTTTTTTAACGGACGCAATATAAATAATATTCACTACGCTGTTGATCCGTGACTTTAGAAGTTTTTAATTTATCGTGACAATGACTTCAAGAATGATGACCGCTTTCATCCAGAATATTATTTTCGAAATATTTTGACGGTAATCACAGCAATGTTGTAGCAATATGAACTTACTTACAAGGGTTTGAAAATCTATCAGCTAATTAGGTTCACATGGATTCGCTATTGAACCAGACAGCTCATGTTACAAGGCTTAAGACAAGGGGGCGATTAAACAACCCTGTCCTTTTGTGTTATAAATATACACTTGACTTACATGAACTATACGATATTATCGGCTCTTCATTTGTAACAACGGCGCTGTCAAAGTTAAAGCGAACGTTTAAATGTTGCCAACATTTAAATAATTATACCTTATCACTGACGAATACATAATAATTATATCAGAGCTTATATATACTTTAAAGTAGCAATTAACAAATAGAAATAATATATGAATAACTGGATATCCAAAATGAAAAGGTATACCGTTCCTGAATAATAAATGCCGCCGAGGGCCTCAGTCGTTATGCTCCTGAAAGTATCTACCACCCGTGACTAATCTCGTTGTAAGGAAAACACGGAACCAATCCCGTGGGACTGAAATTTCTAAAGAAACTTCCCTAATAATTAAAGTTTCTTTTCGGATACTTAAAAAAACCGTCCTTTTGTGAATGGTCTATTAGATGTCTTTCGTTATTTTCATCATCATGTAAAATATGGATCAGTTGAAAACGGTATTAATTTCCTGTAAAATTTTTGAACTTGATCTTAAAAACGATATTAATAAGAACAAATTTTCATATTTACTCTCTCTTATGGATCAGGTATATTATTTCTAATATTTATTATAATAACTTTGATTTGTACTGTTTTTATTAAAAAAAATAGACATCAAATACGAATCACACGTGCCAAGTTGTGCTTGGTTATATATAATAATAAAAAAGAGGAACAGGAAGGAAAACAAGTTTCTCATGCCACTGTGCGTGCCGCATGAAACTTGTTTACTGTGTACTTAAAAAAGTTTTTCCTTTCTCGTATTAATACGTATTGTAGATACTTTAATTACTTTTTATATTTAATAAAGTCCAACATGGAAGAGAAACGCTTGTTGAAGATAAAATAGATTTAGCCATGATAATGGAAAAAAAGGATTTTTCGATGTTCATATTGCTAGATTATTTTATTCAGCGTAAGAATAATCTTTTTCAGTAAATTGTAAATAGAAATAATCTATGAAATTTATTCTCGCTGGTGTCAAACGCAGCTTCAGTTTCCCATTTATAGAATTTTAATGTATTAGGTTGATAGAATTTTAATACCACTTTGTGTAGGCTTACCTGAGTCTCATTCATACGTGAAATAACACTTTGAATATGTAACAGCGTATCAGCGTATATTTTCATTGCATCGTATGCTTAAATAAAATATCTGTATATTTTTATTTCCATAAATATCTATATAATTCTTACTTTTATTATAATTTTCGTGTTATATTAACATCTATTAGAATCCTTTGTGTTTTTAATTAAACCAATAATATATAAAGTCAGCTATTGTCTACATAATTTTTTAAAGTATCTGAAAATCATTATCATCCTTTGTTTATCCACTGCTGGATATAGATCTTCTCTAGTGTCTTACAGCAAAATAATGTTCTTAAAAAAAATGTTTTAAAAAAATTATATGGTAACATCAGCGTCAGTAATTGTGACTAACACGGACTGACGTTTATTTTTACTCCCTACCTCTTACTAGGTTTTTGGAGTGAAGATTTTTATATAAGTACTATAAATAAAACCTTAAACAATATCATTATGACAATTGTAACGTAGATTTTCAAATTACAGCCTAATGTAAATTGTAAATTTGAATGTAACAAATTGATATAACCAGAATGCTAATAGAATTTTGGAAATTTATTAGTTCCGATAAATATTGTAGTAGTGGCATGCGAGCAACCATTAGAGGAAATGAATTTCACCCGATTGTTATGTATAATGAACATGAATTACGGCTACCGTTGAATGTGCTTCGGACCCGGGACCAGGGACTCGTAAATCAATGTTATCCAGCTGTCACTTCTAATAAAACAATGAAAAATGTTATGTCGGTTATAATTTCCAAAGGAAGGCCGTCACACCAAAATTATTTGCCTTTTATTACCAGGAACTGGAGTTAGGCAGAATTTTAAAGGTCAAATGTCTTCACGGCGCAGTGGATTACCGCTTGCGTAGTACCACTGAAGTACCTGATTGATTCCAGCGTCAATAAAGCGGATTTTAGTTGGCAGCAAAGTTACGTTACTAGCTGATATAGTTATGTTATAAATTTGCTGCCAAAGCATCATTGCTTTGTTCTCTTTGCCAACATATAGAAGCTGGAGTATTCAAGGCGAGAACACTTCATCATTAACGGCCTTGTTGCCATAACACTATCTGAAGTTGAGAAATGAAACACAAGTGTATGATCACAGTTGTATTTCTCCAGATAGATTATAAACAAGGGTATGGAGAAAAAAAAATAAAAGTACGTAATGATTTTACTTTAAATTACTTTTAAGTTATTTGTCCTTAAAAAATTAAACAGAAGAAAATACAGTTAGTAGCTTTAAAAAGTTACCTGTATTTCTTTTAATCTTGTTACAGAGACCATTGCAGTTAATTCTTATTTTAGACACAGCGGGTAAAACCTTTATTATGCGAAAATTAAGTAGACTTTCATTTTTAATGGGTTCTCCTTCACGTTTACTTTAAAAAACGATTACAGTACAATTTATAAGTACGATCGTCCGGTTTGTACGACGCGAAGAGATGTACGTTTAATCTCAACTAAGCTCGAGCTTCTGATGATGGAAAATGTTTTGAGGAAACTATCGTATACGAAGACTAATAACTTACGAGGATATGCGTAAGAAGTTAATCTATTTCTGTTATTGTGAGCAAATGGCCATATCTTTCTCTTCATAAAAAAGGTCCTCTGAGAAGCAGTGGGAATATAAAGAGAGATGTTTATGTTTTATCAATGCTTTGTTTTAGTAGGTAATTTACTCGTATCATATGTGGATTGTCCGAAAATTTGTCCAGTCTGGATTAGGAGATAAAGCGTTAAACCCTGACACCAAAATTCTACCAGCTGACACGCAACTGTCGCCCTTTGTATAACTCCAGGATAAAAGAAAAACAGTGAACGTGGTCGGAACAATGCATTGGCACTTTAACATGTGAAAACGACCCACAAAGGATACAATCCATCCTTTTGTACTGTAGATACGAAATGTGATATTCAAAAATCCTATTATATTTCTAAAATGTTATAGTTATACTATCAACATCGGATTATCCCATCCCTTATTGAACATCATAGAGCTTATTGTCTTGATGAGACGCTGTATCCTTACCCCAGTAATTTTACTACCTACAACGTCCTTCAAATTATTATTAGTATTATTGGCACAGTATCGATTGGAGGGTAATAGTATAGCTCCCATCTTGTTTTCATCAGTTCAGAGCTTATTTTTAGAGGAAGGGTATTAAGCTGCTATTCTAGAACCTGAATACCTTAATGGCTGTCAACCTTCCGGCTAACGTGTCTTGCATTGTATCAGTATAATCTTTATTTGAAAATATGTTAGCTATTGGTAGAATTTCGTATATAATAAAGTAAAAATAATTATTTAAGTAATTAATGGTATACTTTTCACATTATAACGTGATGTTATTGAGGATTTCGTACTACAGAATACATTCTCAGTTGTTCAAGTTTATTCCATGAAATCATTATTTTAATCCGATAAGTTCATACTTGAACGTTTTCTTAGTACTTGCAATTTGGTTCGACCGTCAGGAAATAAATACAAAATAGTGTTCCTAATAACAGGATTGTTGTTACTTACTTATTCAACCTATGGTTACTTGTAACAATATGAAATTTGCAAATTACTAATGTAAAGTAATAATTTTTTTACTGCACCGTTGTTGGCGGTTGTTTCATGGAAATTTCGATCAATTTATATTGAGCAAGTTTTGCGATGTTAGTTTGTAATTTAAATTGATTGTGTTCAGCTTGTTATTAAATTGTAATATTGTTACCACAAATTGTTACATGTTTAAATTACTTGATACTACTCTCTTCTTCTTAAGTGTGCACTCTTGCTGAAATAGTCGTGGTCGTAACGATCTTTAAACTCCTACGCCGTCATCTTTACAACTCCTACGGGACCATAGATTTAGAGGATTCCTGTTGTAATAGATCTTATTCGAGGTTTATTCGAAAATCCCAGGTTATATTAACTTATCCTGCTGATGGGACACTAGCCAGGTCTTTTTCCTTCATCTCCTATCATCCAGGTTTTACCACCATAGGTCGTTAGAGAAATAAATTAAGCTTTATGTAGTAATAGTTTCAAATGGCGTGTTGTGTTCGCGGGTTCGAATTCATTTACTTTATTTGATTTAAGTAATAACATTTGTTGTATTTTTTATTACGTGTTATGTATCATAATTCTTGAAAGTGTATTAATAGTACAAACGGATGGTAAATTTTTATAACTTGGAGCCGCAGTATGACGCAACATTCTGATTCCACAAATGCAGACCAAGTCGCGTGACCCTAGGCTATGTAAATACAATAACAGAAACATATAAAGGAGTGATCTGGTGAAATAAATAAATGCTGGAGTATTGGTTGCAAGATAGAAAGTAGTTATTGTACTAATATGAATAAATTAACTTTGTCCAATCGAAATTCATTCGAAGTGCCTAAATCTAAACTGCTTTCGTAGTTAAGCATTTGTCTTGTAAAACAGGTCTTCCTGATTTGATTTCGGAGATTAATATTGTGGAGTTTCAACTGAAGTCCTTGTACCTATCGCCTTGATTAGATGATGTCTCGTTACGCAAGTAATTTCACTAGCTGTCCGTTGAATTTCTGGACCGGTTGAAGGCCTACAGACGGACTCAAAATAGGCATGTAAAACTTAGAGTCGAAGCACATGCGTTGGCACTCATTCGGCCGATGATGATGTCGAAGGCAGAGTGAAGAGGAGGAGAAAGTTAGATAAAGGCGTCTCACCACCGTGTCGGATAATAGCTAGGGTTAGAGAGAGAGAGAGTTTGGATAGTGGCATGGTTTTTTCGAAATCGCTTGATTAGCTACCTACCTCATATTGCAAACTCATTGCCATGACACTATCTTTTAAATGATATCACCATAAATATGTGAGTCAGGTTATTCTAGGCGAGTACACTTAACTATCCACGGCCGTGAATGATGAGGTCAAGTTTTAGTCAATTGTATTACTAGCACTGATACATAACCAGCATTTGAAAATTTGTGTAACTAAATTCAAAGTTTCGTTAAAGCGTACACTGTAGGGTAATAAAAGTATGTTTTGGAGTTGTGAACTGATCCGATTCCCCTGTATGAGGCAATAGGGAAGATTTAAAGTCCCCATGGCTGTTAGCGAACAAACTAACTACACTACACAGCCGTTCGGTTGCCCAGTATTCCCATGCTACATTAAATGTTACTACACTATATGTATACATATATATATTGTGAAATAATCACGTAACTAAACATTTGAATGGATTTTGGTTAACTGTTCAATTTGGAGATAAAAATGAATGTTGATTTATCTAAACAAAAGAAAACTTAGGGTTGTGAGATGAATGAAAGGACCTCATAGTGGCATAAATTTACTCTATTATTTTTTTGTTACAACTTGCATTCAACATTTCCTTGAGACTTTGACCAGATCGTCGGTACACTTAGCAGGCGTTCGCCTTATACTTTGCCCACCGTTACATGGTCGTCAATCGACCAGGAATTTATTCAACAGTAGACGACTATAGGATGATTGAATGATGACGAGGACTTGAATGAAAAAAAGTGCAATTTACCGTTGTAATAATTTTTCTTTTAGTAAAGAAGTTTTAATCTAGAATGATATTCTTAAGTGTTAGTTTGAAGGTTCACGTTGGAGAAGGATTTATTTCCGATTTCTTTCACTGAATGGAGCTGTAAACAATTAAAAAGAGTATTTTATCAAAGCCGGCAACCGTTGTTAATTGTTCCGCTTGCCGTCCGTGTCAGTCGGGAGGTGTAATTAACGATCGTAACCTGTGCAATTAAGTCGAGCCCAGCCCCAGATCCGGGCCGCCCCGGCAGCTCCGGAACTCACGGTACCCACATTGTAACAAGATATTGACCAAATTACCATGAAAATTGCTAAACGTCCAGCTCCACAATGTCCATACAGATATCTTTCATTTATATATGTGTAATATTACAGGTAATAGTTACATTTACTTAGAGAATCAGTTGAAAAGAATAGCTATGGAACAGAATACTGTGGTCCAGCAATTAACTTTACTGGTGGTAGGTCTCTGTTTCCGGAAACCATCCAGGTAGATACCACCGCAGCTCCTTTTTCTACCAGCAAAGAGTAGTGTGCAAACTTTGCTGTGTTCCGATTTGAAGGGCGCTGTAGCTAGAGCTACTTTATCTAATTACTGGGGTAACCTTATAATTTAGTTATATTAATTTTTTTTTCTTCATATATTTACTAGTTTTTTTATGAGCATTGTAGTTAGAAATGATTATAGAGAGACATTATGGTTGCTTAATGTAGACTCTGGTTACTCTATTAATATTATTATTTTTTAATTTAAAACTTAACAAGTAGTTTACTGTCGGCACATTACTTGTTACGTTTCAGTTATTTTACTTTTTGTTTCTATCTATCTATTCAGTGATCATGTGATTATAATTATACATATACTATCATCATCGTCAATCGATAGACGTCCACTGCTGGACATCGGCCTCCTCAAAAGACCTCAACGTTTGTAGGGGTTCATATGGAAGGATTTGAACTGTTTCCCACCAGCCTGGCTTAATGCGGGTTGGTGGGATTTAGATCGTCGTTTATTGACTAGCAGGGTGCAACACGAGCAGGTGAAGTTGGCTTGGGTGAGTTGTTGTGCGGGATCCCTTACACCCAACATATACTATAAATATTATATAATATAATAATATATAAATGTAATGAATAATGTATTAAAATTGCTTTTAAATGTACAGTTATCTATTTGTTATGAGGCCTTTCAACTTAGTTTTATAATTATAAGTTTTACATAAACAAATAAATATAAATATGTCTTTGTTATATATTTTCCGTAGTTTTTCGGTCGTTCGTAGTCGCGTAGAATGTTTTCTGTAAACACTACAATTTACACTACAAACTTTAATTACTTTACAAACGTAGAGTTTGAACTCGTGTATGCAATATAGATCTGTTCGTAACGATTGCTGTGTGAAGTAAAGGAAAACAGTTGGTTAGTTTGTTTTGTTAACCTGAATACAACAGTAACTTGGCCGCTTTCATCTCTATGTAGCGCGAACTGGTGTAGTTAAACGTTTGACTTTCCAGTTCCGTGGATCGCGGACGGCACTCCGTTGGCCGGTAACGCTTTAATTGTTCAATGGACATCGCGCAAACTTTGTTCAGCCCGCTCTCCATCCGCTAGATAGCACTTTATATTCTTTATTAAGTTTTAGATGCTACAATCACGATCGACTGAAAAACCTTTTTTAATTTTAACTGAGTACACAGCGACAGCAGACTGCGTGCTTTGTAACACGGAGGTTGGTAATTCATATGATGGTAGGGTTTCTTAGTAACTGCCTAACGCTTGTATTGTAAATTTTGGCTCCAAAACTACATCGCTGTGTTGTTCATGTAAGAGTCATGTAATTTACGTAAAAAATACTCAGGTTTAAATTGCCATTTTATCATTCATTCGATAACAGTGAAGCTCCATCACGTTCTGTCGTGGGCTTAACTTTTAATCTCATTCCACGTCCTCCCGATCATCTTCGCCTCGTCTGCTACTGTGCATGTTGAGTTTTCCTTGCAGATTCCAATCAATTGCCTGCTTGGGAATATACTTGGGATCTGTTTGTAGAGTATGGCCAATCCACTTCCATTTACGACGCCTGATTTGTAAGTCAATTGGAGATTCGCAGCAGTGCTACACGAGCTCCGCCGCGTTGCTGGGGTCAGGGTCAGGGTCTAAATTGGACATTACTTTTATTACAAGCAAATATAGTTACACAAACAAATAATTGTATGTAAGTGATTACCATCGCTCATGGATAGAACTTGGGAAAATATTATTGAATCAGGATGTAGTTGAAACAAAAGTATAACATGTAAGTCGATACTTAACAGGTGTTTTCTCTCACTTAAAATGGCCGACTTATTGTAATAATAATTAGATAATGCACTTAAAAGCAATATTAATGGTCTTTATACGAATTAAAACTCTTTCGTATAAATATTTTCGTGCAATCAATTAAAAATTTGAATATTAAGTACCCGTAAAATTTTGCGAACTAAAGTTAAGGTTCAACTTAAATGAGGGTTGCGAAAAGTTTTCTATTAAATAACAAAAAAAATCAGCAGTTTTATTTCAGTATAGAGAGCAATTAACGTTGTTTACAGCTAGATTTTTTAATATTGCAATTTTTTTTATTTTACCCTAAACAGTTTCTGTACATTGTCTTATGCAAATTTTGAGTTTTTGATGATTGAAGGACTCTGTGAGCAATTATGCCGGAAATCGATGAATAAAATAAGAGAAAATTACTTCCTGTTCTAACAATAATAGTAGTTATTGTTTAAAACTTTTGTTTTATTAAGTTTTCGTGAAGTAATTATTAAATATTACAGGCAAAAAAAAATTTAAGCCAAAATATGTTAATTTGTATTTTACACGGAAAAAACTTGAGCGGAAAAATAAATTAATGCAAAGTCAAAATGCTCTCAATTTGAGAGCAATCTTACTTATTTTATTAAAATACATAAATTAATTTCGAGAGAGCAAGAGAGCTTTTAAGTAAATTAATATATCTCAAAGAAAGATACAATGTACGTTAAGTGGCTTTTTTTACTTAGGTAAGGTTATCTAAATCTGCAATAAGCCTTAAAGAGAGTTCAATTTTAATTTCCGTTAAATTTAACTATTAAATAGTTTTAGCTAACTGAGTAATGGAACAGAGTAGAAAAGTCCGCTTAGTTCCGTCTCTTGAATGAAGTATTAAAAATGTTAAAGGACTTTCATCATCAGCCGATAGATTTCCACCGCCGGACATCAACTAGACTTTTAGTAATATAATATTCAATATACATAACATATGTAAATATGCAAACGGACAATTGAGCTTTATGTTACTTCCGGCTCTAATCGAAAAATTGTACATTATAGTACTTAACGCGTATCTTACATATGCGAGGGAAGTCTCTCGGCTGATGATGATGATGATTACACATGAGAATGAAAATATTTTCTTTTAACTCCAGAGAAAGGTGAACTGGTATATAAAAGTTACTTTGTTCGTTAACCTACTTCCGCTGAATGGATGTTAACTTTTATCTTTAACCGTATTTAGTGCAGATTAAGCGATGCTACTGTTAGTCGGTCAAAGAGTAAACTTAATGCAACTTCGTATTTTTCTTTCAAGCTTCAACACTAGTAAATATAAAACTCATATTAATCGGGCTATAACAAAGTAATTTAAACTTAATTAAGTTACTTTTTTTGTACGGAAGGAAACTAGTTATTTTATTGGTGGTAGGTCTTTTTTGCCCGAGACTGTCTGGATAGCTACCACAGCAATGTCAATTTTTGCCGCTAAATAGTAGTGTGCAAACATAGTTATCTTACGCTTTAAAGGGTGTTGTATTTAGTGAAATTACTGGGGTAACGAGACTCCATTTCTTATGTCTCAAATCGACGAGCGAAATGTAATGCTGTGTGTATTATCCTATCTAGCGCCTTGTTATGGGCGGGTGTATCACTATCAGGTGAACTATCCGCAGGTCTCGTCGCTGCGCAGCATAAAAAAAATAACTGTATCTTAAATGTAACTGTGAATATGTGCACGAAATATTTATGGAAGTAGTATTAAACATAAAGTCGCGAGGTAAAGTGGAAAAGGGATGCAAGCCATCCGGCGCCGGGTCTAGGTGAAGGCTTTGCTTCTCCTTATCATTTCTACCCTCGGTAATTTCCTTTTAATATATCTTGTATATCTTTATCAATGCAAAACCAATATCTCAGATAATGCTTTTATTCCTCATCATTATAAATAGACCACTTCAATTTCTGCTTTCTTCTTTGTTATTTAAACTACGAGACGAGCGGAACGTTCATCTGAAATAGTAAGTGATGTGCCTGCTTATAAGAACGTGGCGCTAATCAAGATGATACACTGCACCACATTGCGCTCGTCGCTGGGGACATAAGATTTTGAGTCTCGTTACCCTTATAATTACATAAGCTACAACGCCCTTTAAACCGGAACACAGTAATCTTTGCACACTACTGTTTGGCGCCAGAGATAGGGGTATATGGTAACTCACGTTTTATTTCTTTTATGTGGGGCAAATATCTTCTCATACCTGCTATCGCGTGGGCAAAGACAGGTCGGATTTGCACCGACTAAAGCCCCAACGATGTTTCATCTTCGTCACTTTAAGGCCGGGTCACAAGAACGCTCTTTTACACCTCCGCGACCCCGCCAGCGCCGGTTGCATAGCATAGCCCCATCTCGAGGAGGAGAACCCTTCTTTTCCATTTCTGTAAAGGCCAGCCGGAACATATAACGAGCTCTCTTCTTCTTGGCCTTTTACCTAGACAATGGATCTCTCCGAATTTGTCACCCCGGAGCTATGGGACCTAAGAGAGAAAACTGTCAGGTTCTCTGTGGCGGATCTGGTCTTGGTCTCCGCCACTAACCATTATACAGTACGGCAGTACAAACCTGTTCCCGCAACAGATTGGCACGCTTCTGAGGTGAGCTCACGGAGGTCACTTGTAATGGCCATCTCGGTCCTTTCCTATGCCTTTGGCTGGTCAAGTACATTTCTATTGGCTTCAACGGCCGACCACGCCACGGCTACTCGGACTCTGTTCGGGGGGCTGGGGTATCCGCCTAGACGGTCTCCAACAACAAACACTTACCAGCAGTATATACTAGTGTATAAAAACAAAGCATTCTCTCACTAGGAGATCTAAATTATCATAAAATACGTGTGATAGTGTTGACGATTGAACTCAATAAAAAATATTTAATTTATAATACTTTTTGTACGTTAGATTGTACTATAATATATACTAAAATAAAAACAAATAAAAAAAATATAATATATGATAGACTAAATTTTTCTAACGAATAATATTTTAGAGCTGATACTCCAAAATCCCCGAGAGACATTAAATGAGGTTCAATACAAATTTTATCTTAACTGGTATTTATAACTTGCAGGGTACCTTTTGAGGTTGTTTTACTCGATTATTATCTTTGTTATTATTTACACAGTAAAGATATAAAGGTAAAGTTTTGTTTCTCTTATAGATAAATTCAAGAACCTTTTAAGATTATCAGTACGGTTTTCTGTGAGGATAATGTTTATTAAGTTCCATTGAAATAGTATACAGTTTTATTATCGAACGGCTTTATTAACTTAGTAATCTCGTATTTAATTATTATTAACCTTTTTAGTAAAGCTATGAGGTTTGAACAAGGAATTGATAAGAATAATAAAGGGGATGAATATTTAACACCCGGGAGCGGAGTTTGTATGAAGCTTAAATCTAATTAAAACTTGGACTCTTTCTTCGGCTACTTTTAATTTAATAAAGGGTTTCTATTGGTTTGTCCAACTTTTTATTTAGTGGCTCGATATTACATCTTACTTCTTAATTGCAAGTCTTTATAGATTTAAAAACAATGGTTCACATGGATCAAGGCTGCTTGATGTAGGTGAAGCGGGAACGATCATTATGGAAATTCCTAGGACAGAATTACGCTTTGGCTGTGGGAATATTTTGAATGATAATGATAATTACTTTTCCTTTTTATCTTCTTTATGTTGTGCTATTAATCAGCGCCGAGATCGAACTTACACATTGGCAATAACAGCTTAATTATTACAGGTGATAGACACCAATCGTTTTCTCATTATAGTTTGAAAGTTATGTCAAGTCAACAGTATAAAGAAGAAATGGGTTTAAACGTTTCAAAATTTGATTAGTTTATTTGTTAATACATTAGCTTGGAATAGGAAGTGTGGCCTGGTAGGTAGTAGACACAGTCTTAACAAGAAGATAAAAAGGTATGGCTTTAGTCTTTAGGGACTATTGAACATCAGTGAGTGTATATACTAACTCATGTTATACTGCCTACCTCTTCAAAGTATAAATTAAATTGATAGATCGGGTGGATTCGTTTGTTCAGATATTTTTCTTCTATTCCTCTTGAAGTCAAAGTAGAGGTACTTTAAGTACAATGCTTTATAATAAGTTTGAATTTGTACTCTTATATTTGTAAAGAATTCTCTTCGCAATTTTATTTATATAATAGAAATATGATATTAATACAAATTACGCTTTTCAAAGGCTCGATTTATTTCTATAGTACTTTCATTGATTGTAACTAGTTCTCTTTTATAGTAATGATAACCTAAAATAAATTTAGCTTTCAAAGCATAATAACAAAATTATTATATTCTGTTACTACGTATAATATCTATTTATTATGAGTTGTTTTTTATAATTTATTCAACGACAAAATCGTTTTTAACAATTTTAATGATGATTTTCAATTATAGGTTACAAAGGAAAGTCAGTACTATATTTAACTTTTACTCTTCCGTAACATTTTTGATCAACTGTGAAAATTATATCAAATACGAAGAAAATAATTTTACCTATTAAAAGATATTTTAACCCAAGGAATTCGATAACTAATATAAAGTATCGTGTATAGAAGAAGCTTTCACGAGTTTCATACAAGTTTAACAAGATTTGCGAACAATAAACCATAGAAACTTTGTTTACCGGAGTTTAATCCAGGGATATTCGATATTACTGATAAATAAAGTTTCAGTTATCCATGAATTTACAAGTAGGCGGTTTGTTATCTTTGTGTTGAATAATTTTTGTATCATGAATAAATACTGTGATAGGATTTAAATTTCACAATAAATTATAATTAAGGAGAATAAATGTAAAAAGATTGGACTTTATACATTTTCCTAACCTTGAACTTATTATTTATATTGTTAATATTAAGTTTCTTTTGCTATCCTCTATGTTGCTGATGTTGTTATGAGCTAGGTCTGAACTTCACAACTGTAAGAGTATTTTTATATAACAAGTGATTACTAACCGTTGAGGTTAGTAATCAATAAAGCTTTTTCCTCCTAATTACAAAATCTTTAAAGCTTGTTTATTTTTTATTGTGTTAAAAAAATGCTTCCGTTACGAAAGATATTACATTATCTACAGGAATGTATAAAGCGAAAAGTTTTTTTTTAACACCACTGCTTTATTATAATAAAATGTTTATTAGGAAAAAAATCTAATGGATGTCATGTCGTAAGCTTGTTAGCGCAGCCTCAGCTGGTCTAAGACGTAACGACAGAGATAAATTTAGACATCGTGATCTTTTATTTGTTCAGACATTTCTCGTTTATATCTTCTTAATCTCGAATGAAGAGGAAATAGGTTTCAACTTTCACAGTTTTTACCAATGTTCAATAGGAATAAAAATGATTTTTCATTGCAATAAATGGAAAATTAAAAAACTTGAAGTTTCAATACAAATAGCTGCTAAAACAATAATTCATAAATTCATAGCAACGACATGAAACACTTTTGAATAAAATAAAAATTATTGAAATTGAATATTTACAAAAGCGAAAAAAGGTTTGATCTGCGGATGCTGAGATATTATGACGAAATTTAACAGATGTTTTTTTTTAAATTAAGATTTTAATTTAATTACATGTCCTTTTTCCTTACTTTTGATGTTCACATTAGAAATAGTCTTTTTAGATGATTGAAAGAGAACTTAATTATATTTACGTTACGGACGTTTTGTATTCAAATTAAAGACGTGTAGATTTTTTCAGAAACGAGATGGTCTCTAGGGATATCCGTTCATTAGGCAGAAAAGTAGGCAGAGGTTCGTTTGCATAGAATGGAATGTGTATTTAACGGACCGCGCTTCGTATAAATCCAAAGTAAAACTCGCTTGAGCTAACAAGATCCTTGTTTCCAAAGCCGGAAACCGAGGATTTCGTTTTTAAAGATGCTCACGGATCTCGACATGGATTTGAAAGTAAATCTTAACTGTAGAAAGAACATTAAAATAAAAAGGTTGATAAATTCAAAAGAGTTTTTCTCGTATGCATTTATCTGTACTATTTATGAAAGTCGGGCATTACCTTAGAAAATTATACAGAGTAATTAACGTAGTTTGCTACTGATTACACATCCTAACTATCATTTAGTTGTTACGGACATACAAACTTATCAACAGGTGAATGTTTTGTTAAGTGCTGTAAAAATTGCTCTTAACAAAAATTATTAATATTTGAGCCCATATTCCTTCTAAGGGCAGTATAGGCGTAAGGACGTAACGAACATTGTAAATCTTTTCTGTTATTTTATGTTAATGATGATGATAAATTGTTTTATTTCATGTTATTTAATGTAAATTACACGCAAGCCTATAACAATGTCGAAAAGGATGAGCAGTGCTGATGGCTTTTCAGCGACTATTTCACTCCTTCATACTCGACGGGGAAATGCCAAAATAGTTACGCGGGGGTGTGGTGAGGTTTTTCTTCAAAAAGGGCGACAGGTCCCGGTTGAAGAACTATAGGCCCATCACGCTCCTGAGCCACGTTTATAAGCTGTTTTCGAGAGTCATGACGAATCGTCTCGAATGCAAGCTAGACGATTTCCAGCCCCCCGAGCAGGCAGGATTTCGAAAAGGCTTTACTACCGTAGACCACATACATACGCTGCGGCAAGTCATACAGAAGACCGAAGAATATAATTTGCCACTATGGTTAGCGTTCGTGGACTATGAAAAAGCATTCGATTCTGTCGAAACATAGGCTGTGCTCAATCGCTCCAGCGGTGCCAGATAGACCACCGTTATGTCGAAGTTTTGCGGTCACTGTATGAAAACACTATGTCAGTCCGCCTCCAAGACCATCGCTCCAAAACCTATCCAGTTGCAGCGAGGTGTCAGACAGGGCGACATTTCATCGCCAGAGCTGTTCACAGCAGCGCTGGAAGACGTCTTCAAACTTTTGGACTGCAGAGCACATGGCATCAATGTAAACGGCGAGTACAGGACCCATCTTCTATTCGCTGATGACATCGTGGTCATGACTGAGACCATGGAATACCTTGACAAAATGCTCGATGACCTCTGTAGAGCGTCTCGACGCGCGGGTCTTAAAATGAATATGGAGAAGACAAAGATTATGTATAATGTCCATATTGTACCCACGCCAATATTCATCGAGGCCTCTACACTGGAAGTTGTTGACGAATACGTTTACCTGGGACAAACAGTCCAGCTAGGTAAGTCCAACTTCCAAAAAGAGGTCACTCAACGAATTCAACTCTCGTGGGCAGGGTTCGAGAAGCTAGCCAGCATCTTTTCGTCTCAGATACCGCAATGTCTGAAGAAAAAAGTTTTCAACTCGTGCGTGTTGCCAGTTGACATACGGATTCGAGCAGTAGCCTTTTATTATCGGTCTTAAAAAAGGCTAAATGTCACCCAAAACGCAGTGGAGAGAGCTATGGTCGGAGTTTCTTTGCGTGATCGAATCGGAAATGTGACAATCCGCCTAAGAACTCAGGTCGCCAACATAGCTCAAAAGATTGCTAGACTTAAGTGGCAGTGGGCAGGGCACATTGGTCGAAAGACCGACGGCCGATGGGGTAGTAAGGTCTTCGAGTGGCGCTCGCGTATTGGTAGACATAGTGTTGGGAGGCCTCCAACAAGGTGGACCGACGATCTGGTAAGAATCGCGGGAACTCACTGGATGCGTGCAGCGCGGGACTGATCGACGTGGAGATCCTTGGGGGAGGCCTATGTCCAGCAGTGGACGTCAATCGGCTGATGATGATGATGACTATAACAATCTAGAGGTAGTAAGGATATACACAGTACTACATTATGCATGCCGGCTAGAGATATACTCGTAAAACGTTAGGTCTTGTTACTTCAGTAATTTCACTAGCTACAACGCTCTTCAATCCTGAACACACTGCTTTTTGGAGGTAGGAATATGAGCTGCGGTGGTACCTGCTTAGACCATTTCAAATCACCGCTATATGCTATTAAATTAATGATATGTCGCAATCACTAAAGGACGTAGTTCAAATCTGTTTGGTTTACCATCTTAAACGTTCTTCCTAGCACATGCTAAAGTAGAAGTGGAACCAATATTAAATTTAAGTAACATTATTGTCCTTATAATTTTTTTTTTCATATCTTTGATAATTTATATGCAACATTCACTTGAAATAGTTTTGCGGTGTCGCGCTTGAATCGTTCTAACACGATGTGGGGCGCATGAGCTCCTCTACACTTACGTGTTATCTCGGTTCAACCCCTGGAAAATTAAATCTGTATTAAATTATCATTCGACGTTATAATAAATTTTAAATTATTTTTATTTCCATTAAACTAAATAATGTCAGTGGATTTTTTTCTCTACTACATTGAATTTGTGAAAAGTCTTATACTCTCATTTTCAAAGATATAAATGGGTCTGATTTATTAATGTTATATGTACGTTTACATTTTAAACTTCAAAATTTTATTGTTAAGTAATTTATACTTTTTTATTATATCTTTCATCCTGATAATATGTAATTTATTTATTTTTAATTTCCATAACCGCTATGACAGTAAACATTTAAGTGTAAATATAAACCGTTATATCATCTACTGGCAACATTTTATATAAACCTTCATGAAAATATACGTTACGGATTTATGTGATAAGTTCTAAGGTTATGGAAACTAGTGTTGTCAGACAAGTTATGGTGCTTAGTTTTTATATGTATGTTATATCAGTAACATCACTTACAGGAATTTCACCCACTGAGTTAATAAGCAACATTTTTGAGGTTAAACTCTGAGTATTGATCGTGTCTGTTATATTTAGACTTCAATGTGAACCGCGACCCTCATGAATCAGGTAGGTCGTCTCGCTTGAGATCGTTATGTATAAATTTTTCAACTTTGTACTTGTATATTAGAAATTAAACAAGTTTTATCTATTTTCTTCATAGATATTATTTAGAAAATTTAAAAAATTCGAATCGGAGATAAAGTCTTCTATTATAAAGATATGATAAGCTTTATAATTTACTATTCCCTTTTCGAGTATAGATATGAAGTAATTAAATTAACTTTAGTAATTAAAGACAAAAAACTTTGCTTGATTGGTACGGTTTACAAGAAATTAGTAATGGTGGTTAATTAGTAAAATATAAACTAATTGATACATACAAACTCATCAAATATTAGTAACAAGATGTTTCGTGTCCAGGTAACGGACAAAAACAACCTTAGATAGTCATAAGTGACCTGGGTTCTAAGAAGGGCTTTGCCCTTCCGTGGGATGTTTTAGTCAGAGTGCAGAAAGGGCACTGGTGCGTTCCTTGGGATATCCCTGAGCCCTTCATACACTGAAGGAGACCACCGAGGGAGTTTCCCACATAATCCCAGATAACCTTTCCTTCACCGATTATGACTTGATAATCTCTGTGATGGGCTAACCTAGGGTTTAGATAGCATTTATGATATAGATTAATAAAACATTTTTGTAATGCAATTGTTTGCTATTACAAAATTTGTTTATGGATGAACGTAAAACTGTACAATGGATGTAAAACATCCTCGTTCCATAATTGTTATATTATCCTTAAGCATTTACTAATCAGAATCTTGTAATGAAATACAGATAGATAAATAATAAGAAACTAATTAATACAGCCAAAATGGCAAACGTTACGCTTTGAAAGCGATTTGAGATTATTAAGATAAATAACAATCAAAACCAAGCCCACATCACTTGATACTCTTAACAGTGAACAGTTATTATGTTAGTGTTAGTAAAATAATAATTATTTCAACAGTTAAATAGGATGTTTAACATTAACCGATAACGAGTGATAATAGTCGATAGTTTAATATACGTCGCTGATATCCAATTGGTAAATTTAGTACATTTAAAACGATTATAGTATTTAAAGATGGTTACACAAGTCATGTTTAAAAATATTCTTTGAAGACTTCTCTGTAGTCTGCGGACTTGAATCTTCGATTTTAAATAATTCATATTTATGTATTGTAAGTTTATAAAGAGAAATTTCTTTCGGCAGGGTTCCAAGTATTGGAACGAGAAAGAGATCTATAAATGTATTTAAAGGTTTAATCTCTGAGAGAATGAGATAAAACGCATTTCTATACATTAACACGTAGAAACATTACAGTTTCTCTATTCTTTTTTTATTCTTTGTGTTGCCGCTACTCTGTCATATAGGGGCCTGTTCACGATCAGATTAACCTAGATATTGAGAAAATATATAATAAATAATTATTTTTTAAATTAAATTTAACAATATCTATCTTTAATAAACTCTTATTTAAGTACTCAATTTATCTCTTCTGTTTTTCATTCTTTCCTTACTTAAAACAAGAAAATATTGTTTTCTCTCTATGTTTATCACCTTTATAGTGTATTCTAAATTTATCTAATTGACTGACAAATTAAACAGAACACAGATTTTGCAACAATGAAATGGTAAAATTTTGGAATACATCTTCGAAGAGATTTCTTACATCTAAAGTAATTTTCTGATATAAGATAAACGTATCAACAATAACGAATAACCTGAGAACGATATTTCTATTACGTCGGTGAACAGATGTTGAAAATCGACAAGTGAAAAGGTTTCTTTGTTGATACGATTGAAGGTTTGTGATGTGCTGACAGATTGAAACATCATAAGGCAGAATATATATATTATGTTCAAATATTTGATTTACCTTATATATTTTGTGTATAACTTCTCAAACAACCCGCGCTATTTTGTTTCATTTATTGACAGTGATTCATCGTCTAAAGTATAACAGTTGTGTTGTAGTGTAATATGAGATTTATTAATTTATTTATACACACAACAATCTATATCTAATAACAATATATGTAACATATTTTATATTTCAACAAAAGAATTGATTTTATGAAAATATTATGATATAAATGAATTCGGTGCGATATAACATATCGAAACGTAACTTATATACGAACACTAGAATTGCTTATTAGTAATATTATTTAATAATAAATTAAAAATATGTCAAAGCAGAAAGTTTTTATTTGTTGATACGTAGAGTTAATAATTTTTCTAACAAAAACAATGATTCGTTATGATTTTCTATAAAATAAACTTGTTGATTTACATACTAGTGACAACAAAACAACTTTAATAACATTTAAGATATAATACTGGGTACAATGCTCGAAGGACTGATGGCCGATGGGGTAGTAAGGTTCTCCAGTGACGGTCACGTACCGGTACATGTAATGCTGGGAGGCCCAACACAAGGTGGACCGACGATCTGTTGAAGGTCGCGGAAAGCCGCTCGATGGGGGCAGCGCAGGATCGATCGATGTGGAGTTGACCGGCTGATGATGATGATACATGAAATACTTCCAATAATTTTGCTAGATTTTATTCAATATAAGTTATATGGATAAAAGTTAAAATTTTTGATATCAAAATTATTACAGTAAGTAATTTACTAAAGAGTTAATCTCGTCGTCTTTTACTAAAGAGTTAATCTTAAACAAAAGTATCACAGTATAATGATTTATTTTATCTTAGAATGTATTTAATAAAGTATTTAACAAAGAGTATAGCTTCCATATTTTTCAATCACCATTTAACTTTTCATGTCTATATTAAAATGCACAGTGAGTTAAAAATTCTAAAGGATCTCCACGAGTCTTTCAGCTGGTGCGGCGCTATAAATCATCTTCTATCTTTGTGTGCGAGAGACCGTAATTTCTTTATTTCAATGTCTGCCAGACAAATATACATACAAGCTTTCTTAATTGAGATATTGGATTTAACAGTTGAGTAAAAAAAATAGAGATCAACAAAACAGTAGTGAGGCAGACATTACTGCGAGTATGCTCCCGTTTAAACGGTGCTGTAGCTAGTGACATTACTAGGGTAACGAGACCCTTTTTTTTGTTATCGGAAGGAAATCTTTTGAAAACATTCGCTGCTTCTCGGAGGAAGACAAGGTTTTGTAGGATTTTAACCAATTAAAATCCCATCAATGGTTATCTTCAGTGCCTCGGTGCCACCTATGAAACGCACCGGTGCCTCCCGGCACTATGCCTGAAGCACATCCCGGCAAGGCGTAAAGAGAGTTAACATCTTATGTAGCAATGCGACGAGTGCAATGTGGTACTGTGTATAACATTGTAACCAACGCTATATTGTTATGGATGGGCTATTACTTACGTGAGGCGCACATCCTGCTCGTTTCATAGTTTCATGAAATAAAAAACCTGCGATTACGAGATCTAACAGGTCTATAACACAGTGGCTGAAAGTCTTCTGAAAGAGGCACCGCAGCGAACACTAAATAAACTCCGCTAACACGATCTTTAGCTCTTAAATTAATTAGTGTATGTCTCATTTCGACAGAATCTGTAGTTTGTCCCTTTGAATTTGAAACTTATTCAATTTCACGCGACGCTCGTTATCTGCGAATCGTGCTTACAATTTCACTTGAAGACGCTGTTGAATAAGTTGGCGTTACGTTTAAGCGGTACTTAAACACAGTTGCGGCTTTAGCTACTACTTTATTTAATTAGGAATAATGTTTTGTATAATTACTTTATCACTTTCTATCGTGTGATTAAACGTGAATAAAGGTAAGGAAACAAGCAAGTATTCAAATATATTTCTTAAATTATATCACTATCACTTAACATTATTAGAAATCGAAGGGAGTATATATAAAATAAACTATGTGTTTATTGAGAACTATTGTAATGATATTGTGGACTATAAATCATGTATTACTGAAAAAAAAATTTACATAATCAAATACTTTTTAAGACTAAAGGTATACTAATTAGCCCTACGTATAAATATCGAGTCTGTATATATTCTCTTTCTTTAAAATTAGAGTAGACTTTTAATATAAATTTAAAACAAGTTTTTTTTTTAACGCACTGTTACCAAATTTATTTACAATATTTTAAATCAGCGTTCTGCCAATTAAGGAAATTAAGCGTGAATATCTTCAGTGTCTTTAAATTAACACGAAAAGTTCATTTACAAAGCGATGCAAATTACTTGAAGCTGCTAAATGCTTAATCTCTCGTGAATAATGGATGAAAATGTTAATTTGTTGAGATCCGCGTTAAATGGCATTGTAATCGTGTGCTTTGTTTTGTATCACTTCTTTTACAAAATAGAAACTCTTAAATTTTATGATCATATTTAATATGATTGACTATATCGATCATTATCTATTTATAACTGTCTTTGAGATCGTTTCTGTAAAAATTGGCACCTAAAAACGTTTTTTTAAGCAGACATTTTTCTTTATTATCTACTTCATAGAAGAACCTCAACATTACTTACAGCATGTCAAATTTTCTGCTATCCATCCCGCCTTCATGAAATTTTATAGCTGAATCAATTTTCAAGACGATTGTTAGTATAAATCAATGATGAGACAAGGTCTGTGGAATGCAGCTACTATAAAATATAATAAAAGGGTGTATATAGAAAACAATGCCTTATAAATTAATAAAACTTTTTAGTAAATAGAAAACTAATCATTTTTAAACTTTTTTTATGTATATTACAACTGTGTCCTTTTGATTGTTTGTTAAAAACCCGTGCTTGTAAACTATTCATTTAACGCAAATGTGTATAACTTTGTAAACAAACTGAACAAACATTTATAAGTAAATTATGTATATTTATTACAAACAAAGGAGAATTGTTTAAAAATATGAATTTAGATTAGATTAGATCGACTTTGGATTATCATATACTAATATATTCGCGGAATAAGTAGTGTCAGCGCTATTTCCATGAATACATCTACAACTTGTAGGGATGGTCCTGGAGCCCACTAAACAATAGTAGGCTAACATTAGTATGTTCCACATTAAACAGCGTTGTACCTAATGAAATTACTGGGGTAATTGGTCCTTATATTTTGTACCTTAAAGCGATTAGCACAACTTTGTGTAGCCTCAATCTAACAAGCAATTCATAACTATGGGCGGTCTCATTCACCATCAGTTGAACGACTCTCGTTGTTTCGTTTACGAAATAAATAATCTTATTTCAGGCTTTATCATAAAAATATGTAATAATTGTGATGCGGTTGAAAATTGAATTCAATAAGCTACTGTATTTAAATCTTTATACAGTTTTTGAGCAAATCTCGGTATTATGTTATAAGCATCATCAAATTCATCATCTGCTAACAATGATTAGTGGCATAAATCTGAAATCCTATACACATAATATATATGATTAAACGAGACAGTTGATTTTGTAATACTCTCCGGTAAAATTTAGCACCAAGATCAAGCTAAAAATAACAAAGGGAGAAAACGTTTGATGTTTTAACTTGAATCACGTACAACAAATATTTGTATTCATAAAAACATTCGTGTTCGTAGAAAACGGACGTTATTTTAATGTTTTAACAATTTATATATGTTATCAATATATTAATATGTGAAAGACAAATCTTTTTACTACATTTTATAATATTACTTAAACTTTAAAACACAATCTAATAAGGAAAGGCAGAATCCGTAGAGCTATATAACGTTGTTATTTATCAAACAGGTTATTAATAACGAGTATTTTAAAAATTATTAATACGAGCATATCAAAAAAAAAAATTTACATACAAATTTTTATGACAGATCTATCACTATGGTTGATCGTAATATCGTACTTAAAATAAGCAGTGTTAGGAGATCAGGCAAATATGGAAATAAAACAATACTTTTTAGTCTATAGTAATAATCATAATATACCAATTAAAGTTTAATAAATACTTAATCGATCAAAACGATGTGTCAAGAAAATGTGACATATTCCCTTAATATGATAATTGTAGTTTTTTATTTTTATTTTAAAAAGGTTTTTAACAACTATAGTTTAATTAGCGCAGTTTAAAAGCGCTCTTTGGTGAGAATACGGCAGCTGTATGCTTCTACAATATAAAGTAACATATAGTATGTCGTGTGTAAAGATATGTAGATGCATTACAGTGACGGAACAAATAATACATTTTCGTAACACTATGTTTCATCAATTGGCGTTCAAAATAATCAAAAGATACAATTTAAAGCTATTAAGTAATAACATAATTATAAAGTCGGTAACGTAATAAAATCTATGTCAATGTATGTCTTATATCTTATATAAGTTAATAATTTGTAAAAGGTAAAATAATAATTTAAAATAAATTTAATGTCAACAAAATTAGATAAAATGTCGCTAATGTATAATAATAATAATAAAAAGTTTTTTTCAATATGTCATATATAAATTGTGCAAGTGAGTAATA
Organism: Ornithoptera priamus; assembly: GCA_029034505.1. Lineage (NCBI taxonomy): Eukaryota > Metazoa > Arthropoda > Insecta > Lepidoptera > Papilionidae > Ornithoptera > Ornithoptera priamus. The sequence continues at coordinate 3,756,237 of JARDWD010000559.1, forward strand.
ATATTTATTTATCCAAACATCCATTAATATCTTTTTGAACAAAGAGGTTTTATTATTTTTTATACCATGCGGGAGTTTGTTATATATTTTACTAGCTAAACATAGTATACTTTTATGCATGATCGCCGTCCTGGAGTAAACTGTGCTGAAGTTGGTTATTATTGGGTACGTTTGTATGTTATGTATGAGTTCCGCGCTCAAACAACATACAATTATTATTGTGAACATACAGGGCAAAGTAGATAATTTTATTTTCTTAAAAGAGAAGCACAACTTTCAGTATATCTCAGACCACACATCGCTTTTGGGCTTTTAAAGCTATGTCTTTATGGCTTGCCCCAAAAGATAATAGCATAGCGCAAGGTTGAAGCCACAAAGGCATGATATGCAGTCATTACCTCTTGCATGGTGACTTGTTTGGTCAATTTGTGGAGTGCAATGGAAAATCTATTCACTTTTTTGGACACTTCCTCTACGTGAATTTTTCCGGACAGATTGCTGTCAAGAGTAACGGTGAAAAATTTAATGGAATTAACACCATCAATTTTCATTTCCTGATACATACAATTAATGACTAGTGGTAGTTTACGTTGGTAGAAATGCATAATTTTTGTTTTTGCTATATTGATTACCAAATTATTCTTATTAAGCCAGTTGATTACAGAATGCAAAGTATCATTAATTTAATTTTCATATACTTTTATATCATTAAATTCCAAACGTAATGTTATAAATGAACGAAGTAATATGTACTTGTAAAAAGATGTGACAGAAACGGAGAGTTGTTTTTGTTGTCGGTCACAGTATGTGATCTTTCACGCGTTTCGTAATAAATAAGTTAATATGTAGCTTACGAAATTGAACATGTCAACAGAGTTGTCTCGAAATTAGTAATTTCATTACTTACGGTCGACAGCTTGCTAGCAGCGGACAGTCTAAACATAATAACATCGGGCAAAGTATTTTGGGGGATGATTAGAATGGGGACGATGAACACAGCATACATAATAATATTAAATTATACGAGATACCATCGCAGAAAATACTACATCATATAAAATATGTTTATAGTTTTTGGTTTATATTTCTAGTAACATTTATCAAAGTATTTCCTTGTTATTATATAAAATACTAAATAATAATTTACCAGCATTAATTTACTTAATAAGTGATTGCGTTTTTAGTTTTCCAGAAAACGTGCATAGGAATACTAAAAAATAAAGTTTTCTAAAGAACATGTCATCGTATATCCTGGCTGCGAAACATAAGGAATTGGATCGGTATCATTAGTATTGGGCAATTGTTTCACATGACTCAAGACGGCCAACCCTCAGTAATGGAGAGGAATTTTAGTAAGAAGAAGAGTACAGAAAATTTAACAAGCTTTTTCGTAAAGAAAACTTCTATGAAATTAAATATTCTAGCTACACTAAATTGGTTCGTAGGAATGAATACTTAAATAATGGTCCTTTTTGAGCTATTTCATTTTGGTATTAGGCTCTAGGAATCTAATTCGTATCTTTAACACTAACCAACCTGAATGGCTACAGAAACAGATAGCGTTCATAGATTTTTTTTAATACAAGATTACCTGCAAATTTGCGTTGTTATTAATATTCCTTGATTAATCGTACGCAGACCTGGATATGTATAAACCTTTTTCATCAATGTTAAAAAAAAAAACAATGTTTTCAATCGGCGACAAAATTGAGGTAGCGCGTATATTGAGGCACAGCCAACCGGAAATAACAGTGGATTACTTTCTGCTTTCAATTTAGTTGCAGTCAGACTCACGACCATTGTTACTATAACTTTTGAAGCAAAGCTTTTCTAGCTTTTCTCCTTAACACTCCGATACAAAACTGTACACCGGATAACGGAGGTGTATTTTTCAAGCAGTTCGTTATATTGCCTGGTTACGAACAATGGCTTTGATTTTTTGCAATATAATGGAGTATTGTTGGATGTATTGATGAAATAAGACATGTTTTATATTGCTCTAACAGTTTTAATGTTTAATATTAGTTACTATTGATTTTTATGTACAATCTTTAAATGTGAAGTGAACCTATCAACCAGTGATCATTTCCAAATACAGTATCCCAACTTTTGTTTACTAACTATTTTTTATTACTTACGTGATCTATGGAGGCACTACAGGAACCACTCGAGGATTTGTCTGTAAACTTTACCACACAAATGGAGGAGTTTCAGACCGAGTTGCGGAAATGTACCCCTGCTACACCCACCACATCTTAAGCGGCACAGTTTAAGATCTTCAAAAATTGCATCATGCTCTTTGCACTTACAACTGTCTATACGCAGATTGATCTTTTGACTCGAGAACTAGATCGCTCTGAAATGAGGCGCCGAAGAAAAGTTATCCTATTGCATGGAATCCCAGAAGATCTTCGGGAAAACACGGGTACCACAGTCACTGCAACCTCCAAGTTACAGTTGTCTGATTTTAGCGAAACTGCCATCAGCCGCTGCTATTGTCTCGGACGTAAAACAGACAAAGCCTCCAAGCCAATAGTGGTCAAATTTTGTGATACTTCGGTTCGTGACAAGGTTCGGTACTCGAAAACTAAGCTCAAAGGCGCAGGCATTACACAGTTCGAGTTCCTCACGCGTAGTCGCTATAATGTGTGTATAGAGGCCAGGAGAATACTCGAGATGGCGTCATCCAAATGCTGGCTCCTGATGGGACGCGATACCAGATCGAAACTTTGGCAGAACTGAACGCCGATGAAATTGAACCCGTTGCACGGTCGCTTTCTATTGCCACCAAGTCTTGTGTTTACCAAAGTGCTCCGCACACTAAGAGGGCAGTTAAAAAATTACTTTTTCTTTCTTATGTCATAATTGATACACTTGCATTTTCTATTATTAGTTACTATTTTACTTTATCTGTGTATTTTTATACATATACTGCCCTTTTTATGCTGCTCCTTGTTGCGTTCACAATTAAAAACATAATTAGCAACAGCCGTGCTTCTTTCTGACGGTAGTCTGATATTATTTGCATTGTCGTAACTTGATGCTTGCTACTGACAGCGTTCTCTCACTGGCACTTAAGTTTTAGTGTTGCAATTGTGTTGTTTAACGTTATCATCTGTTAAAATATGTAACATGGCCTTCTTTTCTAATGTTACGTAAGCAGTTTTTTTTACCTTTAGTATTTTATTTTTAATTCACTGTAACCTTATTTTTATCACCGGTGGTTAGGTTACTTGTAGCGTTTGTATTTATTAAAATGTTTTTTGTGTGTTTTTAAATTCTGTGTTAGTTAGCATTTGATGATAATAACTACAGCAATAGTTCACTTCCTGTGTCTTCATCTGTTGATATAGACAATGATGATAGTGGTGAAAGCACTTCCCCTATGAAGGTTACATTAGACTCTATCATTTTGAGTGAAAATAAAAAAATTAATGTTGTTCACATAAATTCTCAAAGTATCCCTGCTCATTATCCTGATTTACTGACAAGTTTTGAGAGCAAATATATACATGCAATTCTGGTTTCGGAATCAGGGCTTTAATCATGTATTCCCCGTACATCTTATCCGCTTCCAGGTTTCCAATTAATTAGAAACGACCGTCCCGATAGAGGTGGAGGAGGCGTCGCCATCTATCTTCGTTCGCATATACCTTATACCATCATCCAGGCGTCTTCACCCCATACTGGAAGTGAAGCTGAATTTTTATTTATATTAAATAAAGTTACCTATATAATATAAATATAGGTTAACAATAACAATGTGTGTAAAAGTACACAACGATGCCATATTCATGAATCCGTACAAGATCCAGATCCTTCCAAGGTTTGGAAATTTCTTAAGTCATTGTGAGTTAGAGAACCAAACTCGAACCTACAATCAAATATCGATTCCAATCTATTAAATCAGCATTTATCTTCTTCTCCTTGCACTGATAAGCAAGTAACGCAAACAACGCTAAAAAATCTTTCAGCTAAACCAACTCCCGACATATCCTTTTTTAATTTTAGTCAATTGAACAACTATGATGTTAGGAAGGTAATTTTATCTATTCACTCGAACGCCATCGGGGTTGATTGCATTAGTCGTAAAATGATAATTCCCATCCTAGATATCATTTGTCCCCTCATTACTTCTATCTTTAACAAATCTATTAATACTTCATCCTTTCCTTCCCTTTGGAAACAAGCCAACATAATTCCTTTCCTGAATTAGTATACCCCTTCTTGCCAGTCTAATTATCACCCTATTTCTTTACTCCTGTCCTGTCCAAGGTTCTAGAAAAATTAATATCTAACCAACATAGTCTATGTCTCTTAAAAAACAACCTCTTCAATCCCTTACAATCCGGTTTTCGTCCTGGCCATAGTACTACCACTGCATTACTGAAAATTAGCGACGACATTCGTCATGGAATGGAAAATCAAAAATTAACAGTACTGAGGTTACTTGACTTTAGTAATGCCTATAACACTGTCGACTTTTTAACTGTTAAGTATTCTGCGCACTACTAACATATCTCCGGTTGTTGTTGACTGGTTTCATAGTTACTTGTTTGACCGTCAACAGCGCGTCCAAGTGCAGAATAATTTCTCCACTTGGTTAAACACCGATGCTGGCGTGCCTCAACCTGGTGTGTTGTCTCCAATCCTGTTCGCTATTTTCATCAATTCTATAACCTACGACTTATTTTCATCTTACCACTTGTACGCTGACGATCTCCAAATTTATACTCAAGCTTCTCTTGGTTATCTCTGTCAGGCCATCCACAGCATTAACTCTGATCTTGCTTATATTGCGGATTGGTGTAAAATGTATGGTCTGAACGTAAACTCTAACAAGTCACAATCAATCATATTCGGAAGCTCTAGATTAATCTCCAAAATTAACTGGTCCGGTGTACCGCCTATTATTCTTAGCGGTAACGTAAAACCTTATAGTAGTAAAGTTAAGAATTTAGGTATTTACATTAATTCCTGTCTATCGTGGAGGTGACTAGGAAGATGTAAGTGGCTATAAGCTCCTCACGCAGACTCCGCAAATTTCTTCCAATAGCCACTAAGGTAGCGTTCCGTTACGGCGGTTCACTCATGGAACTTTTTAACAAAACATATTCGTTTCGCCAAATCTCCATTTTCTTTCAAAAGACACTTAAGTAACTACGATCAATAAAGTTAAAATTATACATTCTGTCTAATTGTGCTATTGCTTGCATCTTTCATCAACTGTTGTAGTTTTTAATAATTTAGTGCCCACTATCTTATCTTTGCTTTTAGTTCACGTCTTCATTTCCAATGGGTAGTCTGGATTGGATTAAACATTTATGTATATATATAATGTATTCTATATTTTCTAACATGGTGTACAATAAAGGATAAATTAATATAATGGATAAAACAAAACCCATATTTTTGAAATCTATGTTATCCGGGATTATAGTATATATACGAGTTAACATGATCTAGATGTTTCCAGACCGTTTCGCTGGCCGTAACACCTTCACAACTTCATTTAGGGAACGATTTTCGAAAAATCCGTTCTTAGCTAACCTGTAGTCGGTAAAAGTAATATTCCTACTAAATTTCAAGTCTCTAGGCTTTGTGCATCCAGAGATATAATAAGGAGTCTCTACATAGAGGGAAATCTCTTATATTTATTTATATATATACATAATAAATCACACACTAAGTTAATCTTTTATAAAATACTAGATAGATATTACTCGATTTGCTGCCTGTAATATAAAATTTGATTTGAAATTTACACTTGAGATTTGTCAGAGCCGCTGCTCTTCGTGCCCCTTCTCGTTGTTAATACTCTTGTAACTCCCTTTGGCGTGGAATTTTGTAAAATCCATTCTTAGCTGACCTCTAAAATATGTTTTGAGTATTTATATCTAATAGTTTTGGAGATTCCGTGATAAATCAATGTATTTTTCGAATATATATATAGATTTGTTACTGTATAATTTTTTTATTATTATTCTAATTAGTACTTAGGTATAGGCAGGCGAATCATTTACAATCAGGTGATCATCTCAATTGTCTAGTCGCTTCGTCGAATAAAAGAAAACTATTTCAACGGTTAAGACTACTTGTAAACTTTCCATTTAAGTCAATGGTTGTTAGTCAAACAATTTAGAAGCTGGAAAATAGCGTGTTCGACAATCATATTCTCTATTCTTCCATTATCATATCTATTTTTTCGAAATATACATTTCATAATGAACAATTTAGATTTATACTAAAAGTTTTAACGTTGAAGATGAGATAAAATATATTCTCAAACATATTTTATTCTCAAACAAATGTACTCATTACTTCAACTTAAGTTGTACGAAAATTAAGCTTTTCATTATATTTCAGCAAATGTGTTCAAAGGAGAGCTGAGTTTCGACTGTAAAAGATTTTCTCGCAAAGGGTGTACACTTATTTATATTTAACATGAAGGTATTCTTTTAAATAGAGACTAATTTATGACTACGAAATTTTATTCATCAAGCTGTGCTTTATCTGGTGGTTTTTATCCCAGAAAAGTAGTGATGAAATATTATACGGGTTTTAACGTCTTATAGCTCAAGATGGTAAGCTCAATGTGCATATATATCAACTATTGTCATATTGATGTTAGTACAATTTTTTTTATAAATTCTAATGAATTCCTAAGTTATTCATCACGACATCTCATCGATTGCCATGACACATTAGATGTAAACAAGCATCTTCATCACCATTAGCTTTTAATTATCCATTACAGGATATATGTAAGGTCTTACCCAATGTGTTATTCTGAATGCGTTCCTCATTTTACGTTTTTATTAATTTATCAGTCTCCACTTCATAATTTTTGTCCGTCATCATAAAACCCCATGGTAATATAGTAATATTTGACATTTAACAATGGGAAAAACACAGTAGATAGGTTTACAGTTACACTGGTTGAAATGTTTAGAATAGTGAAGTTTCTCGAGTTTCACAACGCAGCGTGGCTGTGATTGACGTGTGGGATTAATTGGTTCACAGCTTCCAACCTATTTGCAGCCAATCGCAACGTTCACCAAATTTGATAACAGATTGTTTTCCTATTAAACAACTTAAATACGCTTAAAATCTTATGAAATATTAACAAAGCAGCATACTGTGTAATTTTGCTAATAGTACTATATCTAAGTCTGATTAAACTTTTAAAAACCAAAATTATAAACTTTTACTAACAGCAGTATGACTAAGAACTGAATAGATTTAAAACTAGATGTACGGAACCTGATATTCTTTAAACGAATATTATATCTTTTATAAGAGAATCAAAATTAAAGTTAATATGATGCTATATAGCAGAAGACAAACTTTAAAATATTTTGTTTTTTTTTTCTTCAGAATGGGTGGATCAGCTCTAATGAAACTTTAACAGGCTTTAAGCAGGAGATATATTGTTTATCACTACCAATTTTTTTTAAAAAAAGACAGTATATCGAGCTAAATAATCAAAAGAATATATAATGATAAAACTCTGATTATGGTTTATCATTTTAATTTTCGGATTCGAATTTGTGAGAGGCACTTTGCTTTGGAAACAATGATAAAATATATCGTTGTTACATGGATGCTAACACTTTACAGATTTAAGTCGTTATATTCATCAAAGGAACAATTTCCCATTGAGTGTGAAACGTTAAACAGGTCGTATAACAATCTCAATTCCCCATTCTCTTTGTTGAAAGCTGAACAGCGCACGTTAACGAGCGTCCGCTTGACTGCTATTTACAATTGTTTCACGGCAAATAATATATCGGCTGTGTACAAATGAGAATGTGTCTGACTAATTTATTAACCTCCGATAAAAAGGAAGTGCGCTTGTTATACATATGTTTAGCTTATCTTTGTAACTGTGACATTTTACAGCCGGACGTACGTTGTCGTTATTACACACACCAGGTCATAGATTATCGCTACGTCCTTTTCACACAAATACAGCGACAGATCAGAACAGCTACCATGTATGTTACCATGTAGACGTGATAACATTTATTATGTTGTTCCATGTCAGTGTTTCCTACTCCTCTTTCGTTTCTACACTTTATAATTAAACTTTTCGTTTATTATTCATTTTCCTCTGACAACTCCATACCCTCTCCTAAAAATTGTCTTTCGTTTCTCTTAAGATTCTATTCGTCAAGTTTATTCTATCTCTTTTTTTATTCATTAGGTTAATTCTGAACTACACTTTGTACATGTAATAAATAAATATGTTTATGTATTTCCGGCTTACCTACCTTCCATGAGACCTCACGTACCCTCCAGGGATTCGCGAATCACAGGTTGAGAATCGTTGTTCTAGATAAATAAGTTTGCCATCAACATTACCACTTTCCATCTAAATAGATCGTAACCAAGTTCTCGTTGCTATAATAATTAAAAAGATCTAGTGACTACAATACGACCGTTTCGATTGTGATATAAGTTTTTTATGTTACAATATTGAATTTGTAAAATAAATACTGTTAGAATTTCAAAGCGTACTACACCTTACGGCGCGGAAATAAAAATTTACTCTCAATAAATGTTAAAATAAAAATTGCGTACTCACAGTACAGCATCCGAGGTATCCCAGTTTACGTTTGCAACACGAAATCGCTATTAAAAACTGTGTGGAGTAGGAAAATATTTGTGCAAAATGAACGCGCAGTAGGAATATTTGAACAAAAGGTTGCGCCGCGTCAAGTGAACATAACGTTTAGGTTTTTTTTTATATTTTACTCACAGGTTACTGGTGCAACATTATGGAACCATTCGCATAGTTCAGAACCTTTTTGAAGTACGATCTTATATAGCCTTAATAAAAATTTGTTTATGGAACCTTTGGTATAATACATTAAAAACTACTAACATTATTATAGCAAGTTAAAACGTTAGGTCTCCGGGATATATGGTTAAAGTAAATGAAGTTTTATTAAGTTAGTAGTAAGAAGATTTATTATTAATCTATGGGCTATAAAATGTATGAACAGACTCGTTATTTGTGTCTAATTCATATCAATTTCAGATATTTTACATTATTATTGTATACGTCTTAACAATCTCTTTAATAAATATGTCTCCCTAAAAACATATAGCGATGTGAAAATTTTTCATACAAACAAAATGTAATTAATGAATTATTTGAACATTTTTAAATATTCAATTGCTATTAATAACCTAATTTACATAAACTGTAAGGAATGTTTTATGAAATGTCGGGTTACTAAAGTAAATTAGTTAATTTGGAAGGCTTTGAAAACATAAAAGAATACAGAGGCTCCGTAACTTTAGCGTCAATTACAAAACCCTTTTCCCTTTTCAAATTTATGTAACCAGAATAACAAGCGTATCCGGGATGGCCTCTAGGGTGTATTTTATAGCTGCGTTACCCTTTACTCTTCATTTACAACATTTCGCTCGGCTTGCACTACGTTGATCAATTAAGAAGTTAAAATATGACAAACTACCGTCCTACCATTAACGCAAAGTTGTAATTTTATGTACGGTGTGGTTTTAAAGGAAATTAAGCCTTTTGATATCAACATACTCAAATTGAGAGATAACTTTATTAATTATTAAAATAACCAAAGGTAGTATATTATGTTTCTGATATAGGTATAAAAAACATTTTTGGTATAAATTTATATGTTCACCGGTGGTAGTCAAACTGTAAGTGTTCTTAGCTCGTAAATTTGCAGAAAATTTCAGTACATGTAACAATCTTACTTAAGTTCCTAGTGCGATGCAAATGTTCCACATGTACAACATTTTTATAGACGCGAATAACACTTAATAACATTATGACATATAGCCTTGTATGAAACCTTAGCATCGTTAACTATTTAGGTTGAATCTGTTATCCGATATTAACTCATCACATTAAGTACATGAAGAAAAAGGTATAAAAAAACGAATATAAGGCTCCCTTTCAGTTTATTCCACCCCGTTACTTTTAAAACAACTAAATCGAACGTAAAAGAAAATAGACGTCTATTACTGGATCATAAAAATTCTAAAGATGCCACTGCCCTCATTTGCTGTTTATATCGATGTGCGAAACTTTATATCAAAGGGGTTGTTTTTCAAACATTTATACATGATTCTTTAAACTTTAACACTCATATAAATAAACTATACATACAATACTATTCATTTAGTATCGAGTATAATTAAAAAAAAACTCTAGCTTAAAAAAAAATCTATTATGCTGTGTCTCAGTTTGTTATATCCGAGCATTAGCATAGCAACTACTGTTTGTTGTCCAACAAGTGAAAAATTAAATAACAAGGGCGAACACCCTGAAAAATGCATTAAAATATTTTGTGAAACATACAGGAAAGTTTCAGTATTCTTTTAAAGAATATTCAAATGTTTTTTTAAATATCATTTTTGTTCCCAATATTGTTGCCAAAAGCTGCTTATTATTTCATTATAAAGCTTTGGGAGAGCATTTTAAATCTAAAGTTAAATTGGGTAATTTAAACTTTTTCGTTTACCATAATTCTGAAACACATTTCGCGCACGATGCTGTTTAATCAAAATTATCTCTTGAAATAAAGTTTGTAACTCAAAAAGTAAACCTTTGTCTTTAGATGAACAGCATGTTGATATAATTACGAGCTAAAGTAAAACGGATCTCAATTCGAATAGTTTTTTTTAGGTTTTGTTTTATGCATAAGAAAAAATAAAAATAGGATATTTCGTGATACTCGTACTTGGTCATTTATCATGCTGACCAAGTGCGGGTTGGCGAATGTCTCGTGTCTTGTCAATGACTAAACGTGTCGGACATTTCACGATGTTTTCCTTCACTGGAAGTTGCAGCTCTGTAGTGAACTACCTCACGCTAACTTGAATAGTGAATAAATATATTTTAAGGTACGTCTATGTAAAAAAATTACTTAATACTTTCATCACTAGAGGTGTGAAAATATTAAAAAAAATTTTACGTTTCGTTAATGACGAAGCGGTATATATATTTTGTTAATATTTATGTCATATTGCTTATTAGATATATAAAGCTTACGGCAGAAGTTACAAAAGAAAATAGTCTAACTACTGCAACAAGCAACTTTCGTTTCTCTTTTAAATTAAAAGAAGGAAAAGGAAAACGTAACATCTTGCGAAAGAAAACTACTTCTATTTTATTTAGTAAAATAGTCGTCATTGAAAACAAAGTTGCTACTATGCAAAAGATATAATTTTTCTATTTATAATTGATACTTGAGAACAGTTTCATACTGATTGTTGTTGTAGAAATATATAAAGAGCTAGATGAAGTTCAATATAAATATGGAAATGACGAAGACTACTAATTGAGTGCTGTTTAAAATACTATCATCATCAGCCGATGGACGTCCACTTTTAGACATAGGCCTCCCTCAAAGATCTCCACATACGGTCAACATGGCCTCCGGTACTACTAGACACTTAGGGCTGTTGTACGTAGAGGTACATATTGAGAGATTTGAGCTATTTTCCACCACACTGGCCCAATGCGGGTTGGTGGGAGTTTAAAATATGGATTAGTGTTATTTTTACAAAAAATACTTTAAACCTATCAAAAAGCCTTTATAAGTTCTAATGCAGTCAATCGTTTGATATATTATGTTGTCTGTTTCAATTCCAATGTAATTTTATATAGTTTGAATGGTGATAGAGTTTTTCGATCCAGACCATTTCTGCGATAACAACACCGCTGTAGTCCTGTTATCAATGTATGACAGCCAGATTATTTTGATCGAGAATGTTTCATCATCTCCTGCCTCTGTATCACTTAACGTTATGGGAAATTGGTATTAAATGTTAACCCACTGTCGATAAGAGAAACTTTAACCGTACCGTCACGCAGTTCCCTATTATTAGTTTTAAGTATTTTACTTAGTTCATTTAAACATCGTCAACACTTTAACTTGCAGTAGATATCTTTTCATATAACACTAGCAAAGACTCCGGAATATCATTGAGTTACTTTAATCATAACTTAAGTTAGAATTTGCGAGAATTACATTTGAAAATGTCAACTTCTATGACCTTTGGACTATGTTTTATTAGTAAGTTGTTAAATACTCAGCGAAGCATATCTTAAACATTTTGTCTTATAAATTCAAGGTTGTCCTTTTTAACTACGTGGACCTATTTATTACTATTACTACAACTATAATTTAAATCACAATTATGATAGTTAAAAACTACTAAAGACTTTTTTCTATTCAAAGTTTTAAACAGTGAAATGACATCGTGTTGCTTGCAATGTCTAACGTAACAGAGGACGGAATAGCGTTTAAAAATTTACAGAAATTTTAAAAGCTCCCTGAATATAAAATAGAACCCTGACCTCAATATACCTGTCAAACGACGCAGGAGAAAACTTACATTACGATGGTTGTGTTACCACAAATGATGTGAGATTGCTTTTATACTCTTTCCTACTCTTCTCTAAAATTTAATGTTGCGATTAAAATGTGACACAGTCACTGGAATGTAAATGAAAAAAAAAATATTATATAATAGAGTGATAAACAAAATTAACAAACTTTGTGCTGTTAGGAATTTAAACTGAGCTGCTGCTAGAAACACAAACTACATCGTTTTATACGTAACGTTAAGATAAGGCGGACTAGTTTAAAAGCTTAGCAGTTGGACCGCAGTTTGCATTGTCTGGACACTTCACAGCAATGTCAAATATAAACAAGAGAACCACCTAACTATACTACTCGGAGCACAAACTCACTGACTCTGTTTGGTTGTTATCTGGAAAAGCAATCGCCTGAGCAAACAATGTTCCAACGTTCCCATTCAAATCATCTAACACCATTTCGATGTCTCCTTTTACCAAAATATGTATCTGAAGTTTAAAATCATCATCACCACATCGCATACAACTTTTCTAAGGATTTATACACTGTTTAGAAAAAAAAAACTATAAACATTGTTTTTGATTCAGCCTATGTTTTGACATATTTCGATATTGAATACGATGGTCTGTATATTAGTTTTCATCTTTATATTAAACCTAATATGTATAATCGTAAACATTGATATTTCCTGACAGAGTCAAAACATAGATAAAAATCTTCATTATAATATTTATTAGGTTAAATGGACTTGCTGAAGTCTAACGCTAGGACGTCGTAATTAGTCTATGAAGTAAAGGATATTTTATATTTTATTCATATTGCCTAGACAACTGTAAATGTCTTATTTGATCGATGAAATAATAATAGAATATATTTAGCTCTGACGTCGAGTCAGCCTGTCCTATTCGACCTAGAAAAAGTTAAAGACTTACCTTCACAATGGAATGGTTTTAGGATCAATGTAATACTCGTATAGGCGAGTCGCTGAGTATAGTCTATAAAACGAAAGAAACTTCTAATACTTGATCCGTAAAGATTGTCTTCACAAAATACTATCTACTATCGGAGTGTTAGTCGCTAAGTCTTAAAAGAGATAGAATTTGATTTATTTTATTTATATAGCTGCTTTGGTTTTTAATATTGCAAAATAATGTCACAAAACCAAGGAAATATCTGTGTATAATAGAAACGGGCTACCTGTTGCAGCATCTTTTGTCTAGAACAAACAAAGGCCTTGTAGCAGTCAACGTTGGTGACATTTTAACAAGACCGAGTTTAAAAGAGATACAAATCTAAAGTAGTCTACAGCTCATTTTAATCGTAGGCTTTTAAAGTCTGTTTATTTTATTTTCTTTCAGTTTTAAAACTTACTTCATCGTATACAGTGTTCGCATATGCTACCAGTTGAGTTGTCGACAATGTCACTTGTAGTAAAAGTTTAATATGAGCCGCCAACATATGTAACTTCGCAATGATTTATATTAACATATCGTAAATGGTTCAGCTAGAAATTTATTTGATATCTAGTGAAGTCTTACTGTTACGCGTTCGAAATGTGGTGCTGGCGCAGAATGCTGAGGATATCCTGGACGGAACGTCGCACAAACGAGTCAATCCTCAAACAGTTGAACATAATAACACGGCTCTCAACAATCTGTAGGCAGAGAGTCCTCAAATTCTTCGGACACACGGCCAGGCGAGACCCAGACAGTCTGGAAAGACTGATTATTACTGGTTGTGTGGAGGGAAAGAGAGCGAGAGGGCCGTATCCTACAAGATGGACACGTACAACTCAGGACGCTACGGGAGCTACTCTACAATCATCCATCCAAATGGCGCAAGACAGAAATGTCTGGAAAGAAATGGTGGCCAGGGCATCGCACCATAGTCACGTCCCTCAGTCATGAGGTTACGACAAAGAAGAAGAAGTCTTACTGATAAAGTCTGTCTTTATGTATATGTTTCAGCATACGAAAAAAGAACAAGACCTATTTCAGTTTCATGTATTGTTTCAATGTTGTTTGTAGAATATATGTATGAGTAACTGTTGTACGTCGTTGTTAATAATTTGTATGAGAATAGTATTAAAAAATGGTACATTCATATTCTATTTTAAAGTTTATTCTGTTTTGAAACTGTTTTTAAAATATACCTAAGTTCATCATTGTTGCGCTAAAAAAAATCGGATATTATATTACGTTTACAGGAAGGTGCCGAACGTCTACTTTTGCAATTTTGACAACGTTTCTACCATAAAATGTAGTTTATTGCGGGGAAATATTCCCGTATGAGCGTTCTAGCCCGAGGTCATAAATGTTCTTTCAGAGAGATGGAAAAATGTTAAAACAATATGAATTTTACTGGTATCATGAAAAATATGATGAGATATTTTAACTTCTCTTTTTTTGTATTCTTTAAAGCCGTCACCATTATATTACTTAGTTTCTGTTGCGTTAAATACACAGATAGATATTATGAAATATTTTCACAGATTTGAAATATTTAGGAAAATACCCAATTTTTATAAAGTCATATCTGGAGCTTATGTTTAATTTATGAATTGTATAAAATTTAATAATATTTTTTTTTATAATGCAAGAGTTATAAAACTACTGTACATGATATTCATAAAGTAAATAAATGTAGAATATATATTATGTACTCGTATAGATATATCTTACACAAGAAACATAATTTGTTTTAAAAATATGTTAATTAAAATACACATGACAGATTCGTATTGGTTTGTGGCATTTTTCTTATGATTAGATCAATAGGAATTTTTTTTAATGAATTCATGACAAAACTGTGATTGACGTTATATTAATCAACAAATCGATGAGAGGAGCGGGTCGTTCAACCGATGGTAGGTGATACGCCTGCATATCCACATGGTGCTGGTTAATATAGTATTCACAGCACCACATTGCCATCGTTACCTTGAGACATAAGATGTTAAGTCCCGTTAAGTGTAATCATAATAGCTGCAACACCTTTTAAAGCGGATCAGAGTAATGCGAAACACTGCTGTTTGGCGGCGGAAACAGGCGCTGCAACAGAGACTTACTACCAGTAATCTGACTTTCTTTTGTGTACAGTGATAAAAAATTCTAGCAGAGAATTTGTAATTAAAAATTGAAAATATTCATTTTTAATTGTCATATCAACAGATAACATTGTTGGTATAATACAGAAGAGCGGAAGTATGCTATAATGTTGACATTGCAAATATTTACCGGCTAAGAAATATTTGTGCTCGGTTTCAATCGGAAATGTATTTCGCTGAAAAGACATCGTGAGCTCGCCGTGTACTTTTACGTTTGAATTAGTTTCAAATTTGTTTATGTTTACACGGTGATTGAAACGGATGTTTGTAGATATAAAACAGATAACGTCTTTTCTGGTTCAGATATCTTCAAATTGCTCGATTATTAAACATCAGCAACAGTCCCTAGAGTTAGCTTTTTAGTTATATATTAAATATTGTTAGTGTGTCAACTTGTTAGTAGTATACAAGGGGTGATAAGATAAGAGGGAAGGAATACATTATTTAACCAAAAATGTACAATGGGCGGTCTTATGGCTTAGAAAGCAATTTCTACCAGATAACCCACTGGAAAAGATGATTTAAATTACAAACAAAGAAAAGATAGTGGTGCACTAGATAATTAAGAAGTAAAGTATTTGATGAAAGAAGCTAAGCAATAGCACAAATAGAAGGAATTTAGAGTATAAACTTAATGATTTTGAAAATATATGAGATGTTGAAACTATAAAAAATATTCTTTTAAAGTAACTTCATATAATCTCAAAGAAGTGCTGTGTGAAAATACGTAGCTCGTCGCGTTGTTATATGTAAATAATTTTTTTATTTACCAAAAGTTAAGATCAGCATATGAATTAAATTTTACATTGTGTTAACTAACAATAAGGGCGTGGATAATGAAGCGTCTTCATCCAGAATCTTCCGGCTCTCATTAGTCGACAGTCGGAACACAGCAATACTGTGTTGGCAGTAGATTTGTAATGGTGGTAGGCAGAATACAAAACAGCTTACAATTAATAAAAAAATTACTACGGTTAAGGTCTAAATCGAACTACAGATCTCAGTATTAGCATATGCATCGGCAAAAGATTAGCATCTGCGCCACGGAGGCAGTTAAACTATTACTTGTCATCTCAGGTACGTCCTATGCATCTAGTGGGTTTGTTTAAATAACTTTTTGCCCAGAGGTAACCTAGTAAATTGATTAGAAGGTAATTAAAGCCTATTTAAAGGACAAACTTAATTATTGGAATTCTTAAATATGCATTTAAAATTGGAGCAAAATTTCTTTGATACGGGAAATAAGTTTAACCCTTGTCACTAAGACACTTTTTAAATATACCAAAATGTCTTAAGGGTTTTCAAGAACATATTGAAATAATGAAATAAATATTATTTTATTAGAGATTTGATTTAAACTTTTTTTATGGTACTAGTATAATCAAAATTCAGTACTTTTTTTACAAAAATTGTTGTACTTAAATATCGTGTTATTAGTATGAATAAAGTAAAAAGGATTTAAGTTGATATTAAAAAGATATTTATTTGTCGGTTATCATTTGGTGTGATTTTGAAAGAGTTGGTTCTTTCTTTTAATTTTTAATAAAAAAATTATATTCTTCATTTGTTGGTAAAAAGCTCGTTAAATTTTTTTGTTAAGCAAAAAAACCTCAATAAGCTCATTAGTATGAATTATTTATGATCTCAATTATTCATTTTCAACGGAAAATGGATAAATTATCATCATTAAACCGCCATTAAGGTTAAGGTTACGATTAGATATAGTTTAAGGTACACAAATAATTTGTTTTTGTTCGTGTATATGACTGAAGATTTATTTTATCAGAAATAGGATTTATTGATTTTTATTCTTATAATAGTGATGAAAGGTAAGTATTCTTTAATATTATATATTAAACTAAAATCCATTAACGTACAATCCTTCTATTATTACATATATTCGTACTACTTCTGATCTATATTATCTATAGATTTGCGGATCGTCGGTTAAGATTAGAAAAATATTATAAATAAAAAAAAAATTATAAATTAAACTAGTTTGTTATAGTTAACATTATATTTATCTATGAATATTTAAAATATTTAATATTTTTTCTTAGTTAATGATATTCCAAATTTAAGCTGCGTACCAGATACTGCAAAACGGCAAAACGTCTGGAGTCGTAAATGGTTTATATTAACAATAGCTTAGTTTTATGCTGGAGGTCTGAATGATTCATTAATAATATGAAATCATTAATCAAAGAACATATAACAAAGGAATGAACAATAATATAAGAACTCGGGTAGAACCTATTTTCATTAAAGCGTTTCGATGTTGAAGTTATATTTCGAAAATCATTTTCTCACAGTTGACATCGAGCTGATGATCAAAACGTTCTGAAGGATATGAAGTAATTTACTATGATAACATATATAAAGAGATTTAGAAGAATAAAATAAAATTTTTTCTCTGTTTTGTATTATACATATTCATTGTTTCGTAAATGTAAAATTTACGTTGGAATATTTCAGGCTTTGACTTCATTAGCGTAATATAAGACAACTGGTCATCATCAGCATGTGATTACTAGAGTCGTATGCTTGTAACCAGTTGCTGATGACAGCCAGTCGGGTTTTTGTAATCCTGCATAGCCATCGTCATATTGTCAGTCTGCCACCTTAACAGCATCGTGTTTGTTTTGAACTGTTCCTTTGTTGTAAATATGTGGCCATAACAGCACTGCTGTGTTGTGGATGACAATATTTGAGAGTTTGAATATATTGACTGAGTCCTCATGTTTCTACTTTTCTATCTTCCGCACCACGTCAAAGTAAAATAATAAAATAAGATTTTATTTAAAACACTAACAATTTTGGTGGTATAGCATTAGTAATTGGTTAGACATTAAAATTCTGTCTTTTTGTAAAAAAAAATTTATAATTTTTTTTTAATACTATGAAGCGATGAAACGAGTTACACGTTCACCTGATCTTAAGTGATACGCCCATCCATAACAATGTGACGCTAGTAAGGATTATACGCAGCACCAAATTGCCCTCGTCGCCTTGAGACATAAGCTGTTGAGTGTAGTTACCTCAGTAATTTCACTAGTTACAGCGCCTATCAAACCTCAACACAGTAATGTTTTCATACTACTATTTGGTGGCAGAATTAAGCGCTGGTGCGGTGGTACCAACCTACACGGTCTTAGGTAATAGGGACCTAGCACCAGTAAAATAAACAAAACCGACATCCTTTTATTACCCAAATATTGTATAGAGAACAAACACAGTTCAGTAATGATAAATGATGCCAGGACAAACACGGCCTACATTATGTTGGAAACTCTTCTATCATAACATAAAAGTATTTATTAAAACGAAGCAAATACTGTTTGTTGTGTGTACTTAGATTATTTATATATCAAACAAGTCATAAATAAAACAAAAGAGACGTATTTCATCTTATATTAATCATCTAAAACCTAAGTATTCTTAGCTTAATTGTAAAACTTTTTAATGATATTTCTTCTCAAACATTTATGTAAGGTAAAGTAAATAGTTACAAAAATATTTTACTATTTCAATTAAGAAGATCTAAACAATTTTTTTCTACAATTTGTTTAGATCTTTTCAAATATACATACATAAATAAATACTACCTTCTTCCGGCTTTAGTGATATTTAGAGGAGCAATTTCACAGTTGTAACTTGATATGTAATTTTAAATAATATTGTAAAATAGTAAAGATTTTACATAATAATTAAATTAAATAATTGCATAAAGAACTTCTATAGAACAATGTCTTCTGTTTGATTCGCCCTTGAGATCACATTAACGTGAGCAGTAAACATCAGAACAATCGATGAAATGACGTAGAAGCTCACCTCTTCAGATCTTTGTATCATGTATGTACATACATTTTACGTACCTATATCTTGATGTTTAAATGAATTACTACTTGATATTTCCATTTTAATTCTCAAAAACTGAGAAATATTTTAAGTTATCGCGGAAAAGTTGCTTTCTTTATTGTACATAAAACTTTTTGCCACTTCATTACTTAGCGCAGACATTTTTATAAGGTTTATATCTTAGCGTGTTAAGATGAAATACATAAATTCAGCGATGATGGGAATATCGTGTTTACCACATTATTATAATATAATTTTACATATATTATGTAACGTCAATACATGTATAAGTTAGTAGCATTTTATTTATGTTACCATATGTAGTTTTCTGATTTCATTTCCAAAAATTTTGAGCGAAATTTAAATGTATCATCTCTTGTTG
Source organism: Ornithoptera priamus (assembly GCA_029034505.1). Classification (NCBI taxonomy): domain Eukaryota; kingdom Metazoa; phylum Arthropoda; class Insecta; order Lepidoptera; family Papilionidae; genus Ornithoptera; species Ornithoptera priamus. Next base: position 3,775,960 of record JARDWD010000559.1, read on the forward strand.
GTAGGTACCATTGAAGCTGCTATTTCAGCTACCACACAGTAGTGCGCAAGCATTGGTGTTCCGGTTTGTTGCTAGTGAAATTACTTAGCACATCATCAGCCGACAAACATCCACTGCTGGACATAGGCTCCCCCAAAGACCTTTATATTTATGAGGGTTCATATGAGGGGATTTGGGCAATCACCTACCACGCTGGCTCAATGCGGGTTGGTGGGAGTTAGAGCTTCGTTTGTTGATTAGCAGGATGCACCACGAGCAGGTGACTTGGCTTGGGTTCCGTAATTTGTTGTGCCAGACCCCTCACTACTGTTTACCTAATTACTGAGTTAATTAGACTTAACAACTTATGCCTTAAGGCCATGAGCACAGTGTGGTGCTGTGTTATCATCTTAACTAGTACTACGCTGTTATGGGCAGACGTATCTCTAGCTATCAGGTTAACGTCTCATTCACGTCGTCGCTTATTCCATATTTTCCATTTCTATATAAAGCACTATTAACTCGTCATGGGTTACTGATATCCGAGACCGAAAAAGTATAGTGAAGAGGCTTTATAGCCTAATATTTTCTGGTGATAACGTAAGTGTATCGTTATTGATTTACGATCAATGTTTGAAAGCTCCAACCATCATATATATCGACATAGCATATCATTCACCCAGAAAAAAAATAACAGTATTTACTTAAAGATGTTTAAATTGCCAACAAATTTTATTTCTCCTGCAATGTTTGCAAAGATTGATAACATACACATGTATACAACGTAGCGAGAAGTAATTCTCCTGCATTGTTCCCGGATGCTGTGTATATTTTTATTTTTGTGAAATAAACTTCCACGTTCCCAATTTTCAAATGACGTTGCCCCGGGCATTAACAAACGGACGGAACTTGGAAGAAGTGGGTAAATATTTATAGCGTTCAGAATTAAGTGAGGAAAATGTTTCCGGCGTTTCGTGGCCGAAATGTCGGATCGAGTTTTTTTTTTTAAATTGGCAATGCCTTTCAGTAAACATTTCTCCTAAATGTTTTTCCTTCAATAAGACAATTTCATTGTTTCAAAATTACGTTACACTATTATTTCGGATAGTGATGGTTTGAAATTTGGGTTATGAAAAAATCGTATCTTCAATTCAGCCTTCTAGGTCAGATGACTAAGTTATATGTTATTTATATACGTATAAGAAATTTCCACCTACGTAGAGACTGATCACGATATCTCTAAAACCATAAGGCTTAGAGACTTGAAATTTGGTAGGAATATTCGTTCTGCTGAGTATAGATTAACAAAGAAAAGAACTTATGAAAAATCATCTCCAAAATCTGTTGCGAGGTTGTCACAGCCAGCAAAAGAGGCGAGGAACAGTTAGTATGTTAGGTATTGTTGTAGGAACATTACCTTATTAAAATTACTTATAAATTTCATATCTTTAAGCTTAAGTCACTTCTGTGTATTAAGCTAAACGTGGAGGTACTAGTGCGCTGTTATGTTTTCTCTATTTTCTTGTATACTATTATTTCTTGTAAAACCCTTACAAAAGTGATGAGCTAGAAAATTTAGGTCAAATAAAGTGTAATGCGAACTGGTGTACATCGACGTACAAGGAAAGTTTCAAGAAGAGCCGTGTATACTGAAGAACACTATCCTGACTATTAATCCATTTAATCTACTCCTGTCGTTTTAGTATAGAAACCGGTTTAGTTTTCAGAACCTCAATATCGAAAGTGGAGGTCTTTGAAAGAAAGTAGGACTTTGAAGAAGAGGAAATAAATTGAATTTGATATAAAGTATGGACTGATAGCAACACCATTATAATTACGTAGATACCAAGTAAACGGAAAAACCGGTTGTTTTTTTTTTTCAATATATATTTAAAGATACTGTACTTTTAATTATTTCATCACTAATACTTTCAATAGGTGATACATTAGTTTTAAATTTAGATACATTGGTTTTAAATTTGTATCTTAGCATATAATTTATTGTATTAAATTTGTACTTTGAATATATTTTAATGTAAGTTTAAAAATATCTTTCAGTGCTTCACTCGCAACCTCACTTCGTAATAACTTAGTATGGCTACAGTGCTCTTTACTTGACTAATCTATACTTCTTACTTACTTACTCTTCTGGCGCAGTGACTCAAAGTGAGTCTTGGCCTCCGAAACAAGAGAGCGCCAACGTTGTCTGTCCTGCACTGCCTCTTGCCAGTCCACTGCTTGAAGCTCGTGTAGGTCATGCTCTACGTCATCCTTCCAGCTACTTGCTAACGATAGGATATCTTAAAGTCAAAAAGGCGTTCCTCGGTACCCCGATTGGGCGTCGACTTGTCGGCTGGCCCCGATACCGCTGGAATCTATACTTCTACAATCACATCTATGGAACTAGCTCTACGAAGCATTTCCAAGGATAAATGCTATTTCGTGTTTACTAGAAATCTTCGTGTATAGCTTTCGCATGCAAATGATTTTGTCTGTCGCCGACCTAGCTAGTTTTAATAAAAGCGAACATAAAGGTCTTTCGTTTGATTTTGGAGTAACATGTGGCATTAAATTAGGGTTGGGTTTTGCGAACCATTCTGTCATTATTTATCTCTCTCATGTCATGTGTATATATCTGCCGGAGTAACAGTAATGCTGTTTTCGCTGCCAACATATAAAAGCTTTACGTTTTAGGCGAATACGTTTCACTATCTGCCGCCACATTGTTACTTAACATAAAGTGCAATGTAGGTTAAGTGTTAGTCTATTGTAATTAAAAAAATGTCAAGTCAAGAAGCAAATTGCTTTATTTACCGATTATGTTACCATCACATATTACTAGAACATTTACATAGCCTACAGATTTATTACACAGGCAGGATATTAACCTTGTAGTTCGCTGTTGCCTTTGACATTGAGAAAGTTGTAGTTAAGATGTTTACGTTTAACCAACATCAAGTAACACCATAGTTATTTTATGCAAAAAAATAAGTTTTCGTATAATATGAGCCCGTTAGTACTAGTTTCATAAAAAGAATTTATTGTATTCATCATTATTAAGACAAAAACATTGTTTTATCACTTTAGTAACAAGAAAGAACTAAGTATAATAAAAGAACAATTCTGTTCATCTCGGTAGAAAACTTTCATGCATATTTAAAAACTTTAAGAGAACACTGTGTTGTAACGAAAACATAAGTTAGTAACTTGATGTTTCTCTTATCCGCAAGAGCTAGCAAGTCATCTAACAATCTGAAATCTAGTGCTCATTTTACACAAAAGCTTTTGTTCTGAAGAATAATATTAAAATGAGATAGACGGAATGTTTAACTAAACTAGATCTCCCCTACTGCATATTATGTAGTTAGTACAGTAAGTTGTAGTTAATAAAATCTAGTACGTTACTTTTTTCTTTGTACCATGTATAAAGATTTTCTATGTTGAAGTTAGAGGGTAACAAAATATTAATTACGTCATACTGACCTAGCACCACTTTTGTGTGAACCAGTTCACTTTAAGCTGATCGTAACAAAAATGTTAATATGAGATCTGTTTTTTTTTCATCAAACTATAATTTGGTAAAAAGATTGAGAGAAATATACCGACCCAGTAAATCTTTTCAATTGATATTCAATCGTGTCCTTCAGCATTAATCTTGGGAACTCAGTATAAAAGGACACTCTTTGTATGACAGTTGTCATCTACCCACGTAGTTAGATTTTTAAGAACATGATAATTTCTTCCTTAATGTCTACATCTCAACAAGATTCCTTTTTTAGAGTCCACAGTTCATCCATATAAATGAATAGACTGAATACAATATCTTGTGGGAAGTCTAAAATATAATCTCTTATCGCAAATCATATTTACTATTGTTTAATGCTTTGGATATTTCAGGAAAGCAGATTTCGCCTGTCCGATACTTCCGTCTTCGTTATAAACGACGGCCTTAATGGTTAAATTAATTTACTTCCAGTGTTATGTTAGTAGAGTACGGAATTCTCGACACAGTTTATTTTGGATGGCCACTTTTCACTACCGGAAACAAACGGGTAACACGAGGTACACGGGTAAAGAGAAAATGTTAGTACTGCGTTTTACACCTGCGCTCCTTTTTACTGCAAATTGTTTCCGTCACTAAAGTTTAGTACAATTTATGTAATAAAAAACTATGGATGGTTTACTCGTATGTAACGCGGAAATCGCCTGGTATAAGTTTGTTTAATAATATCTTTTTCGCGACATATCTATGTATAATCTATTTATAATTTTTATGTATTTTCTATAACGGTTATCATTAATATCAGATATTATTATGGGATGATAATATCACGACACTACGTTGAAACATCTTTAAAGGAGGTTTTTTATGAATTGTTCAGAAGTGATATCTATTAATATACTGTTTCAATCGATAAAAAAATATACTTAAGTTACACCATAAACTTACCATTTGATTATCGGAAATGATATCTCTTCTCATTTTAAAGATAGATAGGAAAGAACTTCCCTTTTATTTCATAATGTGCAAAGTTAAAATATTTACAAGTGAATGTTTCATGTACGGTGAATTTTGATGATAATTTTAAATTAAGGTTTGAATAACTTAATAACGAGGAAATGTAGTATAGCACGATTCATACGGTAAGTGTTCATTAGAGTAAACTTAGTCGAGATTTCCGTAATGAATCGAGGTCATGCGAGAAGAGTAATTCACGACCTACATTGTTACAATAGGAAATATATTATTTTAAATTGCGGTCTTCATAATTGTGGTTTTAAATCATATGCATTCAATGACGATGAACTGAAAATAATAGGGTGTATGGGTTCCCACGCAACAACTCACAGGATCCAAGTGAACCTTACCTGCTTGTGGTACACTCTGCTCCCACCAACTTATACTGGGCTAGCGTGATGAGAAATAGCCGAAATCTCTCCATATGAATCCCTACGCTATCGACGTAGGAATTTTTAGGGGAGACCTATGTCTAGCAGTGGACGTCTATCGGCTGATGATGAATCATTCTCTAATATTTTCCATTTCTTAGTATTTTTTGGGGATTTATTAATGTTTCATATCTATTCGCAATTATCTTTGTACTGAAAATTGAACCGACGAAATTTATGAAGCCTGTAAAAAGTTGTTTTTTTTTTTATTATTCGAAGGAAGCGACGAGACGTTCACCTGATCATAAGTGACATGCCTGTCCATGTCAGAACTGAACCACGTTATGCTCTTCGCCTTGAGACATAAAATGTTGAACTTGTTACTCTTGTAATTATACTAGCGACAGCGCCATTCAAACAGGAACATAGTAATGTTTGCACACTACTGTTTAGCGTCAGTAATAGGCGTTGCGGTGGTATCCATCTAGATAGTCTCCGGCAATAGAGACCTACCAGTAAACATGTAATGTACGGAACCACAAAATTAAGAAAGAGATATATATATATATATCACATCAATCGAAGAGTTAAGAATCTCTCTCTTAGTCCTCAGTTAACAAATGTATCTTACTATTATATTATTTTATTATTTACTGGTGGCAGATCACTGTTGCCCGAGACCATTAGTTAGGCTCCTATTTCTACAACCAAGCAATAGTGTGCAAACATCACTACGTTCTTGTTTAAAGTGCGTTGTAGCGAAATTACTGAAGTAACGGTACTTAATATTTTATGTATTAAGGCGACCAGCACCAGATTGGTGGTAATAGGGCAGGAGTAGTAATATCACTATCAGGTGAACATCGCGTTCGTCGAGATAAAAAATTTTAAGTAAGTCATAGTGTTTTTTTTTTATATTTATTGTCAGAACTAGTGTGTGACTTTAGCGACCCATGATACATAACTGGTTCCGGTTTTGAGTTATAAGAAAGATTTCAATATAAATTACATAGACGTGAGCAGTAGACTGCAACTGTTGCATTCCTCTTCAGAAATTGTGGTTTGAAAGAGAATTTGAAAATAAGCTGTACATAACATACTAATAAAAGCCAGGCAGTCAACAGAATTGACTGCTGTTCTGGTTACATTAAAATCTCCTTAATATTATAAATTTTAATTGTTATGGAAATTGAACTTAATACTGATAATTGTATGCATGGTATCAGGGTATCTGGACTATTCTAATTCCGCGGCAACTTAACTCCATTGGCTGGCTCTGTTAAGCATCAAAGCAATAAGCTATCGGCGTCAAACTGACACACACTTAAGCTGCGTATGAATAAGTACCGTCAACAAAGATTTCAGCACCAGCACAAATTCAGCGATGTGATGTTACATGTAGATATTAAATGTAACCTTTCAGTTCGTGAGATCGTTAGTGAAAATGGAAAATTCGACAGTATAAATATTTCGATGTATTTTTCCAGAAGAGAGATTTATTTCTATTTTGAGAAATAAAAAATTAAAACTACTATTGTTCTAAATGATGAAAAAAAAAATTAAATACTTATGCTTCTTCTCAATAATATAAGTGACGTAACGGTTGCTTAAGATTAACTTTTATATTAAAATTTCTATAGTACGCTAATATTCCATATTACACTTTATCAAGTTAAAAAACTGTTTCGCACTAGTTTGTTAACTATAAGCAATTTAAAGCGCTTCCTGTTAGGTCTACTTATTATGTTCTATCGCTGGAGTAAGTAATTAATCTGCGATCTGGTGAGAACCGCGGGAACCCATGGGATGGGAGCAACGCGGGACTGATCCACGTGGGGATCTTTGAGGGAACCCTATGTCCATCAGTGGACCTCTATCGGCCGATGATGATCAAGCAATTAAAAATTATTAGCCTAGTTTATTTCGTTTAGTGGAACTCCTTCATGTGATGGAGCTTTTTCATCTTGGACGGAGATTTGAGTATGCCTTTATTACTGTAAAAAATCTATACATCATTTAAACAACTTCTAGAAGAAATGAGGCATTAGTATTTACAAGGTTCAACTAGTATACAACGTAGATAGTACCAGCTAGAGAAAGACAAAGGTTTAATTCATTTGAGATGTGATGCTGGAGACGTAAGTTAATCAAACTTTGGACTGAGAAATGAACTAATGTATACGTCGGCCACTCAATGCGCAGAGGAGAAAATAATTTGGTAAAACTGATTGTGGTCGGGAACAGCACCCACAGCATTGATTACGATCGTTAGACAGGAGTGGACAACTCTAAAGAGATTATATTTGCCTCTATTTAATGGGGAGAGATCTATCTAATAATACTTCTGTCTTCTAGAGGAAAGCGAATTTATATAGTTATTTTTATCCTTTTTATTATTTTATAGTTATTTTAACCTTTTCAGTGATCGAAATATCCGTTTTGGATACAAGCGACACTTCGAATGCTATTCTTTCATAGCTCGTTTCGTGGATTGTATAAGACTGTACCCTGCATACTCGCTATCTAATATCTTATTGAGATAAAATTACGATTTCAACGTGAAGAAATTATTTTAGTTACAGATACCCTCCACTTTTTGTTGTTTGTCCATAAATTATCAATAAATCCTTTATTTTGCACAATATAAATATTTCATTTATAAACAATTCTAATGATATTCACCCCTATCATTGTAAAGTTTACGGTTAGTAAATCTCCTCCTATCTCTGTATGAAACTGTGTGTTCAGCAGTTTGATAAGGTCTATTTGTATAATAAATTATAGACCTTATTCAAATGTTACATAATTTGTTTACTTTGACAGTTTCAAGTCAATCTTTTTAACTTATAGGTAATTCTTTACGATCAATAAAATTTTTATTATTAATCTACCACTATAGTAAAGTGGCTAACCGTTTGCCTAGTAACTGGGAGTTTACTGCTAATTTGGTGGAATTCGAATAATGGTATTTCAAACTCTTGTGTTTAGCTACCTTCATGATGTTAATCTGCTATCATAACAGCATTACTGTGTTCTGGTTGCCAATATTTGACAGTCAGAGTATTGTCATCAGTCATAATAGATACAAGAACTTTTTTATCGCAAGCAATTGCAATCTTTCAAATTCCACCACTCTTAACATTTTATTGAACGAAGGCAAGTAGATGTAATTCAAGTTTCTACCTAAGTAACGTTGCATGATAAGCACTGAATTGTTCAACAAGTTTTATTTTTATGCTGGCCATGTTCTCTTAGGTAAAATGAACGGCTTAAAGTACGAGCAACGAGAGTGTAGAGAGGAAATTCTTTTATATTACACCTGAGCTCCATTCTACAGCAAATTGTTTTTGTCACGAAAGTTTGGCGAGTGCCCTCGTACTTACACATATATATACATATATATATATTACTTTAATAATATAATATATAAGAAATATATACTATTTTCATCACTTTTACTATAGAAAATATGATTATTTAATTATTAACAAATGATGCAAGCATAGTATTTTAAGCATTACTATTAGTCCAGTGTCGGATTGCAGTCGGCTGATGATGATGCTGATAGATTTAGCGGGATCATGGCGGAAATAAGTTTATAGTCCATTAAGGCTATTATTAAATCGGGAAGGCTTCTGTAAATGAGATATGCTCACTGTGATTATATTTATATACATGCTGTTTCATGCACGCTTTGTTGCCTCTAACACCCTCTGGAGATTTCCTTTGGTAATGGAATTTTATAAAATCCATTTCTAGCTTACCTCTAAATAGCATACGTAGTAACTCTATTAAATTTGGAGTCTTTACGCCCAATAGTTTCGGAGATCTCGTGATGAGTCAGTGAATATCTGGATTCTATATACATAGGTAGCGTTTTAATGAGATCCATGAAAACTAAATTAACTTAGGTTATTCTAGGTGATTTACAGAGGTAAATAAGTATTTAGTAAAAATTTATGTTCACACTTTTGTTTCAAGATAAGTTGAAAAAAGATAATTTTCTATAATTAATGAGGTAGGTTTTTTAATTTGCCAAATTACTTTCAATCAAACAAAGACAAACAACTTTGATATTACGCTTTCTATTATTTCGTAAATATTTTCTGAAAGCGTTGTTCAATTAAAGTTTATTACATTAATCCCCCTCTTAATATTCCAGCAGCTTCTATTCCATTTGTTCTTACTGTGCCTAATGTTGGAAACAAAAGATAATGAATAACAATTTTGAAAGCTAAATCGGAACCTTTTCGCGAGATCGTTAGTGTTGAATTACTGATACACAGCCTGCTTCCCACGGGCATCCAAAATATATTATCATGGCATCGAATTGGCATTCATATAATGAATATGAATATCATATACAAGTGTTTGCAATTATGATCTCTATTTTATAATTGGTCTGTGTATTTATGTCTATAGACAAAGACCGATAAGAAACTTAAAAAAAGCAGGGGATTTCGAAACAGAATCGCTAAGCATAGCGGCAGATTATATTCGTCAGTCTCCTATTCATCTTCTCGCAGCTTAAATATATAGTCTACAGTGGTAAAGACTTTTTGGAACACAGTTGTCTTATGCTATGTTGGAAGTGGTAAATTCTACTTGCAAGGCGGTCTATGATAATTCTCGGGAACTGTTTTTTGATGTGATTCGTGGAAGAAGTGAGTTTGTAGTTTTTCAGCTGGGTCACGTACCTCTTTTTGAAGTAGGAACTCCCCACACACTTGTCATCATGACATAGAGTATTTGAAAAAGTTTGTTAATTTTTCAGAGGCTTCACTGTTGCTCCATCATCACACGATGTTTCATTATTCGTAAGCTGTTCTGTGTTGATTCTTGAAAACTATACAAAATTCGTATAAGCCATAGTCTTGTAATACCTCCTGTACAATGAAAGATTTTTTGATCTAAATTGGAATTGGATGGACTTGTAATTAACTTACTATAAAAGTTTTTGATATCATCTATAAGCTCGGATTGAGATCGTAACGGTTCTTTTATTCTTTGTGTTCTAGTTAGTCGTGATTTTTAACTTAAATAATAGTATTCACATTAAAAATAATAAAAGTATACATTAAGTATAACGTGTGGTAATTTAAATAAGCGAATTTTTAATTTTGCATAGTTACGAATGTACGTAAAGAAAATAGTAAAATTCTAGAAAAAGTCTACGTTTATGAAGAAAGATCATCCTAATTTAATTATCTATTAAATTATGATGATTATTATAGCAGAAATTCATTTTAAATCTAATTAAGACTGTAAACGACAACAAAATAAAGAATGAAATTACAGCGAAAGTTTCAAAACAATAAAAACCTTCTGGGAAGTAAAAACCTTGTTTTACTTCAGCTAATTTATTTTGCAACGACCAAGGCGTGGTGGAGACGTTGTTGTACTTGTGAATAATTGATTTCACGGATTTTATAAGGAAGTTGTTATACAGAAAAAAATGGATTAAAATATATTTTGTTTTGGTTAGTAGCAAGTGAAATTATTGTCTTACAAGACTTATCATTTTGTATCGTAAATTAAAGAACTTTAGGTGAAGCTTTGATGGAAAACAGTACGTAGAAGTGGGATTTACTATATTGCGTCTTGGTTTTATATTCAAAGAAATGATGATAAGGTCCAAACGTTCACCTGATGGTAGCTAAAGCTTGTTTGTAACAATAAGTTACTAGTTATGACGTTTATCCAGGACCACGTGGTGCTCCTCGGCTCAAATTTAAAGTGGTAAAGTCGCTTTCCTTACGCCCGTAATTAAAATATTATCAACAATTAAAGTACATAAAAAGAAAATTAACAAGATAAATATGTTTGGTTTAATATATCTTATCAAATGAAATTTGTTTCTGAAGAATATATCATTTTACATTAAATGAAAAAAAAATCTTTTTTTTAAAGTAAGCTGAACATTTCAAAATTTGTTGAAAGCGAAACAGTATTAGGTTTATTAATGAAATGTTCCTGACGCCTTCAAGTTTTTTGATTAAAAGCTAAGCTTACAGTATTAAATTCATTTCACAATGTTTTGTGTGTGTGAGCGAGAGAGAGAGAGAGAGAGGCAGTATATGTAAAATTGGATCTTTCTTATAAAACTCTGGTAAAAAAATATGTTTAATGTAAAGAAAGTATACAAATCGATAAAAGCTTATAAAAAATATTGATTTGGAAAATGAAAAAAGTTAATAAGTGTTTATAAGTAAGATACATTAAACAGTTACATTAAAAAGTTCTTGAATTAAAAATGCTAAATTGGAGATACTTCCCCCTTGTTTTTGTGTCAGTTATCACTTGAAAGACTTTATTATCATCGTAAAGGGAAATTTAATGAGGCTCCCTTGTTATAATTGTAGTCGTTAATAACAAAGAGAAACGTCAAAAATATTTTATTTCACTCCCTCCTGATTTATTCATGCTATCATTGAAGATTGAATTTAAGCGGAAAAAAAATTATCATTGTTCATTTCCTTTTGTTCAATATACTCATCATTAGCTGAAGAGGTAACAATAAAAATTAGGTTTTCATCCGTTGCTGTCTAATCAATGTATTAGATATGTGTACATTTTTTCTATAACTATACCCCGTTACAATTTTGAGCCAATTGGTGACAACTCTAGAAGATAGGTTTCACCAACAAGAGGATGTGGAGTGCTAGCGCTTTATTCTATTACTCGTAACAGTCACAGGAAATGTTTTTGTCCATATTTTACCATTCAGCCTTTCTTAATCACTACTTTATGATAGCATAAATGTTTCTGAAACTAAGTTTATGTACCTATCAGCTGTTTCCCGCTCGCTTTGCTCATCCATCGTCGCAACTTCCTTTGGGGATGGAATTTTGTAAAATACATTCTTAACCGACGTCTAAATAGCAGGAGCAACGTCTCTACCAAAGTTTAAATCTTTATCTTTATGGTTTCGGAGATCACGTGACGAGTCAATGAATCTTACGATAGGAGATCTTACATATAGATAACATTTTGATGATCGTGACAGAATATTTACAGAATATAAAAAAGGTAGGTGTAAACGTTTTAACACTCTGCGCTGGTAAATGGTTAGCTTTAAGCCGTAGAAAGCGCTGTTTTATATTGTGGGCTTAGTAATGTACGCGTCCGTTGTACAGAGTAATTAAAAACTGTTGGCCAACTTTAATTCGCTCCGCGAAATTGCTTTTCGCGTTAAACGTTTTACACCTGGTTACAGAGTAAACTGTGGGTTGCTCTCTTCCTTTTTATATGTTAAATCATCATCGTCCTCAGTCGATAGACGTCCACTGCTGGACATAGGCGTCATCCTAAGATTCCCACTTCGATCACACACGGATTCATATAGAGGTATAAGGTAAAATTGAGGATTAAAAAAAAACATTTTGAGTAGTTTCTAGTTTACTTCTTAAAGCATTTTCTTTTATTTAATTTACGTGACTTGGTGATCGTATACCTGATGGTAACTCAAGACTGTGATGATAGGCTGGTTTTCATCAATTGGTTTAACGAAATTGGGCTTGTTGCTTTGTGACAAAATGTTCAATCTCGTGTGTTCAATAAATTCATTAGCCACAACGTCTTTCAAATCTTATGATCTTTCTCAAATAAGCTATTATTGCTATGGTGACGACGGCTCTTAGCATCACATTTCACTGGTATCCTCAATTTAGTTTCATTAGCCAAGTAATTGTACTAAATACGACGGTCTTAAAATAGCTACAACTGAAATATATGAAGACTGAAACATTGTAGCTGTACGAAGATGATCTCTGTCTTTATATACAGTAAACTGAAACTACGAGTACTAGAGTATAACAATTAAGTTTTTAAATTTGCAGTTGAACTATAGTGACTTCCTTCTGAGGTTCTATTTACACCGTTTAAAGCAACGATGATCAGTTTTAACCACTGGCTAATAACATAACATTATTTAATCTACTGAAGTGTTTTAAGTATGGTTATCAAAGTGTAGTTTATGCGTGGTAAGAAGTTGTTCAAACTTGAAACATAATTTGCCGACAAAGAATATTTCCGGTATACGAAATCGGAATAAACAACATCAAGTCATTACAGTTGCTGTCCTAAGTTATCAGCGGAGTGAGATTGAAACGCCAAGGACATTTCATTTGCCAAGTCTCTTTGATTTATTACTTTTGACGTCCCAAGTTTGAAAGCGAACCATTTTGATTTTACTTAACATGGTTTGTCTTTAGAAAATTTGAATATTTTTACATATATATTACCCACTAAACTAAGTTAAAAATATTAAAATAAGGTAAATATTAATTTTTTAGGTTTTATACTTTAATGAACGCCAAAAAATTTAATCAGATTAAAAACTTGGATCTGATCGGTGCATACATTTTAAATCTAGGTTAGCTTATGATTTAAGAAGTTCTAGAGTTTATTATTGCCTTGGAAGGTATCAAAATAAAAAGAGTTTTGATTTTATTTATAACAAAAGTATTGTAAATTAGGTTAAGAATTCATTAAATAAATTAGAACAAATATTTTGTAATTCACTGTTTGGTTACTTAGAGCTACTTAGAAATGTTGAGATTGCCAAACAAGTAGATTATAAAAGTGAAATCTTATTTGTAAATCCAAAGAATTTAACACATTTAGTTACTGCAGTGATTCATTTTGTATAAATAACATTTTCAAAGAGAAAGACGCTAATATTGAGGACATTAAAAAATTATTGGAGCTGTTGAGCTAATTCAAAACATAAATGAGCAAGTTCAAGATGACAGTGCAGGTAGACGAGCCTGAGTTCAGTACGGTTCAGCGACTCATCCACATAATCGGTGACCGTTCATAGACGAGACGCGAACCGACAGCCGTTCGTCGGTAAACGTTACGATATTTCTCTCGTTCGCACAATGACACACGGATCTGAACGGAGATGGCCCATCAAATGATAATGGATGAACAACCGAAGGGGCTTGGACAGTCGCGCGATGATATGCGCAGAAGTGGTCCGTCGCCATACACACCAAATAAACTACACACAGATATATACATAGTATTTCATTAATACATAAAGCAGGAGATAATATTAGTTTACAAATCGTTACTGTGTTGTATATTATCTAATGCGGATAATTGTTTTAATTTGTGACGTATTAAAAGTTCTGATTCGGCTTCATGTGATATTCATTTACAGTGTTGATTGAAGCAAAGGTAAGGATCTGAAGTATTATAAAACTGTTCATGTTTACTATGGTTTTATTTAAGCTCAATAAAAAAGCAGAAAATTATTTGAATGCTTTCTGTGGATCTTTTAAATATACTTATAATAACAACGATGAACTATTTTTTAAATTAGAACATTTTGTGCTTAACCTCAATCTCATGTGAATTGTGACGATGTGAATTTAACTGGTGAACTACTAACATAAAAGTAGCTTATTTAATGCACTTTTGAAGACACCCACATTAGAGTGATCCGGTATATTCATTATTGTTTAATTATTGTTTATAAAGCTGTCAAATTGCTCCAAATTTATTGGTTAACTGTGACTCAATTATCATAACATTCCTATACTCTTATTTGTCTATATATTTATTTACTTTTTTCGATACTTCCCAACATAGTTTTTATTTTTAAAAATTAATAAATGTGCTTTTCTTGTTATTTAACCACTTTTTCTTTTAAAACATAAGTATAAAATTTAGTTTTGTGTATCTTTTTTGTAAATATGCTATAAAGGTAAACTGCTTACTTAAGTCAATTCGGATTATGATTTGACGTATTAGCACATAAGGAGTATTAATGATATATAACATAAACAATAAAATTAGTGGCGCTTTCTTTTTTATATTTACACAAAATACTAGTAATGTTTCGATAAGTATTCATTGAAAGCTTGCATGTTCTATACGAGAGGACATCTGTGCTATAAACATCTTAAAAAGTATCTCACTGTTGTATACGCCTGCATGAACCTAAAGGTGGTATATATCTGGTCTTACTGTAGTTTCATGGATTAAAATATATAGTTATAAGAAAAAAAAAATGTCATTTAATCAATTTCTCGTATTTGTTCTGTTTAAAAACACTATATGAATTGTTTTAAAATAACAATCTTCCAGCCCGCAAAAGCTTGAAATTTCATTTAAAACCTGAAAGTAATTTCCACTTAAATAAGCTTTCAGATGCTTAAATTCAATGGGTTTCCGAGCCCTTGATTCACGCAAATAATCGAATCAACTTATTTTTAAATTTCCCCAAGGAAAGGAAAATGCTTCTTGCTTTTGATTTGTTTTCTAAACCAATAAGCTCCGTAGATTAAATAACTTAATTTTCCTTGAATAATATCATCTGGGCTGTATTTAATGGTTTTTCAAATTTTTCCTTTATCATTCTTAATTCCTTTCTCTGTTTTAGATATGAATATATATGGCTTTTTAAATTAATAATCACATTTAGATATTTAAGAACAAAGGTTAATATTTCTTTGAATTAACGGAATCTAAATATTACTTAGTTAATCATCACGATTTTAAATGTTCCTATTATTTCGGGGAAACTAATACAAGAGGATGAAAATCTTTAGCTCCCCGGAATCAGAAGTCTCTACAGTCCCGATAATCTAAAAGTTGGTGTGAAGGACTAGATTCTTTCATCATTATTATCGATGATTTAGCCACTGTCCATTATTGATATATATCTTACTAATCAATTTCCAGTGTGACCGGTTTGAAGCCATCTCTATCTAATGATATCCTGCAATCATTATCATGTCGTGGGTCCACCTGACAGAAAGTAGTCACACTCTACAAATTCACATTACTCTATATTTTTAACGTAAAAAATCATGTAATTTGTTTAAATAATATTATCGATTTTATATAGAGATAACAGTCTATATTTGAATCACTTAGCATTTGAATAAAGTTATGTATTACTTAAATAAGTAAGATAATGAAAACTTGTGTGGAATTAGAGTATTAACTGAAAGTTCTCTTCAACAGGACTGATGTATAAATGACGACTATGAATATTTGTTTGCCTTAGCTGTGCTCTTTTATCAAAGAAGCCAAAACATCAAAGAGAGTTTTAAACGTAGAAGAAACTCTATTTCTTTTTGTGAGTTTAACAAACTTTATAAAGCACAATTTTTTTTATAAATTTTTTATCATTCACTTTTATCGTCTTTTTTTTACTCAATATACAATACGATGAGACTAACAAGATATTCGTACGATGACGATATACAAACAAACCATTACATTGTGTAATAATTTCAATAGCTACAGCATCATTCAAATCGAGAGAGAGTGTTAGAGATATTATATCTCACACCGGCCAAGTGTGATTTAGTACATCTCGCATGTTTTGCAGACAGTAGTTAGTGAATGCCCAAATTCTCTCATATGTTTTAGTTGTCATTCGTCTGAAGCTCAAGCTAAGTGGGCATCGGACTTCCGCATTTTAATAAATAATTTTCGATATCCCAATGATATCTAATGCTATGGGGTAGCTGTTGGGTTGTTGATGGTGGTGGCATTAATAATTACGATAATATACAGGGTGAAAGATGTAAAACATCTGGAGGGGCTAAAGTATAGCTCGTATGCTATCTACCTATATATGGATACCCCATCAAAAACAATGGTTCTGCAGTTAGCATTTTTTTAAATATTTTTCAAAAAATTCGCGATTTTCTAGGAAAAAATTCGATGATTTTATTTCTTATTTATTTCTACACAAATTTTAATGTAATAATTATTATTAAATCATTGTTTTATTAAATTAAATTAATAATCATCACTTAGAAGCTAAAACTTATAAATTAGGTTCTTTAAAAGTCGTGACAGTAAAACTTAAGGTGTCATACTTACATTTTTATTTAATCTCAAAATAAAAGTTTATTTATACCAAATATACATAAAGCACATAAATAAGTACCTGACTTCAAGACATATCCGACAAAGTACAAGAAAGTACAAAAAGTTTCTAAAATTTAGAAAAAAAAACACTTGTAATAAAACCAGGTACCAGGAAACACCAAACTGTAGAGACTCGTAAAAGTAGACGCCGTAACCGGCCCTAATGTTGACACTTTTTTTTTTATAGTAACACGTGCGAGTTTATTGTTTTAGTTTTAGATTCAGAGTAAAAGTTTAAAGTAACAATTAATTTAAATTTTGCTCAAACTGATATTTGTTAAATTAGTAACTCCAGAACCATTATTGATGATGGGGTATTCCATACATAGATAGATAGGGCACGAGCTATACTTTAGCCCCTCCAGATCTTCTACACCTATTGCTTTTCAGCCTGTACATTTAGACGGCTCCTGATAAAAGTAATGAACCACTTCTAAGTAGTTAGACATATGGTTAAAGTAACTAAAAATTGATTATATTGAAGTTGGTGATTACATAAAATAGTAAAATTGGCTAAAGAAATGTTTTGTAATTGTATGATTAAAGTTTAGTGTGATTACAGATTAGCATAATGATGCTACGTTGGCTTCTCGTCTGCTGTGTGATACTGTGCGCCAGACCTGTGCAGCTCCAGGGCACGCAGCAGTGTCCCGCTTCGAACACTATTACACCATGCAGCTGTACCGTGAAGAAGAACGGACTGGACATACTTTGCGAGTTTACGGAACAACAGCACATACAAAAAGTAAGTAGTTATGATATAAAACAAATATGTGATTGGGATTCCTTTCAGCAAGAAAGATCTTACTTAGCAGAGTTTAGCAAGCAGTACAACTTAACTAGAAATATTTTTTTGTATATTTTTATAATTTATATTTAGTTCCTTATAGAGTACGTTAAATATCTTGTCCATGTTTTCGGGTATTTAATAAATTCTAGACTTTAATAAAAACTAAACGGAATGTGTTAGTTTACGCGTTGTTAGAGAAAGAAATAGAAGAGTCTTTAAAAGTCTTATTCGTTAAGTGATTAATACTTAATAGTCAGAAGCCGGGTTAGAAACAATGTTTATAAATACAATTTTCTGTAGTTTAAAATACATATGCATAACAGATATCTAAACTAACTTTAAATTTCAGGCTATGAACACGCTGCGATCCAAGCCCATGATTATATTTTACTTGAAACTCCGCCACAACAACTTAGCTAAGCTGCCATCGTATATTTTCCTTGGCCTCGACATACGTCACCTCACCGTACATAACAGTAGCTTGGCCGTGATTGAGGATTCATCGCTTAGCTCTATAGGCAAGTAGGAACCGGTATTTTACATATCTTCAGTTTACACAGTATAACTTTATTAGACTAAACAACGGTTATAGTTCTCTCAATATATTTCAAAAGAGTATTAGTAATGTTGCGAAACAAATTTATCCGAAAGAATTAACACTGTTATTGAAACATATATACAAACACATTGTCTTTTAGTAAAGCTTTTAGTACAAGTAATTCATTTTCGTCTCCACAGGAAACAAGTTAACACAATTGGACGTCTCTCAGAACAGTCTGGCAACGATACCAACATCATCTTTTACTCACCTGAATCATTTATTGATTCTGAACATGAATCATAACAAGGTGATATTTTCTATCAAATAACCTTTTAATTTATTACATTTACAATATTAATTAAATAATTAGGGAAATAGTTCGAACAATAAATAATCTATTTGTGTTTATTTCGATGTCATAACATTATAGTTATTATTCTTCTTCTTCTTTGTCGTAACCTCATGACTGAGGGACGTGACTATGGTGCGTTATTATATATTTATTATATTATATATATCTATAGTTATTATATTCTGTAGCAAATTAAAAATTATATATGTAAGTATTTTAAAGTTACACATGTTTGGTACAAGTAGAATATTTTTCGGTCAACATTACAATCAATCATCAGCCGATGTGTATTGCTGAACATAGGCCTCTCCCAAACATCTCTAGTAGGGTTTATATGGGGGGATTACAAAAATACAAGTATGACGTAAGTCTTTTCATTCTATTCAGGAGTTATTATTTTTAACATATATCATCGCTTTAGCAGAGCTCTTGTTTCTGTAAATAAGAATAAATTTTTACACAATATTAGTAACTAATACGTTAAGATGATTTTTATAATTTACGCCTCATCAAATCTTGAAATATCTATGGCAACAAATAAAAGCACAATTTAAAACAGGGCGTCGCAATTTTAGTGCATTACTGTGCTCTGGAAAAATCCGTACAATTTACATGTGACTAATGTGCTTAAGTCACGAAGTTATTTGGAGTGATTCAGAAACACTATTATATAAGTATATATAAAGTACGGCACTATGTAAATAAATAAGTTTCCCCTTAGTCTTATGAAATTGGAATGAATTGGTTAATAAATTCATATATGAAGATAGTATCTATAGACTAAATATCGCGATGATAAATCTCAATAAAATGTAAAGCTGTGTAAACGTTCTAACAAGTGTTCTAGTTGAACCCTCATAAAATAATATTTAAGTTATGTACATTTTGTGAACTTTAGTAACAGCAGGCGAAATACAAACGGTTAAGTAGAACATCGTGAGGAAACCTGCACATGAATTAGAATTTATTCTAAGGTGTGTATGAAGTCACCAATCTGCATTGGGCCCGCGTGGTGACTATGGCCCATCACCCTCGTATTGAGGGTAGGCCTATGCCCCAACGGTGGGGACGTAAATCGGCTGAATTGAATTGAGAAATAAAAACGGTTATATCAAAGTTAAATTAAAGCTTTCATAAAGTATCTCTTGCGAAGACTGCGCAGTAATATCTTAAGGTTCATGTCGAGAAGCGAAATGTGGAGTTTAAAATATACAAATAAAATCAACAAAAAATAACTATTAGTCTTAAATTAACTAAGTTAAAATTTTTCTATTTCTGTTTCCGTCTCTTAGGTGACGGCAGTACATAACAGAGCTTTTATTGGTCTTGATACATTAGAGATATTAACTCTGTATGAAAACCGGATATCAGTTGTAGACGGCGAAGCTTTTAAAGGATTGGAGAAGTAAGTACTTTTGATAAGTTACTTTAGGGTATTGAATTGACCGCAATATATTTAATAACTATTGACTTTTGTACTATTTCTGGGCCCTCTTTATTTTTGTTTTAATATTTGAACAAGTGTTTTTGTTATTTAAATAATAATAATTTTATTACAGAAAACTGAAGCGTTTAAATATTGGTGGAAACGAACTGACAGCCGTACCTCAAAAAGCATTGGCTCTCTTGGAAAACCTGAAAAAGCTTGAAATGCAAGAAAATCGGATTTCAACGATTACTGAGGGCGATTTTGCGGGTGATTAATTGCTAGCTTTAGTATTTTTTTTTTAACTAAAGTTGAGACGACCTGGACGTTCGTTTAGTCGGTGATTTATCTGCTCTTATCAATTTATTATACGTTGAGATGATTACACCGTATCGAGACTTAAGTCTGTTGCGCGGGCGCAATATTACTACAAACTTTACGTTGTGTTGTGTACAAAACGCAATATTTATGTAACAGAAAATTTATATTTTCAGTCTATGGCTTACAGTTAATAGACGACCGTATGGTGCTGGTTACACTGTTTTCAGTAATAGAGACCTACTACTTATAATATATGCAATAGATAACATCGAAGGAATATTATTAAAAATCGGTATTAAATTTCAGGTTTACGAAACTTGGATTCTTTGGGCTTAGCCCACAATCAGCTACGTGAAGTGCCGGCTCAGGTTTTCTCACATTTGTCTTTTCTTAATTCTTTGGAATTGGAAGGAAATCAAATACAGAGAATTGACGAGAAAGCTTTCGCCGGTCTCGAAGGTAATTTGTGAAATAACTCATATTTATACTAATGTACAAAAATAATAATTGTTATAACAAATACGAATTGATAACTGTTACTTAAAAATATAACTTGCGGTATTTTAAAGTAACAACTATAAGTTTTCTAACATAATATTTTTGCCTTACTCTTACCAAGTGAAATTAACAGGATTCCCAAATAATTTTTAAGCTGTAATCTGTCTAACCCTTTTTTTCAATATGTTTATATTCCAACAACAATACTATAGTATTATTTAACTTTCAGAAAACTTGCAATATTTACGTCTCGGCGACAATCGACTTCATGACATTCCATCCGAAGCTCTTCGTCCGTTGCATCGTCTGCGCCATTTGGATTTGCGTTCAAACAATATAACGTATATCAGCGAAGATGCCTTCACCGGTTATGGAGACTCCATTACCTTCCTGAATTTACAGAAGAATATGTAAGTTTATACACTAGAGTCGCTATTGTTTGTATTTTATCAACATTACTTCTGTTTGTTTATAGTACTTATTGACAAGTTTCTAACACATTATTAATTGTAACAAATGAAGGACTACGGGACCGATCGATGTGGAGATATTTGGGGGAAGCCTATGTCCAGCAGTGGACGTCTATTGGCTGATGATGATGATGAGATACTAAAAAGATTAAGATTCAGTTGAGATAAGTTGACATATGACAAATCTCTGATTATAATGTACCCACTCTTTATTTGCTTAGTAACATGACAGTGAAATAATATCATAATTTTTCGCAAATTCATAACAAAGGTTCTGAAATGAAGCAATAATAAAAACCTTATTAAAATGTAATACCTTTGCTTGTAATTATTTATCTGTAGAGAGTCGAGATTAAATATGAAAAGATACACGAGTTTATTCTTTTGTCAATAGGATTCATCAATTGCCAACAATGGGTTTCGATAATCTCAACTCACTGGAGACTTTGAATCTGCAAAACAACAAGCTACAACATATTCCTGAAGAGATAATGGAGCCCATTTTAGATACCTTGCGAGTTGTAGATATAATGGGTAATATTTTAAGTCCCTTAAGTAAATGAATGCAGAAAAACTTAATTAAAGGAACCGTATGCAAAGATTATTATTTATTAACGAAATAAAGAAAATGCAAGATCTATTTACGTTGTAAAAAGTAATGCAAAGGAATTTATAGAAAAAAAAACATGATTACTATTTAACAAACTTGATTTAATCGATGGTTAAAAATTATTGAAAAAACAAAATTGTAATTCATCTTTGTAAGATTCTAATAAAGTACATTTCATGTTTTAGACAATCCATTGATTTGTGATTGCGAGTTGGCGTGGTACGAGTCATGGTTGGCGGGCCTGAGGGACAGGGATGATGAGATGATGCAGAAGAAACGAACCGTGTGCACCATGGTCAACGAGCACCGGGAGTACAGCGTCGCAAAGATGCCACTCGAGAAGATGAGCTGCAAGAGGAAACCTCCGTACGGTCGTACTTCGGACGGCGTCCAATCCAAACCTATCCTAGCTATGAATGGGTTAGCGATCATTGCCACCAGATGGCTCTAGAGACGTAAAGTTAATTTGTAAAGTGATACAAGTTCACCCTTCCCTTTTAATTTAACGCCGAACATCCACCATGAGCTAGCTGTGGCCGGATAGCAACAGTGGATGTATTCGCTTTTGTATATTCAGTTAAAAATTAATAACGTGATGAATTTGTGCAATAAACTACGATACATATCAACTTCGGGCTGAGTAGATCAAAAACTTAGTAATAAATGAGAGCGAGAGTAAATTGTGATAAGTAATAAAAATGAAAATGTCTTTTTTTTAAAGGTCGTGTAATTTATTCTTATACACTACGTAAATCATCTACAATTCGTATGTCTTGCTGTAGTGTCGCGTATCTTAACGACAAAGAGAGATTTGCAAAGGCTACGTATAAAGATTAAGAGAGCGTTTAGAGTTGTTTTACTTTAACTTAAATTCGAAATTAAAGTATCAAACTTGCTAAAATTTAATCTTGAAACAACGTAAGTGATGACCTTCTTTTTTTTCTTTCAATCGTACCTTTAATATAAAGTGAATCTCGTTATATTTTTTATCATTTACTCCCTACCTTTACAATGTATTTGTATGTACATGTATGTCCTATATAAGCTTTTGCGCGTTTACCTTGTTGACTATTACAATATTAACGATTATAATAGTTCTATACTTGTAAGCACACGGGGTATGGAATATTTATATAAACTTATTTGAAACTTTCAAGTTCATGTTATTCACTACGATTAATGCTACCTCCCGTTCAGTCTGTTATTGTTTAGCTTTATTGTGCATAAATTGTTGTTATTAATATCTAGTTGCCCCTGAATGTTCGATTTCGTGTAGTTTTGGTCGTAGGAGTTTTAGTTAGTTCGAATAAGTGTTAGAGGTATATTAATGAATAAAGATGTGCTGTTAATATGATTGTATCTTTAGGATTATCGTAACTCACCAGGAGATTCTGTAATAGGGGCTGGTCGAGTTTAAATGTTATATTATTTATTATTTCGATTAAAATTTACCGCTTTTTTTATGTATTCATTATTTTTCGTTAGTAGTTCTCCATCATTTGTATAAATTTTTACATCATCAGTGTATTTATGATTTTGTTATAATTCTTTTAAATTTGTTTGACACTATTAGTGTAGTAATAAATGTGACTTTAAACATCCTTTGCTAATAATTTCCTTTTACTCATATTTCTTTTTATATAATTTTATTCTAAACATATTTCATTATTTGTTTTTCGTCAATGTTCCCCATATCTCTACTTATCGCTGAAACTTATTCTGAACAGTCACCTTTTAAATATTATAGGATTAAGCTTGCGTTTGTACTGAGTGCAAGGGAAGCAGCACTTGCACAAGTGATATAAATTGGAACATAAAACATATCCCCTAGTCTGATGTAAGTAGTATATTTAAATATATTGTTGTTATTCATATACATACGGCGTAACTGTCACTATTTATGTCTTTGCTGATATATAAAGATTTCAATTTAAGATATCTTAACACTTGTGTGTAAATGTATTAAATGTTAAATGAATGTGTAACGTGCGATGGACGCGAGATTGAATATTTAATCTTCGATTTAGAATCAGGATTATATTCCTTAATCACACGTTAACACATTTAACTATTTTATAGTAATTTAACTGGACGTGCGAAGAATATGTAATTGCATCTCAAAATTTTACATTTTAAGGGTATTTTGTAAAGTAACAACGGATGTTTCGATGAATATCGTTGTTGGTTTATAATTGATGTCGAACATTTCAGAGTCTAGATACCTGATTAATTAAGAAAACTTCATTAAGAAATCGCTTTGTGTATAACTATGAATGTGTCATCGCTGTGGTTTATATCGGTGTTGTTGTAAATGTGTTTTAAATAGAGTAAGAAAGAGATAACTTTCAGCTTGATTTGGTTATACTAGATTTGACGCGAAATAAATCTGTAAGATTTGAATGATAAATATCATTGATTACAACATTATATACATTGGCTGGTTTTCAGGATTGCTTTTAGGTAAAATCGTAAGAAAGATTAAACATTTCAAAGTAACGAAAGTCGTTAATTTGATTGATCGCTAATCGAGGTATTAAATAACGAATGTAAGGTAGGAAAGGAGTGCGAAAAATATTGAAAGAATTTCCAAGGAACCAATGAGAAACATATCGATAGCACGAGAGAAATTATTCTAAAAGTTTTTAAGCAGTTCTATTGAAACAACTTATTCTATAATTCCGTAATAATTAAGTGTAAGCTGTTGAAGTTGCATTTATCTGTTGTTGTGAACTAAGTACATTACGAATATATGTCTGTTGTATAAATAAATAATCAGTGTAATACGAAACTGTTTAATAAAATTATCAGTGTTATGTGTACGTATAATTCAAGGGCTTGTGTGTTCGTAATATTCAAGTTAGCACTTTATCAATGAAAGTGTTGCTATACAATAGTTTAGTTAATGAACTATATGTATCGCTTTGTGCATGTACGTAAACATATAATTTTTTTGTTGTTTACTAATTCTATGACTATCTTAATGTTGAATCAACACGGGTTCGTTAGATCGATCAGTTTATAGTCACATTTATTATAAGTAACTCTACTCATAACGATACAATTTCACTGTAAAGATGTATTTAATTTTGTTTGAAATTAAAATGGAAAATTAACATACTTCCTGTTTTTTTTTTAATCATACTTTATTATGTCCTTATATTATCGTAGTATTTATAACTCCCTCCATTATGCACTGGTTAACTCCTTGCCTTGTAACTTTGAAATCTGTTGTTTAATTCCGGGACCACGTTAATAAGATAGGATTAAGTTAGGTTAGTCGAATTTCTTCTACTTTAATGGGACCTTTGGGGCCGTTGGCAGTTAGGACAGGATTTCTCGTCGCTTTCTAAACGACCCTGAGGAGGACGATGGCTGCAAGTGGTTTGCGGCCATTGAAGTACTTACGAGGCTTAGGTTATCCCAGCATAGTGTTAACGAGGCTGCGGTTGTGTTCCGAACGGAGATCCCGTGATCTTTACAATCGCGAAAGGTGACCATCGAAGGGGTTTTAGTGGGTGAAAATCTTTACATAACTCTAATTTTTCACTTTTTTAAGATTTCCTCCCCGAAACCAAAAAAAAGGTTAGTCGTATTTACAAGGCCAGCTATCATATCCGTATCCGTTGCTCAGCGGCTAACCAATTGTCTAGTAACAAGATCGTCCCAGTTTCAATTCCAGAGCCGGCAAATTGTGAAGGTTTATTGGTAATATGGTACTTTAGAACTCGTTACCACCCTTATTTTGTCAATCTTCCACTAGAACAGCACTACTGAGTTCCGGCTGTCAATATTATATAAAAAATAACAATTTATATATTAGGTATGTATGTACAAATATAATACATATTGTATTAATATATATTTTTATAATGAAAATAGGTTTCCTTTGTTCTATCACGTGAAAACAAGTGAAGGTATCAATATGCGTACATCACCATTCGATGCGAAGTGATTCGTAGATTGTTATAGGATTTTTATTTATTGAATTTCATAGACCCTTCATCATTATAAAAAAAATATAAGTATTCACTTCGTATTGCGGTTGCTATAGATTTTCCCTTTTTTTTATACTGGGTGTTAGGAGACTGCTTCCGAAAACCTAGACAAATGATAGTACTGATAGTACTAATGACACCTTTGATGATGGGATGGAGAAAAAATCGATCCTAATTAAAAAAAAAATCATATTTTTAAAACGTTTTATTCGTATTATTTACGCTCCATCATATTAGTACAGGTAAATGAAACGACAGTTTCATAGAAAATACATTACTTTACTAAAAAATAAAAACCAGCAATAAAACACAAAATCAATAACAGCTGATGCTAGGATCAACGAACGCCTGGGTGCGTCGGGAACTCGAGATGTATTTGGATTCAATTTGAATCTTATTTTATAGGGTCACGGAACATTTAGATTGGCGTTGGGCCCACCGCTACTCGTTAACGGCCGCGGCGGATAGGGAGAACGGCACATCGCAATACCGACACTCCTCTTGTACCGCCCCATTGCCGCCGCGTCCACGGTGCGACACCGTTTGGTCGTAGAGGGTACTTCCTCTACAACCCTACCTCGGCTGCGGACGGCAGTATGAAATCACCCTTGCAGCCGGCCACTCCGGTGAACTCCAGTTATCCAACCGGTGCTTGAACCTGGAGCGACGGCTTCGACCGACTCTTCGCTGCGGGCTGGCCGAGTGGGTTCCACTTCGCTTCACCGTGTCAGTCCACGGTTACTAAGCCCCTCCGCCACGACAAGGCGGGAACCCGTTGGGGGGATAGCATACGTTTTAACTAAATTATATAGTACATCCGTGTAAAATAATGAAGGTTAATATCATAGTGGAAGTTCACGTTAACTCACGTGTTATACAATAATTAATTCATATTTTTAATATGACACAATTTGAAGGTGCAGTTACACCATGAAAGTCCACGCCTGAATGTGGCAGTCAAGTTTATTTACATCTAACCTCAATTATTATTTATAATATTTACAAACGTAAATGTAAATAAAAATTTACATATGTTTTTATATGTACATAGAATATATCGTAAACAAATCAAATCTGAGTAAATGATATAGTTAATTGATCATAGACAAGATTAATATATTTTTCGTGTTAAATGCTTCATGAAAAGTAATCATCAGCCAGCATCCGTCCGAATCTCAGAAGTTGCTATGGATGTTTGCAGGTTATGGAAGGATTTTTCCTTTATTGCTTGTTACTTTAATACATTCCAGGATTACGTTACCAGCAGTTTTTGCTTCCAAACAATAGATCTTTATTAAATACTTTTACTTATTTAATATTTTACCAGTAAATACAGATTTACTGGTGGTAAGTATATTTGCCGGAGATTGTCTAGATGGATCCGCAGCGCCTATATCTGCCGTCAAACAGTAATGCGCAGACATTACTGTGTTCTTGTTTGAAAGGCGCTGTAGCTATTAAAGTTACTTGTGTAACGAGACTCAATATGTTATATCTTAGACGACGAACACAATATGGTGCAGTATATGGATCCTAACTAGCACCACATTGTTATGAGCCGGCGTACCATTAGGTGAACTACTCGCTCGTTTCGTCGCTTATTTGTACCAAACAAATGGAAAGAAATAGTTAACCTTAATACCAACAACTATTCAGAGATCAATAGGTTAAGTCTAAGTATTAATTAAAGACAGACCACATCTTTAGACTGTCTGCTAATTATACTATTATTCCAAGCGAATATTTGATGTGAGTATATTCATGATTGAAATTGAATTAAATTTATGTATTTTTTTAAAAATACAGACATAATTTGTTACAATATCATTATCTCTATTGTTTTTGGACAACAAACTAAAACTAAGATTTAAAATACTGGATTGAATATCGCTGCAGAACAAAAACTAACGAACGGAAGCATCTATACTATAAGCACAACTTTTTATGTAAGTAATCATCATCGCCTCAATCGATGGATGTCTATTTCCGGACGTAGAATACATTACAAGACTAAGTAATACATCTTTAAAATTGTTACGAATTAGATGATTAATATATAACTTAAAAATTGTCTTTAAAAATTATGTGAAAAGTGTTAGACAAAATAAACGACTATCCGAGTCAAGTACAAATATTTCAGGAACGTAAATGAAAAATAATTAACAGCGTTGTAAGCGCGAGCTGAACTAGGACTCACTTTAATTTTCAAGAGGGTCCGGGAATCCCTTTTAAACAAATCAAATTAATCGACCTCCGCATTTCCCTCGCTTTAAAGAAAATTAAGTGAATTATTAACAACAGTCGTAATTTACATGCAAGTTATATGGAGTATATTAATAAAATGTTAAAATCAATCTAAATAAAATTGAAAATAGACAGCGGAATAGAATAGGGGTAACGACACTTAAGATCTTATGTGTCAAGACGACGAGCACAGTGGGGTGTAGTGTATATCATCCTATCATGTGAATAGCTTATAGTCTCGTCGTTTCGAAAAACATACAAAACACCTTTTTATAGTCATATTAAGATTTTTCTTTCAATAATATAAATTTATGTATTTTTTTCATAAATATAAAAATAGTATTTGAACCCTCGTAAATTAATTTAAATTTTTAGTAAACAATACTTTTTAATAACTACTACATATAGATGTGTTTCCAATAGAAATTGCGAATGGATAAAGGCCACCATATTACCATAACTCGCCATCAGAACGGTACATTTGCAACCCTCCTCACCCCCACGGTTCAAAAAAAATGTGTTATTAGAATTATAGATATATATATATAGATAGTTATAGATATTATCCCTAAATAGTTATGTTAAAAGCCCAGTTAAAAGGATCGATTAATCTAATAAAAATTACAATAGTTGACGGCTAACTGCTGTACTTAACTTGTACAATAAACTTTATAGCGTGAAATAATTCCTTGATAAAGTTTTAACACTCCATAAAAGAATCATGATTGGTCAGTTGTTACCATGAACACGATTTAGGACTGTTTTTAATTATGTTTCTATTTTTTTTAGGTTCTGATTTAATATATTATAAACTTGATCAACAAGTGTATAGTTCATATCGCGTTCGTCGTTCTGCAAAAAGGTGGTCCATAGCTAGTGATATTATTGGGTTAGCGAAACTTATGTTACAAACCGAGATGCTCATGGTGATGCTGTGCAAACATCCAGATCAAGTTCAAGCCAGATTGTTATAGACTATTGTGTCAGTTACCGCCGGGAGAACCTTCTGCCTGTCCCTTTTTTTCTAATTGCTATACAAGGAATCGAAAAGTATAGTTCAGTGTTATCGTATTTTCTTTAAAAAAAAAAAACTATTACAGTATTAATTTTCCTTATAGAAATATAATAAATTTTTCTTTATCTATAGTTAACATAATGTTTCACTATATATAGAAATAC
Source organism: Ornithoptera priamus (assembly GCA_029034505.1). NCBI lineage: Eukaryota > Metazoa > Arthropoda > Insecta > Lepidoptera > Papilionidae > Ornithoptera > Ornithoptera priamus. Next base: position 3,805,150 of record JARDWD010000559.1, read on the forward strand.
GAGAGTGATGGTGTAATGTCTAAATATTAATTTTCGTATGTAGTGCGGTAACCGGTCCTAAGAAATCATTTGCGCTTTCACGTAATAAAACTAGAATAACAAATGAAGGTTCGAGGTTCGTATAAAACGACCCTTCAATAAATGATACTGACCTCTCTTTAATCTTTATGGTTACATCGAAGCCGAAAGGCTTTTTCAATCTAAACTATCTCACCAAACTACGTTGTATTTTTTCTAAAGGTAAGAACTTTCGAATTATAAAAAACGTAGTGTAATATAAAACTTACTGTAGCTAAATAATAAATGTAGTGAACGATGAATATATACATCACGCGTTTCAAGCGAGGACTGTACATGATGCTACGAAGTAGCAATCAAGCAATCTCTATACAATAACAACGAATGTATACAAAAAAACATTACCTAATTTAGGAATAATAATCATCCATTGTATAATCAACTAATGTAAAAGCGATATATTTATAACCATATAGACAATAAATCACTATCACTTGCTAATCAATGCTTTATATAATTGTAATCAAACTCAAGTTTATAATTGCTGTAAGTCATCAAATTACTTAATTTATTAATTACGCATTACTTTCTCTACAATTATTAAATTTGTTTGCTTGCGATAAAGTAAATTTAAGTCTTTAAACATTTAAAAAGTAGTTTCAAATTCTACAAACTTCACGGACTCACCAATCTTAAATTTATCTAATCCATCAAGGAATCTAGAGGATCAAGATTCGTTACACCTTAATTTATAATCTGAACTTTAGTCTCTGACCAGTTAACAGATATTGTCGTAATCTGTGGAAGGCTTATTCGGATTGTTAATTTGAATATAAGCAGATTTTGGACATTTTGGTTAATTTACCTCTGGTTTACTGATGATAGATCTCTATTGCCGGAGACTGTTTAGGTAAGAACCATCTCAACACCTTTTACTGCCGCCGAACAGTAGTGTAAAAACATTACTGTATTGAAGGATGTTGTAGCTAATGTGATTAGTGGGGTAACAAGAACTAACATTTTTTGTCTCAATCGACTACTACTACGACATCCTAACTACCTCTATTTCGTCATGGGGGGAGGTATCACTTAACATCAGGTGAAAAAAAAAATACATAACTGAAGTTTACAAAACGTTTAAAAAACTAAGATTAATATTCGTCGATGATCATAAATTGATAAATAACTCTCCGCCAGTATGAGTGATGTCTAACATATTCTATAAAAATTGTATTTTCTTTTCATCTTACTTAGCTATGACATGAGCAGGAAGTTAAAAGTCATACGCCTATCCATTACAATGTGTTGCTAGTTAGGATGATAATACCGTACCACGTCGTGCTAGTCGCTTTGAGACACAAAATGTTATTAATTCTCGTTACCCCAAATGTCATTAGCTACATCGCCTCACAAACCGGAACTGATGTTCACATTACTGTTTGTCGGTTACATTATTAAGGTATAGTGAAATAGAGTTGCAGTGGTACCTACATAGACTTTCTCCGGGATCAACGACCATCCACCAGTTTACGTTTAGTTTTCGCTGGAATACTATCATGACAAACCGGAATTGACTTCCGCTTGTGTAATAAATCTACGAGTTCTCTCTTTAGGTTTGTTCTCTCATATCTGAAGATATTGGTCAGCGCTACAGTTGCTGTGTGAAGCGGACGTTCTACCTCCACCAGTTCCTGTCTAACGCGTCTGTTATAACTATGTAAAACTTAGAGAATGACTAGTGTGTAACTTGATCGGTCCATCTTGTTGCTGAACGATCGGATGATCTATTTCTTTTGACCACAATCAGTACCACCATTAGTTTTTCTAAGCTATCATCGCCTGTGCTCATTATTTGGCCGAATACAGAAAGAGGCGTGGTTGACAAAAGAATTTTTATTCGGAGCTGGACTAGGACCGATGCATCAGTGCGGTTTTCATTCCAAGGTTTTATATATAGTTACGTCTCCAGCATCACATCTCGAATACTTCAATCCTTTGTCTCTCTCCAGCTGGAATGGTCCACGTTTGTATACAGGAAAATAGAGAATATCAGAGCTCAAACAAATCTAATCTTTGAATTCGTACCAATTCCTCCTTTCTTTCAGATGATCCAAATCGATATTTTAACAAACTGATATATAGTTCTCATTAGTTGTATCTTCCATATATAATAAAATCGCTATATCATATATGGGGATTCATATTATTTTAACGTTATTTATATTGGTATTGTAGGTAAAGTTTATTCATCAACTGAAATAGTTTACAGTGTACAGTTTTTAGCTAATGCAACCTAATGCGGTTTTTTCCTATGGAACTGAAATTCGAAATGAAAATTGGTGGGTTTTCATGTTTGAAGTAAATTATCACCCTTATGGATGTAGTCAGAATGTTGTTGTATTTTCCATGTTTATTTTTTAAAACATTAAGTTTAATATAAAGCTATGATTTAGTTCTTTTAACGGTATTATTTCTTGCACAAACGATAACGACATTATGTAATACTTTTATGATGTCATTAAATATTTCTTAGTATTTATGTTCTTTCCCCTGCACTGCAGTTCAATGGGATAGAAAGTTACCTTCAATAAAAAATCTATTTTATTTTAATTTTTAGTGTTGGCTACACTTTGTCGAGATTTCGCATAAAAATTTTGTAGAGGACAAGGATTATTGGTATATATTTAAGATGCTAGATAAATCGGACACCGAACAAGTTTCCAGCAACACGGAACTCAGGTAAACACGTTATTTTCATAGAAAATGTATTTCGGTATTCATTTACGTAAATTTTGAAATACACCAACATTTCAGCTCAAAGGTAAATATCGTCGTTAACGTAAATTTTGCTGAAACTAAAACCGCATGATTTGCAACTGGTGCCAGTGGATCTCTTTAATTATAAACAACAGCGTTAGAGTATAGTTTTTAAAATTGTAAACAATATAATCTTTTTTTATGTAAGTGACCAAGCGATAATGCGACTATACGTTCCAAACCTGATAGTGAATGATACACCGCCTTTAACAACGCGGCTCTAGTTAGAGTTATTTACACTGCATCATTGTGCTCGTCGTCTTGAGACATATGTCAAGTCTCATCACTCCAATAATTTAACTAGCTATATCGTTTTACAAACCGTGTTATGTGAGAGCTTTTGTTGTTAAAATCATAAAAAAATCTTGTTATACAAACATTATGGATCATGAACAGTAAGCGATGCGGAAATAAAAAATAATACATCTTACAAGGAAGCACTGTCCTGTAACATTTTCCAAGGATTCAATCGCCTTCGGTTCACAAACTTAGTAAATCTCAAAAGGTAAAGTGTTTTATCGTCCTTTATTCTTGTTTGCAATTTCTGTTCGTGCACTGAAAAATAAGTAGTCATAGCAAATAGCGAAAGTGGTTTTTAATTTGTAAGGATAATTACCACAAATACTTTGTACGTAAAAAGTAGAACACTGTAATATTATCCCTGTAAATCACAATTAATGTTATGCATCAACTGCTACCGTATTAAGCATTGTTGGATATCCAAGACAATGAAAAATTACAGCAATTAGTTTTCACCCTTAACAAGCACTGGATGTAGCTGTGCACATTTGTACCTTTACAATACAAAGTCACTAAATAAATTAAATTGAACAAAGCAAAAACAAAAATTTATGTCCAGCAGGTAAAAGCCAATCAAAGTTTTACCGTTCTTGCTAAACTACTTTACTTTCGCGAAAAGAATAGAAATCGTGTTTCTCCTGATCCAAGTTTCGCAATTTAATTTCAATGGTATAAATATATTAGTTTAGCCAAAGCTAAAGAAAATATTTTTTTTTATTTTAGTCAAAGAAAAATAAATGTTTTCTTTTATTCAAGTGTATAAACAGATATGAATAACAATAACTTGATATTCTATGTTCTCAGAGACATTAATAGGTGCTTGATCTCTTCTCCGGATGTATGTATTTCTAAAGATGATCTTACGACCCCTCTAAGGATTGAGGCCAATCACTAAGAGGCTTTTGGAGCTTAAAAATCTCTATATAATATTTTCCCCTTTCGCTAAAGGTTCGATCGCGAAAAATTTAAAAAACTTATAATTGACAGTTTTATGTTGACACTTTGTTATTTCCGCTAAAAAGTATTCTTATTCGATAACAAACAAATTGCTTCCGTACTTCGAGTTTTTTTTTTTATTTGGATTTTAAAAATAATCCCGGCTACCCGCCGACATATACGTGAATGCAAGATTATTACACTTACGAAGTTATAATGTTACCAATAATAATATGTATAACGTAATTCAAAGCTCAAGTAAATAAAGCTTTTGCTGAAATATTACATTCGGTGACGAAAAGATAACAGAATGGCATTGAGTAACGGCATTTATCAATACGTCAATCCGCGTATCGATTCTGTTGTTAGTACATTTATTCTGCTGACAGGTTATCGTTTTTGTGAACACCTTTTGTGTATACGCAAAAAAATTGGTTTTATATGAAACCTAATTAAATATTAACATTAAATTTTTAATCATACTCAAGCACTTGCCGACTGTATGGGCATATTTAGGAAGCCTCTTAACTAGTATTTCCGTCCAGATAGAATGAACACTTCTTGACTAATGCACTTAACTATCAATACCATCATCGTTTACCATCAGATAAAATCGTAGCCAAGCTCCAGTCTTTTTTTCAAAAAAAGCTCGGTTTAATCTACAACTTTGTCTATGTAGAATTATTATTTCGATTTAACTTAGAAATATTAGATGTTCTTTGTAGTCACTATAATCTAGTAATACACACATTTTTAAATGTAAACAAAATTATATAAAAGAAGTGTAATAGACATGTTTACGACTTATGGTTTCATATATTTAAAGTATTATTTTTATAAACGTTCAATTGTAAACCTTAATAAGTATATTTTCTCATGCAGTAATAATCCAGTGTCTTACATTAACTTAACGGATCCAAATGAGTATAAACATTCCGGTTAAATAAATTAACGATTTATTCTTACGTGATGTTTATATGAATGGTGTCCACTACTTCCGGAAGCCCTTAAGATTTAAAGTGTGCAAATTAAATTTTGCAAGTTGATTTAAATGTATTTATGAAGCAAAACACATGTTATTAATCCTGCGCATGAAACTTGTGAACCTAGTACACACACTCCAACTTTATTATTATTATTACATTATTATTCCAATCTATCATATTTATACATTACACTTCTGATATAACTTTACTGTCATAGTTTATCGCGATACAGATTAGCGGAAAGAACGATTATTCATATCTGTTCATTTTAACTGTCATATGCTTTATTAACCAGTCAGCTCATCAATATTGGAACAATACTCCGCGCCCGCAGTCAATAGTTTGGCAAAATTGAGAGCTTCTTCATAAATATGCACATAGTTCGTAGAGACTATCACGAAAAAGGCAATTCAACATTTTCTTCGTTCATAAGGTAATTCAAATTATTACTCCGTTTTATTTAATTATACAGTTGTTTTTATAAAATACAATGATAATCTTTGTGGGCGTAAGAGATCGTTAAAGGGTCCAGAGAAAATTAAGTGAGAGGGTTTGTCATACAAAGCTAAAAGTAATTAAGGTAATGCATTGAATATTTTTAGTATGTACCTGTTCTGTCTTTTTTTTAATCTGTTTCTTATTGGGAAAGACTAGGTTTATTAGATTATTTGTATCGTCTTTAAATACGTAATATTGTGTTCATTTTGTTTTTGAAAACGGCTTCTATAAGTTTAATTTGAACACGTTTCATTGAATAACCAGCTCATTATTTTTACTAATAATTTCGAGATCAGAAAGTTTTTGTATTAGTAATACATACGTATATGTATTACTTGAAAATATTTAGATATTAGATAAACAACGTTTGTGTAATTAACTACTTGACGTGACTACTTAAACCATTTATGCATTCATCGAATATAAAAAAAAGAATTGTTTTTATTTCATAGGAATACATCATGTAGTCGAGGTTGGTTGCGTCTGGTGGTACAAACTACATTTGGTCTAATAACAGTGGTCAGTTTCATTTTGATAGTTCACATGGCATACCGTGGGCCAACTAATAGGCCAAATATAGAAAATCCCTGTGAAGCAAATGGTTGCAGAATTGTTTGTAATGGCGCTCCATACTATGGCAATTACGAAGAAGACATAATAAATACTGTAATGGTAATATAACTTCAATTATTAGGAAATAAATATATTTAAGAGTAGTTAGTAGTGAATAAAAATCTGTGTTATTACAGGAGGCTGAATCAAACTGCAAGAGAATGTTTTTAATCCTCAATAACCCTTTGTTTACAAATTCATCGATGCCTTTAAACTGGTTATTTCGAATGAGATCCAATATCCGAACATTAAGTATTACAGGAGGCAACCTGAAATATATACCGCCACACGCATTTCTCAGTCCATTCGCCACTAATGTGGATAGTCTTATTCTCGAAGATATAACCCTTGCGACATGGCTTCCAGAAACATTCATTGGACTTTCCAATCTTCAAGAACTTGTCATTAAAAATTCGAAATTGATTAACATTCACTCTAGTGCTTTAAAAATCATCGACGATACAATAAAAACTTTAAATATTAAAGCGACAAATGTTTGGGATCCTATTAATGTGACTGGATCAGCAAATCCAATGAAGCTAACAACTGTTGATTTCTCAAGGAATGTTTTTCTTGATACTTTAAACGAAAAAAGCTTTTATAAATTACAAAATTGCAAAATCTTATACTTGAATTCGTGTAAAATTACTGCTCTTGCTGCTGGTACTTTAGACCAATTAAGAAGTTTAGAAATTTTGTTTTTAAACAATAATTACATTCATCAAGTGCCCGTTGGTTTATTCAACACTCTGTTAGCTCTCAAACATAAACCAAGAATAAATATACAAGATAATCCCTGGACATGTAAATGTTCTATAGACGATCTAAGGCAATTACATAACCAAGATCTATTAATAGTAGAACCAACTTGTTACTATCCAAAAGATCTAAGAGGTTTAACTTTTTCACAGTTTGAAAATTATTGTTTGACTAACGATTCGGAAGCTGAACTTGTTATTTCCGAAGTAAAAATTAAAAAAAGTTTTGACTTGCAAAGAAGCAATGATACTATAAATATAAATAATGAATATGATTGTGATAATGCTGATAAAAACAAGATTACGATAAAAAAATCACCACATTACAAATATCATTGTACAGACAATAGAATTGACAATTACGAATTACTTCCTATGATTTCAAATGATGCAAATGATATATTTTATGCTACTAACAAATGGTTCAAACTGATATTTTATTCCAAAAGTGGTTCACATTCAGTTGTAGAAATAGGTTCATACGGACCGCCTAGTTACGGACTACTCTGGTTTCGATCCAAGTGTCCAAATGAAATATACTGTGTTCCAAGTTTACCGAAAACATTAAGGGTGTACGATGTCAACGAAAACACAGATTACACTTTTTGTCGGATATATAACGGAACAGTGCTTCACGATGAGTGCGTAGTTATTGATTTTTCAAAAGCCGACCATAAGATCAGACGACATTATATTTTTCTGTTATATGCTTTGACAGCTTTTATTTGTCTGTCATGTGGGGCTGTTTGCGTTTATGGACTCATCCGCAAACATCCTGGACTTTTAAAAGGTAGCAAGAGAGTTCTTTTTGTGAAACATAAACACGTCGATGCATTGGTACTTCCGCCGAAAGTACCGTTCAGAAATAACATAATAAATGAAACAAACTTTACTAACAGAAATATTTTCATAGTATCACCGTGTAATAATGCACCATGGAAATTTAGAAGAATGGATTCGACAAGAAGCATCAATAGTAACCCGAGTTATATATCGGCTATACAACCTAGCGAGGAGCAACTTGCACAATGGCGGTTACGGCACCATCGTGGTAAAGATACCACAATATGTTCACATGATTCAAATTCTTCAACATTTTCGTGGATTTACGAAGCCGATTCCTTACCTTACTTTCAACTGGACTACAAGGAGCCGATATACGACAACATAATTTAAAACTTTTAATCTTTGTTTCTTATATCGTGAATACTTTTCTTTTTTAATTTTTAACCTACATCACGCTATAAATAGTTATATTATATTGTTAGTTGTGCTTGAGACATCAATTTCAGTTGCACACATGACAGTAGTAAAGCTAGGTCATTAAACTATATTGTCGTAATGAGCTAGACCCTCGTAGTAAATAAATCCAGAACAGCTGTTGGAGACGAACCGACGCATACCAAGACAGGCATTGTCCTAATCGTCATACAGTTGCGTCGCTGTCACTACCTCGTTAAACAACTATAAGTTGTAATCTAGTATAGAATATATAAAAATAAATATAATTTTAATTACTATAATTTCTATTACTGCTATTATTGTATATTTCTTAATATAATAAATACATAATTTTTTTTTTCGGAACACATCAAGTTCCATGAACAATAGTTTATCAATTCATATTATAAAAAAATTTCTTTAGGCACAATATTTAAAAACAATCATCGATGCTGTTCAATTCACACAAAATAGCATATTTTTACTACAATTATTTTTCACTTTCAGCTTCAAAATTGACATGATTATACTTTAAAGTATTCAGTGAGAAATTCTTTAATATCCACTTGCTGTAAGGTAGCTAATATTACGAAAATGTTTGAGCTACGATGAAAAGCTTTGGCGCCAACAATAGTTGGAAACGAACTACAATACTATTGGCAGTCTTTAGTTTTCCGGTGGTTACACGAACACACTTGGCGGTTACACTGTTATGGCTGACAGTTGTAATATTATATCAAAACAAATCAGTTAAGATATTAATTATTCAATTTATTAAAGAAGGCAATAGTGTTTTTTTTTTACGTTTGTAATATAGATGATACTTTCAGCGTTGTATGCTTACGTCATGACTTTCATTGCAAAATCCTTAAAATATGTAACACCATATATTGTCTTTTGATATTGTTATGTGTTATTTATAAGTTTTTCATATAAACCATATGAATTAAAAGTATATAATCATTTATTTCTTAGTAACATGTATAACAAAACGTCTGTAAATATGATTTCGTGATTAGATAAAATTTTAATTATGTAGGAAGTTGGATTCATCTCCATCATGTTTATTGCCAAATTTAACTAATGCCATTTTAAAAGGAGAGTTGTTAGGACAGTTGGTTATCTTTTTAAATTTAGTCGTAAAAGAAAACGAAAACCTCAGCAAAGTTACAAAAATTTTTTTCTCAAAATGTTAATTGACTATTTTGAATACCAAAACTACTTTTGAGGAGAAAAAAAGTTTGGTTTAATTGTTTATTTTTCTGCTATGAATGTTATTATAATTTACAATTTATCCTTACTTCTCCATCTACTAATATTGACAAGTAATTCATTACGAATGAAAGAAATTGATAAGAAGACACCTGAACATGCTTCGGGCGATTTTTTTTTAAAACTAAATATTAGTCAATCATAACCATTAGTAAAGAATGAGTGAGTCAAAAAATAAGATAAAATTTAATGTTTAATGTCGACTTCAAAAAAAGATTCAGAGGGTATAAATCAAAACTGGGTCACATCTGTAAAACAAGATACAAATATACTTCTGTATGAGAAAAGTTATAATATTTCAAAGGAATGACATTTGAAACTTATCTGGCAGCTTCGTCTCGGTTTTACTATTGTTTGCGAAGTCGCTATTCCCACTTGAAATACAACAGCAAATTGTACAGCTGCTTATTGATGCCCTTCGTAATGATAATGACAACGGCGATAACTTCCGGTTGTTACCAGATGACATAATCTAGGTGAGATATAGTGTTGTTGTTGGTTAAACATTTTTCTCTCCTCTGTTCTAAACTTATACTCTAACATACGAGTATATATACACTCAATGAATACCTCGTAAATTAAACAAATGGAGTTGTTCACAAATTAAATCCTACAAACAGGATAACTTTAATTATCTCCCTAAACGTGTCGTATCGATGTAATTGAAGTGCCATTTTAGTCTATCGATTGGAGCCCTAAGCGATTTAAAGCGCCCTTAAGTTGCGGGATCCTTGAATATTAATTGAGAATAAATTAACTCGGTTGAAAAGTCGATGAAATACTTTTACGTTTTGAATGTACAGATTGATCTTTATTATTAATAATGCTTTCCTATAAAGGTGAATATTATGATAAAATTAAATAATGAATAATTAATTAAGAAATTTCAAACTATGTTTTATAGATACATTTAATTACAGATCGCAGCAATTCTTTGGATATGGGACAACGATCGAATAGATCACGGGTCTACACGATCACGGGACCACGGGTCAGCTGAGATTGAAATTATGATGATGGAATCAATATGCATTGATTCTCCATTTATAGCTAATATTGATAGAACCATTTAATACGATTATGTGACAAGTTTCAAAGACACTGTTTACTGCTGTATATATTTCTTATAATTGTATCTCCATAAGGAAGGTTTAATAAAATGTTATATAAGTTTGTAGTTCTTAGAATAGAGAATGTATATCCGTCAATAGACAGTGTATGTCAGTTCCGGTCCGATAGCATACTAGGGCATCTATAAGCATTTTTGCTCTATGATAATTGTGGCGTACGTCCAATACAAAACGAGTAATTAATTTGTTACGAATAAATTGACGACAGCAAACATAAACCAATAATTAATACTGTCTGCTTGTTCATATCACTCTGATTCGATGGTCATGTGTGAATAATTAATATCAAACATATAAAAGAAGTAAGCATTACAGACGCCAAGGGTAAATGTACTGTAGCTTGAAGTGCAGGAAAAATACGTCTCCGGACGAGTCCGAGCCAACCTTTTCGTCACAAACAGATACTGCCGTGTAGTCGTTCAGTTCGTTCAGAGAAAAGGAGCCGTTTCAGCTGCCACGGGGGCAAATTTATAAACGCGATAAATTAATTAGACAGTGACTTTTTGCACTGTTAATGCCATGGTAATATTAAATTTAAATTTATACAAAATTACACATTAGAAATAAGTTTTTATTTCCATTGAATTAATCTATGAAAATATTGACATACCATTTCAGGAGGATCTCGACAAAGAACAGATCAATAGTAAGTATTACTTGTAATTTTAGACGTGAAATAAATTTTAGTCATATGAATTATGAACTGTTGTTAACACTGATAATTAAGTAAATAACTCTTACCCTATATCAAACATTTTTTTAAACAATATAAATAAAATATTTGATATTTATATGCGTTAATTATATTATAATTTTTTGTTTAGTTTTAAAGAAAGCTTTCGAAGCATTTGATCAGGAAAAGAGAGGTTGTATTGGCACCGTAATGGTCGGAACGATTCTCGGCATGTTGGGTCATCAAGTATCCGATGAAAGCCTACAAGAAATTATCAATGAAGTAGATGTAGACGGTAAGAATACATTAGTACTGGTCAATTATGGTGTTATAGCTCTTTATACCAAACTAAAAATTACAGTTTGCTAACCTAAAAATTTTACCATTTATTATACAAAATTTATTTACATCAGGATCTGGTGAACTGGAATTTGAGGAATTCGTCACATTAGCTTCGAGATTTATGGTGGAAGAAGACGCTGAAGCTATGCAACAGGAACTTAAAGAAGCATTCCGATTATATGACAAAGAAGGTAATAAATACATTCCTCTTCTTAATTGTATTGGAAGCGGAAGTAAGCAGGAATACAAAATAACTAATCTTATCATAGATTTGTTTCTGATTTTTGTTACTAGATTGTACTTCTATTAATAGAGCTAATTTACTACTAAAACAAAAACAAACTTTTTGGTTTTAATTAAGCAATTTAACTGGCAATCCTTAATTTTAATATATTTTTCTATGATATGCCACACAGGTAATGGTTACATTACAACCACAGTATTAAGAGAAATTTTAAGAGAATTAGACGATAAAATCAGTGCGGAGGAATTAGACATGATGATTGAAGAAATTGACTCTGATGGTTCCGGTACAGTTGACTTTGATGGTATGTATCAAAGAAATAAATATAAATTACAAGGAAATAATCTAACGTACTATGATATGTTCATGTACTATCAACTTGAGAAAAAACAAATATTGGAACTAAGATATGAAACCACAGGCTTAATAAAAATGCAACTGGAAAATTGGTCTGAACCACTGTATCGGTTTTTAATCCAATTTATGGACATCGTGGTTATCAAAATTATTAACACTACAAGACAATGTTTTACGGAAAAAATTGCTTAAATATTTAACCTCAAAATTAATTAATTTCATATGATTATTATATTAAATATTACTTTACGTTTTTTTTCAGAATTTATGGAAGTTATGACAGGAGGAGACGACTAAGTGAAATTGAAAAATATGGGAATTAGTTCCTGAGAGGTTACAAATGCAGTCACATCTTAATATTACGATGCCAAATTAAAATAAAATTGTTTAAAATATTACTATTAATATATCATTTAATAGCACAATAAATATTTATCTACTACCTAAAAACATTAATTTCCTATAACTAATATGTGAATTGATTATTGCTAGCTATAGTTTTCAAAAATACACCAATTTGCAAATTATTACAATAAATTGATATTTTTATCCAAAATATAGTAAATAGGTAACTGGTGAATATTCTAGTGCGAGAAATAGACCGTATATGAAAATCGATGCTGAGAATAAAAGGAAATATAACGAACCCGCCAAAGAACTGAATGTAACGAATGTCGGCACCGCAGAAAGCTCTTCCTATGGGATTAAATTATTTAGTAGATACAGAAGCTATAATAAAAACAAATTTCTCTTTTTAACTCTATATATAAATAAATAGAATTTTTTATTATACAGAACATATTGTTCTAAAATTATTTTTAATTAACAATTAAAAGCTATTGCTTGTTGAACCAAATAAAGTATTTGTTTTGTTAAGAATGGACAACCAATTTAGACTTCGGTTAATGTAAAAGGTAGTCGTAGTCTTTGATCGATAAAATAATAAATTATTAATAGAAATGTTGGCGGAAGCTCAATAATAAACGGAACTTTTACTTTTTACTTCCCACGTCTGACTAGATTTAATGTTTTTGTAATCTCATTACTCTATATAAAGTTTTAATTTATTTTCTACACATAACTCAGTGTTCGAAGTAATATACTAGAAAGTATCCTATGTTAACAAGTTCGACAACAATCGTAACGTCACTTATCTAGTGTGATCTATGAAGTAATTCACATTCAAGACTAATTTTCAATATACGAGTAATACAGGGTTTCTAAGGTACGCATAATACATCTAAAAATGTCAAAGTATGTTCAGAAAAAAGTAGACATGGGTTCACCCCTAAAATGAGGCGGGATAAACAGCCCCTGTACTCCGATCCCGGTTGGCATGTGAGTGTATTACACGGCAGATCAGATTCAAAATTGTAGGTAAATGTATTCAGGTGAGAGAAGTAAATAAATTTCGTAAGTACCCCACTCAGCTCGGGTAAAGATGAAGGTATATTAAAATATTTTTACGGGATCCACAAAGGCATGAAAGTGACGTAACTGAAAGCTTTTTGTATTGTATTTAAATTTTTAATTACTTAACCCGCAGGATTGTAAATAATTTTATCCGAGTAAACCCTCAATGTGGATTTTGTGTTCATTATATCAAAAGACTATCTGTCTAAAGTCAAATATTCTAAATGTGAAAGTGAATCTTCTTGTGTCGGGTTTACGTCAAAATCAAAAACCATCCAGTACAAAGATTTAACAGCAGAGTAATGAATAACTGGTTGCTCTGTAACAAAGGACTTTATTCTCCAGCTTCATCCTCGATCTCATTTACATCTAACTTCATTTTAAATTTAAGTTTAGGTACATTAATTTTGATAGCAATTCATAATTTCCTCGGCCTTTAATTACACTTTCATCCGTCCAGTTCTATATCAAAACTTGTCTATGGCTGAATTACTCATGACATGCCTGTGCCATGCAAATTTTTTACTTCTAAACTCGTTTTTTATTGGCACTAATATTTATTTTATTATCAAACAATAATAATCTAGAGATATAAATGCATACAGATTGCACAAGTTTAGCAGTTAATGTAATAATAGATTGAAATTATAGAAAGTGCGGAACCATAGATAGAAAGGAGTACTATTGTCTATGTTAATCGTAATGTTAAAGTTAATGTGTACATATGCAGTACAACAATTTATAATCTAAAGTGAATCTTTGATTTCAATGGCGTTGATTTAAATCAACTGTATAAAAATTAGATTCCTCCTTGCAGGATTTTCTACCATGTGCATATTGCAGTTTCAATGAAGAATCATATATGGTGATCGAATTGATGCTGATTTGAACATCTTTCAGTTGTATGAAGGAATAAGGAAAATATTTTGATTGGAATAGGGAAAAATTATGTTTTGCTAAAGTTTTTTCCTGGGAATTTATAGTAGTAATAACTTTTATAATATAAATTTTTAGAAAAACTGAAAACCTAAAAGACTGGAAATTTAAATATCAAAAGAGACTATTTTTTTTAATTACTTTTAATGAGTTTATTATTTTTGATTATTGTAAGCCATGAAAACTATAAATTTTGTTTTAATTGTAATGTATATTCCCTAAGGGTTAGTATCTATGAGTAATTATTAAAATTTTGTATTATTTTTCCGTTTTCATTTATTACAGAATGAAATTTTGCAAGTAGAGATTTTTAGTTTCAATCAGAGAATTTAAAAGAAACAGTTAATTGAAATAACCACTATTTTACAGAGGGGGTTGCAGGTTGATGTTGATTATAATAACACAGGAGAACGCTCCCGAAGCCAAGTCATGAGGTTGCGGTCAGACGTAATTGGAGGGGTTTCGGTTTAACCTACGCTATTATTAAAATATTTTTATGTGCATAGTAGAATAACATTTGACCTAAATTTCTCAAGATATTAAGTGACAACAAGCCTTTACATAATGTACACCTAATAAATTCTGTCTTATACGTCGATTGCCGGAACATAGTGATGCTGTTACGGCTTTGATGATTTCTTTTCATCATAACAACGCGAACAATAACCGGGTAAGTTAGAAAAGCAAAATTTTCTACTTGTTTCTTGTATAATTTAGTAATAAAATAGTTCACAATTACGACTTCAGATTACATTTGATTTTAAGTAATCCAAGTTTATAAGTATTATATTTACTGCCTCATTTTTCGTGTAACAATCTTAATCTTGTAGTATAAAAGAAATGTAATTTTTGGATTAGTAATCATGCTATGGAAATCATGAAGTTTTCCATAATTAAATGAAATATACAAATACAAAAAGCACAAATTTTGCATAAGAGCTTCAATAATGGTTTTACGGAATTAACAGCGCGATAGATTTTATACAGAACAGTTTTTTTTCCACTTTACGTAGTAAATAAATGTTTTTTTAAAGGAGCATCGGAAGTATTCGGATAACGAATACTACTTAAAAGGCTTAAGTAAGAATGATCCTTGTCCGCAACTTTCCTTGTTATTTCTTGTAAAACAAACTTTAGTAATAAATTACGTGAGAGCTATGTTGGCGGTGCGGTAATAGATTGTTTTGTAGATAATTAGGTTTGTAATTGTGCGATATTACTAAAAGTTGAACATAGAAGCTAAAAACGTCTAGGTAACAAATTATACTTTGAAAAGCGCTGTATCAAATGAAATAGACTTAAGAAACTTAACATATAGTGTCTCACGATGTACATAATTAGATGCTGTGTTAATATACTAATTCATCATTTATCAGGTGAATTTTTAGCTAGTCTAATATCAATCGATGAGTGCAGTCAGCATCAGAATAGAAGGAAAGGTAAGCACCATGATTCCGACAATTGTGAAATGTGTTCGTCCAAAGTATTCTGTGGGTCATATTTTAATATCAGGTAAACGGCAATATTGTTATAGCGTTACACTTACAATACAAAGATACTGGAGAGCTCACCAGATTCCTATGAACGATCACCCAAACCATATACTCTCGGAATCGTAACAGAGACTACAAAGCAAGCGGTTAACCGATGCGTCACTGTATTCTGATGTATTAATATTTGTTGATTTATTATTAGTATACGAATTTACACGACCTTGTTTATAACCATTGGCATTGTGAGACACATACGCTAACACTCGTCACTGTCCGCATCTGATCTAGATCTTATCGACATTTTAACGAATGGCCAATATCAATCATCTCTTTAATTTATGTAGTGCCATTACTTTAATATTAGCATAAAAATTTTAAGTATTCTATTTTCTCTTCACGTTACATTAGGAACAGGTACGTGTACAGGATGTAATTAATCGTATTCTTAATTTATTTCACATATAAAGGTTCCACATTAAAATAAAAAATAACCCATCCATTTTGTTCTTGGAGTGTTAGAAATTATTAATGAATTCTGTATTCTCTTAAAAATATGAGAAAATCGTTTAAAATAAATTGTAATTCAGAAAGTATTTACGGTTTTCATTTAACTAAAATTAAATAATACAAACATTTGATTAAATATGATGATTCAACGTTGATGATTTTTATATTAAACACTATTGTTAACTTCTTAATAAGATACTCTCAAGTATTTTTATACTTTTTGCTTTTTATGATCATTGCCCAATATCCTAAATTTTCAATTATTTTACTGAAATAAAAAAATTAACACTTTGTGTTAACAATAAGGTAAACTATAAAAATGTTTTAGATATTATTATAATATTCGAAATTAATGTAATAATATAGTTAAAGTTCTGCACTACTTTCGCAACGAAACACTATACAGTGTTGACATATTTACATAGAGGGCGTTGAACAAAATTTTATGTTTTATTTAACAAACCATAGATGTCACTCGCATAGAAAACTCATTGTTTATTAAGAAAAACCCAATTCACGTAAAAAAAAGTATCAAAATACATATTTAAATGAAGCAAAAGTATTGCCTCACCGTGACAATGTATGCAACACATTGCCGTGACCAGGATTCGAACCTGGGTTACTACGGCCACAACGTAGGGTCCTAACCACTAGACGATCACGGCTGTTGAGGCTTAATGTGCAGTAGTTGAATTTAGTACCTTTTGGTAGTGAGCCTGGTAATTACATAAAATCGTTAATACCAAAGTAACCTAAATTTAATATATGTTTAAATAGTTAAGTACAACATATTTTATGAAGCTAATAATTAATAACTGTAACTAGATCGCAATTTTTAAATATTTTAAATGACTAAACATGATTATAATAATGTAATAAACAAATTGCTTGCATTTGAAGTGTTATTATGTGGCAACTGTTAATAGTTGTTGTAGTTCGAAGCTATCAGACTGTGAATTGTATTTCGTTTTATTAAAGAAATATAACAATAGAAATAGAAATTTATGTTAAGAATAATGTTTTAACTAAGCACCGATACAATTGTTCATATGAAAATTTACAATTTAATATATTGCCATAATATTAATAATGAACTCTCTTTAATTTTTATTCATTTGTATTTAATGTAAAAAGACACTATTTCTACATTTCTCCTTTTTTCGCCACCGTGTGGGGTCAATTGGCCTAAGAAGTGGTAAAAAGCTTTCAATTGGGTGTTAAAACGTTGGTTCTATACATTCCTTCAGACTAGTTAATTTTTTGAAGAAGTTAACTGAATTGTTGAAAAGGACTAGAGATTATTTTTTAAACTTATCTGTTTTTAGATTACTACAGGAAATACGCCACAAATAAATATTTCTTTCTAGTTAGTAGAGAAATCATCAGAAAATAATTTACTTTCTGATCAGAGTCATGTAGGATTTTATAACCACTTAGTCGTCGTCATTTCTTTATAATGAGCTGTAAGATATTCCATAGAAGCACTAGTCTTCTACTCTACTACAATACAAGTCGCCGGCTTAAATATATCTTTCATGGCTATTTTAACAGCGTGTGATCTACAGAATCAAAGAGCACTCATAAATCATCAAAGCAATGAAGCTTACAAATTTTAATCTTAAGTTCATCAATTGACTGTATTATTGTCTAGAGTAAAAATTTTATATCTTGAGAGAAACCTTGTTTTAATCAATTGTCGCGTGTTATATATTTTTATACATTTTAGTATGGGGAAAGGAGTTCAAAATGATCGGTCCTGTATTTAATAAGTCTTACTCCGGCGTTATTAAATTATATTGCTATCTATATATTTCTTCGCTAACTGTCCAAAACCGTTTTCTATGATGTAAACAGTTGAGAGAAATAAATTATTAATTTGCAACCGGCACGGGCAATTGAGTAACTAACTACACAATTTATAAGAAAAACTAAGTTACATAGCTCTATTTCCCCACTAATTGTATAACATTCTAGATTGCCACATTGCTTTTACTTTTGTTACCTAGCTTTACGACACTGTTACCGGTGATCTGACAATCATAGCCAACCACCATCGAATCTGGTTGTGTCATATCTTAAAATACACAGTACTAACAACACATAATAATACTGAATTTGATCTGTAATAAGTTTAGTTTTATAACGTTATCTTCGGTAGCTTTACAAACGTGGGGGAAATGCCTCCGCATACCGATCCTCGCGACAGGAAGGACAACTTATGTCGAACTTGCACCGTCTAAAACCGCCACGATGTTCCTCCTAGTCCCTTTAAGGCGAGGAACGCACAGGAACGCTTTGGCACACTTCCGCGACCCCGCCAGCGCTGGCCGTATGATGCAGCCCCACCTCGGGAGGGAGGGAAGAACCCTCCGTTTCCACCTCTGTGGCGGCACGCCAGAATTATGTATTACGGTGTATGTGTAGTTAGTAGGTACATATATATAAGGTTTTTATATATCTGACAACTTATGTTAAAACTTTATAAGATATTATACAAACTAACTTACTTCTGTATTTAGAATATGATAGACCATTACTTAGACTGATTAAATTTATTAAGATAAGATATGGATATATTTGCCATTCACTATAACAATTATTCTTTTTATCGTGCTTCGTATATAATCATTACTTTTTACGTTATTATAACACTTATAAGCATCGAGTTTCAAGTTAATTTACGAAAATTGAATACTCGCAACTCGCATATAAAATGAGTAGAACGTGTTTCTATGATCGGTTATTTGTGGAAAAAAAAAAATCGCGAACTTCGAGGCATTATGCAGCAATCATATCAAATCGCTCGATCACGTTGTCCATTTTGTATACAGTGAGTCGTGAACTTATTCAAATTATACTTCGACAATGTCGAAAGTGATGTATAAAAAAAATTATTACCATTACAAATCGATATAGAGAAACCCAACTGTGCATTTTATTACTTTGTAACAATATATTGTTCTCTTATACTTATGGTTTTGGTAAGTAATGCGTTGTACATATATATAGATATTTTGCTATTACTTAATTTTTAATTGTACTTCAATAAACATTCTTAAATCCATACTAAACAGTCTCCTGACGAAAAAAATTAAGTAACATTGAAATTGATGTATTTAATAAAAAAGTTAATATTTAAACTTGTGACCATATGTTTTAAATACCAATTGTGGCTGCAACATTCTTAATATTTTCTATAACCATACCAATTACAATAAATTTTTAAATTGTTAGTAAATAGCGGTAATAGTCGATAGATGAATACGATTCTACGAACTTATGCAAAACTTGAAACGTTGATTACTGCTTACTTTGTTGATCCGATAGATAGAGAAATAAAGAAAAAAAGAACAGGTTAATCAAGGTTTTTTTTTATACAATTAAGTGTGTAGACGATCGGGACGTTCACCTGATGGTAAGTGATACGCCTGCGCATAATAATATGGCGCTCGTTAGGATGATAGTGCACACCAGTGCGCTCGTCGCCTGAGACATTAGAAGTTAAGTTTTGTTACCCCAGTAATTACACTAGCTACAACGCCCTTCAAACAGGTACAAAGTAATATTTGCATAGTACTGTTTGTCACCAGAAATAGGTGCTGCCGTGGTACTGAACTAAACGATCTTCAGCAACAAAGACCTACTACTTGGTTTATTGAAAAGATAGGTAGCGAAAGAAAGAACAGTTTATTCAAGACTACGTAACACATAAACGAACTGTATAGTAAACGTTATTAAAAAAAGCTGAATTCGTAGGTAGCTGAACGGAGTTCAGTTGGACCGTGGGTATACATTTTTCTCAGTATTTTTTTTTATCTTAAAAAGGTGTATGTTACAAATCAATGGAAAGGAAAAGAAGATAATTCGTTTACAAAATTTACGCCACACGATACAATTCTAATTGAGCGAAAAGACTACTATGAAGTACAGATAAATTGAATGCTCTCGTTTCACAACTCTATTGTGTTCTACTAGCGTTTTCACAGATTTTTCCCACTCCCGTTGTTTTACATCACCTTGATATAATAGTTCACTAATACTTCGTAACAATTGCGTGAATCTATCACACGAAATCTTAAACTTCTTACGCGTCCGAAATAATTTTGATGCAAATTATTATTAAGCATTTGCAGAATGCGGTCATATTATGAAAGATAGCAGAGAACTTGTTTATTTTAATGCCGATGCTGACATACTATATAAAAATAAAAATTTATAGTATTGAAATTAATACATGAGGCCAGAAATATTTCTTGCTTTATTAAACTTGAAGATTTTATCCCCTAAATGTTGAATAGAAACCACTGCGATATCACTGCCTTTATACAATTTGATACTTTAAAATCTTTCAATGTATTTTATTCCCACTTGTGACTTATTACTACTTTACTTTTATAAAACTACAATTCAGTACATATCGTTTTCGAATACTAGATTATATTTATTGCGAAACCTTTTTTAAAAATTTGTACCAGTTGATACTTCTTAACATAAATGTTACGTCTTAAAAGAATTGCACAAAAGTCGTCATTTCCATTTAAATTATCGTAGATCAATAGATGTAGGCGCTGCATTAGGAATTTACCTAGATGTTGCTTATAAAGCAGTTTTGAAATTTTTCATTAATTTATATGTATAATTTTGCGTATTTCTTCTAACAGTAATGAGAACGGTCAAATTCACAATATTTATTTAAACAACATAACTCTTCGTTCTAATAAAATAAATTTTTACCAGTCTTCCTTGCAGTACCGCTCTCTTATAGCATCTGTTGTGGTATATTTTTTTAATAAAACTAAATACATTTTCACACTCTTTAATCTTAGACACACACTGCTTTTTTCACCTCTACTTATGACGGTATTAACAAATAACCTCTTCCTACAATATTTATGTACTACCCACTACTGGTGGTCGGAATGAAAATTTCGCTGGTTCACAGAAAACTGTGAAATATTCTTGCTCAGTCAATACATCTTTTAAGATTTAAATTGCTTTGTAATATAATTATTTATTTTATTATGGTTTATTAATAAAGCTTTCTAAATTTGATACAATTAATAATTTCATTTTATAGTTCATTCTATCTGTTCATAGTTTGTTTTTTATAAATACCACTTAAAAAATCTTATTTGTGGGCCCCGGTTTTTAAATTATGACTTTACTAGTTCGTGAAATCAAAAATTTTGGCGACTGTTGACATAAGTTACATTTGAAGAAACGTTTGTTGGAGCATTAGCAAACCGCACCTATTTTTAGTACCGGGTTCAAAAACAGAGGTGTTGTAATTTTAACGTGTTCATTTGTGCACGTAACTTAACATAGAAATCATATAAGTTGTTAACTACTTTATAAAATTACTACTAGTGTTTTTTCTATCAGACATGACATATTCTTGGATGATCGAAAAAGTTCTTCAGCTTGAAGACTATTAAGTTAAGTAAAACATAATAATGTTTTTATTATATTCCTGTTTTTCCACGTTTAACTGTAGATATTAATAGGTTGAAAAAAATTATGATAAATTATTTCTTCCAAATCATTCACTCTTTACTCATGGTGGTTGATGTTAAAGATTGTTTGATCGTTTGTAGTTTTCTCAAGATTACTTCATCTTTCTCTGTCTAAATGCGTGTAAATTCTTAAAGGGAATATTTTGTTGATATGTCTCAACATCATATGGATTTACTTTTATAATCTACGAAAGTCTCTTATGTGATATTTCAGTCGATTTTATCCTCAGTAGACACTTCCAACGCCACGTATCAAGGATGTCTAATTGTTCATTCGATATTGATCGCATTGATAATGACTGGGTCTTAGAATACGAGTTAATTATAAAATCAATGTGTCCCTCAATAAAAAAAAAACAAATACAAGTTTGCGAGCCGAGGCTTTTGTTGCAATCACAGAACGGAAACGTACCACATAATGAACCATTAATGAGTAGCAGCGCACTCTATGTCCGGCTTGATTGTGTGCAGGAAGCACTCAATTTTTTCAGACCTTCGTTATGGAAAAATTATTGATATGCTATCATATTTATTTATGTAATAGGATCAAGTAAATATATCGTTTTTATTTTTTATCAAACTTATTTCTATTATAAAATAATAACTTTTAAACTAACTTCACTGTTGATAATACCCATTTACCTATTTGTATAAATAAATAATTTACGAATGAAAAAATTCTGTATATGTGTATATCATTTAAAAAATTAAAAATTAGTACCCGAGGTTATAAGAAGCTTCCATCAGATGTTTCTGTTATGTCTTGTGAACTGGAGCAGAATTCATACAAATCCAACCGATGTACTGTCTCTTTTACACGTTTGCGGTCTTTGTACAAAATTGATTTAAAAGTTTCCAATTGATATATTTCAAATAGATAACAAAGCTGTTATATCTAAAATCTTTAATCCGCACCCATTCTGTCTATTTAAGGTCACCTCCGCGAAGGTCAACAGATCAAACGTTCATCGGACTTTGTTGTAACCCGACAAGGTTAAGCTGTCTGTTTAAAGCTGTTAAGTCCTCCGCAGGCAATAATCTGTTACGTGAAAAATTACTATCCGGCGTCATATTAAAACGATTGTATAATATGGAGTGTGTATTTCATTGACAATTTGATTACAGGCTCATTGCATTTCTATTGAAATGTTATTTGGCATTAATCTAACCTTACTCATCGTTTGTGATATGCCTTAATCCATCTTATGATACTATAAGATATTTTTAATGATTATTTTTAACGATATATACTTTTTTTAGCCTTTGATTATGCTCCTATTCAATGGCCTTGTAATCTTTGGTCTATAAGTAACATATTCTCTCGTCTTTTAAAGATTATCGCATCATACCTAGACTGGGCCCTGACGCAAGCAGACTATAACAATCCTCCGCTGTTCGCATTATAAAGATCGAGGCAAAACTTCTTAATACTAGAATATCGACAAGGAATAGATGAATTTTTACGGTACAGTATTCGTCCGATGGTGTAAGGGCGATGGCGTGGTATCTATTCATACAGTTCTTGCACACACTCTGCAAATTGCAATCAGTACAATACATTATATTATCAGATGGAAGACGCTCACTGCTGAGCATAGGCCTTTATCTGATACTTAAACTTGAATAATAAGATAGCACATAAGAAGGATGTAAATGGCTTTCAGCTGAGTTACACGCTACAGACAAAATTGCAGCACCTTTGTTAGCCAGGGTCAGGTAATACAAATCTGATTGTTTTATAATAATCATATTTTGGGTTTGTAAATGTGATTGTTGATTTTGTATCATACCGTCCACCTATGGAAACCCACTGTTTTACTTATATCGGCTTCCATAACACGAGAAAAATGTATTGTATTTGCCATGTGAGCGAGTTCGAGCTTAAGAGATAGTAACTTTTTTAATATAGTAGATATCCAGAGGTTCATTGACTCATCACAAGATCTCTGAAACCATTTGACTTAAAAAACTATTTACAGATCAGCTGATAATGGTTTTATCAAATTTCCTTCCCCAAAGGTAAAAATGTTACGGTCGTCAAAGTGGGCGAGGAAGACTTAGTAGAAAAATGTTAAGAGAAGGTCTTGATCATCAGATTAATAAATAACCCATTGTTAAACATTATTGTTTTAAACCATGGGTCGTTAATTAATCATTTATTATCAAAAGATTATAAACATAGTAATGAAGTCCACGTAAATATAACAATTCTCTCGGCACAATACAATGTGTACAGTACGTTAAAGTTAAATCACGCCATTGTACTTGACAAGGTGAGGCTGTTGCGAAACAGAAACTGAATCGAAAACATAACCTGAATCGTTCTCAGAGATAATAGACGTTTGTCATGCTTTTTATCAGAGGTCCGATGTTGCAACGGATTCATTAGAAAGACCCCGGTACAGTTTTTCGGTTCACGAGGTATTTATGTTAGACGCTCCAGCGGTTAATTTGATAACAAAGGTTAAATGATACAATGACATATTCTAATAAAAAAAAGGATACATTTACAAGAGATATTAATATTTAAATAATATCGCTCAAGATTTATAGGGTATATAGGTTATTACAATATAAACTGAAACCTTGATTTGTGCTATTAAAACAATAAACGGAAATAAATCATCTTACATATTAACTGTTGAAAGAAAATTTATTTAATAGTATTTCGGATCCCCAACCCTTCATGTTGTAATTATTATTTAATTAATAATGTCCTAATTTGTTTATTAACTCGTTGTTTCAATATATTCTCGAAGAATTTATTCAATTGTAAGTTTATTGCTTCTGACCATGACAGCGTGTTATATATGTACCAGTATATTCATGATATTCTACGTCTTAACAGGATATGACATTCTGCATCACATTAAGAATTTCACATGTATGTGAACTTAAAATTACATGTAATATTATCAAAAATATAAAAAAATTATGAATGTGAACTGCAGTTAAATTTTCTTTAGCTAACAATGCCTCTTATTAAAACAGTAATATTGGATTTTGTCGATTAGAACATTACTATTGTACTGGCAATAACAACTAACGCTGATCGTGTTATCCTAAAGTAAGTTTACGGAAATAATCCATGAGTTTATATATCATATGAATATTTTAAAACAACAAAAACGATTTTTATTTATAGCCGCAGCTATTGATTTCTTTCATAATGAGAAATTAACTCAAGATATTTTTGTTTGATGTTACGATAGTAGTAACTAACCAACACTGTCACAAATTAGGTCGCCGATTAAAAACAATATTGATCAAAATGCGATATAAATGTGCTCTCAAATATAACTAAAACGGTCACCCATTCAACTGTCGATAAGTATTTCGCTTAACCTCGAAAATCCGTGCTCGTGGTTATTGTTTCACTATCACAGCGATTTTAATTAGTAATTTCCGTTTTTGTGGTATCGCCTGGTAGGCGGTGAATGCCATTTGACAAGGACAGTGAATATTTTACAAATATTAGAGTTAGTTAATGTTCACGACATTACATAAACAATCACTCTGAAAACGGTAACGCCAACCTTTCACGAGTATAACACTCGAAATGTATCCATCAAAATATATTAGTATATTGATATTTAAATAAAGTTAAAACATTATCTAGATTCAGACAGATAGTGTTTAAAAGAAAATTGAATAATCTTCGTCTACACCAGTGATTTACTTACTACCCCACATCTTTTTCTGGTGGTTGCTCCCTGTTGGATACAGTCTTAGTAGATGCCATCGCAGCTACTATTTTTGACGACAAACAGTAATGTGCAAACATTTACTGTGTTCCGGTTTGACGAGCGTTGTTACGAGCATACGTATTACTTAGTATCGAGTGAACGTCTCGCTTGCCTCTTCACTCCATAGAATAAAAGAAAAAACTACATCTCCTCTTACCACCAGATGTGATAGTTGTCAAGCATTAATTATTATACGTTAAAAGTAAATATACCAATATATGCGTCTGGGAGATGGGTTAAAAATTGCTCACCACCACTTAACCGAGGGTGTAGAAAACGAATATTTGCAAAATAATAGCAATAAAGGGGTGTAAGTGGGCACAACTCACCTGCTCATGGTGTACCCTGCTAACAAACAAACGAGGCTCTGGCTTCTACCAACCCGCATTGGGCCAGGGTGTTGGGAAACGGCCCAAATCCCCTCAAACGATGTGGAGATCTTAGAGGGAGGCCTGTATCAGTGGACGTCGGTCGGCTGATGATTACGGTTAATGGCAGCGAAGTCTCTTATGGTTTGTACAGCATCCGTCACCAAGCTCACCAGGCGTGGCGAGTCAGTTCTCGACTATTTGAGTCAATCGCAGTTAATTGCGCCAAATTGGAGAGATCTGATTCAGCGGGTCACTACAAAAAGTTACAAATATCATTAAATATTTGTAATTTTAAAAGCAATAAAATTTAAATGATTTATTCATATGAAAATTTATTAGTTTCAACAAACTATGTTCAGAGACACAGTGAATGCAAATTGGTAAATATTTGCATTAATTAATTCTCTCTTAACAGGGGGATCTATTCTGGGTAGTAGACATTTGTGAAATGTTTTTATTTTATATACATAATTTTCTGTTTGTATTCTACGCATGATTTCTTTTTAATCAATTATGGAAAGTAGGCTTTACGTAAATGCTTGCAATTATCCTGCACACGTACGAAATTTCGTTTGTAATCAATTAATTAAATTCCAGTGTAAAGGATTGTTTTCCTTATTTACAATAATTAACAGACTCGTATCGACGAATAAAAAAAATTTAACTTTGACATGATACGCTAATATTTAGTTACATTATTGTTTTACTCAAATATAATCCTTTTTAGTAGGAGTTTTTGGAAAACACCTCTTATAGATTTAAAAGTGACGATTATTTTCTTAGCATTGTGGAAACTTAAATATACTATTAAATTTCATATGGCTATATTTTATATCCAGATTTTTAAGTTAATCAAACGACTCTTAAATGAAGATTTCTTTTCTTCTTCCCCGTGACATCGTAAATCTGATGTTCGATTGCTCATACACTTAGATTGTCATACTCTTTCATTCAACCTCAACCAATTCAACCCGCTTTCAATGTTTATCTATTTTTATTTTTGAACATCTTCTTGCTTAATTGATACAGTTAACTCTATTTCTGTTTACTGTTCTATTCATCATCATCATCATCATCATTATCTTAGCCGATAGACATAGGACTCTTATTTCATATATTTCTTACTTATTATTACTATTTGCAATTTATTTCTATTTTTTATTTAGTCTTATTTTGTATACTTCATATATTAAGTATTGGCTTGTTTAATTTGTCGTGATAATTACATTAGATTATTGTAAAACAGTCGGTTGTTATTGATATATTTATAAAATATGTCCAAGTACAAACTGCACGATATTTGCTACAAACAATTTAATGTTCGTGAACAAATAAATCGCATTACTCAAACGAACTTAGACAATGACATTGTTAGTGACAATCTCCCGCTCGATAATTTGTTATATTATATCGTGACAACGAAAAATGTTATAAGAAAAAATTACCTTACGGCTAACTAAAAAAAAATTAAAGTTAGCAATCGTAGTTTAATTATTTAAAGTATAGTTTGTATTATGTAAGGAATTAACTATTACAATTCGGAATTTGTCATTCTGCTGCTTGTCGTATATCGTGACTGTGGAAAGGTTTAATCGAAAAGTTAAATGGTAATGTGGACTATATTTCTAATACAATACCATAGTTTAACTAACTTCTATGATATAACTAACGTTTCTTATAATTTTTACTGTTTTATATTTACCTTTGTTTACAGTTTTAAGTCTTATTAAAAAACATATTACCTTTGTACTCTATTCTAATTTATGATATGCAAACACTTTATAGTTTTCATTGGTAATTTTTTTAACTGATTTTATTTCTATTCGTTTAATTATTTTTAAAAATAATTGAGAAGCTACTATGTCAGAATTGTAGAATATCATCCACTTCATTTATAGGTAGTGTCGTTAAAAATGTTTTTTTAGTTATTTCCCCATAATCTTAATGAATCCTAACCTGATGAAATTTTCAGACAGTGACCCCTCTTAATCGACTACGAATTGAACTATATAAATACATTGTTTTTGTTTGCATCCTGAATTCAGACGTTTTTAATACTTTGGCACAGATTATTTTCACTGTATCTGTTAGCATATAATATCAATACGGACTAATAAAAAGGAAAGTATTGTTAATGAACATTAAAAATTCTGAACGTATTTTTAGCTTCCTGATATTACAAAACATGTGACCATCAAAATTTTATTCAAAATTTCTAGTTTCAAAACCCGCTCTCGATTTTCGGCAGAGAGACCTTTTTTTTTAATTTTATTAAACGTGCAAGTCGTGCCGGTGACCGCATTTTTTTTCTTTTGGACCTCTTTTGAATGTAACAGATTGCCGTAATAGTCGCAGCTATATTTTGCATTGGACTAGAAAATAACTTTAGGCGAAAATTTTATTTAAATGAGAAAAGGTGGACAATTTCGTTGTTAATGTTAAATTATATCTCTATTCTATATATCTTATATTAATCTTCTTCTGTTATATTATTCTTAGTTTTATTAATTTGTTTCTATGCATTTTTTACACATAAGTTTCTTTATACTTCTGTTATAATATGAAGCTCTGCTTTAAGTTTTAAATAAGTCATATATGTAAATGAATCATCAAATCTAATTGAAGCTTCTGTGTTAGTTGCTTTTAGGTGTTATGATAATCAGATGATTGAACCGATTTTGATTTGAGTTTTTCGTTAGTGAACTAATTCAATTTAGTGAACTTAGTTAAAATTAAAAAAATATTGTTAGTTGTCTGGTTTTAAATTTAAATAAACGTATTTTTAATCTAGTTGATTGCAAACTCGTATTAATTTTTATCCTTATTTTGCAATGTTTCAAATGAGTACTTTGTTAGATTATTTTTATGTCCCAATAAATAAACTGCGATATACTGTTGATAATGTATACATTGCACCACTTCACTATCTCTGGTGGCAAAGGTCAAGCAAAAATGAACTAGGGTTTAGTCATATCACGTACAGTTTAGGCAACGGTTTAACTGTAATAAATTGTATTAAAGTTCAAAATTTGCCTTATACGGCACCAAAGTTAGCAAGCCACAACGAAAATAATATAATATAGCTTTCACAAAACACACCAGGTTAATATGTGCTCTCACATGAAGTTGATGGCGGTTCTGACACAAAATATACATAAGGTCCAAATGCTGTCGGGAAATGTTGCCTCATCTTTCCTCTTATAAAGATAAAATATTACTAATAAAATTAAACATATCCAATCATATTTATAATGTAAATATCGATATAAAAAAAAGTAAAGATAGAGATGGTAAAGAAGTAGGACTCCATAGCCAGTCGCGGTACCTTTCTTCTGTTATTGTATTCTTAACGGTTGTCGGCAATTTGAATAAGGAAATCCTTTATCAATATTATATTTTTCCTATATACATTAAAAAAAACTTTCCTGACACACCGTGTAAACTCGGCGTGACGTATAAAGCATCTGAAGATGGCAGAAGCTTTCTCCTTGACCGTTATCAACTGGGGACAAATATTTTAAAGGATTTCAATCATAATACAAATATGATGATGATCTCATCATGGAATATATCATTATATGCTTGTATATACTTATATATCTATGCAGCAACAGGTTAAAAGTAATATAATGTACTATAAACGTACTCAAATCTTGATAAGACAGCCATTCTTTCTTTCTCACGTACATACACTCATAAAGATGTATTTTTACTATTAATACCATTTAAGGTCCTATAAGCACAGCCATTAAGTTTTATGAAATCGATGGCATAACACTGCTGTATACCTGGCTTCGCGGCCGGTGGTGATGTCGCAAGTAGTTGCCAGATTCGTGACCGAACATGAATGCCCGGAAGCCGATGGTCCATTTCCAATATTTTCGTAGTTACCGTTGTTTTACAACAACAATAGCTATTTATCGATTTTCATAAAACCCTCAAATTTTTTTCATCCTCTTTACACATTTGTAACCTTTTAATGGGTTTCGTGGTTTAGTCATCAGCGACTTAAGACTCCTGCCAGCCGTTTCTTCTTTCACCTTGTTGCCTTTAGACTTCCTTTTCCAGATTATCTCTCCAATAATCGTAATATCATCTATTCATCTTTTAACCTGCCTAGTTCTTTTTCTTTTGCCACACCGGATCTATTTGATTTTAATTGACGCTAATCAGACGTATGAGGTTGTTGGTTCATTTATTTCGCCTAGTCGTTAATAATATTACTTAATTTCTTCCTGTTGAAGCTAGGCATTGCAATTTCTAATACATTTTTCTCACGACAGCCTGCTAAACACAGTTCCCATCCATCAAAGCTGATCGCTTGGTGATTATGCAAGCGGGCAAATGATTGGTGTGCCACGCGTCGCTGAGAAATTGATTTATTTGATTACTAGACAACTTGTAAGTCGAGTTTCTCATGTTATCTGTCTGATACGGATCTTAAATTTTTTTCTTATAGTAAAGCAATGTTACAATTTCATGATTTTTGTCTGCCACCAAGGTTTGAGTTCTCTTAGGGCAATAAAAACTTTATGACTTGATCAAAGATTAATGTAATAAATATTAGATCCTGTTGCAAAATCCTTGCTGCGTTGAATTTGCGGTTGTATAATATATCTATATGCTCAAAAAAAATAATACAATCCGATAACTGCTTGGGGTAAACTTAAATGATTTTAATTCATCACCGACGGTCACTATTTCTAGAAAGAACAACTACGGGATAACTTTCCATAGACATGAAGTATCTAATATTGTGAAGAAGTGGTTGAAAAGCCGCTTAATACTATAAAAATGTTAATAAACAGAGAAACTGTAAGCATTCTTATAAAAATGTTTGCCTAACTCTTCGCATACATATTAGTGTTTTAACAAATATTGAACTTCTGATGAAAGTAGTTACTTTTGCACATACAATTGACCTCAATTTCACAGAGCATTGAGTATCAATGAAACTGCTAAAACGGCAGATACGTGGGAAGTAGCTAGACATATACACCCCATCAACTAAACTCCACGATAAGCGGCTTCTGAATATAATCAACCTCTATGTTATAAGGTAAGCGCTTAGCTGTGGAAGGAATTTCTATAAAAAAATTGTATTATGTTGTTAACAAAATATTTTTCTAGTATGTTCTACATCACATATATCATGTGTTTTTACAGCAGAATTAACTCTTAGTACATATCACTCTCTAAAATCCAATTTAAGTAATAATGTACGAACTAACATTTATTTTTAAGCCCCTAATTAGTGCACAAGTTGTTGTAGATCGGTAGAACTAGCATAAACTGAATTCCATGTTCCCATTATGTACTGGACAGTTTATTCTATAGTTAACGTTACATTGTAACTTTTATTAAACTAGTTTTAATAAAATTCAACGTATGGCTTCCTAATTTGGTAATAAAGAAATATAATCAAAATACTTTGTACTACTTTAGACACTTACGGTTTTTTTTTTCATTCATATACTCGATGCCTTTACTCTACACCAGAGTCCGCTGTATGCACTCATATATTCATACCTCAGCGTTCCTTATTTGTAACACATGTTCTTATTCCTATTATATTTATGTTTCTTCTTTTATACAATTGTGTTTTCTTAATTATGTAACTTATTCTATGTATACCCATTGCTTTTGGTTTCAGTTATGACTAAAATATACTCGTAGATTTACTTAGTTCCATATAGCAAATCCTATTTAATATTTAATCCTATTCCTTACGTTCTATTTATTTGTTAACAACAGAAGAATTTAAACTATTCTACATCATCAAAGTTCTATAAACTTACAAAATTCTTTTCGTCTTCTACTTCTTCGTCGATATCTCTCTTGACAGAGTAGTCGTGACCATCACTTCAGGTGTTGGTCGTGGTTAAGCTTAACAACATGTCGCCATTCTTCTGTGATTCTCACCTTCCTAGTTGTAGTAGCATTGCTATAGTGGTAACCATGATAAGCCATTATCGTATACACAGTATACAACATATAAATATATACGTACATGTATATATATACATATACATACTAATATATATAATATACTAATACATATAATATACTAATATATAGTGTATATATACTAATACATATTTTTTATTTAATTCAGTGACGAGTCGAACGGAACGTTCATCTAATGACATGCTCAAAGTGGCGTTAGCAAGGATACGCTGCACCACATTGCGCTCGTCGCCTGAGACATAAGACGTTGAGCCTCGTTACCCCAGTGATTGCACTAGCTACAACGCCCTTGAAATCTGAACACAGTAAACTTTGCAGACTAGTGTTTGAGACCTACCACCAGTGAAGTATACAGATATATATATATATATATACTGATTCCAAATATCCTTCCTCTGTTCACATTCTGTATTCCGCAGGCCACTATTCGTCTGATTACGCAACAAATTATACTGTTTTGAATTAAACCATTTAAACGCTGTATTGTCGCAGCGCGAGATCAAATAGAAGCGGACCAAATGGTTCGCCAGAATATGGTGACGTTGAAGCAACGACAACGTTTCACAACCCGCAGCTAAAATCAGGACAGCTCGGAAATGCAAATTTACTTTCTGTTTGTCGGTTCTCCACATAGACACGGAATGGACAGTGGGGGTCTTAAATTTATATGAAATCTGAACTAACTTTATCAGCGAACAAATTTGTCAGTGCATAAAAAATAATTATATCTGAAAATTAAATTCAAACTTAATTAATAAACTTCTAGCTTTTTAAAGTGAAATAAGTTACTGTTTACATAGAAAGGTAATATCTCGGAGACAGTTTACTGGCCGTAGGTCTTTATTGGCGAAGCCCTATAGATTCTAAGTAAGAATAGAAATAAAGTAAACCCTATCCGTCGTAGATTGTGACTTAAAGGGTGTTCAGGTTTGCGAGTCTTCAGCATAGGTGCTTCATAGTTCGACGAGCAAGCCTTAGGAGGACGGCTAATGTAAGGTGGTCTTATACCTATTGATGCACAGCATGGGTACTGAAGAGGACTTGCTATTATCTCGAACGGGTTGAGCTTGAGTGTAGAGCGGCACCGATGTGTTCCGTAGGACTAGCCAATCCTAACGCACCGAACTAGAGGGGTTTCGGTGGGTAGGAATTTCACATAACCCAGACTTAGGGAAGAAAATCTTCGATATACTAGACTGTCTATGTTAGTGCCACCGTAACTCTTATTTCTATCGCCAAGCCCTAGTGTGTAAACATTACAGCGTTCAAATTCAAAGGGCAAAGTAGCTGGTCAATTAAAGAATATATATGTGTAACAAGATAATATCTTGTGTCTCAGAGCGACTAGCACAACGTGGTGCAGTGGATATCACCGTAACAAACGTCACGTTATGGGTAAGCGTGTCACTTACCATCATTACTCGTCTCGTAGCTTCGTAGTATTTAGATTTTGATAGATTTGACTCAATACACAGCAGCTGTTATGGAGTCGTACTTGGGAGACAGGTAAGTAAGCAACTAAAAAAACACCCACAAACGTACAACTCCTCCTTATCTGGATTCCTAATTGAACCATGTTATTCCGTCTTACAAGAAGGGCCTCGGCCCTTCGTCATGCGTAAAAGTGGGACTTAAAGAAACGACTTAATTTTTTTTACTTGCTGCTTATTTATTACATGCACCTCTTATATGTTAAATTTTTTTTATTGTGAGACGTTAGGATCTTATTTTGACCCTAATCCTTTTTGTTAATGCGGTTCATTCGTGGGAACCCAATGCACGCTTTATTCACATAACGCGCCTGTTTTGAAAGGTATGATTGTTTAAATTTGCGTGTGGGTGTTTTGAAGCGTTTGAACCAGTCTCAACCTTTTTTTTATACTTTACTTAATAATACTAAAAAAAAATATTTATTTATTGATTCTTATATCGGGTTAAAAATAAAAAAAAACTATAAACAGTTATAAACTACCACCCAATGATGTGATTTATTGAAAGGTATATTTTAACGTAACTCTTTTGACCATTAAATTATTTTCTATGGTTACTAATTTCACTCATTAATTAACGATATATTTTAGATTGTAAAGCATACAAAAAAGCAAGAAGTAGCCTATAACCGTTGTCTACCTACTATCCTGATTGAATAACGATTATATATGAACAATTAATTTTTTTTAGTCTTATCGTAGGAATGTCGGTTATTAAAAAGATATTATGATTTGATTGTACTATAGTAATATCGATCTTAGTCGTTGCCCAGTTGTTGCTATACGTCACCAGCGTCGCTGTCTTAATTAAGTAGACAAAAGATTAGGTTTTAATTAAAATAATTAAAATTGAGAGCATTTAGAATGGCTACCGATACGCTTTCGAAACTGGTGCCGTTTGGACATGAGACTTTTAGTTAGTACCCGGTGCCGTAATTAATAGATCAAACGAATAAACAGCGTGGGCCGCTGTCGCAACTTCACGGAAGCTGTTGCGGCGTTCTCTTGTAAACATTCAGTGCTAGCAATTACCATTCACGTGGAAACCACAATGATATATTTAATGACATCATTCGATTATAACAATTCACATATACTTAGTTTACTAGCCAGCACTTGGCCAGTAAAGTAGATAAATGATCAGTCATACATAATATTACATACATATTTCAATATCAATGTAAAGCATTTTTTGTTAATTTTTACAGCAGCGTGGTAAAGAACTATTCATACCATATTATGTGATTTCCATCAGTGGAAAAGTTATGCCTTGGTTAGATGGTCCTGGTAAGCGGGAAAGTTATGAAGGACTAATAGATCGGTATCCCGGGATGTAAACACCAGTGCTCTTAAAACGGAGCACAATTCTGTCTCCAGATCCTTCAACAGAGGAATTTCCGCTGTAAAGTCACGACGGGGGGGACTCGCTAGCACACGCTGCGAAAAATAGAGCACACTTTTTTGGCATGTTTTTGCTTTTAGCTCGAATTGGGATAATAGAGAAAACTCGCCGCCTATGATGCCGCTGTGTACGCACTCCGGTGTACATACAATAAAAAACTGTAAGCACATTCTTTCTCTACTTAGATAGTATGTTAAACTAATGTTTCTCCTACGTAAGGGAACATCTAATAAAAAGGGTGACAGAGTAAATGGGTCCACACATTTTGCATTAACTTACCGGTCCGAACCAATTAAAAAAACATAAATTCGACATAAATGTGCGGAACGTGCATATTCTGTTAACGAAAGCTGGTGTACAGCAACCGGTTTCCCTTATATCGTTAAATGTGAGGTTTTTTTTATGGTGATTAGATGGCCGTTGGCGTGAAGTGATCGACCTTTTTCTGTACCTTGAAATCTATAGAGAATAATCTTATAGGGACGAGATGTGAGAGAATTCCGAGGTACTTTTGCCACTTTAAAACTACTATCCACAAAAACCATCAAGATGATTACCAGGGGCTCATTGTAGCCTATATACAGCGCCTTAATTAGCCCTGAAGCAAAGAATAAGTCGTCCTTGACACCCCAGTGAAAAAGGCAGCAATAAGTGAGAAGCGGAGGCGCTTGGTGGGATAGGTCTCTGTTACTATTTGATAACCATGACCAGTCCTTCAAGAGTGCTATGATTGAGAAGAAGACACCGTAGTAACATAAATACCCAAGACGAATCTTTGTCAACGTCACCATACTAGTGAAGAAGGCGATTAGTACCTCTTAGTTTTAAGTTATCCTTCTGTCCATCATTTTCTAAGTTACGATCAGTAATAGAAGTAAACATGCCTAGATAAGCAACATTATAGATTTTTCCTACAGTTAAAGTTAAAGTTGCCCCGAGGGACTGTTAAATGGTCGTTTATACAACAATTTATCATGAACATACACAGTTCTACAATCGAGCAATCACATCACGACATCGTTATAATAACACTGTAACTAAAACCTATAATGGACGCTTAAGCAGTAATAAGTTACGCTTAACACGAATTTGATCGAATTTACCTAATGTGAATGCTGTAACTTTTTGTAGGTTTATCCTATTTCCATAGCTATAGGTAGCTAATAGCTTGTAAAATATTAAAACTCTTGATTATTATCGTAATTAAGCTGACACAAATTCATATGGTGTTTAGTTACAATGCGGCTCTCATATGTTGACAAACGGAAAACACAAATGTCATGTCAGGTAGCTAACCAGACGGGTTTGAGTTAACCGCATCAATCCATCTCCGCAAGATTTTGGCCCTGTAATCGTACTAGGGACCTCCGTATTGCTTGACTAACGGTTAACCATTGCGTCCCGGAAGCAGTTAAAGAATAAAAAAAAATAGTAGGAAATATGTACCTTCTCTCTACTCCATCTTTTTAACTGTTTTAAACAATTATAAAACTGTACTAGGCTTTCATTGCATTGCAGTGCATTCTTCTTAATAGGCTTATTGGACTGATCGAGAAGACTGGTTACAATAATCGTCTGATGTAAACTATTCACCTGCACGTAACACTATGACGCTACTAAAATATTTACAAAACTACATTACTTAGTTATCCTTCAGTTTCCGTAACTTGTAATTGGCACGCTATAACAACAAATAAACGTTTGCAATGATGCATTAATAAATTATTTCTAAAAAGTAACCAACCTATGAAATAGACCTATTTGGAACAAAATTTCTCGTAATTCTCCTATAATAGTATAATAAATGTTGTTCTAAAAAAAACAGTGGATGCTGTCATAAGCACCAATAACAATGCCACCTAGTGACGAAAAATTACAACACAGTTGCTCCAATTGTTTGGCAATAAAACTTAACAAACGACGACTAACGCCATCTACCAAAAATGTAATGAAATAATTTCCTTTGAAATTGAATTTATTTAGCAATATTTGTTGTCTGTCGACATCGCCGTAGTTACACATGAATAAACAGTGGAAAAAAATAATAGTATCAGTAACAGTTTACCTGTCATTTGCTTAAAGTGAAAATGTGATGAAATTTTTACTCGTGTAAAGTTAAAATGTCTCTGTAAGCTATCACTATCGGCAATTATCATATGCTTGGCTATATGCTCTTCCCAAAACGACTTTGAATGCAACCGGACACTTAACATTATTACTTTGAATACATAAAAATATTTATGGTTATAAAAACTTGATAATGTTGTTTACCAGGTCAAAATTTGTAAGGCTAAATCTCGTAGAGATATTACATATCTTTAGACTCATAATGTCGTAACTGGTACGAATAAGTCATTTTCTTTTATTGTGACTATTGTTAATAGCTCGTAATTACATAATAATTCAGTTTGTGGTTTTGTCAGTGATTGCCATTTACCTAAATTTCCGAAAGAAAATTCTTTTTGCATGTCAACACTGTCAATAAAATGTAAACTTACTTGGGTTTTTGCATTTTAACATTACTGTTTTTTAAAGTTGTAATCACAGATTACATTATAACAATCATATTGAAAATAACTTAAAATATCCACTATCCAAACATAATACTCGGAAATATAAAAGAATAGATATTTTCTAAAGATGTAACAGTTTTAACAAAAAACAGTATTACATCAAAATCAATTGTTACAGCAAAAAATCACAGTATCTTATATTTTTTTTTATTCAACGCAGCGACAAGATGAGCGGAGCGTTCACCTGATGGTAAATGACATGGTTGCCTATAACGTGGTGCTGGTTAGGATGTTGTACACTGCTGTATACGTTGTCTCATTACCCCAGTAATTTCACTACCTACAACGTCATGCGAACTAGAATAGAGTAATGTTTGGCAGCAGAAATAGGCCCTGCGGTGATATCTACCTAGACAGTCTCTGAAAACAAAGACCCACACCAGATCTAGATTTATCACCGGGATCTTATGTCTAGATTTAAAATGCAATTAATTCTTAATAAAGCGTGTACTTGACTAGTAAAGGAACGAACGAATGTTACGTTCTTGGACAAGTTACTAGTTTTTTTACGATCGACGACGTCGAACAATTAATATTTCTCTCTGAAGATTAAAATAAGTTAAATTCAACTTGTCCAACGGTCCGTAAAGCCTTTTAAGTTTTAGTCACAAAAATAACGCCTTCTTCGAAAGTAAAGTGAATTCGTTCCGACCTAGATCGCCGTCTAGTCAAGTTGCTATTTATCGACAAGCATTACGTCAATACTTAATCCATGACAAGGAGGAAGTTCACTATTGGACGCGTTTCTTTTTTGTTACTATTTAGTACGTTGAAAACTTTTTTCTTAAAAAATAAGTATTATTAAAAGTCCGTTCCATAAAAATTAAAAGAAATATATAAAAAACCAAGTAGAAGCAATAAACTGTGCGAGGTTGATGATTTTTGTTAAGTAAGATTATTATGCCTTAAGGTAATTAAAAGTAAAATGGTATTATAATAATAATAATAAAATTTTAACCATTTAATAATTCCTTATACACTTTCTTTAGACGAAGCAGCGGAATCGTTCACCTCATGGTAAGTGATACGCCTGTCTCTTAACAACAGCGCGCTACTTAGTATGTTATATACTGAACCACATTATGCTCATCGCCTTGAGACGTATGTTTTCAAGTCTCGTTACCCCAGTAATCTCTAGCTACAGCGCCCATCAAACCTGAACACAGCAAACTTTGCATTACCTTATTTTTTTCTTGAGGAAATTCTGCATTGTATACTGTTCTGCTGTGCGGCCAAGCGGTTATACCGGACTCTTACCAGCTAAAACCCCACCGTGTACCTCTCAACGCTGTTTTTTTTAGCTGAAACCACAGAAAGGCTTTCGCACACAACCGTGGTTCCGATAGCGAGAGGCCTTTATCGAGCTGCAGCTCAAGATGGAACTGGAACTCTCCACCCCATTTACCAATAATAGGCAGAAGTACCACGCGCGCCACTTCCACGCCTAACGTATTAGACAACTTGAATCCGCCACGATGGCCTCAGTTATGAGGGTTGGAGTGCGTGAAACACCTACCATGCCACCGTGAACCATCCACGACGCCCAGGTATCTACCTATGGATTGACGGATGGGTATTGTTCTCTCGCTCCCTCTCTGCAATCTCTTTCTGCGATTTTACTTTCTCGCAGAAGGCCACGCCAGCGTTCCACGCCATCTCACTACCAGTCATGACTTTAATTAAACCAAACAGTGAGGTCATCCGCCATAACTGCGACTAGGTCTTGGTGCTGAGCATCCCTAGCCGAGCAAAGCTCCAGGGTGTGTTGCACGGTATCCTCGTCACATTGACTATGATGACATCAATTGTTGGCTCTCTCCCGGCTACGCGGTATAGGTACGTACCAAATCACACTTAACCTAGAAGTACGTAAATAAGCACCTTTTTTTTTGCTTTACGTGGAGGAAATGCCTTCGCATACCTGCCCGGCAAAGAAAGGTTATGTCGGACTTGCACCGACTAAAGCCTCCACGATGTTTAACCTTCGTCGCTTTACAGCGGGGCCACGGCAACGACTCCGCCAGCGCCGGCTGCACCATTCAGCAGAACCTCGGGGAGGAGAACCTCTCCGGCTTGAAAGTACTTGCACCAGCAGCAGGTCATTGACCCAAACCGACTACGGTGATACTCACCTAGCCGGTCTACCGCAACAGAGACCTACCACCAGTAGAATCATCTTATAAAGTATTTTGTATATTAGTTTATTTGTGACAAAGCGTTATCATCAGTTGTTGCGTAATTTTTTTCGAAACAAATGTAAAGAGATATATGTGTGTGTGTTACTATCTAAATCAACCGGTAGCCCGTAGTGTGGGCACGCGCACATTGATGTATATGACGCCCCTGAACTCAATTGAGGTGTAACGTATCGGTTTTGTATAATTAAACAAACAGTAATTAAGCTAAAATTACATATAACTCTATGCGCATCGTTAATAGTTATCTATCATTCAACTTTTGCCTTTTTTTTTATCCAGAGCAAGCCGACCGTATGATATCGATATTACAAGATTTTAAGTGACAATGATGGTACTACGGTTTCACACAAAAGAAATAGTTACCGGCTAAACCAAAACTTCTTCCGCTAATCTAACTCCTCTAATTTTGTTCCTTGAGATCCGTTGAAGGAGTTAAATTTGTCCTTGACTAAACTAAATTAGTTTGGAAAGAAGACTGATGTTAAAGTTAATAATACTCGTTTTTGGTATTATTTCACTGGTGGTAGGTTAGTGAGATCCAACCGTTAAATCGTAGTGTTCAAACAATACTGCGTTCCTTCCGGTTTGAAGGGCACCGCAGCTATTAAAATTATTGGAATAAAAACATGTAACATAAGGCGGCGAGTACAATGTGATGCTGTATATATCTATCCTATTTACCACCACGCTGTTATGAGTAGACTTATTGCTTACCAACAAGTGAACGTCTCGCTGATCTCGTCTCTTCGTCGAATAAAATAAAAAATAAAAAAAAGTATAATAGACATTATGTCACAGCATTTCTCTATTTCGAGGTTTCTATCACTATATAACCGGACCTCAGAGTATGCATATATATATATGCATATAGATAACTTTTAACAATATCTGCATGTGGCGTACACGGAAGTGAATAGTTTGCACGTTTTCAATTAGAGTTTGGAATTATTCACAAAAACAATATGAACGTTTCATT
Organism: Ornithoptera priamus; assembly: GCA_029034505.1. Classification (NCBI taxonomy): domain Eukaryota; kingdom Metazoa; phylum Arthropoda; class Insecta; order Lepidoptera; family Papilionidae; genus Ornithoptera; species Ornithoptera priamus. The sequence goes on from JARDWD010000559.1 coordinate 3,845,899, forward strand.
AATATGTCTACAGTAGAAAATTACATAACGATATTATTACTTACTATTAATAGAGTTGTACATTTTGTTCTAACGACTTTTTTTATTTAATTTTTTTACATTACACTCGCGACAGAAGTTAAATTGGGCTTCAGTCATCCAAGATATATTCTTTTCAAGTTATTGAGATATATAAATAGTCACTAGTCAAAACTATTATTAAATGTTGCCAGTTTAATACAGAAGACTATATAAACGATTTCTATTAAATTAAATCAACGAAGTGTCAAGTAGAAGAAAGACTCTTTAAATGTTCTGCATCATCATCGTCAGCCGATAGACGTCCACAGCTGGACACAGGAATGCCACAAATATCTCAACATCAATCGGTCCCGCGTTGCCCGCATCCAGTGACTTCCCGTGACACTAATAAATAAAACAAAAATTAGTACTTTATCAATATTGTACAAACTCTATGATCTTGATACTTTTCGTTGATCATTTAAAAACACTTAGAAATTGCAATTTTCATTTTAATTTTCAACTGATAACTGTAATATTATGAAAATAAAAGACCAATATCTGAAAAAAGTCTAATTGATAGCCTATTGAAAATCGATTTGTTTACTGCGGTAACGATTGTAATATATTAGATTTACAACTTCTTTACAATAGTGTAGAAAAGGCGTATTATACCTGAAGGTTACGTATAAAAACTCTATTTTTCCTGTAAGTTGTTTTTCAGCACACAAAGTGTATCGAAAACCTTGCACGATGCGGACGTTCATGTATTGAATTTAGCATTTAATCATTTTTAATAACAGCATCGTGAAACTCACTAATTTTTTAATTACTCCACCGGTTTTATCACAGATGCACCTGTTCATTAACATATATATTTAGCATAATTGTAAGAAATTTAATTAATATATTTTTTCATTTATGCGACTGTACGAGTAGCTAGATTTTTATAGGAAAAAAAAGTTAAATTTCATTGTCCACTTTCTCTAGGAAAAATGATGGTGTTTAGCGAATTGACCCCATTATAAAATATTTCATTAGATTTTTACGAATTATATATGTTGTGGATCTCTTATACTTTGTACTAATTGGAGTAATATGGAAAAAGCTATAAAATATACATAGACTATACGCGAACAGAACTCATAATCAAGCTTCTTCATCCATATTTAAGAAAATAGACATTCTCCCGACTTCTTCCACCTAAGACCTAGACAATGTCCAAACTACATAACTTTGTTTATGTCATATCAAAATTTATTTAACATTTCTCCTAAACTTTAATTTACAATTACTCTTAAGCATTAAGAATAAAAAAAAACCTGTGCATTATTGAATCAACTTTATGTACAAAAAAAAAAAGTATACAGTTTGCAGACTGAAATTCGAAAGTATATTTATGCAATAAGGAAATCAGTTTTATAAAAATATTTTTTTTTTTAAGCTAGCTCTAAGTTGTAACTTTTATCATTTGCTCTGAAACAATCGGGCAGGTATTCAATTATCTTTAATCATAATGCAATATGTGAGAGTGTTTTGATTCTCGTGACTGAAGCGATTACTGGGTCGACTCCGAACGAGTTGGACACCACCCACGAGAGGCACTTACAAAACACACATTTGATACAATTAATAGTTAAGGAGTAGTATCATTTTTAATAAACTATTAATATTTATCTGTTTCCATGGCGCAATTGTTAACCTCTTCCCTTTTAATACGGAAGTATCTAGTTTGATTTGTATACCACATGTTATAATCTGAATGAAGGTAAGCTTTGAACTCTTATACCAAATATTGGAAATCTGTCGCCATAATAGTATTGATATATTCCTCATTACGTATTGCTTACGGTTAAGGAACCTAAAATCTCCTACCTCGGTCATGTACTCCGTCATCAGCGATATGATCTTCTGCAGTTAATTATAATGGGTAAAGTTTATGGAAAACGAAAGGTGGTTAGACGGAAAAAGTCATGAGGAATATCAGGGAATGCACTGGCATATCTGAGGCGTCGGAATTGTTCCGCCGAACCAGAGACAGAAAGGATTTTACCACGCGTTCGTTTTGTAGGGGTTCATATAAGGGAGATTTGGGCTATTTCCCACTGGCCCAATGCGGGTTGGTGGGATAAATATATATTCTTTATTATGCTTTTAAATGATGTTGATATTGTTATCTTTTACGTAATAGGCAAAAAAATTTGCAAGACTATATAACAGATAAAAAACATGAAGTAATTTTCGGTTAAATAAGTTACAGCGAAAGAAGTAAAGCGTACAAAAAAGATTTCGTTTGACGCGGCTACTTTAATAATTTTTATTAAGTTACGATAAATGTTCACTACATTTATAGACTTACTGATTACTTGTCTGGTACTAGGGACTGATTTTTTTGGCCCGATACATAATCATAATTCCTTCAATTTAATAAATCTTATCTCTTTTTTTAAACCGGAAATCGTTTAGGCACCATCGGCTTCTTTACTTATCACCTTCTACCCTCTCTGTATTTAAAATATACTGTAAGTATGCTCAAAATAAAGCACTAATGCGGTTCTGTGTAAATCATTTTCACCAGCGTCTAATTGTTAAGGGTAGATAACTTACCATTTTATGAAAATCCTGCTCGCTTAGTCGTTTAGTCGAAAAAAGACTTGAGAATTTTTAATTTTTTTTTAATTTAACATGTATGTAGCCTTTATGAATTTCACTAGCGGTGCTTATAGAAGTTTAAAAACATTATCTCGCGTAACAACTTGCCATTGCTCCACTTATTGTATACGGTTTGTTAATATTTGTTTATGTAATCTCACCACAATCGCAGCAAGAATGGTAACAGAGGTTTGTCATCTAATAACACATGCAAATGCACCTTAATGGTAATCTCGTGCTGTAGTATTTTTGTTGGTGAAGTATGTCGCAACTGCTACATTACTACACTCTTATGCGAGAACGCCTCGATTTCCAAAAACGTTTTCCTTGTAGGCGTTCCTTTTACTTTGTTTGCAACTTTGTTTTCATCTCATTGTAATATTAACGTAATTAATATGATTTATATATTTAGTAACATTAACTCGGTATGTTAATTTTATGTTAAATTAGTACGTGTTAATAAGAAACGTAATCTCATTACCATATTTAATTTGACTACGTTTCTTGCAAAAAGCAGTAATGCGTGAATCTTCTCCCACTGTGTTAAATTAGAACAATATGTAAATTTTCTCAACTTATGTACTATTCATCATCAAAGTTATAATTTTTTTTACTATGTGGATATCCTTGCTTTTTCGTTAACCCATGCATTAATCTTCAATCATATTCAAATATTTCTTAGTGCCATTGTACGATTTCTAATAACAGTGTAATACTACTGTAAATTCGAAGGACATATCAAATATATGAAACAGACTAATTCCAAAAGCAAAACTTTTTTTATACAATAAAGCGACTAGACGAGCAGGACATTTAGCTGATAGTAAGTGATATGCTTGCCCTTAAGAAAAAATAGTTGCTGCGGTGATACTGACCTAAACGATCTCCAGCAACAAAAACCTACTGCAGAGTTTATTCAAAGGATGAGTAGAAAACAAAAGATCAATTTATTCAAGACTACGTAAAATATATAAATGAACTGTATAGTAAACTTTATAAATAATAAATTAATACCAAGGCAGCTCAACGGAGTTCGATCCTCGGTATATATTTTTCTCTTTCTAGGTAGATAACTAAACGGCTTCCGACAACAGTGACCTACCACTATTTTATAATAAGTCATTCATTGTGTTATATTTTAATATATTTTGTAGTAAAAAAAACTTTTAGAAACTCCAGAAGTTTGTGTTCTTAATATATTAATGATTTATTACCCATAGAAAATAATTTTGGATTATTATCAGTCGCTAAGATAAGACAATCATGTTTCGATGTGAACTTTACTTATTAACGAACGTCTAATATTATTCTATCTCACATATCTCTAGAATAGTTTCAACAGCTTACATTATTACGTAGTGCTTAGTTTGAGCTTAAACTATCTCCGTGCAATAGCGACCGGCTGCCTTGTAACTAGAGTGTCCCTGGATTGAATTCAAGTAAGTTATAAATACTAGATCTTAGAGAGTGTGTTATTTGAAACCACCTGATTAAGTACCACTCTACCCTCGTATTTACAATCTGTCGCATTACATATAAAATTCAAAACCTTTTGGTTTAGTATACGTCACAATCTTAAGCTTTATTGTAACTTAACATCATGTGAAATAGAAGTCAAGTTATCTCAAGGTAATTATTTTTTTAAATATTTTAGTTTTGTTAATATGGTCACAATCCACAGCTGGATATAGAGTTCCCCAAATATGTCAACATCCTTCAGTCCTGCGCTGATCGTATCCAACTGCCTCCCGCGATCCTCACTAAATCGTCAGCCCTGCGTTCCGGTACGAAATCGCCATTCGAGGATCTTGCTGCCCCATCGCCCGTCAGTCTTTAGTGCGATGTGTCCTGCCCATTGCCACTTGAGATTATCAATCTCTTGTACTATGTCGGTGAACTTAGTTCTCATATGGTCTCCGCATTTCTGATTCGATCATGAAGGGAAACTCCGAGCATAGCCTTTTTTATTGCTCTCTACACAACTTGAAGTTTTTTCACAAGGCCCACTGTAAGCGACCACATTCCGCTACCATAAGTCGTCACTGGCAACACGCCCGAATTAAAGATTTACACATATGTTACTATACTACTTGCTCCGCATTCCTCTATAGGAAATATTCTGCAAATTCCTTGAAAAGGTTAAAAAGTTATTTACTATATTTAGGTCTCATAATCATATTGCGTATTAATTGTATTCAACGGCAATAGCATTGTCCATCACCATTTGCGTAGATACCACCACAACGCTCATTTTTGGCGTCCACTGGTTATTTATAAACATTAACATGTACCAGTTTGAAGGAGGCTGCAGCTAGTGGAATTAGAACAGTATCGAGATTTAAGGGCAGGCGTATCACTTTACCTATGATCTAGCTAACCGTTGGTTGTGTCTTTTTTTAAATAAAACTTTCTACAATACAAAACGAATTAGTTTTAGGAATTTAAGTTTATTTGGATTGTCATTTTGTTTTAGGTTATGGAGGCTCATATTCAATAGACAACAACAGGCTGAAAATATTTAATAAATGCATACATTAACATATATAATAATTTCTCTCTATAAAATATATATCAATGTACGAGGTATCCAATCCATTGACTTATCACGAGATCTCCAGAAATAAATACTCAAAATTTGGTAGAGATAATGCCTCTGCCATTTAGTGTTAAGTTAAGAATAGATTTTATTAAATTCCTTCTCCAAAGGGAGTTGTGAGGTGTTAGTAAGGGAAGGGGCCGAACGGTAAAGGGGCATACTTTGACAAATTCTAAATGACAAGTCTAACTTTCAAATCTAATTCTACATTGCAGACAGCAAAACGGCCGGGGAATAGCTAGTATATATATTTATATGTACGATAAATATGGGTTATGTTTGTTTGCCAATCACGTGAAAAATAGTGAACGAATCGACATTGCAACATGACTATTAGACGTGGATTGATTTGTAGATGGTTATAGCCTTTTCAATTACATAACTCTTCCATCATTTTATTTCTAATTAACTAATAAAAATATTCATTTCTTATTATTTATGCCGTTGCTATGGTAACGGTTGCTATAGAAAATCATCGACGGTTTTACGTTACGGTCACTAAACCGGACGGGGCACAGCTAGTATGTAATACAAAAAAGACCTAAAATAAAGATAGTAATGCAACACAATCAATCACAAATGGTGTATATTCGTTCTGACACTAGAGTTTATTCGGAGAGACCTTATTACTTAATAAAGTTATCTAACAAATGTGGCATCGAAATAACTTCGAGTTAATGCCTGTTTAATGATACGATTAATTATCTTCACCAAGAATGCGGAGCCATAGCTGGAGCCTCTCTCTTCGATCAAGCTATCTGTGTCAAATTAACTTTTTTAGATCATTTGTTATGAATCAACAGATGTATATCAAATAGCCGACATGCTTTAGAAAGAGATGTCACTAATCAAAACTAAACCTTTGAAATAAGTTCTATAACATATATTTAATAGCTATAATCGTAATTATTTATTTAACTACTACGAATTACAATTAAACATCACATTCGATACATTTTTACTAACAAACTTAGTGGACTTAATACTTTTTTTATTACTACAAAGGACATTAAAGAGAACTTTGCATATTTTATGCAGTTATAAAGCAGTAACTGTCCCACTTATATTGAGAGACTGTTGATAAAAGTCATTAATATTGATATTAATAATTTTGAAATCCTCTTTAACATTTATTTATCTACTCATATAAAGGTTTCCTAAAGAACAGAAACAACAATAATCAAGACGGCTTTTCAATATAAATTCAAAGTCAATGCATAAGGCATAATACAGTATATAATGGATAATGCTGAAAGTTACAAATAATTTAGGCTTTACCAAAAATAAAGGTTAGGTGTACTTAAAAAAAATGTATATATATGTATTATTAAAATATTATATGTAATATTAAAATAATCCATTGATCTCGCTATCCTTAACTTTCAGATTGTTAGCCGTAGTATGTTGGTACAGGTGACAGGAGAAACTGTTTTTCTTTTTCTGCAGTCGATAGTTCTTAGTTTCCTTTGGCACACCGAGGATACAAGTTGTTGGAACTCCATACCTTCTCCCACATTTAGTAAAAATTTCAACTTATGTGGAGCTTGTATTATTATTTTTAATGATATGGTATAGACATTTGAAGCGTGTTGAAACGAAAGGTATATTTTAATAGTACGATGCAGATACTATGTGGTAACTGGAGTAAATTACCTTCATCCAAACACGGCTAACTGCTGTGCTGTTGCTTGCTTGATCAATGTGCAACAGCGGTATGCGGATCAATTAGTAATTTTAATGCTTATTCGATCGATATGTTAATTTGGTCAATAATCAATACTGTGGTCTATACAATTTCTATTAAATATTCAAAGATAAATTACACGTATACAGATACTCATAAACACCATGTTATATTCTAACTTCACTTTTTCACCAAGCATAGCTTAGTTTTTGCTTTATAATAATTGCTCTAACTTTAACTTATAATGATGTTTGAAGTAATAATGTAAATGGCTAAAACGCATTATAACTTATGTCATCAAAATCATCAATATCTGGGTTCGCATTGAACTTAAGTTGTTGAATTCTATTCGAAACCTATTTAGTAAGAAAGGTCAAGCGTAAATTACATTGTTTTTTTTTATAGTTTCTTACTGATTATCCTCAAATTGTAATATTTAAGTTTAGATAATTTTTATACTATATGAATATGATCCTGTTGTACACACTTGCATACGCGTGATAGTAGTTATTCGTATCGAACACTGGACTAGCCGCTAGCATGTGATTACAAGTCGTTCGGTAAACAGCTGTTACACGCACTGTACGCACGACTTGCTTCTAACATGACGCTTAAAGCGTACTCTCGTGTCACAAACCGATCAATTAAATCATTGAAACTACTATATGCATTCCTTTATTGCATATAAACTAACTGAAATACGGGTTGTCAATCACTGGCTCATCACACGATCATTTCTTGGGATTTTTTCAAGCACAAGGAAAAAATTTGGTAAAAAATTCAATGGTCGAAAACAACGCTAAATATTTGCATGGCATATAACAAAAAATGTTTAACGATATATATCTTAAGTTAAATATTATATGCCTGATTTTATCAACGTTCATTATAAGCAGTTGCTCGGTAGTTGGCTACTGCTTCGTAACACAGTACGGGAAGTTGTCCTGATCAATCTGTAGTCATAATTATAGCCCCTACAGGGCTAGAATGCTTGCCTCCTTTTATTAGTTCGCGTTGGCGTTGTATCCCGATTGATAAGAAATATATTTATGACTTAAATCTCTACTTTCAAGTTGTGATTAGGTGCCTTCTAGTATAACCAGTAAATACCTACACAAGTTTTAATAGAAGGGGACATAGCTTAATAGTAATTTTTTTCGAAAATTTATCACGTATAGTTACAGTAACACGATACATGTAATGAAAGATCTTTCTTAAATTGTAATATTTCTTTTTATTAGATTTTATATAATTTTGCATAAAGGTTGAAAAACAATTTACACTTAGTGTTAGTAACAATTTACTGTTGTATTATATAATTACTAAGTACAAAGAAATTAATCAGACTTAACCTATAAAGGTCAAGAGTTTCGAATGGGTTCAAAGACACCGTTTTGTTAATTGCCACAAAATATTATTAAAGCATAAATACAATGGTTACTGGTTTAATTTTTGTTTTTAACATTAAAACTGACTACAAAAATAAAAAGAGTTCTTTATTAGAAGAAATAAGAGTACACAGGTCGATGGTCTAGTCTTAGTTCTGATGTATATCAATAAATAAAATTTCCGTTTTGTTGTGTAAATTTGCTGAGCTGGTTGTCAAACGATGAAATTTTACTTGCTCTCAGCTAAAGCACGCAACACTGCATAAATTGAATATATCTCAATTAAAACGACTGTAATACTAGAAGAAAACTCAGTAAAATATTTAGCAATTCATGTAAATGGCACACCAATAGCACAAACACGCTCAGTTAGGAAATTCTAAGTGGTTCATGTTACGCAGTTTGAGTAATGGACGTGGAAATCCAATAATTATAAAAATAATAAACAATAATAAACAACTATTAGTAATTATAAATAACTTAAGTATAATTAAAAAAAATATTACTAATCAAATAATTTGAACAACCGTGTCTATATTCCGACTGCGGGAAATCTACGCTAGCCATTAGCGGAAGTGGTACGTTTTAAGAAGCTGTTGTTCTTAGAATATACCAATAACACTTAAAAAGTTTTCATCACCCGGAAGTCTAAACACAGTCAGGATTAAACCCATTCATCCTCATTCTATCACTGGTTCCGAAGCAATGATATGCCTTTAAATAGAATATAATTGGCTATGTCAGCTACTCTAGAACATAGGAAAGACAATATAACTGTAGCCGAAATCTGCCTGAAGAACAGACGTGTTCTTGAATATGGTGCTACATATAGATAGAATCGGTTGGCTTATTGACACTGCACTCGTCACCTTGAAACACTAAATACTGCGTGTTGTGGGCCAAGTTGTTTCATTACCGTAATATAATTTATCATAGTAAAGTTAACACGCCACTACTTTTCAACTAACAGACAGTTCACGAGTTAAAATGCTTTGAGGCAAGCGATCAATTTGCCTTTTCTTTACTTAAACTGATTCTTCTTCGTCGGTATCACTCTTGACAGAGTTGTGATGGTCATCGCTTCAGGTGTTGGTGGCAAGCAATACGTTGCCACTTTTTTCTTATGGCCGCCTTCCTCGCATTCATATAGTGATAACGGTGATCACCCATTTACTGTCGCTTTTATCCGGTCAGTCCACCTTTTAGGCGATTTTCCTCCTGGCACGGTACCCTCAACCTTTCTCTGGACCACAAGTCGCTCAAGCTGCCTCTACCCGGTGGCACATGTCTAAAAAAGGTGAGGATGACTGTACCAAAGATAATAAAAGCTGCTTGATGCCGAGTTCTCATAGTATAGATTCGATGTTACGAAATCCAGTCTAGTGGATACTCCAAGCAGTCTCCTAAACGAGACAGATTATTAGTAAAAAGCAATGTAATACTTTTTTAAAGCTCGAATAGTTATTTTTAAATTGTAATCCGTATTGGCATTTTTAGGTCTTCGTTATGTTCTAAATTATATTGTTTTATAAGGAATGCAGCCAAACGAACAAGTTGCTCATATGATGGTAAGAGATCACACTTCTCTCTTATCTATACAAAAAAATCAAATTCGTAGGACATATTATAGTTTATTGTATTACATTGATTTTATGTTATGTTAATTCTTTCGCCATAATGATTTCAAACAGAACTTGCGAATATGAATTCTGGTCTTCAAATTTGCTTTTTCAACATTTCCGTGAACTCTATTAACACAAGAGTAGTGTATATAAGCTTATGAATGACCATCTCAATTATAATCCATTTTTCATAAAAAATTATAAATAAATACGTTTGGTGTAGCATAATTTTAATTAGGTTAAATTAAACCATTCATAGAGTCCGATCGGAAAAGAAAAAGCCAGGACATGCTTGTCATATGTTACACCGCCAATTACACGTGTCAACTACGATCTGTTACCATTCAATGTGGGGTATGACCAAATAACGAACATATCCAGCTCTAACCAATGTGACCGTTTATTTAATTGTGACCATTTATCTAAACAGGAAGTGCAAATCGTTGTAACATTTAAAAAAAAAACCATTAAACAAGCTAAATGGTTCATTAAATATGTCGGAAAAGTTTCGTTGCGTTTGGCGAATAAGTTTTTAAATAAACTGCTGCCATTAATACGGTAATGTTAATTCCGCAGAGTTGTTTAGGACATCTTTTATTTATACAAACAAACAACTTAATATACTATTGTCATCTAAATGTGCTGATTACATCAGATCTTTAGCGAATTTAGCTAATTGATCTCCTATTTTTTGTTTTATGTGTCGAATCTGTCATGCAGAGGCCACGGGAGCTAAGAGAGATAACTCTCCCGACTGACTGCGGCGGATCTGGTCTTGGGCATTACTGCCAACCGTTATACAGGCGCGGACGATAGGAAGAGCGAAACGATTGCGTTTCTTACACTCCTTTTTCCCCTGGCACCACCGTCGCCGCATGAGCGGTGCGGCACCGCTTAGTCGCAGAGAATCGAGAGATCGGTGAACTGAAATACGGACACTTCTTTCCCTCCGCGGCTCCATCACGGCTACAAGGTGCAGTATAAGCCCCGCTTCCGCAGCTCCATCACGGCTACAAGGTGCAATATAAGCCCCGCTTCCGCAGCTCCATCACGGCTACAAGGTGCAGTATAAGCCCCGCTTCCGCAGCTCACCGGCTCACATATGGAGTGACCACGTCAGGCCGAGATTTAGGTTCCTTTTAGCTTCACCGTGGGTGACCAGCCGCGGCAAGTGAGCCCCACCGCCACGACAAGGCGGGAACCTCTTCTATGGAAGAGAGATATAATGAATCTCCTAATGCATTGAATCTGACTAACTAATATCCATGACAACCATTTCAATTGGTCAAATAAGAATCTCTTCTACTCATTGCTGAATATATTAGAAACCTCATTAGACCAGAGGGTTAATTGGATTTAACCAGCGCCAACACGTAAAGAACACGATTTCAAACCAATTGATCGTTCAAAATAAGATGGATTGATCACACCAAGTCTAATTTAAAAAGACGTATTTTGTTTAAATATTTAGTAAAAACATCAACATTATTTTAACAATACCGATCGACAATTATAATAGACTTTTTATACGTTATACCTGCGGTTTAGTTTATGGGGTGTAAACAGTGAATTTTATGGGATGTTTATATTATGGGGTGTAAGGGGTCCCGCACAACAACTCACAGGACCCAAGAAAACCTCACTTACGCGTGGTGCATATTGCTAATCAACAAACGAGGCTCTGACTCCCATAGACCGGCGTGGTGGGAAATAGCCCAAATCCTCCCATGTGAGCTCTTACAAACGACGACATCCAGTGCCCAGCGATACCGGAGAACATGGTGACTGTGGACCGATCAATGTGGAGATCTTTGCAAGAGGCCTATGTCCAGCAGCGGACGTCTATTGGATGATGATGATATACATATATAGCATTATAATCTTCCAAGTAGATTTTGCTTTTACATTTTAATTAAAATCGCAACTTAATAGTTGCGTTTTAATACTATTATTATATTATTAATATTAATATATAATTATTAAAATTTAAATAAACATAATCAAACTGACAAATGTATCAATAGCAGTAGGTTGGTTCACGACCTCAATACCGAATTTATGGATTTGAAATGACTGTGATTAATTGTTTTCTATCAATTCGACAGTGTGAAATTCGTAAGTATTCAAATGAATTATCTATTTAATGGCATATTTCAAGCTTAATCACTATTTGCGATCGTATCAAGCTAAATTATTTGATATATTCATTACAAGACAAACGTGTTTCGCGACCTTAGGTTTACATTCTTTCTTTCGCGTTCCTACGTAAAGTGCTTGGAGGCTCAAAAAATTATCTTTATGGAAGTGCAATTTAAAATATTTGATATTCATCAAAATCTTCAATTTTACTTATAACCGCAATTAAAATTAACAATGCCAAATTTTTTTTTAATATTCGGAATTGTTTATGTAATTTTTTATTCTTTGATATACGTCTTAAACACAAAAAAAATTAGCAAACTTAAATGCAACTTTAATAAGAGATATAACAACGATTTTTACTTTATTTTTATTACATGGTTAGACGTTTCAACATTACAAAGAAAACATCAACATATCATCAATTATTTTAGTTTGTTGGTAACCATTGCAGAACTTAGACTTCCTCTAAAAAGTATTTGTAAATAACTATTATCCTAATCCAAGAACAATTCACTTTTTCATGCTTATTCCACTTCTACCTTTTAAAGAGGGTGAGAATCCAAGTCGTAAAATGTAGTGTTATCTTTTACATTATTTATATTGGTCTACATTTAAATAAGCAACGCATCACTATTTTCTGATGCATTTCCTTAGTAGTAACAACTAAAGAGGTATTACATACAGTTAATATTTTACGAACGTAACAAACTACAGTTAATTCAAACTCACTACCTGGTTAACGTTCCAAGTTAAAATCGTATCGTAAATCTTACTTGAATAACGTTTCAGAGTTATCTTTTCACTGTTATTCTCTGTGTGTACTAAACGCTCTAAGTTATAATAAGAGCATATTGCACTTCGATGTAATAAGAGCATTAAAATTTATATAAGGTGACATAACTCGAATGAAGGAATTTTCAATACAAAGACTGCTTTTTATTTGAACCTGGTTGATTAAGAGGATTCAAAAATAGGCAATCGTTTTCCCTAACCATTTACAATAGCCAGCTAGCTTATAGTAAAAATCTGTTGTCATGACAGCATTGTACTATTTTGTGTGTCATAATATAAACACTTTGATGGTCTTTTATACATTATTAGCAGATATTTCTTAAGAATTCAATTGACATACAATTTCTTACTTTATGCGTTCAATCAAACATTTTGTGCGACAACTAAAGCAATCAATCAAAAAGCCCGTTTAATGTTGTGAGGCAACTCTTTTCTACAACACCTAACGCATAGTTCACACTGACGCCAAATCCGTTGCAGATTTTTTTATAATAATATATAATGAGCACACATTATCCTAATAGCTTTAAGATGTAAGATGTTAAATCAGCTTACTCCAATAATTTCACCAGCTAAATCGCCTTTTAAAACGGAACAGTTAAGCAGGAATAGGCAATAGATGCTGCGGTAGTAACCTATGAAGACGGTAAGAAAGACCATGGATAGACTATTACATACAAAAGAATGTTTGTTAAAATGTAGCAATATTAATGTATTTAAAAATAATATATTATAGTGAATAATAGTTTAACAATGCGGTCAAATTTTACAAGTGATATGATCATTCAAAAGATTAGCTAAAGAATACTTTTCTTAACCAGACTACAAAACTTTGGTTTAAAGACGGCACCTGATGATGATAATGATAAATATGAATGAAATTTCAGTGCAATTAACCATGTTACATATATTTTTCTCATAGATATTGAGAAGTAACGGCAAAAGAAAAATGATAAAAAAAATATATAAGGTAAACGGAGAAATCATCGATAGATGCGAAAATAATCTTTTCTATTTGTTCATCCCTGCAGTTGATTTGTTTTTAATTTTCCTAAGACCAACTATTTGATAATATGAGCCCGTCGTGATAAGAGAATGTGTGGTCACACATAGAACAACACCACGATCATTATCAATCTGTAGCAATCTTTTTAGAGCCGTACAAAAGACAGCTTGGACGAAAACTCTTCACCATTTCCGGCCTTGTCCAAATGTTTATGTGAAATTGAGGTCGTAGCTCGTTGTAGATATAAAAAAAACTTACTTGTAGCGTCAGCTTTATATATTGTTACGTTTAAGAATAGAGATATAATAACCAGATGGTTAATTTTGACATATTATTATAAAATAATGAGACAATATATATACGGCCGCCCAAAATAAAAATATATACTGAACATTTGATGACGTAAATCATCATCTATAGAGAAAGATTTCTACTGAAAATATTAGAAGTATATATATATATATATATTTAAATAAACAAATATATGTTTATATATACATCCGTTTATAATCAAACTTGCGTGCAATCCGTTTTGGAGCGAAGCAGATAATTAAAATAATTTCATAATTTCTTTCCGGTGACCTCAATGTTTTGGTATTTAATTATATTATTGTAATCCGCCGAAATGTGTTAATAATGAAACTTATGTACTTACTTATATACCCATTTTTGAACTGCAAGCTGTTTACCTGAAACTGACTGATTTGGTTCGCGGAGACGGCGGCGTCACAGATCTTGGTTCAACTGTGGCGGTGTCAATAAAGCGTTTAACCGTGTTGTAACAGTAACCAGATCGATCGTTTCATGCTCATATGATCACGGACTGTATGTACTATTAATTCCCACGCTGTGATATAGATATTCGAGAAATTCTTCACAGCGGTGTACACTACGTTTGAGGACATACCTCAAGCGGTTGTAACGATATGACAAGTAATGGAGAGAATGTTGGATAACTGGTTTATTAACGCAATATTACATAATAATTGCTTACTTTAATAATATCTCAGCTCTACACAATTAATCGGTATGGTATCGAGTGAATTTAAATGTCGTAATCGTTTCATCTACCACTAATGTGGGTCGCTTTCTGTCTCCGTAACGTAAACTTAGTTATAAAGACAAATTACAAACGGAAATGCTTATAATAAAATGCGTATTTCATGCGTGCTAACATGTTCCTAATGCAAAGCAGTCGTTAGTAATTATTAGACTAGACAATATGACGCAACATGTACAGTTTCAAGGTAACGAGCGCAAACACGCTGCTGCTGCTGCTCTGATTTTTTTATAATTTTGTCTGCCTGATCTCGACGAGGAACAGCAGACCCATGGGCTATCCTTACATATTCACACCAAAATATATACTGAGAATAATCATCATATATTAATTTCTACGCGAAGTTCACTAATAAGGAGGACAGAAATTGAAGTGAAGTTTGCATACGGTCGTGAGGTAATAAAATAAAGGCCCAGTTTGTGAATTATTTACATAATTATTTCATTAAAGTTCCTGTAAGGTTACTTATAAATTACCTAATAGCTGATATTATCACAAAGTAGTGTGTTTTGTAACGAAACAATGTTATTGAAAATATATAACTGAAACATGTTATCTGTAGGTGTAAAAGTGGATAGTATAAATTATTTGTTAAGGATTATATCTGAAAGTATTCTATGGATCCCCATAGTAACTTACATGTATATGCGTTATTATTATTCGATCGATGTGGAGATCTTTGAGGGAAGCGGATGTGCAACAGTGGATGTCTATCGGCTGATGATGATGATGTTGATGCGTCATTAATGTAGTAAGTTTCATAAAAAATACGCTTACATGAATAAGTTAAACAATGTTGGAGTAGCATAGCAATTCATTTCTACCTCAATGTTATAGCAATCACTATTATTATGCTAATAAATTTTAACGTAAAATAATCGCGGATAAATATATTTTTGTTATATATGCAATGGGCTAACTTGACTTGAATTTCATATAGTATTTACTGAGAATAAGGCTGTGAATAGCGTAGCTTGTTCTCCCGGAATAATATAGCTCTGGTATGTTGAGAGCTGAAACACAGCAGTGTTATAATGGTGATTGTTTTCCAATATGAGGATGGTAGGTAGTTGAAGAGTACCCTCTTACCAACAATACTATCGGCGCTAGAATCAAAACAGGCTAGATGTTTGTAGGCAAGCGGTTAACCGTTGCGCCACGGATGCATCTGTATCCATGTACACAAACAGTCGGACTGATTAAAGATCAGCAATCGTTAAGTAATATACTAGTCGTAAATTTCTGTTTAGGCCATAAACGTTTTGGACGTAACAACGAGCATTTACAACCAGGTCTAACCTTGTTAGAATAATACGAACCGTTTGAAACAATACAATTAAAGCGTGCTTCCCTTTCGATCGTGGCCTAACACGGAGCGGGATCCGAGGCGGCGACGATTGCACAATCCAAGCCGCTCGGACATAGGACATGAATTATTTCAGTGTCCTTACCCACTATATACTTGTTAATGTAATGACAAGTAATAACACTGTACAGCTGATACGGCTTGGCAATTTGAAACAGCGAATGATATAACGAACTATTTTTATGCGCTTGAAGAATTACGCGCTGATTTCGAATTCTGTACGAAGTATAATATCTGTATCAATAGCAAATTAGCGATTGCGTTTTAAAACTCATTAAAGTTGTTAAATTGAACGTGATTTGATTAGATCTACTAATAAAATGCATATTTTAACTGTTGCCTACAAAGACATACGTATTGTATATTTTTTACCTGGTTATGTTTATAACTGATGATATATATCTCGGTGGCATGTCGAAATAATATTTATTGGCATATGCCATGGAATCAATAATTCTTTTATACGCTTCTTTTCTTTTTAACAGGATTATTCTTTAAAAGTAGTTATGTAAGCTATACTAAACTGTAAATACTGAACGCGTAAAAAAATTACTAAATTATATATAACATTGACACAAAGTACTTTTCGAACTATAAACACAACGTATATTAAAACAGTTTAAAAATATGAATATATATTCATATGAAATAAAACACGCTACTGATAATTACTTATAACTATACGAATATTACACATTGAGGAAAATTTTGTTTTATGAATTTTATCCTATTTATTTCGATCGTTATACAGGATGGCGCAAAAGTAATCCACCTTTCAGAAAATGCTATAAATTTTTTGTATATACATATATACAAGGTGGCGCAAAAATAACCTTCCGATGTTTTTTGGCTGTAGTTTTAAAAACAAATTAATAACTTTGATTCTTCTTGTGGATTATTTTTATTTGGTCTTTTAATTTTTTTACATCAAGGCAAAATTTATAGCATTTTCTAATAGGAGGATTACTTTTGCGTCACCCTGTAGCATGAGATTTCCTTATTTAGTAGTTATAATGGAATGCCTTCACTTTTTAATCATTATTTCATTTCAGCTTACTATTTAGGTCTTTATTGGGGTAGAAGAACGCTTGGTTGGAACTATTTGATTTATTTTATTAACAATATGTTCCAAATTCAATGGTAGTACCTTATCATCTTGAGGTCCTAGTAAAGTCTAAAGCATGACACTAAAAGTTTTCAAGGCCCATCATCCTCATTCTGCGTAGATCGGACTGAATTCAGTTTTCGTAAATTAATAACAATAATGGTCTTATAACGTAGTCGTAGTGATCGTTCTCCTGGCCAAGAGCGTTCTTCGATGTCAATTTAGACATTACACAACACCGAATTGGTCTGCATTACAGAAATTGTCCAACAGGTGCTGCGGTTAATAACACATTGCACACAGCAAACAGGTTTACGCAGTGCGAACTGCTACAGAATTTTGGTTGTCCTTGTCCTCGAGCTTTTAGAGTTACACTTACTCCAAAAAAAAAAATTGTGGGGTATAATTAAAGCTTTATAATAAATCAACAGGAAATATAAAGCAGTTGCGACAGATAAAATCGTTTATAACACGGGCGTGGTACTATTAAACAAACGGATACTTGCGCAATAGAATGGAGATATAAAAGTATAAATTTCAAATGTTCTACTTAAGATATGTATGTATCAAAATTAGACGGAAGTCGTAAATAGTGGCCCATGTGACATATATTATTTAGCTTATACACACGACAGTTATATATGTAATGTCCAGTTACGTCAAGCCAACAATATTTGACTCAGTTTTCGACTTCGTCTCGCTTTCAAACTCATTGTGATTCAATATTCGAGATATATAGATCATACTACGAGTATCACTATCATGATTTTATATTTATCTGTATTATAATACTATAATCGATGCAGACCTTTGATTTTCAGCACGTCAGTTATGATATACTATACTACTAAATAAAAAAAATATTTTCAATAGTTATTAGTGAATAATGTGAATAGTTTAGAAAACTAAAAGAGAGGTAGGGCACAGCGGATATTTCCGCTCATAAATGAGCAGCCTATCTGGGTAAGTACCTCCACCTTGCAGAATACCACAGCCAGATAACACTGATAGTGTTGTGTTCCTGTTGGTGAGCATAGGCATCCAATGTTCAATGGGGAGTCGGCATGACGGCATGACTAAAATATCTTACCCGCCCTATACTTCATACCTGCAATATCCCGGGTACAAGCTTAAGCACAATTTTGAGGGTCGTGCCGGAGTTTGCTTGTATGTACGGGAGGATGTTTTTACCCGTCGTCTTGATGGCCTAGAAGACGGAGATCTGTCATTGTTATGGGTGCGTATTTATTACGGTGGGTACACCTGCATCTACGCGTGGCTATACAGATCTCACAACGGTGATATGGACACATTCAGACTTTTAGAGCACATGCAAATGACTACAGACAAAGTCACTGAGCTATATATATACTATCTGCGGAGGTAGTGACTTTTAAGAGATCTCAACACTCATCACGTTGAATAGCTTGGCTCCCGGTCCACCGATTTCGCGAGGAGATCTGCTTATGAGTTTTCTTTGGCCTACGGGATCTTTTAGCTGGTTTCTTCTTCTACGAGAATTCCGAATATCCGCTTAACATCAGGTGGGTCGCATGCCCGTTTACCGTCTAAGTGGTATATAAAAAAAAACTAAGGTTTTTGTTTTATCTCCTCCGTTTACCCACACCACCACGTGGTGGTGCTATAGAACCAATTTTGTTATAACCAGAATTAACATATATTAACTTTCACGTTAGAATTTTGCTTGCTATATAAACTATATATTTTCATAAACAGCAAATATATTTTTTACTATATAACAATACAGTTAATTTCTTATCGTTGAAAATACTTTGAATACAATTTTAAATATATGTAAGTAGAACACTGTAAACCGGAAACAAATGAATTTAAAAAGCAAAGAATTCGTGTATTTCCTTAAATGAATACTACAATATTAATACGTGCTTACACAATTTCTATAGTTTTGCCTATAAAAATGTAAAATGTATGCAGTTACGTAAAATTACATTTAATTCATTGCCATTGAGTCCGTTAACATGAAATGATATATTTAATGTAGAAATGATAATTTCGTGTAGGTAAATAAACCAGTAAAAAACTGTTTCCTCTCTTTGGCAATAATAACTACCTTTCTGCGATTCTAGCTATGGCGACATCTTCTTATTACTACATTATGATAAGTGTATACAATTGTATTAGTATATGTACAAAGAGGAATTTACATCGTTCTCTTTCGTAGTCAAAGGTCATAGGTAATGTACACAGACGAAGGGACATAATGAATCTCTATATAAATATGTATTCTAAAGATCAATTCGTTCTATTTATATAGATTATAATAAGTTATTTTTGTTGTCGTATGAATAAGATTATTTCGAAATAAAACGAACACGCAATCTGCCCATCCGGTAGGTGATAAGCTCGTTTATATTACAGAGAGAGTATGTATCGCTCAATCGCGATTCACGCTATGAGAAACAAAAAGTCTCGTCACTTCGTTTATATTACATGCTACTTCGCACTCTTTACCACATCAGAGTAATATTTGACATTATTGTTTGATAGTAAAAGTAGAGGCTACGATGAACGGTCTCTCGCAATAGACATACGTAGAAGATAAAACCTCATTGAAAGCTAAAATAATGTTATAATAATGTATAGGCAAAACAATCAGAATCTTTGAAATTAAAAGGCTTATTCGTAGTAATAACTTAAAATCAGTTTTCAGGAGGAAAACGTTTAAGATTTGCATACGCATTTTTCACAGGAATAATTTTGGACGCGCTGCAGTAATGCTAAGTGTGAGGGCATCCAGTTGTATGAGAAGTTACGGCAATATGTCAAAGGTGTGCAGAGTAAGGGCCGGAACAAATGCCAAATGATACAATAATGTAACAAATAAACCCGGCCAGGGAACAAAGCACGGCGCGGGTCCGAAAGATATCGCGTAATTTATTACAAGACCGATAGAAATAGTTAATAGATAAGCAATCGAATTGTTTTCCGTCACAATTAGCTCAAGGACTGTCCCGTTTAAGCGGTGACTTGTTGTCATTAATTCCATTACAGAATTCATAAACTATTTTTACATGAGTTGAAAAGGTATCCGAGCAACGATTTGAAGTATTTTAATGTTTCAAGTAATGTCTATAGTAACTCATATTTGTATTTAAAAATGATATTTAATACAGAAATATTTCCGTTGTACAGATAAATAAATACTCTAATAATTTTGTATTGTATAATATATGTAGTTCGTAGATTTAATTTTAAAAGTTTTTTTTAAAGGCAAGGTACAAATGTTACGTTAATAAAGATAAAAGTATGTTTATCTATATATAGAAGATATCCAGGATTCATTGACACGTCACATGATATCCGAAACTATTAGTCGTAATCACTCAAAATTTGGTAGAGATATCGCTTCTGCAATTTAAAGGTCTGCGAAGAAAGGAGTTTACAATTTTTTCTCCCCAAAAGCAGTTTTAGGGGGTGTAAATAAAAAATGGCGTGAGGGGCGGTTGCTGTTGCATTTACTCACAAGGAATGTTTCTGACAAATTTCAAGTCTTAATTCTGTACTACAGGCAGTTAAACAGGCGGAGAAAAATGTCATGAGCCCCAACAATGGCGGAATAATAAAATTTTACTGCCTACGTGCCGCTTCCGGTAACCGTTTGCCTTGTAACACGGTAGTTTGGATAGTAGTAAAGGTATTTATTTAACTCGCCTAATTAGCTATCACATGGAAATCTGCCACCACAGTAGCGTTTTGTTCCGGCTACGAACATAAAATATGAGATTTGGAGTATTCAGAGCGAATACCATTAACATGAGTCAGCATCTTCGTGCGCATTGTTACCTTAATTCCGATCAGATTGAGATGAAATTTTAAATCTTATTTTAAAGCTTACTTTACAAACTAAACAAGAGTGTGCGAACATTACAGTTTCGAAGTTTGAAACCCTCAGTAATTAAAGTTATGATCATAAAGCCCTTGGGGTTTATGATATTAAGTTCAGCGTGTTAAGAACGTGTTAAGTTTAACTTCTTAAGAACGAATTGTCGCTCAGCGCAATATGATGCCGAGAAAACATCTTAACTATCAACCGATAGTTTTAAGCCTTTTTTTCGCTAAACTTTTTTGACTCTTCTATTTGTTTATTCGTATAAAGAAAAAGGGACATTTTCGTAACATTATTAAACTACATATAACCTCTATAATATATATTTTTTTAACGTTCCACACCTTTACGCAAAATTTTGCGGGCCTATTCAACATCCGTAACATGTAATGACATACAACATGACGTTGTAAAAAAAATGACCAACAATTATGTAAAAGAAATTATTTAGATTGCGTTATGTAAGTTACGTCACTTATGAAACACTTGTATGTGACTGTTACTTTGAAATATTATCCAAAAATCAAACATAAATGTAATGCAAAATTTCACTTAAAAATGGCACAATTATGTTATGCTCAACTTAATCTTCGAAAGTGCTTTAGAATTTTATATATATAGTCACTCAATAACATCAATTAATATTAAAAATAGTGTACTAAATATTACAAAAAACTAATTGAAGCATCTGTGTGTAACATAAAACTTTTTAATTCATATAAATATATCCAAGCGTTCATTGACTCATCGAGTATTCATCCCTACTAGCCGTAAACACTAAAAATTTGGTATAGATATTACTTCTGCTATTTAGAGGTCAGCAAAGAAAGGATTTTACAAAATCATTTCCCAAAGGGAGTTGCGAGGGTGTTACTAACGAGAAGGGGCTGGAAAAGCTGCGGGTTGCCGCCAGGCGGGTACATTTCTAATAAATTTCAAGTATAAGTTTCAAATCTAATATTAAATAACAGCCAGCAAAGCGAACGGGAACAGCTAGTATTAAAATATAAGATGGTGGATAATATTACAAATCTAAATTTTTTAATCGCTTCGTTAATATTCCATTAAAAACTAACAGACAGACAAAAGTATAATAGTTTTTTGTTACATAAACCAAAACTCTATTTATTTATATATCTTATAACCTGGTTATGGTGTCTTCAATAGTAGTAATCGCTCATTTCTAAATCGTTTCAATGGCGCGAAAAAATGAGAGCACTAAACGAAACTCTTTAACACACTCTCCTACAAGAGAAAGCAGTAACTTAAAATATGTATAACGAACACAATCAAATAATACAAAAAAGGCAAGAAACTAGTTCGTTCTACATAAACCTTTTACTTTTGCTATATTTTTTTTATATTATCTACTTTAGAATTGATTTATAGGTTTGATTTTAAATTATTATTGCATATTTTAACAAAATCTTTTACACAACCAAAGTTATTTGCAACATTTGGATATATTTAATATAGTTTATTGATTGGAATGTCTTGCTAGTATGCAGGGTAGTAATAAAGATAACTTGAACACTTAAATGTCCTGGCGTCATAGTCATTTATACAGCTTTTTATTGTTCCAGTCCTAACTAAACACAATGAACTCTTTGTGTGTTATTCTGGTATGCTCAGTATTTGTTTTAATTTTATTATAATATAGCTGGACGGTAGTATTACCCGAATCATCTTCTATGTTGAAATTAAGATATTTTAAATCGAATCATTCTTAGTAAGAATCAGTGGTTTTTTACCAAGTATTTGTGGTGGTTCAAAACTGTTGTAATAAACAAATTAATGCAGTACAATTTGTAAAATTTTGTTTCATTAATTGAAATGTTTCTTAATTTCTATCTACCTCTGTTCTGCAGCATACACCTTTATAGAATGCCAATTCATCCATACCTCTCTTGCCGCGCAATGGAGGCTTATTAGTATGACGTTGGCGAGTGATATCTAGATCCGTTAACGCTTTCATTCTCTATGTGTCTTAATTTCGTTCACGTACGTCTATTGATTAGAAATTGCCACTTCGTCTCGTTGTAACGTGAGCTGATGTCACTAGCTCGCGATGCGGCTTGATAATGCTCTTGCTGCCATACATAAGGCAAATAATCTTACGCAATTACGACGACGGCGTCAACTCACGATTACATCTCTATATGATGCCTATATAGGGAGGTTTTACTGAACATACAAATTTAAATATACAAATAAATCATCTGAATTTGAATCAACGTCGGCCGGCAAATTTGAAAGTTTTTTTTATTGGAGTTCCGCCAGGCTCTTCACTATGTCCCGCATAGGCAGTATATAAACTACTATTGAAAAATATCTTTTTTAACATGAAGTAAAAAAATTAAGCATAACATTGCTTAATTTTTACATTTACTATTATCATGTATTGAATAATTTCAAACGAAACAAAGAGCATAATAGGTTTAAATACAATAGAAAACGGGACTGAAGAAGCTAAGATAAAAGAGTCTGAATGACCTACCCGGTATTGTAAATTATAGGACAAATCACACCTTAATAAAATTCGTTAAAAGCAAGTTAACAGTGTTCAATTAAGATAAGATCACAGTCACACGATCACAAGACCACACTTTTGACACCACAGCTTACGGCTGCAAAGCTAATCAGCTCAGCATCTGTGATTATAATATTTTGTTGTGTATCTAGATTTTGACTATAATATCTTTTGCTTCATATGTTAGTATAATAAATCAATATTTATAAAGCAAATTCATAGTGTAATTTATAAAATTTTTATAAGTATCGAATCGGGAACTGTTGTCGCCGTGCCAAGTACCGTAACCGCTGCGCGTACGGACGGCTCGAGATGCGCCTTACGCAATACGCGATCATCTTAACACATTATTTCGCACAAATTACGTTACTTCCACGACCGACATTTTATGTGTAACAAATTATAAAAGTACTTGAGATGGAATGCCGCTATTGCGAAATTATAACTTAAGCCAGAAAAATGTTAGGAAATCTTATGTTTGGTTAACTCATGTCTTTTAAAACATTTTATGAAACCCTTTTGAGTTTTTATTAGAGTACGAATAGGAAATAATACTAGTCAATTTTTATAAACCATTATTCTATGTTAAGGAACATCTTAGTAGTCTTAGTAAAGAGAATGGGTTACAACAACCAGGAACACGAATATTAAATTATTTAGTACAAAGACTGCTAGGAGTCTGTAGCTATAAATGTGTTCCTATCTATTAAACATAAATTTATTAAAGAAATGTTTAATGATAAGAGAAATTGTGTAAAATAGAAAAAAAAAGTATTTAAATTGTAAAAGCTTTTTAAATCTAAATAAGAACTTATGACTTGATATCTTATTTGTAATCCAGAAGACAGGAAACAAAGTATTGGGTTGTCCGGAAAGTTCGTGCCGATTTTTGGTGGGTAGCGCAGGAGACCTGACTGAATATATTACAGTTACTGAAAAGAAATGACATGTGTACACATTCTATAAGAGATAGCTTCAGCCATATTTGAAAAAAAGTTTGGTTACGATTAGTTAATTTTTATCAATTTTCTATACCTTAGAGTATGGTGGCAAATAAAGTGCATAATAGACATTTAATGCTTTTCTTTTTCCGAAAGGGTTAAAAATGCCACACAAACGGCAAATAAGGTGTGCGCTGTTTATGGCGAGGATGCTGTAGTCGAAAGAACTGTGCGAAAGTTGTTTGCTCGGTTTAAAGCTGGAAATTTCCACCTGGAATATCAGAAACGCCGAGGTATCAGCATACCATGTCAATGCTAAATAAGTCAAAATAAACCATACATGATCATACCCTGAATATAATCGGAAGGACGTCGTGTTTCATCACAAATGCGCGACCGCATGTGTCTTTGAGGACTCGGTAAAACTTATTTTTATCATAAAGGAAGGAACAAATTACAGATGTATACATTGTTATATTCAGACCGGTACCAGTAGGTGCTCAACTTTATTCTCGGTTTATCTCAGCATTATCTCAGTTTACGCAGTATACCATAATATGATCCTGTACCGGATCGCCAAAAAACAACACATAAGAGCAAAAGAGAAATGAAATGCAACCAAAATGAAACTAACACAAAATCTAGAAAATGTATCTGCCAAAGTCAAAAAAGTTGCATAATTGCTAAAATCGAATCGGTTTTATAAATAGGTCCATTACAGATGCAATTTCGAAAATTTAAACGATTTCCGTATGTATTTATTAACTATCATTATGTCATTCGTCCCAATACTACTGTTGAGTATATACATACAGTTTCCCACGATGAAATGTACCGACATACATATGTATATATATATTTAGTAATCCTTAGATACAATGTGTTATAACTGTCCATTTCCTGTCAAATATTTATTTTCTTTAAAAGGAAGTAGGAAAACATATTTGACTTTATTTTATGCAAGGAATTTACGAGATGAGCAGGATGTTCATCTGCTGGTAAGTTATACGCTTACACATACAAATGTAACGCTAGTTAGAACGATATACACTACACGCTTTGAGACATAAGATGTTGATGATGACTCGTGTTTACCCAGTAATTAAGCGTAATTAGGTGTGATTACTGGGACAATGCGAACGGCGCTTTGAAGCTCACTAGCTACAGCGCCCTTCAAAGCGGAACAGTATTGTTTGCACAATTAGATGGTCTCCGACAACAGAAACCTACTGAAATTGCTTACTACCCTGTCAATAAATCCTGAAGTTCGGTTAGCCTTTTCGATAATGTCTGTTAAAGTTTTCAATTGTCCAGTTTTAGTTGTGAAGTAACAATTCCTGTTTTAAAACATATCCATAGTGATACAGCTTTCACCAATAATATCTATTTTTTCTACCTATCGACCTGAAATCACTTAAGACGTTATATCGTGATTTGAATCTTACAATATATTATTGAACATAGACCCTTTCACGTACAATTTGCTATTCAGTACATAATCCCGCCACAACACGTTACCATGAGTAAATGAAAATTTCATTTGCATTTCGCGCTTTCACTTTCAAATTGATAGTTTTTACACGATTATTTTTTTTGTTGATATATGATCAAGTCTCTGAAGAACCCCTACAATGTATTTTTAATGCTATAATATAAAGTATCGTCGATAAACAGATATTTATTTACACAGCAACAATTCAACATACGATCACATCATTTAAATATAAATAAACAAAGGAGGTACAACTCGTAAATAAATGTCACTGATCTCTTGTAGATGACGTCAGTAAAGGTTATTCCACTCTGCTAATACCTTTACAAATGTGGCAGCAATAAAATAAAAAAAAATGACATCACTTGAACAAGTGTGGATTGTATATTGCTTATAACATAAAGTAACACTTTTATTTATAAAAACATCCTTATTTTTTGCCCGTAACCTATACCTAGTATGCAGTTTGTCCCTTAAAAAAAAAAATTCTCAGCTCAAAAATGGTCAGCAGAGAATTTAGAAGCATAATTCATAATTTCAATATTAACATTATATGTTAATTTAATGGTTGTATAAATAAACAATTTTAATTATTTATGGGGCCTATATATCCAAATTTGGACCGAGTACTATATACAGCTTTTAAGGATAATAATAAAATTTAAATCCCAAATTAAATATAAAACTATTTGTTAACTAAAAAAATCACTTAATAAAATTCGTAATTTATATAAAATTAAAATATATGATCTTCATATTCATATCAATGAAATTTTTGACTAAACTAATAATAATAATAAAGACAGTCTAGGACGTGGGTAGATTTTGCATATGCTGCAGCTTCATGTTAAATTTACATTGAGGTCAGGTATTATATATAATAAAATGTGTTTTTTTACGTAAACCCAAATTCGTGCATATTGACGCAATATTACATTTCGTTCATTAATGCGAAATCTTCAAAAAAACTATCAGCAAAAATTCTTGGTAAGCTTATACGATTGCATTGATAATGATTGCTTCATTATCCATTCATAAATATCCAAGGATATTTAGTTAAAAACGATAAGGAGAGAACAGATTCCTGATGAAATATTTTCTATATTCATCTTGCAGTTTGAGAAGGTATATTCTAGCACTATCTATTTAGTTGAACTGGTTCTCTATAAAAATTAAAGAAATTCCTATAATATCTGATAGGTGGAAAATAACAAACATTTCAACTTTTATTTGGACAATTAAAATAATATAAAAATCACCATTGAATAACCGTGTACACAATAACCAACCCACTGGTACCAGAGTGTATCGTAAAGTACAAGGGTAGATATTAAAAAGCATGCAATGGGACCATTAACAATCTCAAAATATTGTTGTTACTTATCTTATTGCATATGCTTTATATAATTCTAACATTTGAGACAAATGTATATAAACATACAAAAACATTTAGTATCAAGAACATGTACAAAGGCCATATTTCTTTATATCGATAACATTTACAGCTTTTATTACATGAAACGTTGTTTTACGACAGGAAAGACAGTTTACTTTGTTGCGCTTACAAAATAAAATATATTGCCAAACAACCCTTTTGAGTTTTAACTAACACTGAGTCGGATTGCTATTGAATATATCAAATCGTGGGTCAATCAAAACGGGTGTAAGGGGTCCCACACTCACAGGACTCAAATCAACCTTACCAGCTCATGGTGTACTCTGCTAATCAAAGAACGAGGCTCTGGTTCCAACCAACGCGCATTGAGCCAGCGTGATGGGCAATGGTCCAAATCCCTCTTATGAACCTCTATAAATACCGGCCCATGGTACCCGACGATGCGGGTAGTACACGACCGATCGCTATGGGGATCTTTGGAGGAGGCCTACGTCCAGCAGTAGATATTTAACGGCTGATGATTACATCCTTTTAGTTTTAACTAACACTGAGTCAGATTGCTATTAAATAAATTAAATCGTGGGTCAATCAAAAGGGGTGTAAGGGGTCTCACACAACAACTCATGGGACCCCAGTCAACCTTACCAGCTCGTGGTGTACTCTGCTAATCAACGAACGAGGCTCTGGCTCCCACCAACCGCATTGTGCCGGAGTAGTAGGGAATGGCCGAAATCACCCCATATGCATCCCTACAAACGCCGGCCCTTTCTACCCGGCCATGCGGACAATACAGGATCGATCTATATGGAGATCTTTGAGGGCTTGCGCTGACCAGCTGCGGACGTCTATCGGATGATGGTGAAATCAAATCGTACTCAAACAGTGGAAAATTACGTTACCTTGTCAATCTACGCGTATCATTGAAAAGGCAAAACTTTTACATATTATAAAAGGTATTACGAAAAAGTTGGAAACGTATTCCGAAATAATTTTGCCCTGAGAAGGCCGACCACTGTTAATATTTTATCATTAAATTATTTTGTTTACAGTCGCTTTCATTTAAATGAGTTCAACAGTTTCAATGCTGCACACTTTGCAATGCTGAGAACTAGCATCTCCAACCAGTTAACGATAGTTTATAAGAAAAATTTTATCGCCTTTTAAAGTAGAATCAGAGAGTGAATCTTTTAATGCTGCTTTCTACAAACCGATTCGACAAAAAAGATAACTTACTTTAAGGGATTTTAAGTTGAAAAAAAATATAGTTTATATTTATATTTTACAATCGTCGCTAGTTAGGATGATACGCAGCATCACATTCTGCTCGTCACCTTAAAATTTAAAATATTAAGCCCCTTTACCTCAGTATTTTTACTAGCTACGACGTCTTTCAAACCGGAACATTATAACGTTTGCACACTGCTATTTGGCGTTAGAAATAAGCGCGACGGGCAAAAGAAACCTAGCATCAGTTGTCAATAATGTAAGAGAGATAGCTGTTTTACCTGACTCCAGGATACAACTGGTGACCATCAAATTAGAAGACATGTGAGTTGACACCACAACACGGAGACAGATTTATTTCCTAGAAATCAGTTTTTAATTGATAACATTAACTGTGTCGTGAGATTTTTTTTCATTAACATTTTATTTATTTTTTCTGACGCAACATCCTTAAGGAGACAGTTTATATATCATATCGATTTTTAACCTGTTTTCATATTTTGTATATTTTCTATATCTATTAGTCAAAAATTCATTTAGAAAAAAGATTAGTAACTTAATATATTTTTCATTACATGAACGTTAGTTACACTAATCATATTTTCAAATTTCAGAAATTATCTAAGTTAAGGAATTTAGTATACTGTGCACAAAGCTATAGGTCTGGGGGTGTAAGCGGTCCCGCACAACAACTTAGCGGACCCAAACTAACCTCACTTGCTCGTGGTGCACCCTGATAATCAACAAACGAGGCTCTGGCTCCCACCAACCCGTAATGGGCCAGCGTGGTGCGAAATAGCCCAAATCTCTCATATATATCCCTACAAACGTCGGTCCCTAGTGTCTGGTGGTACCCGAGGCCATGCTGATTGTAAGCTGCTGGATGCGGATAGCTCAGGACCGCTGCGTGTCCGGTTGTGGACGACTATCGGCTGATGATTGAAACAAAGCTAAATGTTTGTGTATAGGATTTAAAAAAGATAGGATGGTAGTGCCGGTTCGCTGTATTTCTTTAAACCGGAGCTTCAGCTGAGGAACTTATAAGAATAACAAAGAGGACTTTACGTCTCTGAGTGATGAGTTCTCTGTGACTGTTGGTGTATTAAAAAGTGGCAGTGCAGAGTCTATATATATATAAGATTTTTACCTATGTAGACACTCATTGCGATATCTCTGGAACCATAGAGCCAAGACTTAAAGTTTGGTAGGAATATCCCTTTCACCGACTACAGGTCAGCTAAAAACGGATTTTACGAATTTCTTTCTCCAAAGGGTGTTGCTGGGGTTTTGGGCCCAACTAAGAAAAAACTAATTGTTTAAAAAAACAATGTACTTCTATGTATATTTTATAGACATGTTATAATCACAATAACTGTATTGTTAACACTTGAGTGTATTGACAAATGGTACC
The DNA here is from genome assembly GCA_029034505.1 of Ornithoptera priamus. Classification (NCBI taxonomy): domain Eukaryota; kingdom Metazoa; phylum Arthropoda; class Insecta; order Lepidoptera; family Papilionidae; genus Ornithoptera; species Ornithoptera priamus. Next base: position 3,876,174 of record JARDWD010000559.1, read on the forward strand.
TGACCGAAACAAAGCGAACACTTTTGTAGTAAAGTAATTTATCATTATTTAACCTTCCAACTCTTAAACAAGGATCTAGAGCATAGAAGGCGTATATAGATTACTTCAAGGCTGAATATATACGCTTTTTACTCACATCCGGCGCGTGTATATGTAAATTTATTGATATATTGTTATTCTAAAAAGCTTTAGGCCGATATATAACCTTCACAAGTTGGGGAGGCACTTTAAGAAAAAGAATTCATTAAAATTATTTATGTGATATATAGAAACACTAAGAATCTAATGACAAAGACAAGAGACTGTACCCTAAGTATTTTAGGTGCAGCTTCATTTCTTTATTATTTTTTTATTTCTTTAGCATTCTTGCCGGGCAATGTTTTTTAAGTATCACAACAGAATAAGTAAGGTGTTTATTTTTTTTACATATGATAAGACGTATTAAACATAGCCAAGCTTAATTCCATAAAGAGTTCTCTTCCAGCATACCTTGGCAGACGACAAACAATTATAATAACGAGTGTAAGTGTACAATACAACAAGAAAAATAAATATTTATAAAATTATACAATATGTAATAATATATTATGCAGCTAAAAACGACGATAATAGTCTTTTACTCCTCTCCTATACATTTTTCACTTTTAATCAGTCTTCAGTGTCAGTGGTGACTATGGCCCATCGCCCTCATATTGAGGGTGGCTTGTGCCTAGTTGAGACGTAAATTGGCATTTGATAAAAAAATCAGTAATTGAGTTCAGTTTAATTTTTTATAGTTATCTTACACGATGAATTAAAACGTATAAGTACTACTACTGCTCTGGCGCATCGACTCAAAGTGAGTCATGGATCCGAAACAATGGTGCGCCAGCGTTGTGTCTTGCACTGCCTCTTGCCAGTCCACTGCTTGAAGCTCCCGTAGGTCATGCTCTACGGCACCCTAGCAGCGGTATCTGAGCCGGCCGATAGGTCGGCACCCAATCGAGGTACCGAGAAACGCTTTTTTGACTCTACGATCGTCTCCTATACTTAGTACGTGGCCCATTCAACGAAGTCTGTGGACTTTGGCTTCCCCTATGATGTTCGGTCCGCCAACCAGCCTCTCGATTTCGATATTGCGTCGGGCTCGCCATCATTATTTTTTATCCGACAAATGGCAATTTCATTTGATACACGGCCACAGATTTATGTTGAGGAATTGTGCTCATATTTGTGTTAAAAATAATTGATAGTTCTATATATTTGATCTGTGGGCAGTAAATATCCGTTACTTATACTTTGTGTACTGTTTACATCTAAATATATTTTCTATTACAAATAAACAAACGTAGATGTTCCCTTAGTAGATGATATGTGTACTCAATTAATTATTACATTTTTTTATTTGTTTTTAGAGACAACTTTACATTTCAACAGCTCGTTTTACATTTCCAAATATGACATCGAATCTTGCCATTTAAAAGAGTAAAAAATTAAAACCAATTATTACCATTTTCGAAATTTGGTCCATTACGAAAACGGTTACGCGAGTTGTGTGTAGATAATTAATATGTATATATTCAAAGTTACAGTTTCAACAGATATCCCTTCGAATTACACATAGTATCTTACTTTATTATAGTATTATTATTGTTTTATTGGCTTAACATGAGAGACGTAAGTATATACTTACCATCAGATGAGAATGTGTGGAAATTGGCTGTAAAATATGCCACAGATTTTACGAGGATTTTTAATAATTAATTTAAATTTTCAATCGTGAGTCTCGTTTTTAAAGCAGTTTGTAATCCATCAAGTTCTTTGTATATTAAATAAACGAAGACGTTTACACAAAAGTTTTATAAAAAAAATGGTACAGAAATATTCAAATCTCTGGAGGAACATTTGCCTTACCACTTGGCGGTACAACAAGAAATAAGCGCTGATGACATCATATACCAACAGATAAAAAAAATCAAACGAAGATACTTCATAATTAACTAGGGTATATAAGTACTATACAAACCTTTTAATAGTTGTTAATATAACATTACAAAGTATGAAAAGCGTCTTAACGAATTACAATACAATGTTATTTTTAATGTTATACTCGTAAGAATGGAGTTAATTGTCTTGCTTTTTCTCTCACGTGATGTGTGCAATAAAAAGTCACGGTAAAACTACGATAAGCACTTAGAATAACTCGTCAGGAAGTAATAGTCGAAGAGCGTTGATGCGACGGAAGCATAACATCTACACTCGGAATGCGGTAAAGCCTAAAACTTTCTTTTCTTTCACAACCTTATGTAACACTGAATTTTTGATCAGGAATAGAAGCATAATTTATTTTGCTATAAGTAAATCTTTGAAATTTCGGGTGTTCTCTAAATCCTAATTTAGTAATGTTACTCTGTTCTTCTAGACGACAGATAAAAGCACTGTGGCTTTTGTAGGGGATACCGTCTTTATATTAAATGTCTATCCCCTCGAACCTTTTTGGTAGTCCACTAGGCCTAGTCCAATAGGACTTTGGATCTCCTATAGAATTTTTGTTTCATCTTTCCTACTGGGTGATAGTGTCTTAAAATCTTTATGAAGTTTTAGCCTAGACAATTTCCAGCAAGAAAAACTAATACCAAAGTTTTCTTTCCTCTTTGTCGGGACCCATATAAGTATTGAGTTGTCAACTCCAAATGTCTCTACTGCCAAAAAACCAAAAACGATATATTGCATTTATCGCATAATTATCTATTGCCATATCAACACAAGTACTGACTAATGCATAAACAAAGTACAGATAACATCTTACATTTCATTAAATAGATCCAAAGAAACGGTTGAAGGTGTTCGGATATTTGAATACAATAAGGAATGAATGATAAGTAGAGACAAACAACAGCTCATAACGACCACGCGACTGATAAAATCACACATATTTCTTACTATTTACAAACAGTACAAAGAGACGCCTAATGTGCCAAAGGAAATAGGAACTTGTCAACGCTACGCCGGAAACGTGGCAATAATACGAGCTGGAAATGGCAGCACACTTTCTTCTTAGATATTTTGTTTGTTGCGCTTTTAAGTCATTATTTCATCCGATAGACGTTCACAGCTGGACATATGTCACGGTCCTGCACTGTTTAAATCCAGAGGCTCCCAGTGATTCTTTTTATGTCCTCTGTCCACCTTTGGAGTCCATGCGGAGTGGCCATTCCAACATTTTAACTTCCCAAAGTCCATCGGCATTATTCCTACAATATAGTCTTAAAATCTTGTTTCTACTTTAAAATGGATTCTATTGATTTAGATAATTATAGTCTTTGATAAAACATAGAAGACTAGTTGCTTCCCGCCCACTTTATTAGCCGAAACTCCCCTGCAACTCACTTAAGGAAAGAAATTGTGTAAAACCCATTCTCAACTGACCTCTAATCAGCACTAATATCTCTATCTAAAGTTTTGAAGTCTTATTAGACATAAAAACTTAAATCGTTTCGATGATTTCGTGATGAGTCAATAAACCATTGGCTATCTATCTAATATTAATATATATTGATTATAGTTATTACTAAGGATAAAAGTTTTTCTATAACAAGTTTCAATAAATATTTATTTAATAGTATGTATTTCTAATATTAATCTCTGTTTTTGTTATTCAAACGGTTTTTATACTATCTTTAACGAACTAAAATTTATATGTCAATATTTATCTAACTGTGCAAAAGGCCGGATTTCTTTAGTACCTGCCGTATTGAGTGTGCTTACAGGACGATGATACAAATAACCCTACTTGGCCTTAATAATGAAATTCTAAATATAAAAATATATCGACATAATAATATAAATTAAAGTAAGATTAACATAAACCATGTTATGTGTCTAAAAACCTATTAGTTTCCCTTTCTATTAGCGGAAGCGGACAACATTTGAAACTTGCATGGGTCGTAGATCATTATGTCCTAATATTCATCAATGTACCACAGCTTTGGTTTACTATGATTGATATTGTAGCTGAAACTAATTACAATGTCATGCCGATAACTGATTAAGTGCGTATTATGCTTACGCATACAATAACAGAAACTGTAAATGATTAAATATTACGGATATAGTCCTGTTAAGGAACTCGCTTTCAACGGCCGTCGCCAACAAAGCTATCTACACAATATTAATGATCATTATGAACGCTGAGTCAGCATGTTAATTAATGATTCTCTGTGATTAGTGAAGTATATGATGTGTGATTTACTTTTGTATTGTTTTAACCTTATCCTTTTTACAAGGTAGTAGTAGCTAGTATGAAAGGAACCTGTAATAACATGAAAAAAAATTGTTTAAAAAAATTGTAAACGGTTATATATTTAACTGCCTTCGTACCGCAATGCCTAATCATTTGCCTTGTAACACGGAAGTCCCTGGTTCGATTGCTACGTTCCGGATGTCAATTTATGAATGCCAGAGTTCTGAGTAAATAAGTAAGCACGCTTTACCATCAACGACCTTGTTGTCATTCAACACCAAGTCATGAATAAACTCAATGTTGATAAAAACCACTTCCATATTATGGACAAATGTTTAAATTTTCAAAGTACTTGTCACAAATTGGTTAATCACTTTAAGAAAGAGAAATATATGACTTTTACTTTTATATACAAAAATGGCTTTTTATTGATTTTTTAATCTAAATGAACACAGGCCGAAAGATTGCTATGAGAATTACGTCACTTGAGACCTTCAGAGTTTTCCATACGTATCGAAAGTAATAAAGCATTAATTATTAAGGTATTTTAGCAGTAGAGTTTACTCATTGGTACGTAATAGGTATAACCATGCCGCTTGTCACCGCTACGTACAAGGACTTAAATAACATTTTGTATTCAATACCATAATGATCTCCGCTAATTGATACACAGAAAATCAAGTGTCCTTAGTACAATATTTTAAATAACTTCGCCGCCCTCAAGGTAATAGCAGAAAACCGGCGTTATCGGGCATGTAGATGGTATTTCGCCTACTATCTAACTTCATTATCGGTATTTCTATGCTTTTTTTGTAACATAAAGCTACAAGACATACTCATCATGGTGAAAATCAAAACATTTGCCCGTTATATAGTCTTATTATTTTAGTAAATGCAAGGTACATTTTAAACCAAAAAAAAGTTGTTTAACCAAAACAGTCGCCAAGGTTGATGAAATTACTGGTAATAATATATAATCTTTTAACTTTTGTAAAGTGAACGTTATGTTATTAAGAAATGTTTTTGATAATATCATTCTTTTATAACTCGCCAACACATCTTAAGCTAATCTACAGTATATGTAATTCTGGACCTTTCATGATATCAGTTATCATTACACAACCACTATATAATACGTTCCCAATCTTTAATGAACTACTACCCCCTTTACAAAAAAAATTTCCATCACCTCCCTTTATGATCACATCTATTTTCGTGTTAAATTTTAATAAAAAACACAAGTAGCTGCCAATCTGTTCTCACAGCAATGCTCACATTCTTTCTAATTTATACATATTGTTCAATCCTCTTACACCTTACTACCTAAAAAGAGGAATTTCTATTTATTTTCGACCCTTCGCTCCTCAACAAATATTTCCCTTCGTGTGTCCATGAACTCTTCTATCTTCCACAACTGCATTTTCATTATGGTGATACGTCTATAGAAGTATTTACCGAATCATGTTCAAATTTCTAAATCACAATATTCATTCAAAAGTCACTTAACTAATTACTATCATAATGTTTAAATTCTACATTCCGCTATTGCTTGCTTCGTTCATAAAATGCTGTAGTTCCTAATTATTTAGTGCACCACTGCCTTATCTTTGCTTACAATTTATATCTTCTTGTCTGAAGAGATTACTTTCTGTTTAATAAGAAGTTTTTGTTTAAACGATGTATTTCTTAAAATACAATCAAGAATGATATCATTATTATTATATATGATTTTACCTATTTTCTGTTAATAATCACAAATTGAAAATTAATATCTTTCAGTAATCGTACTTCAGAAAACCTCCAGCGCCCACTAGTAGGCGACATCGCCCGGATAGGAAATCTTTATACCGTTTAAACAATTTTAATGGTTGCTTTTCATCCGCCGGGTTCAGGTAGCGATCTATAAAATTCACTTAGTATTATAAAATATCACAGATTAATTTATGTTTATCACAACATTATTAGGTGCTTTATTAGGACATAGTTCTGTTAGGACAGAGCGCAATAAACGTATAATAAATCATCGTGAACGTTTACATTTGCCGTCAGCGCGTACAGTTTAGTGCCAATTACAAGGCATCGTTACCAGTATTATCTAAATGTTTCATCAAAATGCACAATAATAGTGCTTAGCGATATATTAATAATCTTTAGCAACTGGTTATTTCTTGTAACGATGAGAAATCATGAGATAACTGTTTTGGTGGAAGTCACGGTTGAATTTCCAACTCATTAAATTGTGGTTGCCATTTGTATATTATATATATGTTAGTAACAAACTCAACAAGGTGATAGCTCACTATTTCCCGAGAACTTCTAGGAAAATAGTTCTTATATATCGTATCCCTAAACAAAGATTTTGTATAGACAAAATATAATAATTATATGACGTTTATTTAAGTCACAAATATAATAAGTACTAAACTTTATGTAACAATAAAGATTTCAGTTTTATATGTAGATCAATTAATAAAAAGATCAAAGCGAACATTTCTTCCAGTAAGCGAAGTTCAGCAATTATTATTTTTTTTTTGTAGTCCAGTTCCAAAGGCACTGCAGCTAGTGTTACAATGATATTTGGCTCGAGCTATAAGTGCGCAGGGGTGTAAGGGGGTACCGCACGATGACGGACGGAATCCAAGCCAACCTCATCTGCTGGCGTTGCTAACCAACAAACGAGGCAGTGGCGCCCACCAACCCGCATTGGGCCAGCGTAGTAAAAAATGGCGCGAATCCCTCAAATGGACCGCTACAACGGATATCTTTGGGGGAGACCTACCAGCAAAGGACGTCTACCGGCTGATAACGATAAACGCTTAGAGACATTTTACAGTGTTAACTAAGAAATGATTAGAGACATTATTATAGTTCACTAGTAAACGTGCTTCTGAAAATCAGCAAAAGAACAGCAGAAGAAATGCTTCAGATTTCAGTTGAAAATAATAGCAGAAAACCAGACACAATCAGACCACCAAACTTCAGTTTGAAAAGGGCACCTAACGACGATGACAGTTCACCAGTTGAACGTCAAGCTTCCCGTCGCTGTATTGAACACAAAAAATACTTTGTTCGCTGTACGAGTGGAACGGTCTCACTTTGACTTCTTTTTTTTTAAACAAGGCACGAGTTAAAAGTTCTGATCCGGTACGTAAAAATATCCGGGTGACCTCCGCTCGGCCTTGTACCGCGACCACTTTCTATCATTCAAACTCGTAGTTAATTGGTAATGTGTCATTATTAACAAAGGTTGGTGTTGATTGTTAAATATACATATAAATGTTCATTGAAAGAATGATATTGACTGTATCAGTGTAGTCCTCGTTTCGTCTTCGTTAAGATATTATTAATACTGTTTGTATCCCATAAATAAACAAACAAATAAATTAATTCGATGTTCGAGGATTTAAACAAATTATGAAATGTCTTTATCGCTCTGAAACTTTTATACTACAAAGCGGCGAGACAAATTATGCCTGATGATACCACCCTCCATAACAGCGTGACTTTTTTTTAAATAATATACACAACATCCCGTTCTGCTCGACGCCTAACATGAGATGCTGAGTCTCGTATATCTATTAATAATATATATATTACTTATGTATATTAAGAGAAATAAAAGCTTTTTTTGGCTAATTTGTTATTTAAAATTTTATATAAATAAAGAAATCTAACAATTTTCGTGGACAAAATTAAAATGCTTTAGAAATAAATATTTCAATTAATTATTTAAATGTATTGTCAGAGTCAACTTAACAGCATACTTAATTAAGTAAAGCGACGTTTTTTTTAAACAATTCGTAGTGAAATAACGACTGTTTCTCTTGCTTTCTTGAATTATTTAAAAATTATAATAAATAAATAAGACCGTTTCACTTAAAACCTTACTTTAATTATTCATACAATTATAATTATGTATAACACGTATGATATTGTTAAAACCTTTTCTTTTCTTTCACTGTTTAAACTTTCCAATTTAAAAAATTTAAATACGAATTTTAATTTGTTTAAAATTTCACTTTTTAGTTTAGTATAAATAAATAGGAGGTTGCATAGACATTTCGGGTAGGGTATGCAAATCACCCAATATCTCTAATTATCAAATGAGTCAAAGCATACTTGTGTTCTTTTGAGTAACTTAAGAGATTACTATTTAGATAAGTTTAGGGAGCCAGGGTATGCACTGTTTATTTGCCTCTATGGAACACACGCCTCTGATTATTTTGACTGCCAGAGTGCAAGCTCATCGTATACTTTATAATACACAGGTTCAAATCAAGCATTCACACGTAGTAGAATTCAGATAGAGGAAGTGCATTTTAAAACTCGCTTTATTTACTTTACGTAATATAACATTATTATAGAATTTCATTTTAATACATAAGATTTTAAGTATTGAATTATACGCCTTACCATCTTCGACCTTATTTATTTTTAACGTCATATGAAATCTATGTCGACTGTTGGTCCATTGCAGGTATACAAGAATACTAACAGCTTACTTCCTACATCAGTTCATCTCATTAATTAATAGCACTATAATACTTAAGTTTAACCTAGTGTATATATTTTATAAATAATAAATGATGGTAATCTTATCGGCAGAACTACAAGCAATTATTTTTCATCACCCAATCAACTCTGACTTTGGTGTGTATTGGAGTATAGACTCCCTAAACAGTCAAGCTGATAAACCCCAGGTGTGTTAACTTTGTTAAGTAAATCAATTTTAATGCATACAGTTAGTTACCGTTATCTTTCTTTTCTTTCTATTAAGCCGCTAGACGTATCAAGATTATTTAAATAATCATCATCATCAGCCGATAGACGTTCACAGCTCTGGGCATAGACCTCCCTCATATATCTCTCATTCGTTGAGAGTAATTGGGCCTTAGCCCACCACGCTGGCCCAGTGCGGGTTGTGGGTAGTCAGAGCCTGGTTTGTTATTCAGCAGAGTGCACCGCGTGCAGGTGAGGTTGACCAGAAACCAAAATGTTAATCCTGTTGATATCTAAAATTTCTTTCCTTTTTTACGTATGAGATGAAGTCTTATTTATAGTTATTTCCTAAAATCTTAAAACTCTCATTCGTGGTAGGGTTTTTGGTACCGCGTAGTGGTATCTGGTCTGATTCAAGCCAATTAGTTTACCAGCATTACAGCTACTAAGATAATAATGCTACAAAGTACACAGGATTTTATAACTTTACTTATAAAGTAAAAAATAAACAGTGAACGTTTTATAATGCACGAAAATGTTATAATTGTAATAGGTAAATGATTAGGGATTTAGTTTGAATGTGACCGTAACTGTTTATATCATCAATGGCCTTACAAATGACCTCAATATCACATGACGTTAAGTACCAATGATGCAGAAGATTCAGCGAGGATATAACGGTATATCATATGTTGACTGCTGGAATACAGCAGTCTTTTAACAGTATATCTCATCACGATTATCGTCTCAAGCAATAAACGTCAACTGCTGGACGTATATCGATGTGTAAATCGATTCGTTTAATATAATTATCATTTAAAATCAATTAAAAATACAAAACGCTGCACAAAGAGTGACGCTCAAGCGCATCTAATTTCTAACTCGATTACTTTACACTGCTTTAACAATATCATGAAAAAATAAATTGTTATTACAACCCCACCTTCACCTATTTTATTAGAAACTTATTTCGTTCGTGAGACGTTACTCAACTGCATGACTAAAAAGTGTTTCATAAAAATTCCGAATGCTCTCACCGCGCACTTTATCATTCATTTCGTCAAATTTTATTTTACCTCTTTGTTGTCGCCCACGGCCCTGTTGTTTCGTGTCGCCGGCGCAGGCCAAGTGGAAGTGTATCAAGGCTGTAATAAAAGCCGGAATTGACGAGATATGAAGCAATCGTTATGTAAACGTGAAAGTTATGCGCAAGTGTAAGTTTTAGAAGCGTTAATATCAGCATTCGATCGCCCCATTGATCGTCCAAGCGGAATGTTAGCGGGCCGGTGAACCTCTAACTTAACTACCTGCTCGCTATGGTTAAACACTTACTTTGTAACGCGGACGTCTGCGGTCGCGAGGTTTGCTCGGTGCTAAGGCTATTTTCGTACCCGCCTGATCAGCTATCATCTTCATTTTGTAAATTCTCTTCCATAACAGCGTTGCTATATTCGGTGAGTGTCTGAATATTATCTGCGAGCGTTCTTCGATCTGAAACTTCATTAACATTAACACCACGCGAAATGAAGATGTTGAAAGTACGACAGATTGTTCACTATCACAACTTTTAATGCACAATTGCACCAAAATAACGGACGTATAAATCATATGTTATTAATAATAAATTCTGTTATGCCGCTTTACGTCTGATATTCTAGCAGGCGTTCAAATAGACTTGTAATGATCAATTATATTAATTATTAAAACTGATTATACAGCGCTTTAACTATTCTATTAAATATATACACTTGATAATAATATTAAACTAGTTTAAATTTTCAATGTTAAAATACTATTATTTACTGTTTAATACTTTATATGCATGATTTTGTAAATATATGATAGACAGAGCTTTAAAATATTAAAGATACCCCCTTTATCATAATTTTTGTTTTTATTAATACTCAATTAAATATATATAAAATACAAAATTAGACATAATAGTTATGTGTAAAATGTTATAAAGTACAAACACTATTGTTTTTATTTCTATTTGAAGGGCTCTGAAGCTATTAAAATTGTAGACCTAACGGAGTCTTATTACTTCTTTGTAATACCGAAGTATTTCACTAGTATTTTTTTTTTAGTTTTATATCCATTACATTAATACAATGTAAATAATCCGTTATGCATTCACATTTGCTGGTCACCTGGTGTAAGCGATACGCCTGCCCATAACAATGTGGTGCTGGTCAGGATGTATAGTATATGTAGCACCAGCTTGTGTTTGTACGCTTGAGATAAAAATTGTCATCATCATATCCAGACTGTCGTTTTTCATCCGATGTGTGTGTACGTACTTCGAAAAGATACCCTGCTTCTGGAGGGAAGTCAGGTTTAGTTAGAAGAGGCTCTAGAATCTCCTACGGAATAACTTCTGCATTTTTATTTTATTTTCAGTAAAATATTCATTGTTGCAATGCAATACAGGATTTACGAAATCAAAAATATGGTATAAGAGCAATATTTCGAAAAATGTTTAAAAGCTTCAAATGAGATTAACACATATTATGGCCATGGAATTTTTAATAAGCCACAGGTAAGTAATTTATTATAAAGATTACAACATTGTCCCTGTCTAATCAAGGTGCTTAAGATAAATCTTGATAAGTTTTATTGCTTTAAAATTCTCTAGGATTTTACCAATTTATATCCATAACTTGGATTTCATCGGAGCTTACCCGTATGTTAACGGATATTTATTTCCGATAAACACAAAAATATTTCTTTTATAGCGATGTATATGAACTATTACAAATCTCAGTAATTTTAATGTTGATCCCACGTAATTCTGTAGATTATTATAAAAAAAAAAACAAAGTATTTTTGACATCATCGATCTGTATTATATATCATCAGCGTATAACTAAAGGGGATCATAAAACACCCGAAATTTTACTTTAATATTAATCAATGTGAATTTTAATTATTGTTAAATACAAACAATAGTCAGGATAGATATAGTGAATCATCCTCTCTGAGGATCTGATGAAGATCTCGACAATCTGCTGGATGCGAGCAACACATGGCCAAAAGCAACAGATCTTTGCAGTACACCTTATCCAAGTAGGGATATCCATCTGCATATCATGATATTGATGAAATTTTTTTTTCAAACTTCTATCATTATGACTACATTTAACTGTGACGCATATTTAACAAAGGTTTTCCCCAAACGTAGCTTTAATCGTAAATTCGTGTTTGTTTAGTGATTTATACAATTTGTATATAAAACATGACAAATTTACAATCGTACGTTGATGACCTTGGTTTTGAAATTTGATTAAACCGTCACTAAGATGGTGATGTTAGTATAAAAATATATTGAAAGTAGTATCTTGAAATATTTAAATTAATTGTATAGCATTTCATCTCATGTTTATATTGAACATAAGACGAAACTCTTCAAATATTTTCCTGGCCATAAAATTCGATAATTACCTAAATTGCGTCCAATATTAATCTTGTTCTAGATTTATTTAACTTGACGTTACAATAGTAACAAGTGCCTTTATTACCATAAAGCCAATCGTACGACCTTTAGCGTCCATAACCGAGATACCTTTAAAATAAACTATTTCAACGCTTATATTCTTAAATGTAAAGAATTTTTTTTTATCAACAAATGCTTCCTAAAAATAAAATTACAGTTTTAAATAACTCTATATATAATACATAGGTAAATAGATAATTTTAATCAAATAATTACACATTTTAAATATTCATTGCTTATTAATAGTTAATTTTTACCTTGTTTAAGTAGATTATGTAAATTTGATCGATCGTATATCTCATATTGCTTAAGTTATATCTTTACAGGAAATATTTATTAAGTGATAAAGCAGTTATAACACATTTAAAAATCATTAAATAAAATGTAATTATCGATCATAAATCTAGAATAATATCAAAGCAGTACATTGAGACAGGTTAAAGAGAAAACGAAAGAAAAAAAAACAGAGTTTCTATCAAAATTAAAAGCACAGCAATTTACTGGATTGAAGGGAAGTCGAGATGACAATTATTTTATTTTATTATAAACACTAGCCAAAATGATTACACTTGTATAAGTATATAATATAAACACTGTATACCATTACATGAGTGTAACAATCTATTACAGGCTACTTCCTGAAAAAAATACAATAATATTAATATTAATTAATACTATGATTGCTAAGGCACACCGTTGAATGCATTAACTTATATTAAAAAAAAACAATATCTAGACAAATTAGTTAAGTGTAAATTATTCTTGAAAGAATATATGAAATCAGATTAAAGAACTACATTTAACAGGAACGAACCTCAACATTACCAATAGCAAATATAAGAGATCAGATTAGTGAAGAACTACATTTAACGGAAAGAACCACAACATTTTCATTACAAAAAAAAAAATTGGGATAATCCGTTTGAACGTTGTAAGGGAAGTTAAGGAAACGCCGAGCAGTTTTTCAGAACATATTACGACGAAACAGCTAACTATCAGACCCGATAGTCTGACAGACTGAGCAGCACAGGACCAATCGAAGTGGGTATCTTCGAGAGAAACCTATGTCCAACTGTGGACGTTTATCATCAATGATGATGATGATGTGACGCAATAGTTAAAACAATGTAAATTATGTAATATATTATTATGTAAATGTTATCACAGTTATCGTCGACCATTAAGCTGTAGCAGGTGAAATTGACGGGGTAACAAGATGATATCCCGAAACGCGGAGCACAATGAGATAAATATCCTAACTAGTATCAAATTGTTATAAGCAGACGCATACCTACTGTTGTACAACAAACACTTAATCATAACAGGACCTAAATCCTTACTAAAGTTGTTTATCGTATTTCTAACAAATCGTGGAATCCCAAGTAGTCCTTTTGTTAATAAATACAATCAACATCATACAATACTACAATTTTCTTATAAACTAGTCTTGTGTAAAGATTTTAGTTTATACTAGGAAAAGTGATATTATTAGGCTATTAAAATTAATACCCTCGTTATTCTAGTATTTTCGATAACTACAGCACTTTTCCACGACAGAAGCAGGATGAATAAGAAACTTACTCGTCAGTATCTTTCACTTTTAACTTGAAGAAAATTCTACTCAATATTAATGAAAAATGTTACTGTTTTGTTTTAAACTGTAAGAATAACGAAAATATCTATTTTCTCCTTAGTATATAATTCGAAACCACTTTGAAACTATAAATCTTATTTGCAGATGTTATCTAAGCTAATTGAAGTTTCAGAGCAGTAGCCGAGAAAATAATATGATTATTGTTTTCATATCAACTACTAAACTATCAAAGAGTAAACGTTTTTAACAATTTAATCAAAGATCAACATAAAGTAGTTAACATATTGTAATTTATTTTGTTATCGTTAATTTTTTTGGTTAAAAATTAATGCTAGTTTCATAGCTAAGATGCGCTGAAAATAACAAAAAGCATTAATTTTGCAGTAAAGTCGTTAGATATGTATTTCGTGGATTTTTATGAAGGTTCATCTAAATCTTAGCTGGAACTCCTTTAGAAAGAAAGATTATATTACATTTGATAATAGGATATAGCTATATTAGATTATTCGTAATATTTCTATTCAAAATTATATTTATATCCGTTTTTAAACTCAAGTACCACAGAAAGCGATCTAACTAAGAGATTGAAAACTGTATTTCTTTTTATTCAATTAAGCGAAGAAACGAGCGGTACATTCACCTGATGGTAAGTGATACGCCCGTCCATAACAATGTGGCGGTATTTAGGATGTTATATACTACACCACATTGCGCTCGTCGCCTGAGACATAAAATGTTGAATCTCGTTACCCCAGTAATTACACTAGCTACTGTGCTCTTCAAACTAGAACGCAGTAATGTTTGCACGACCTTCTGTCGGCAGAAGTTGGCACTGTGGTGGTACATAGACGATATCCGGCAACACAGACCTACCACCAGTAGAATATCCTATATCATATATGTCTCTATTCCTATTATTATTAATCTTCTTCTTCTTCCTCCTGCCCTTTTCCCATTCTATGTGGGGTCGGCACAGTATGTACTTCTCTTCCACATCTCTCTATCAGCCGCCATATCTAAATTCACACTCTTCTAACACATATCGTCTTTCACACAATCAATCCACACTTTCTTCGGTCTTCCTCTCCCTTATAGCCATCCACATTCATTCTCAATACTTTCTTTGTTATATATCCTTCATCCCTCCGCATAACATGCCCGTACCACTCTAACCTCTTGCTCCTTAACTTCTCTGTCACCGGCGCAACTTCCAAACTTCCTCCAATATACTCATTCCTTTTATATATTAATCAAAAGATATAATACCTTCCTTACTTTGAATATTTTTATACTTCCATGTTACATTTTAATAATACGTCGTGCTTAATGTCTAGATAATTTAGCAACAATCATGGGTAATTTTTTTCACTTTTCTCACGTTATTTCACCTAATTAAATATCTAATGCAACATGTATGATGCTGCTTTTAGTCTTGTGATAATGAAACCGCCGACATATCGCCATGTTGCTCTCACGAAAAACAATGTATCTTTGTCTTCCGCATCTTTAAAGGTAATTATTAGAGGAATTACTTTCGCCGCAGTTTTTCATAACTTTCACTGCAGTAATATTAGTATACAAATGGTTTAAACAATGTTGTATGTTATATTATTATTATTATTTACATTACTATTACCTACGGACCACCACCATCAGTCGATAGACGTTCACTGCTGGACATAGGCCTCCCTCAAAGACTCCACATCGATCAATCCTGTGTCGCTCGCGTCATCAGGCACAGGGGCCGTCGTTTATAGGGTATCATATTGGGGATTTGGGCCACTTCCTACCACGCTGACCCAATGCCGATTGATGGGAGCCAGAGCTTCGTTTGTTGATTTGCAGGGTGCACCGCGAGCAAGTGAGGTTGGTTACCCGGTGGTACCGTCAGCGACGCTGACTGTTTAAGGGCGGCGGGAAGCCGATGGAGATGTGAAGCGTGGGATACTGATTGATATGGAGATTTTTGAAAGCCTATATTCAGCAGTATATATATATATACCAGTGAACGTCTATCGGCTGATGATGATGACATTTGGAAAATATGTATGCGTTTTAAACCACATCATCGCATAGATATAGTGGTGCGTAAGAATTATTTTCATATAAGCGAAATATTACTCAAATCGGGCGAATTTAACAGTTAACGCTCATCAAGAACGAAGAAAAATGACGGAATACGAAACGTTTCGACACGTCCGGCATACTTATCGTAATTATTACAAGGTAAATGAAGCATACGCGAAAGACGAGCGTTGTGAAGCGTTCGTACAGTGCGCGGGGACCACGCCCAAGCGCCGCTGAAGATTGTTACGTAGCGGCACGCGAGCACCGTTCACGCACCACTACCATCACAACATCCTTCGTAGTTTTTGCCTTCGTACATACTGTTACATATAACAAACATTTTTTTTATCTCATCGAGGTGATGTAAACATTTCAATTAACAAATATTTACATCAACGATACATACCTTCTCACGTAAATAAGCGTAGTAATAGTTTTTTTACACATTCAAACGAATAAGATTATTCAGTTAAAATACCTTTACACTTATCACAAGGTATTTACTGGTCCCCCCCGAACAAGTTCCCGTCTTGTCGTGGCGGTGGGGCTCGGTAGCCGTGGCTAGGTCACCAACGGTAAAGCTAAGAGGAACCTACGATGCCGGCCCTAGATGGCCGCTCAGCTCAGCTCGGATGTGTGCTGGATGCCGCATGGATAAGGTTTGCACTGCCCTTTGCAGCCTCGGGGAAAAAGAAACGTCGGTGTAGCGTTTCGCTGCTCTCCCCATCCCCTGCATCCGTATAACGATTGGAGGCGGTACCTAAGCTCAGAACCGCCGCAGGGAGTCTGAAGAGTTTTTTCTCTGTATGGAGGGGATCCGTTAACCAAGTGATAACAAGAGGCAGCGACAAGACCGCGCTGTACATTCCGGCGCGCCCTTACAGTGGTGGAAACAGTAGTCTCTCGTAGTTCTCCAGAGATGTAGCTGCGCGGTGCAGCCGGCGTTGTTCCGGTCGCGGAGGTGTGCGAATGCGTTCCCGTGGCCTCGTCGTAAAGCGACCTTTCTCCAAACCTTCATCCAGTATTTAATTTATACGACAATCCTGAAAAATACATAATCATTAATAAAACGGTAACTATTATGCAGATTTTTATGTTTTCAGTAAATGTTTAAGTTTAAATTATATAAGATTACCGCATTATTATTTTTTTATCATAGTAATGTTCACGATGCATGTGCAGTAGTAAGAAAATTACTGTTTACTTATAAGTTTTAACTGGAGTTTGATAAATTAATGATAAAAATTAGTAAGATAAAAATTAAACTGATTAATACAATAGCTCGTTGTCTGTAGGGGAATATATTTTTGTAACCTCCTACATCTTACATAGCGGTCATGGGGAGTCCAAGTCTCATTACAAGTTAATTAAGTATTATACTTTGTGTGATAAAAAGAACATACTATACATGTTTAAATGTTTATACCCTTCTCTCTCCAAAAGTTTGCGTTTTGCATTCTTCGTATGGACTATCGATAACGTTAACAATTTTTAGTGAAAGTATAACGGTAAGTCGTAATTTCCACCGTATATAAAATATATTTATTGGAAACCTTCGCAATCTATATCAACGATAAATGCGTGAAAAGAAACATTTGTCACATTTATAAAAGCATAATAAAGGAAATAAATCGCCAGTAAGCGCTGTACAATGTGGTTATGTGTGTGGTAATTGTAGCAATAAAACTGTATTAGCGATTTTTCACATGATTAACGACTGAAGAAAGCGGAAAAATAATAAAATATTGCATTTATAGAGAATTTTTTTTTATACAGTTAAGGGATGTGGAATGTGTGGATAGATTGTGTGAAAAATGACATGTGTAAGAAGAGTGTGAATTAAGATATAGCGGCTGATAGAGAGATATGGAAGAGAAGTACATACTGTGTCGACCCTACATAGAATGGGGAAAGAGCAGGAGGAAGAAGAAGAAGAAGAGATGAGACGAGCGGGACGTCGCCTGAGACAAAATGTTGATAAGGTGGTAGGTCTCTATTACTACAGACCATCTAGATAAGCACCTCCGCAGCGCCTATTACAGCTGACAAACAGTACTGTGCAAATATTACTGTATTCCGGTTTGAAGGGCGCTGTAGCTAGTGTAATTATTGGGGTAACGAAACTCAACTTCTTATGTCTCAGGCGACGAGCACAATGTGAAGCAGTGTATACCATCCTAACTAGCGCCGCGTTGTTATAGGCGGGCGTATCACTTAACATTAAGTGAAAGTCCCGCTCGACTAGTCGCTTAATTCAATAAAAAAGAAATATAAGAAGCGCAAAAAGTTTTATAAATTGCTTTTTACGATATTTTAAACAAACTTTTATTACTTTTTTTTTATTATATAGATAAATAAAAGCTCCGAAACTAGCAGAACATTGTACAGGTTATGTTATAATTTTATACATTGAACAATGTTATACTTCGTTACTCCGGTAATTACTTTGGCCACAGTACTACTCAAATATAAGCAATGTTTATACGCGACTGCTTGGCTAAGTTAACCAATGTAATATAACCTCTTTATGTAATAACTTTGCAAATTTATTATATCATAGAGGCCATTGTGAAAATTCCTTTATCTTTCACAGTCCATTGGGGAAATAAGTTTAACGATCACTTCGTGAGATATCTACTGTGCATTGCCTCTATCGACGAAGATAATATATCAGAGAAAATCGTATAAGTTTAGCTTAAATATTTACACGCGATGTTGCGTGTTTTGCATCCGGAGACAGTACAACGGCCGTAGTTGGACGTCACTTTTATAGGAAGTATCGAATGTATAACATATAACGTTTGAAACAAAATCGATTATTCATACTAATAGCAATTGTCTCTAGATTCTAACGAATGAATTCGAGCGTAGTGATCATAGAAAATTTTACTTTTTTTCTCCCACGATAGTAATTTCACTAAGGGTAGAAAGTTAAAAAAAAAGTGTAAAAATATTACTTTGACACAGTTGGCATGGAAACGAGTAGATGGTTTGTATTTCTTTTGCGAATTATTATGAAAATTGTTATCTAACTCATCACTTGGCTAGTGGCGGAAAGTTATAAGAGTTAGTTCAAATTAACTGTTGTAATGCAATTAAACTAAAACTCTTCGTAACTTAACGAAATAAAGTGCATCTAAAAGTTTATATGCAGTAATATAAGACTACATCAGACATATATGATGTAGTTAAAAGTAAAGTTCATGTCGCATTCATTCTAAATAATTAATGAATACTAAATTACTTGTATTGATGAGGGATTATAATTTACCCACAACCGTTTTACCCTCGTGTTTACGACTATGAACACTGGACCTTCTAAGGTGAAGGAAAAATAGATAAAGTACAGAGTTACCGACAGTCTCTGTTACCAGAGACCGTCCAGGTAGGTACCACCGCAGCGCTCTATTTCTATAGCCAAACAGTAGTATACAAACATTAGTGTGTTTCTGTTTGTAGACCCTTATAGCTGATGAACTTACTGGGGTAACAAGACTCAACATCTTATGGCTCGACGTTAACTAGCGCCATGCTCATAAGCAGGCGTATCACGTACCATTAGATGAAAGTCCCGCTCGTGTAGTCGGTTAATTGACAAAAAAAAACGATTGGATATTAGACAACCTTAGTTTGTGTTATTCGGTCGAAAATATCCTTCACATTACACAGGAAGCACCTCCTTCAATAAAATTTCCGTGTTATATGCAAAAATCACGATATAATATCATTGAATAGAAATTAATTACAAACGCACAGAGCTCTAAAAGCCGTGGCCTTTGTTCAGCGCCATTGTTTCACATCACGCAACGATCAGGCAGCAGCAAATCGTTGTGCGATTGAGTCGGTAACCTTACCGAAATTAAGAGCACGACATTACGCTTTGCGGCGATAGTGTCGAGTGTCCATTTTCAAACGTTACGTGTGCGAGAATTGTTCATACCGCACAGATCAGCGGATCTGGTATCCGCGAGCTGAAATAAAGAAGAAAAAAAAATAAAATTAAAATTAAACTAAAACTTTAAAAAAATCCCAATAACATGAAAACAAAACAATCTAAACTTGTATATAAAAGTGGAAGGAGATCGGTGAGATAATATCTGATGGGGAAGGGTTAAAGAGGTGTATAATGCTATTGGGTGAGAGATAAGAGTAAGTAAAAATATAACTCATTATTTATTTACCAATTCTATGTTATTATGTGGTTCCGCAGAAGAACAAAGGTCACCGACGTAGCCCAAATTATAGTAGCTGGCAGTGGGCATGGCATATTGCTCGAAGGTCTGACGGCCGTTGGGACAGTAAGGTTCCCGAGTGGCGACCGCGTACCGGTGGACGTAGTGTACACCGACGATCTGATGAAGATCGCAGAAATCCGCTGGATGCAGGCAGCGCAGGAACAATCTTTGAAGAAAGCCTATATCCAATGGTGGAAGTTTATCGGCTGATGATGATGACAATGACGTAAATGTTCACATTATTATAGAATAACAAACTCTTTAATTGTAAGGTTCATATAACACTCATTAATATAACTGTAAATATACTGTATCGTCAAAACTAAAATTTATTATTATTAATTAGTTATTAACATATTAATTATTATATTTGTATATTATGGACATGGGAATGTAATTAACTGATGATAATGAACACGTATATTGGTCAAAGTAAAAAGAGATTATTTTTGCCTAAGAATCGTTTGGCAGGTTGTAATATCTACTGTCAAAATAATTCATGACTCCATCTCATGATACTAAGCAGCCGACTTAATAATCCCACTGCTGGGACTCAATGCCTTCGTTTATAATAGAATCAAGATCATTTATTGATATTTGCATGTTGAATATTAAATAATAAGTTAAGTCATTGCTCTGTTTTTCGTAGTAAGTATCAAGTATCTAAAAACTATTCTCTAAAGAGTTAACTTTTTAGCTTCTGATATACAAAACGGTTTTGGTTTTTGTTTATATAACAAAGAGCGGTGTAAGCTATATATTGTAATCGTTTTAAAAAACCATTAAATAATACAAGCACTAAAACAACTGTAGCCACATAGTCTCATAAAATTATATTATAATGGAAACGATTTTCAGATCCGCGGTCAACTATCTACAGCGTGAGATCAAACACTGAGATATTTACCTTGAAAATGTAATAGCTACCCGAGGCGGTTAGGTGGACACACTGCGTCAGTACCGGTTAGTTTTGACATCGATTGTCGTTGTTGCTGCACGAAAAATCCACCACCAACTCGCACCATGACATTAATTGCCATTGCGAACAGTTTAACGTTCGATAAGCAGCAGTAACGCCCATACATTCGTAGATAAGTGGGCTTGAACGATTTACCTAATAACAACACGCTTCAAGGTGTGAACGCATACCTTCCTAACATTCATAACAAGTCAAACGTAAAGTGAATTATTTAATACTTCACAAGAATTCGTAGTGATAGGCCATTACGAAACGCAAGGTTAAAAGTCCGTTAAAATATTTCATACAGTTTACACGTGTTATTTAATATTGAATACTTATATCGTATTGTTTTAAAAAAATCTACATCTCTGAGTTACAGAGACGTTCGCGACAAATCGCGACGCTAAGATGAGGACTTTACCAAAAATTTATATTAACTTTTTATCTTAGTAATAATAACCAGCATTACCTTTTTAACATATGTAATTAGCTACCAATTAAAAAAAAACTTGAATTTTTTTTCCAAGGTAGATAATTCAATGCTTAATCGCATAATAAATATATAAAACATAAAAGTTCACATCCTGGTTAAAGGTTTAAGGTTTATTATTACACATGTCCACTCCCTGTAGATTATTTTTTTTATTTATTTAATTAAAACTATTATTGAAACATATTAACTTAAGTTATATGAGGCGGATTTAAATACCTAAAAGTTTTATCTACCAGTCAACATAGGAAATAATGAGATGTGACAAGAAAAATTATTTTATCCAAATCGTAAGCTATTTCGTAGTTTTGATATTGTTATAAAATTTATATTCTATGTATTCTTTAATTTATTTTATAAAGAGAAAAAAATTATAAATATAATAAATTATTTGTTTCACTTTTCAATGTTAACTGTTTAACCTAAATACAAAATAAGAAAAATCCTATAAAAACAATAACAGCATCCGTAAGGCGTCAGGTAATCGTTTGCTTACTTAAAAATAAGTCTTTGCTTTGATTCCGGAACCACGTGAATGACTTCTGATTGTTGGTAAATGAAGTTAATACTTCATACTATAAACCACCAGCCTTAACAATATTTCTATATTACGGTTGTCATCATAATCTTACAAACTACTCTCAGTTAATATCATATGAAATTAAGGTCATGTGTTAGGCCCATACAGATAAATCATCATTTTGATATAGATATTCAAGAACAGAAACTCCCACGTAATATCAAAAATCCTATGATACGCTTTGTTATATCTAATTGTTGCAAAGATATATCTATCTGGTAAATATAATTACTATGTAAATTAAACTAGAAAATCGCTCTTTATTTTTCATAGAGATCCCGTTTATCATTTGGAAGCATCGCTGATATGTACTCTATTGTCTTAATGCGAACTTTAAGAGAACAACAATTGAAAGTCGGGTACAGCTTTCGGTTTAAAAACCTCGGTATTTTGATTCACATCAGTATAACAATGAACTAAGATTTACCTACACTTTTGGTAATACGAAGTGATGTGAGAAATTTTAATATCACATACATGTGCCTAAGCGGAGAGACCACATTTTTGGTTTGATTAAAATAACGGATCTTCATTTCATTTAATTGCACTTAACCCCCATTTAGGGTCGCGTTGAAAAGCGCTTGTACTATACCTACTGTTTTAATTATTTTTAACAACTATTGTCAATAAGAGTATTTATGTTGTTTTTCCAAGCCCTAATGATATATGAAACAGACATATTCAGCAACAACAGCTTTCGATGACGCGTAAACGCAACCCACACTTTTTTAGATAAATGGCCTTAACGCCTATCTTTGCGAAAACGCCTAAGTTCCAGTCGTCGAAACATATTTCTTTGTATATTATATATTACATAGGAGATATCCAGAAATTCATTGACTCATTATAAGATCTTCGAAACTATTAGACGTAAACACATAATTTTGCAGAGATGTTGCTTGTCATTTAGAGGATAGGTAAGAATGAATGTTACCAATATTATTGCCTAAAGGAAGTTTTGAGGATGTCAATAATAAAAAGGAGCCCAAGGGAGACGAGTTGCCGCCTAAGAAGAATATTTCTGACAAATTTCAAGTGTAAATTTTAAATCTATTTCTATATTAAGAGCAGGGCAGCGGGCGGGGAACAGGTCGTATTTTTATAAATTAAACACTGAACCACCCATTATAAACTTAAAGAGATCAGGTAAATATCCCGCTGACTTATCGCTACTTAACAGATAAGTATCCTTTTGAAATTAGGCAATTTTCGAAATCAAGTTACAATTGCACATTAAAATTATTGCGAAACCGGTAACATGCGTTTTAACGCTATTTCTTTTTAATTAGGGTAAACTACTCTCGCAAGATCATTGTGTAACGAAATACTTTCATTTAAAAAAAAAATCTTTCAGTGCACATATTGCGGTTTGCCGCATTCAGTATCGATGCCGGTATTGATTATTTAAATATCTCGGCCAAAAAAAAATTATGCGAAAGAGATTTTGCACGCGCTTATGTTTGAACTGATGTAACACATTGAAAATATACACTAGTGACTTAAGTGTCATGGTTATATAAATTAACTAGATATTTTTTTTTCATAAATGTTTCACAACTGAACCGATCTAGAATTATTGCACAGTATTTAATATGTATTACCAGTAATCACCGTTAATTCGAATGAAGCGATTGGGTTTTAATTCGTCGGTCGTTCAAATTACTAAGTGAATATGCATATTGATTAAAAAAAAGTTATCTAGTACGACTTAAAATAACTAAAGGTTA
This sequence comes from Ornithoptera priamus, assembly GCA_029034505.1. Lineage (NCBI taxonomy): Eukaryota > Metazoa > Arthropoda > Insecta > Lepidoptera > Papilionidae > Ornithoptera > Ornithoptera priamus. The sequence continues at coordinate 3,900,262 of JARDWD010000559.1, forward strand.
AACATCTTCTCATTTTTAATATCTCGTTCTTGTGTGGCGTCGTGTCTTAATACTCCTATTTGGTCCAAGAGTCGAATAATTAGCTTAACCCTCCGACGATTATTAGCGATTTTTATAAATGTTTATGTATAATCGGGTAACCAGTATTCTTCAATGTTTCTTCTTCTTCACAGCTATTTTTCCTATGAATTATGTTTTCTTAATTCTCTCACTCTAATTCTTGACATCACATTCTTTGAAATCGCAGCTTCAGTTCAGCTTTATCGTTATTCTTCATTTATGAGATGCAATAATCATTCGCTTCTATTTTTTTCCTGTTTTTTTACATTTGCACCACAACTTTTTTATATAAATTCCAATATGGATCTATGTAGTTAATAGATACTACGTATGGCATTACTGATGTATTGATTAACTACGGAATTCCTAGACTATATAAAGCTTTTTCATGTAACTTACATGATGATTTTATTCTGATGGTTTCTTTTACACAATTGCTAGATTTAATATATACCCAATAAACAAATTTACTACTAATACAGTTTTTAGAAGATGTATGTTATTTTTATAAGTTTTTTACTCTACTAAACTGATCTCCGATGAAATAGAAAGCATGTGAGGCATAACAGCTGCAAAATTACTGTTCCTATTATTAGATAATTATGTTGAAAATTGTTCCAAACACTGACATTAAAATCACTGCATTATATAATATAGAATGAATTTATCCAACCACGATTCACTTTATAACTGTTGGAGACAACGAACAGTTGAGGCCCAAGACTATGTCTCCACAAATCAAGCATTGAGGCACCAAGCGTAACAATGAAGCGAAATTTAAGTCTTTCAATGAAACTTTCCAACATTGCGCTTTTGCACTAGCAATATCTTTGATGTACCCAAACAAAAATAATTTAAAGCTTCGCGTTGCAGTTTTTATATCACTCTTATTTTTAAACACTCCTATTATCTTTTGGTACATAATGTACTTAAAAATGTGTATTGATAAATCGGATATCAATAATCTAGTAAGAAATTTAAGTATCGGTATATTAATCAGTTTTTTTTTTAAATCTATCTATGTTTTTTCTAAGAATGATACATTTAAACAATTAATTACGAAAATATCAGAAGATCTTATCAAAGGCAACGAAATGCAAGAAGTCTATCAAAAATGTTATGAATATTACTTAAAAATAGGTCTGGCGGGTCAAACCTGCTGGATTATTATACCTGTGATGCTAAGCTTGCAGTTTCCGCTTTACGCGTGTCTTGGTTTGATCTACGAGTCTATTAACAGTGACGTGGGTAAAAGATACATGATTCACGAAATGGATCTGATGTATACAGAAGATAAACAATATGAGACACCATACTACGAGTGGATTTTCGCATACTCTTTACTTCAATGCATCGTTCTGTCTACAAATTTCGCTGGCTTCGACAGCTTATTCTGTATAGCAACTACCCATCTTCGACTCAAACTAAAACTGATGGCCCACAAGCTGAACAGCGCATTCACTGATGCCAAAAATAGAATCGAACTTCAGGTCAAAGTGATAGAGGTAATTAAAGATCACCAAGAAGCTCTCTTATTTTACAGCAACTTACAAAATATGTACGGCGATTGGCTATTGGTAGTATTCTTATCGACGTCCTTAATAATATCCATGAACTTGGTCATGATATATATAAGTGGAAGAATTGATCCTAAATATACCATATTCGCTGTAAGCGGAGTTGTTCATATGTTTGCACCGTGTTATTACGCAAGTGACTTGACCAAGGTAAGCATTTTTAATAAATACTATTGGTATTTAAATATTTTGTTGATACAATTTAAGTCAAACGTGATATACCAGTCCAACAAAAATAAAAATTGCACTCCGTTATAAAAACGGGTTTGGTATATATGCAAATTCTGGCTAAAGACTGAGAAAGTTACTTATTTGATAAAGTCAATTGTTTATTTTCTGATAGTCAAAAAAATTGTTTATTACTTTAAAAGAACAAATAATAAGACTACATCTACATTATTGTTCATTCTAACTATTTTAAATAATTTTAATTAAACTAATGCTGTTTATATCTGTTTCTAGTCGGGTGAAGAATTATGTAATGATATATACAACGTGAAATGGGAACAGTGGGCTGACGACGATGTTACAAAGCTGTTAATATTTATGATGGCAGAAGCTCAGCAAACGCTTATTCTCTCCGGGAAAAGACTTGTTCATATCAATATGCAATTATTTATATCCGTACTGCAGACATCTTATTCTGTTTTTACATTAACTTCAAATTAAGAAATAATAATAAGCAATAATGTTAACCAATTACACTTTCAATACACTTTGACAAATCACTTGGTCGCCTTGAGACATAAAATATTAAGTCTCGTTGGTCTAGTAATTTCACTAGGTACAACACCCTTCAATCCGGAACACATCGATGTTTGCACCCTACTATTAAGCGGCAAAAATCTGAACTGCAGTGGTACCTACATAAGCAGTCTGCCAACAGAATGCTATCACCAGTAAACAGTGTTATGAAGACTCGACCTTTTGCGAATTAGAGTAAGAAAAAAACATTAATACTAATCAAATCGGTTGCTAGTATTATACTTAAAATTTTCCTTCAATGGGGATGGACTCGCGCATTTCCAATTTATTGAGTGTGTACGACCACCTCAAAACGATATTCAAACAAATAAAAAAAATCCTGTGAATATGTTGTGGTTTACCGCATTTAGTGTTGATGACGATATTGATTATTTCAGCATCTCAGTCAAAAAACAACGTGCGATATAGCTTTTGTACACGCCTAGAAATTAAATAATGTAACACGTTGAAAATAAATACTAGTTGAGTGTCATAGTTATCTAAAATTTAAACCAGATATTTTTTTTTATCTCTTGACAAGCGTTTCACAACTGAACCAACCTAGAGTTATTGCACAGCACTTAATAGATACTAACAGTAATCACTGTCAATTCAAATGAGGCGATTTTGGTTTTAATTTCTCGATCGTTCAAATTACTATGTAAATGTGCATATTGTTTAAAAAAATTTAATTTGCAAGAAATAAAAATTATACATTTACTTATTTTTGATACCTATATTTATCTATATATTTTCGTTAACATCATCTTTTATAGGCGCCGATATACAGCTATGTAGGTAATAGCTATTTAATAGGAAATTATTAATGTACTAAGAGCGATAAGAAAGTAATGATAATAGGTATATTATGTGAAAGTCTTGTTTAAAAATTAAATTAATATCTCGACAGTGTCCTAATAAGTGACCATCACAGATCACATGAAAAGCTAACCTTATAGATCTAACAAAAAAATCCACACTCTAGTCCCCCTCTTTTCTAAGCCATAAATATCCTTTGAAAAATACTCGTATTCATATGAACACACCTTTTCGTATTGACGTCTTATTTTTTGTCAAATATGTAGTAAAGGACTAGAGACTATAAAAAGTTTTATTATTTTTACAAATAATCGATAATAAATACTTATCTATCATCCCGCGTACAGGCACGCTTCGGAATTCTCGAATTTTATAGACGTGTTACCTTTTCTAGGACTTTGATAGCTCAGCCCTGGCACTGCAGCGCGTCAAGCATGTTTGTCCAATCACACAAATGATTTCATTGCAAATTTGCGTAAACAGACTGCCTCGATGCTCTGCAGTTTCCTAGCTAGTCCCAATCAAATTCTTAAAATGATTGCTGGACGGTATGATTCATCGCTTTTAGATCGTCGTGTGCGGAAGTGTATGTCGATCGCGCGATTAGTTACTAAGTAAAATAAAAATTTGATTATTAAATTATGAATTTTTCTACCCTATTACTAATGTAGTCATTAAGCAAAAATTTTTACTAACTCACTTACACTGTGGCCACAGAGACCGAAATAAAGTTTATTTATTATTATATTTATTTTGATTTGTTAAATTTCTCAGTATTTAGAAGAAATACTGGAGCAATGAGATCCACGGGCCTAAGACCAAGTGTACCTCAATCAGTCTGTAAAAATTTTCGGAGTATTCTGCAGGTGTTGAGGATCACAGCTTCTTGCATTAAAACATAAACTATTGGAGGGAAAGTTAAAATGTCTATTGCATGGTGAATTTGCTTAAGTATTACACCTGTAGCTGATATAACAACAAGGACGATAATAACGCTTTCTAATTTCCAAACCTGGGTTATTTCGACTTTAAGGTCTGTATATTTTGAAAGATTTCCACAATGGTGGTTTGTACATTGTGCGTATTTGGTATTGCTATGTCTATCAAAAAAGCTATTGCATTGATTTCGTCTACTACAGTTATGTCAGGTCTGTTGAAATGAATCGTTCTATCTGTTAGTACTGCCCTGTCAAAGTACATTTTGAAAAATTTATTGTTTAAGACGGGCTGAGGACAATACTTGTAACAAGCGATCGCAGGATTAGTTTGTACTTGATAGCCAATTTTTGTAGTATTATATTGGGAACCTGGTCACGCTGTGTTTATAGTCTGATTGGACAATTGCTCTACATGACCCAGTGATATGTTGAATGGTATCTGGTGAGTTATTGCATTTTCTAAAAGTATCTATTGTTCTAGTTTTTTTTATGAATCTTTGGTAGTTTCTTGTTTCAATAACCTGGTCCTGGATAGCCATAATGAAGCCTTCAGTCTCCGGGAATAACTCACTACAATTTAGCCATGGGTTTAACGCCCTTTTGTCAACATTAGACTAGCTTAAATCTTGGCAATGTCTTCCGTGTAGAGATTTAACACTTCGTTGTGCTATTTTTGTGTTATTGTCTATATTTTTTACGGATTTTGAGCTTTAGTGTCTTTTAAATTAAGTGGTGTATATCTAATATCATTATATATTATCGCTGTAATGATTTTGGATGAATCTGCTTTTTGGAAGAAATATTGTCTTTCCAATATTCCAATTTGTTTGTTGTGCAAGTTAATTAAATCGATAAGTCCTCTACCTCCTTCTATTCGTGGTAACGTTAATCTTTGGACATAAGAACACGGGTGATGTTTCCGGAATTTAGTCATTCTTGTATGAATCAAACGTTGTAGAGATTTAAGATCTGATTTGCTCCAATTAATTATACCGAATGATTTAGTGAGAACAGGTATTGCTAAGGAATTTACAGCCTTTATGGTGTTTCAAGAATGCAATTGATCCGTAGAATTGAATTTAGCCTGTGTTTAAATTGTTAAATCGTGTTTTGATTTCAGTGTATTTTTCAGTCTAAATGTAGCCTAAATATTTATACGATGATGTAACATCTAGAGAGTTAATAACGTTTCCGTACTCTAGGGTGTATTGGTGCCCATAGTATAATCCTTATTTAATGGAATTTATTTTGCATTTATCTAATCGGAAATCCATTTCTATATCTTTTGAAAATGTTTCGGTTAAACCTGCTAATTGATAAAGACCGTTCTCGGTAGTTGCATATAACTTAATGTCAACCATGTAAAGTAAATGATTAAGCAATATTACTTCTTCGCTATTTACTATCCTAGTATTTGTAGTGAACTTAAAAGGATATCCTATATTTGTATTTTTTAGAATATTCGATAACGGATTAAGTGCTAAACAAAACCAAAGAGGACTAAGTACATCTCTTTGAAATATGCCTCGCTGTATTTTAATTTTATTCGTCACTATTGTTCCAGAAGAAGTGTTAAGTTTTAGTTCTGTGTTCCGGTTTTTCAAAGAAATTTGCAAAAAATTTATTATTTTAGGGTGAATATTATTATTACATTTTCATAATGATTTAATTCCAATAATATAATTTTCTTCTTTTCATTTGAAAGCAAATCCATTCCTAATAAACGTGCTATGACGTCGCGTACCTTGTTTCCGTAACATTATTTTTACATCATTACACTGAACCCCGATAAAATAAAATGAATAAAGAGTAATCGTAACAGCTGCGAAGTTATATTACCTATTATTACGTAGTTATGTTGAAAATTGATTCAAACACTGACATTAAAATCACCGCATTATATAAAATTAATTTATCCGCCTACAATTCACTTCGTCACTATCGGTTACAAGGAACAGTTGAGTAAGACTTTGTCTCCGGAAATGAAGGATTTAAGCACTAAACGTTACGATGAACCGAAATTTAAATCTTTCAACGAGATGTTTCCACATTGCGCTTTTGCACTAGCAATATCTTTGATGTACCCAAACAAAAATAATTTAAAGCTTCGCGTTGCAGTTTTTCTGTCACTCTTATTTTTAAACACTCCTATTGTCTTTTGGTACATAATGTACTTAAAAATATGTCTTGATAGGTCGGATATTTATAATCTAGTAAGAAATTTAAGTATCGGTATATTAATCAGTTTATTTTTATTTAAAACTACCTATGTTTTTATTAAGAATAATACATTTAGACAATTAATTGCGAAAATATCAGAAGATCTTATCAAAGGCAACGAAATGCAAGAAGTCTATCAAGAATGTTATGAATATTACTTAAAAATAGGTCTGGTAGGTCAAACCTGCTGGATTATTATACCTGTGGCGTTAACCTCGCAGTTTCCGCTTTACGCGTGTGTTGGTTTGATCTACGAGTCTATCAACAGTGACGTGGGTAAAAGATACATGATTCACGAAATGGATCTGATGTACATAGAAGATAAACAATATGAGACACCATACTACGAGTGGATTTTCGCATACTCTTTACTTCAATGCGTCGTTCTGTCTACAAATTTCGCTGGCTTCGACGGTTTATTCTGTATAGCAACTACCCATCTTCGACTCAAACTAAAACTGATGGCCCACAAGCTAAACATCGCATTCACTGATGCCAAAAATAGAATCGAACTTCAGGTCAAAGTGATAGAGGTAATTAAAGATCACCAAGAAGCTCTCTTATTTTACAGCCACTTACAAAACATGTACGGCGGTTGGCTATTGGTAGTATTCTTATCGACGTCCTTAATAATATCCCTGAACTTGGTCATGATATATCTAAGTGGAAGAATTGATCCTAAATGTACCATATTCGCAGTAAGCGGAGTTGTTCATATGTTTGCACCGTGTTATTACGCAAGTGACTTGACCAAGGTAAGCATTTTTAATAAATACTTATGGTATTTAAATATTTTGTTGATATAATTGAAGTCAAACGTGATATACCAGTCCAACAAAAATAAAAGTGACCCTCGTTTTTGAGTATGGGTTTAGTATATTTGCTAAATATGGCTGAAGGTTGAGAAAGTTGAAATTAATTAATTTACCCATGATGGATAAAACTTATTGTTTTTTAAAAAGTTTTAGTTCAAAAAATCATATAAAAAATAGACCGTAAGACTCGACATCACTATTGCTATTAATTTAAAACTTTTTACATTTTTTTTTAGTTAATTCAATAATACTAACACTGTTTACATCTCTGGTTCTAGTCGGGTGAAGAATTATGTAATGATATATACAACGTGAAATGGGAACAGTGGGCTGACGACGATGTCACAAAGCTGTTAATATTTATGATCGCAAAATCTCAGCAACCGCTTATTCTCTCCGGGAAAGGACTTGTTCATATCAATATGCAATTATTTATATCCGTACTGCAGACATCTTATTCTGTCTTTACGTTAATATCAAACTAATCTATATTTATATAAAATAATGTTAAACTATTACACCTTTACACCTTTTAACTACTTATCACAATTATACCACGAAGCTTTATTTACTCAACGAAGCAACGGGACGAACGTGACGTTCACGTGATGGTAAGTGACACGTCTGCCTATGACAATGTGACCCTTATTAGGTTGCTATTTACTGCATTATATTACACTCGTCGCCTTGAGACAAAATGTTAAGTCTCCTTACTGCAGTAATTTCACTAGCCACAACTGCCTTCAATGCGGAACACAGTAACGTTTGCACCGTACTATTTAGCAGCAGAAATAAGAGCTGCGGTGGTATCTACATATACGACATCCAGCAACAAAGACCTGCTACCAGTAATGTTTACAGTTAAAGATATTTTACGATTAATAATCTGCGACTATTTATCAGTCACAATACACCGGAAATAATCTATGTCACTGTCAACATGTTAAGACTTAACCTGTTATATCTCAAGCAGTGTTGATTACTCAATTTTTTAAAAGACAATGAACACGGAGAAGTACTGTGTATTTTAACTAATATCACATTATTATGGGTACGCGTATCACTCACTGTAAGGTGAAAGTCGTGTACATCCCGCCTTTCGATGTGCAAATGCCTGTACTTATCTCATTTTAGTACTAGTGGTTAGGTCTCTGTTGCCGGAGACAGTCTAGGTAAGTACCATCATAGTACCTATTTCTGCTACCAAACAGTACTGTGCAAACATTACTCTGTTCCTGTTTGAAGGACGCTGTAACAATTGAAATTACTGGATTAATGAAATATTACATTTTATGTGTGAAGACGACAAGCACATAATGGTCCTGTGTATACCATTCTAAGTAGTATCACGTTGTTACAGGCAGGCGTATTACTAACCATCAGATAAACGTCCAGCTTATCTCATCGCTTTGTCGAATAAAAAATAATAAAAATCACATAATTTCATTTGATATTGTTATAAATTATTAAAAAAAATATATTATTTGTTCATAAAACGTACGCACTTTACTTAGCTGGTAACCGTGTATTCACTTCAATTAAATTACTCATTGTTAAATTGAAAAGAGATACCTGTTTAGAAACAACACTTAGCCTTTCATTTGCAATAAAATTTATTCAGTTGCTACATTTGTTTTGACCATTTATTAATTCTTATTCTTTGTTATTTACATCACCAACGTCAACACTTACAACAACGTGAAGATATAACGAGCAACCGTTAAACTATATCGAAATGAATTACCTTTTCACTTTGGTGATATAACTGAAGTGAATCTAACGCTATTGTTAATATATCATACAGATAGTTATATGTATAATTTACAAAAACAACATCAGTAACATCAAAGGAAGTAATCAAAGACGAAATAAAACAATTTGATTCGTTAATGAACGAAACATTTGATCGGTTGAAATATGGTTATAAACGATCAGTTTACTCTGATGAGGTAAATGCTATAAAGGTTTTTTCCTTAAAGAAAGTAAAAATTAAGTACGAAAGGAGATTTGAATATCTAATTTGTTTCATCTTACTATTTGTGCTGAATTAATTATGATAATAGCAATCTAGATAGAACAGGTAACAACGAGGCCGTGGATGAGGAAGTATGTACGTCCAGAATACTCTGGCTGTTGATTGTTGACAGTTAGAATACAGCAATACCATTATGGCTGGGACCCATCGGTTGAGATAATGATATATCTAACTAAATCAAATCAAATTATTCTAATATATAAATTAGAAAAATCATAGAAATTTTATGCAACGGCAATACGTACAGTTAGCTGATAAATGGTTACTCAAAATTTTATACAACTTAACTTTTTATAGTAAAGTAAACGTGTTTACTTATTGTTCAACGATGCGCTATCCGTATCAGTAGTTACTTAGAATACTCTTTTAAAGCATCTTTAACGAAAACTTTGTATACTAAACATAAAAGTAATTATTTTCCAATATCCAAAAAATCCTGAATTAAATAATTGCACATGGTTTTTTACCTAGGGATAATAAGGTTACGTAGGATAAGGTAAAAAAGGGAACTCCCTTGTCATAGCTGATCAGGTGAAATTTCAAAAAAGTATTTTATTTTGTACTGGTCGGACAAACCAGTCCATTTATTCTGTAGTTTAATTCAAGATGTGGATAGTTTCAAAAAGTAAAGACTGAAATGAGCGAAAATAACCTACCGCCTGGTACCTGCCATCGTACCAAGTGTGTAGTTATCATCGTAGCAAGTTAATACGGTAATATAAGTATATATGAAAAAACCCTCTCTTCGTCTAAATTGGAACAGATGATAGACTATTACTTTTATAGTATACATTCTATGCGAGGTATATATTATGATGACGATATTCATCATTTTATGAATTTTACAGAAGTTTTTAAAAAGATATGAATTAATAACAAAAAAAACTACTTAAAAGACATTACTTAGAAATGTTCTTCTCTATTACCCCAAAGTCATTAAGGAAAAACGTAACTAGATGTTTTATTATAAATTCGTTCAATTAAGAGTTACGTAGACGCAACGCAACAGCCGATTTCAGTATAACGGAGCATGAGAGTTGTCGCGTTGCAGCCGACGATAGCAAGAGTGGCTGCCGACCCTGAAACGCTTCCCCTCCACGCTCGCCGCCTCTGGTGGGGGATTCCACTTCCAGCTCCCTTCACCTTCGCGCCGTATGCCGCCGCCGTACGACCAATGACCGTCCGCCTCGAGCCGGCGAAAGGTTTTATATACAAGTGGAATTCGCACTGCCAAATTGCTATAAGTCAAAATATAGGGTAGTCGGGCGGTCCAGTCGTCGGTTGTGCACTCGCCAAGCGTGCACCGGTCGCCGTTCGGTATAGTCAGTGGGTGCGCACGCGCACGCGTACGCATATACGGATTAAACGCGTCCCGTCAACACCGGGCAAATGCGCGCTACTTAGTGCCTCCATACAAACATACGACAGGCAGCGAACATTGTGTGACAACATGGGGTGCAGTGCGAGATACTGTTTATTGGCTCTGTCCTTGTGCCTAGTGACCGAACAAGCCCTAGCTGTGAGAGTAATGCCCAAACGGAAGAAAGGTAAACATTCTGTTATTAAACAAACGCTTCTCTTCTAACATATCTCCGTGATAACATTCTCCATATTACTACACCTTTGAAATATTGTTCTCTTCAAAAAGTTTTGAATACCATATATAAAAATGGAAAATTAAATACAACTCATGACTAACACTCCCTTTATTTGTATGATCAGTTACCAAAAGCGTAAGTTATATCACTTTATGTAAAATTAATTGATAATACTTAATGTTGTTAATTATTTTTAACAGTTGTACAGCATCACATCACATGTACAGCTGTTTATTGACAAACAACTTTATACTAGAGTACGTAATTTATCTGAGGAATCAAATAAATAAACTATTATTTTTATCTTATTTGATCCAAAACAAATTTATTATTAATGTTACGATATTTTACAATTTTTTAAAAAATTGCAAACAGCGTAACTATGAGTGGTAATGGTAAAAGAAAACAATAACAATTCCTTGAAGTTTTCTCACCTTCCTTATTCATTTATAACGCAGACAATATTCCCTTGATGATGGATCACCAAACGAAGGTTATTATAGCGACTTGCAAGAACATTTTTAATGCAATTAAATATTAATTCATCTTTTTCCATTATGTGGAGATAAAATCTTAAATTGTTTCCTTTTTGTGTTAATTTTGTAATTGTATAGAGAACGATTTTTTTTTTCTAGTGTCAAGTTTCAACGACCTCTTTTATATTAATTGCGTTAATGTAGCTACTGTCCTTGGTTTTTATTAACAGTGTGCTTACATATACTGATTCATTATTTCTTTTAAATGTATTGAAAAGATAATAGTTGAGTAGTATACAGATACTACTCAACTATTATCATTTTAATCGACATAATCTAAGCCCTTGGTTATTTATTTATTTATCCTTTATTGTACACCAGTTACAAAATATGGAATACTTTATATATATACGTAAATGTACAATGGGCGGTCTTATTCCTCAAAAAGCAATTTCTTCCATACAACCCATTGGAAAGGAAGACGTAAATTAAATTAAGATTAGAAATTTACTTAAGTATGAGATATAAAGTAGTCTTTTTTTAATTGATAGTAATTAGAAAAGATACTAAACTCGATTTAAATAAATTGAAAAACTGTAATAAAAGACCAATTACAAATATTAGCTCTACACTTATGAAAACGGTTTGCACAATTGATTTGACAGCATATAAAAGAAAAAAGGGTAGTTTTCGTTTTCGGTTTTAAATAAATATTAATACTGAGTAAAATATTTATTAATATAGTGATTTCTTATATTTACGCGAATACTACATATAATCCCTTCCCCCCCCCCCCCCATATGAATCTGTGGATGTGGATATTCAAGCAAGCTCTTTAAGAATGCTCTAGCTCTCGTGTTTACAGTCGGAACATTTCAATGCTGTTATGGCGGCAGATTTACAATATGATGATGAAAGCTTTCCCTTCAAGAAAACTTTACGACATATTGGCCTCTTTTGGTAGGTAGTGGTAGGTCTGTATTGCCGGAGACCATCTAGGTAACTACCACTCCAGCTCCTATTACCACCGCCAAATATTAATGTGCAAACATTACTGTTCCAGTTTACAGGGGGTTGTATAATACCTAGTGAAATTACTTGGGGATCAAGACTTAACATCTAATCATCTTAACTAGCGCCCTGTTGTTATCATCATCATCAGCCGACAGACGTCCGCTGCTGGCCATAGGCCTCCCGCAAAGATTCCCACACGATTGGATAAGGAATTCAATTGGGCTGATTTGTGCCATTTCCTACCACGGTTTTCTAATGCGGGTTGGTGGGAGCTAGAGCCACATTTATTAATTAGCAGGATAGACCAAAAGCAGGTGAAGTTGGCTTGGATCCGATAAGTTATTGTGCTAGAACCCTTACACTCTGTTGTAATGTGTAAGATTTTCTGATCTTTTACCATCTGATGAACGTCTCGCTCGCCTCGCCTATACCGACGCTTTGTGAAAAATAAAAAAAATCCGGAATCGAAACAAAACCCACTGGCCTAATGGTTAGAGCGTGCGGCGTTCATTCCGAAGGTCGCGGATTCGAATCTTGTCATGTACGGATGACTAATATTTAAGTTACGTACATTTCTAAACTTTAGTTACAACAGAGAAATACAGACGGTGAAGGAGAACCATCGCGAGGAAACCTGCACATGATTTAGAATTTATTCTAAGGTGTGTGTGAAGTCACCAATCCGCATTGGGCCCGCGTAGCGACTTTGTCCCATCACCCTCATATTGAGGGTAGGCCAGTGGCCAGCCCCAACAGTGGGGACGTAAATTAGATATTGAAAAAAAAAATCGAACCAAAGACTGATGTTATAATGATAATGAGTAAAGTAACGAGAGCTCTCAAAATTTTAAGAATTCTGTATGTATGTATGTTAATTATAGCAAAATTTTGAAGGCACGGTGTTTGACGTAGCGTTTTGAAATTTAAAATAGAAATCTACAAACGGAACCGTCTCAACGATTATATCATGCATGTCATTTTCGAAAAGATTTTTTTTTTTTACATATCGATTGCACATTCATTGAAAGTGGGTTATCACTTTTTCGTAACGATGTTTTATAATATTAACATGTTAACTATGATTTATTCTATACATAATATAACTAATAAATAAACTAGAAGAGTATACGTCCTGTTTATTATTGTAGTTGGCCGTTAAACTAACCGTGTTAATTGTATGCCTGGCTTTATGTAACTATGAGTAAAAGTATGCTGCGTCAATTTATGCATGAACATATTTATCTTGCATTATGTATTTACATAGTTTAAGTTGTCTTAGTTATACTCTTTCGTATAGTCTCTAAGGTGCTTTTTTTAGGTGAAATCTGTAATTAATGCCGTTTTGGGTAGAATAATAAAAATATAGTATTAATTTCGCTCCAGTAATAGTGCTTATAAAGTGTGTCTATAGTAAAAAACAAACGACATACTTTAACTTTTCTCGTCTAGTCTATTTGATCGCGTAGAAACCGCAAGGCTGTTGTTGCACTGCGCTCATTTCAAAATTTCTGTCTTCGCTGACGTCCTATCATAATCAATAGACTAACATAATCATATTTCTAAACCATTTTACCAATCTGGATAATCTAAGTATTATCTTCAATAACTAATAATCACCAACTGGAACTCATAAGGAACTTACGCTAGAATTTCAGAAAACGGCAGATAAATAGTTGCATATTAAAAATTGTTAACAAAGATCTTACTCAATTCTTCAATAAAGTTATGAAATGATCACGAGCTAATTTCTTGAGATAAATGGAACAATGTGCGCTAAAGCAGTTATACTTGTTGAAAAAAAACTCGTTGCATCTTAAACGCATAATGTTTAACACGAATGCGTAACACTGCTATTATTATAGTAGCCTCTAAATACATTTTACTAAATCGCAAAGTAAAAATCTTTTAACTTTAAAAGTAACTTTGTAGTGTATAAAAATTGCCAATCATCGTAAAAGCAACACACACACGCCGGATTGTTTTTTGTGTGGTGTCAAATAAAAAGTTTAAAGCCGAGCTGGAATTGTTGTAAAATGCAATCGTGCTCCATATAAGGGGGCAAGTGGGCTTGCTGAATATGCCTAAACGATCAACAATCTATCGTTGAATAGGCACAGGCTTGCTGGACCGGCCACGCCGGCTACACCCCAGGATTTCGATCACATAAATATAATCATTGTCTCCGTTTACGCTGATCATGTACTTCTATCAAACGATATCGATCAATATTCTATTAAAAATAATGAAATTTAATTATCTCTTAAAAAATTCAAAATAACAGGAATCTACTAAATCTACACAGTACGCATATGTACGTATTAAAAGCACAATTTTCTAAAATTTGTCTGTAGAAGCTAATCTCTGGTATATCTAAACAATTTTTGTAGGAGTTTCACTGACGTATAAGTGATGTTGCAAAGCTTCACTTTAGAATATAAACAAAAAATATATGAAAACCAACATAATGTTTTTTTATATTTATAGATATGTAGATATTTGGTAGTAGTACTAATCTTTTATTTTTAAATATACAGATATAAAATATAAAGACAATCTTTAAGGTTCAATAAGTTTTACATACTTTGCTTAAAATCTATGAGAAACTTAGAAATTAAGAGGAAATTTTCTTTTACTTCTCATTTATCGGATACTATTAACTACTCGTACCTTTACACTGTAGAAAGATACCAATAGCGTTGCTCTACTGGTTAGAACGTATCTCGCGTGCCAACGTTGATTTTATATGTAAGTTTCCAAGTAAAGTAAATATTTGCAAGTCTCTATTGATGGCAATCACCCAGGTCCACGGTAGTGCCTCTTTCTGCCGTCAGACTATGTCTCAGTTTGAAAGACACTGAAGGTAATGACAGTACTGGAATATCGCGGCTTAGTATTTCAGGTTTACAACTTCATTGTTTCGCACAATTACTTAGATTATACCAATATAATTTTCAAATACTGTTCTTGATTAAGATATTCGGAATTATTACATAAAAATTTATATTTATCAAGGTATATAATTATTTCCGTATGCAACATATTCTTAACACTCGTTATCGATATCTAACAAAACAATAAGTAGAAAATTACAAAGTAATTTTTGAAATAACTTAAATTTGATATAACTATAGAAAAATACTTTTTACGTCGATATACCAAAAAAAAATGTGTTGTTGTATATGTTTTTATTTGTACTTCATCTAAAGTAAGGGAACACGTTAATTAAGACTAGACCGGTAATAATATACGAACCAAGTAACAACAACGAAAAACCTTTAATATGCAAATACTCTCGAACGACGCACGTGATTTCATTATCATACTACGATACGTGTTGACACCTAAATGACCATGCTAGGAACATTTTATGCAATCATTAGTTGTCATCAAACACTAATTAAACTCAAATTTAAAACTATCAGTAAAGCCTTATAAATAAAACCCTAAATAAAATTACTAGACGTTTATACAGATACTAGCTTATTCTCCGCCCGCTTTGCTGGCTGTAATGTAGAACTAGATTTGAAACTTAGACTTGAAATTTGTCAGAAATATTCTCGCCTCCCACGTAGTCCTGCATCTCATTATTAACATCCCTGCAACTCCTTTTATGGACGGAGTTTTGTTAAATCCATTTACAACTGACTTCTAAATAGCAATTTCTAAGAAGCAATAGCTCTACAAAATTTTGTGTATTTACATCTAACAATATAATCTCTGCATATTGCTATAGGATTATGAATTTGCATTTTACATACATTAAAGATTTTTTTTTAAATGTGTTTCACCTGTTTTTGTTAAACCTTGCTCCAAAATTTATTCATTCGATTTGCATTAATTAGTTAATTATTAAAACACGTATAATATGTGTTACTCGCTCTCCTTAACCCTACATTGTTTATTTGCCATTGTTAACAGGTACTGATATAATTGATCCCATTTTAACAGTAATATGAAATTGAGGTTATTGTTAACTACATTAATAATGATTCTTTGTATTTTAAGACTTGAATCGAGATTAAAACTTAAATGCTCCGAATTAACTTTTATTATATTCTCTTGGACTGTATAACTATTAAGTCTGAGTACTTATACGTTAGATCCTGGTCTTCCGTTTTACATGATGATATTGTTTAAATTCTAGCACCATTGTAAACATTTGAATTAATTGAATCAAACTTTCATTGCCAACTTCCACCTTTTTTGAGCATTCAACTATCAAACACTTCGTACATCGCCCTTAATTCCGTACAACTTCAGAACGTACGGGTAGAATGACAATTTAAATAATGCTTCTGAATATTTAGCTACGCGGAAAACATAAACAACACTTAATATTGACATCCGGTTTTGTTAATTCATTATTTGTGTTGTAATACGTTATGTACAATTTCACTTTTTATTTAAGGTCTATATTCTAATCACACGTATCCCGACTCACGGACGTTAACTGAAAAACAAATTAACTCTCTAATCTCTGTTTGTAACAAATCCTTTTTTTGTTGTATTAGACCTGCTTAATATTCTAAACAGTAGTAAAAAACGAAACTGTCGCTTCGATTACATCCTTCCAGATCTAGTAACAAAGTTGATCACGTTGTTATTTGTGCATTATGAGTAATATATTATTTGAAACTTGTTCTTCATACCATATAACTTCATAGATTTTTAATTAAAATAGATCGTACCGTTGCATAAACAAAACAGGTTTTTCGACAGACGTCTAAATATTACACAATTTTTTTTGATACCACTTCATGTCGCCGATATCACTACGTCAATCCTATTTTTATCTATGGCAAGGTGATATAGTTGCCAATTAGTACAGTTACCTAACGGCATTTAAACCAGTTTCTTATTTCGTATTATACTCAGTCAACGTGATTCGCAGAGCACGCGACCTTAACCAGTTATTAAGACACGTAGAGATTTAAGTATGTTAAGATTCCTGATTGACAGTAGCAGAATTTAGTTTCATCGCGTTTTTACAGTTACAAAATGAGTTTGTTAAATAAATAAAAAAAAACTGGGTCTCGAACGACGTAAGGAGATAAAAAAGTCAAGAGCCTCCATTTCCATCACGTCAAATGTCTACGAAAGCCGTTGTTGTTGAAACATATCGGTTTCTTAAAGATGTCTTCCTTGATCGGAAGCTCCAGCTTAGCGGGAATCGAAACCGCTCTCATAAACTGAACTACGCGAAATGTGCCATTTAATTTTGTCGCGTTATATTAGAATCGTTACAATTACAAATCTGACCCGGCTCGCATTCGTTGGCCTCGAACTGGATTTGACCTTACAAAAGATAAAATAGATTTGAACGAGCAAGTGTTTAAACGCGAATGTTAACGCAGGAACATACGAATACGCATTAAATAGAAATCGTTGCTCATGATTACTACGGTTATTACAACGATCAATCATATATTAGGAAATGGCTAGTAGGTAATGATCATACCTGATTATTCAATTTGATGTTTTTTGATAGGCATCATATTTACTTCCACAGCGTTGTTTAAAAAATTCATAACAAAGAAAACCCTTTTTAGATTAATACATAAATCTTAAACGTACGCCTAAAATAAATACATTCATTATTCATAATATGAAAACTACAATTTATACTTATTTAAACACATAATCGAGATTCAATTTTATTATATTATACCAATTTACCAGCTTTCTTTTCTCTTCTCCGATTGGTATTACATTTAAGTATGGGGGTTGGCAAACGTCGTAAATCTACTGCTTTATTCCTGATATTGTTCCCTTAGTTGACTTTTACAATACACCCAGAGTAAAGTGACATTAGCAATGTTCTATCTCTTCTCTCATCCAAGAGCAAAATTTCATACCAAATAATGATTTCTGCGTACAATATGTTAAGGAAATTTACTAGTGCCTGTAGATGCAAACGATTTTTTTTACATAATAGTCAAACTAGTGTTTACCACACGAGTGCGTATTGCACAAGTGATTTTAACAACACAGAGCTCGGTCTACGGATGCGGTTCAGTGCGAAGACAACTGTCTCGGAACTGCGGACCGCAACTCTATTGTTCGTTCATTAAGCTCCATCGAGGAACAGTCGAAAACAACGATAAGTAACAGCTAGTTAGCGTCCATTAACGTCGAAACAAAGCCTATTGCAACTGTTACTTTCGTTCGCAACCTGAAACCGCCACGCCCGTTTTATTATTTCTTTATAATTACTCCGTTGTTCATATTTGATATGATGCAACTGTTGAATGTAGCAAACTGACATGAGCATTAGTAACGTGTATCAAAAATTTATTACAACACGCATGGGTTCGGCAATATCAATCAATATAATAGAGCCATTCGGGTTTTCTCCGTTTCAGTCAAATCCAGTTTCACAAACACATTTATTTTGTAATATCATATTCATAACGACATTAAAGAAAACGATTAAGTAAATTCACTTGCACATACTTATAGCATCATCTGAACTAAATACGATTACCACGTCTCAAAAAAGAACCCATCGAAAATCGTTAAGCATACTCCGTTTCTACCAATTACAAGTTCTAAATCAACAAGCCGTCTATTAAACTACAATCACAATAACACGACTTAAATATAACATATTCGTCATTCATCATTTTATTCTATTAATGTTCAATGCTGACCATAAACCATCCCAATTTTAGTGATGTACTTATTCTCTCTTAATCGTCTTTTAAGATAAGCCCAAAGTGGATCAATGGTGGACAGTTCTACTGGAATTCACTTACTTGTATAACATAACGCAACTTAAGAGACAAACATTAAAATTTTAATATTGTCATGACATTACAGATGAGCGTTAATGGCCACTTTCGCTTAAGCGAGTCCGATAAAACTGAAACCAGTAACGAGGATGTGCACAGATGCGAACTGAACTGCCTCTCGTATATGTACCATTATGAGCATTAAAAGTTATATAAGCGATGCAAAATAAAGTGCCTTATAAGAACGACCAAAGGTCATCCACTTACCGTTTTCAAGTAATGAAGCCACATTTACAAATATAAGTTCTGATCACAATCTGAAATAAACGGTGTTAAATAATAATCAACTGCTAACATGGGAACACTATCTTCAAATTACTACTTTAAAACTTAAATCATGATTTCTTCTATGTTTCAATATTAATCATATATGGCTACATGTAGCGCATTTACCGAGTTTCTAAAAGGTACGTTTAAAATTGATTTAATAAAAAAAAAGTAAATAGCGCAAGCGTATGTACATCCGACGTCCCAGCGCAGTGTTGTCGCCATCAGTGTTACCAGTTTACTTACGATGTATAATTTGAAACTTTCTCTAAAGAGACGACCGCTCCGACAACGGTTGCCTAAGATTTCCCTTTCCTATAAGTATCAACGATTCCTCATTGACTTTATTACTATTCTACAGTGATATCATTATAAAATTTCGCATGTTTGGACTTACAAGTAAGATATTAGCTTTATCTATTTCATACACGTGCTCGACTAGCAGTAAAATTTCGAAGACTACCATGACGATCACATTTTACTAACAATCAGAACTGGAACAAATGATTTTTATAACAACTAAAGTTTAATGAAAATTATTTATGCACTTTGTATCTGTATAAAATATTCGCTAGCAATTTTCTTAGATGTGCCATCAATAACAGTACTTTAAATCTAATAAAGCAACAACACACAAACACAAATCAAACAAGCAACAAATCAAACAAATCACAAACTAAAATTTTCGATAGCTCTTTAAACATTATCATATATATTTATAGTATTAGTTAAAATATTTTTATTTATAAGCATCTTTAATATTCATAATTAAAACTAAAAATGTTACTATTCTATTATTAAATGATCTTTACTACTAAATTCGTCTTCGTCAAATCTACTGTAAAGTTCTAGAAAGTATAAAATCGATTTACGTCTTAAAAAATAAGTAATTTAATTGATTTATCTGTACTCGTAATCCATTCTTTATCTACATTTGTAAAGGCTCTTTCTCTTGTTTACGCCTCCGCATCGCTACGGGGCCTAGGTCAAGTGCGGTGAGATGACCATGGCATCAAATTGGTTATAGTTCTCGTCTTCACTGTCATCGAACTCGAACGTTTGACCGTTTCAACCGTACGTATTTACAGTAATGGAAACATTACAGTTATTCTTTTTAATAGTAGTGCGTAAACATTGCCGTGTTTCTGTGTAAAGGACGCTGCAGCTAGGGAAATTACTGGAGTACTCGTGGCGATATTCAACGTCTCATGTCTCAAGGATACGAACACAATCGCACGCAGTGTATATTATTCTTACTTGCAACAGGTAATTATTGATGGTCTTATCGCTTACTATTAGGTAAACTTTCAACTCGTCTCCATGCTTCGTTAAATAAGATAGAATTTATATCTTTTCAATTTCTTTGAGTTATCGAAAGTTAACAAAGAAGCTGCTTGAAGTGTTACAAATTTAACGAACGTATTTTGTCCATCTGCGTATTTGTGACATCATAGCTCTCAAAAATCTGAATTTCGACTTTTTGTGATTGAGCAGTGACTCAATCGAAAGTTTTCTTACGATTCATATAAAATGTATAACATATTTTAATGCAAAAGTGAGAAGAATCATATATCAGCGTTATAATTAAAACCACTTTCTCTGATACGAGGATTTCTTTTGGACACATTTGTACTTACGTCTTTTGATTTAATAAAAATAATGTAAGCGAATTTCAAATTAGTGTTTTTTTTATATATTTAATATGATTTCACTTCAGTATGACTACATAGTCATACTAAAATGATATTTTAGTGAATCATTGGTCTATATTAAATACATGAAAGTGTTCGAAAATTTAAGCGGATTCATTATATTTATAATACGATTAATTCGATTTTACGTATGCCGTGTCATACATTGTTTTAATATTAAACATATTGTTTACAATTTTGTTTTACAAAATGTTTGGTTTCTCTTTCCAGCAGGCAACGTTGTTCGAAGGCCGTGAACCGTGTGGGATCATGACCGCGCGTCGGGGTCGATATTCTCTCTCAACTTATCTAGATGCTTATTTATTCGAATAAGTTATTATTACTTATCTCGTTATTCGTTATCTCGATTCACTTTATATTATACTTTCTTTTGTTTGATGTCTTAATTTCTAAACACCCACTAATTCATTAATTTGCATTCAACAACGTCATTGAGAAAGCGAATTGTGTTTCGTAAACTTTGTTTTAACAAAAACAGAAAAGAATATTGTAGATAATATCATTCTATATTATTGTAAATGGGGTGAAATCTTCATGGAAATAGGTTACAGTTATTAAATTATGAAGCTAATGACATTCGCAATTTCATTAGACAAAAAAGGAGAATTCAATGTTATATATATAAACACTCATAATTTAATTATTATAAAAAATATATTACGAACAGGTGCGTAGATTGTTACTTTTACTTTTACCGAACTAGATTAGTACAGTGCGTTGACTGGACACAACGGGTTTCCTCTGCACTGGAGCACCGGTGACAAGGTTGCGAAATATTGGCAACGACTTCCACGCGCGCCGTGATATAGTAATATTAGAGGCTTTTACGGACGTGTGTTTTTTAAGTCATACTAACGATATATACACTTTTGATCCAAATTGCTCAAGATACTTCCCATATACGTTAGTATTGCTACTAGTACACCTGCACTCATTCGATATTATATATAAGCTTAATCAGTTTTACAGATTTTATATATTAAGTCCTACAGATTGTCTGCCATCTCACATTAATCTGATTTATTTACAACGCACTTCAACGCTTCCAAATTTTCTGTGACACCTTTGACGAGTTAGTAGATCTGCAGCATCCATAGGGAGGCGACACAGTTCATTGGACTTTTTTATCTATTTTATAAACAAACTGCTGAGACTAACAGGACGTTTAATTGGTGATACCAACTTGATACCAATTAGTTATACCTACAGTGCACCACATTTTTATCACTGTGTACGACGCCTCTCAAACGGCAACACAGCAATGTTTAGCGGTAGAAGTGAGAGATGTGACTCATCACCAGTATATAACAATATTGATGCATATGATAATTCTTTGTTTTCAAGAATTATCAGCTATACAACTGTTTATGAAACGTGGAAACGTAATTAAATGGACAGATTCTGTTTGTATAGTTTCGAAACGACCGCCTATCAGATTTCAATCGGCCGCGTCGGGGCATTCTAACCGCAGCACTTTAATTACGTTTTACAGAATCTACAGAAACGCACGACGAAAAAGCTTTTCATAATTTCCGGACCATTAAAGCGCACCTCATTGTGGACAAGGCCATGAAACGTGAATGGACAAACACTGTTCACGACAATTGCATTCCTCATAATTTCTGCGTCAGCGGGACCGCTCTTGACAAACTTAGCGCCTGCGCCGTTCACAATAGAGTTTGTTTTGCAATAAGAACTAGTTCGTCAATTTTAAAAGCGGATCTAATTGATTAAGAACCATAGACTCGAGACGGATATCGACAACGCCCTTGTCACACAATCGATTGCAGATCCATGTTGAAGTTTTTCTAAAAGCCAACAAGCTCTTTCAACACCGGATGATTCAGTAAATTATGCAACCTGTTAAAATATGATAATTCAACAAGAGCGTATTTTTTATATTGCACAACCTGTAGATTTTTATAGATATATTTTTAGCATAAATTTTATAGTTTCATTAGTTACAATCTTCGATGAATCATTACTACTATTTCGACCTCTCTGTTCTGCAACCGTCCCAAAAACTAAAGTGAGAACTTATGTTTCACTTAGTTAATAATTCTTTGGATTAAAATAAATCTTCGTAGGACTATAAATGTTTATTTCGTATTTGTTACCGTATAAACCTGCGGTGGATATTATAATAATTAATTATTTAAACGTAACATTCTTTAGGTGAGCAATTAATTGTGACCCACAGAATTCCAGACGAATCGTATAAATAAGCCTGTCTCAAGCGATTACGAGATATATCTTATGGTCGTGTTTGTAGAAGTAGTTAGAAAATGAAATAAACTATTCAGTTCGCTCAGTTAACTGTATTAGTGCAAGTGGAAATGTAACACTATTGATATATCAACTAGTTGCTCTTAAGGTCGATATGTCGAGGTTGTTTTACATCAGACACATATCATACAGACCATTGTAAACTTTATTAATATTGAAATCAAAATAATTTGTTTAGATTAGTTTTTGGTTATTATTGTCTTTAAGATACAAGTTAAAAAAAATTTGTTTGTCTTCTAAAAAATATCGTATAAGTAAATGATGCTCCTTATGAGGAATATAGTAAATAAGAAATCTGCGTGCTTATAAAGGTCAAGTTACCCATTTCATTTTCTACTGTCATTCGTGTGACATTAAGCAGACAGATAAATTGTTAGATTACTAAAATGGTGCATGAACATTTCTTGAACTTGTCGCATCAACATTACGACTGACTAAACTTTCTAAAGCTTACACGAAAAAAAAAAACTGTATCATTGATTCTGACAGTAGTACGTGACTTCCGTTCCGCTAGTTTCTAATACTTTCCCTAATTATATAGAATTGTCTTAAATTATCAGTCGTTCTTCTAATTTTACTGTTTATGTGTAATCAATAACACTTAATTAATAAACTACTCGGATTTTGAGAAAGATATTTAGAACGTTATTTAGACTACCGATATTTAGAAAGTTAATACTAAAGACATCTTTAATATTGTAATAATACCTAATCCAATGTAGATTTTGCGTTTAATTATAGCAAATTTAACAATTAAATACAAAAATAAAAAATACATGGTATATACGCAAAATTAATCGTTAAAGGGTAAAACGCATTCCTCAAAAGGTTAGCAGTCACAGGAGCTGAAAGTACTCCACTGGCATTCAAATATCGGCCGAATATTGGCAAACCCCAATAAAGGCAAATAATTTAGTGATGACCAGGTTAAGTCATTGGATGTGATCGATGATAATGATGCCAAAGAATAATATAAGTATTTCAAAACTGAAAAAAATAAAATTAAAATGTTCAATGTAACGAAGTAATAATAGTATGTAATGTAATCTCTTAATACCAACACAGCTTCGATAATTGATCACTTATTGTTAAATCATCTAACAGTCATACGACTAAATAAATAATGTCGGACCCGTCATACCGCTTATTAGTAAGAGTGATATTTAATATCACATCAACTTTTACCAAGGCTTATAAAGAAGACTGTATCGGTCGCAACGAGTCTGACAGGATGGACTTGACAGTTTATGGACTTGAAGTTAAAAAAGTATGTGTGAAAACGATTTAAAAAAATCATCTCCACTATATCTTATTATCACAGTTCTTACTCAAGTTACATTCGAGTACTTTGAGTTCAATATGATTAAAGTAAGTTTTATGTGTAATAAATTATGTTGGTTTTTGTAACACTCTGAAGGGAATTACTTTTCACGTTAACGAATTTCAATGATTTTAATTTATTGACATCCATATATTAGGGAATCCACGAGAAATATAGCGTATCGATAAGAAAGCACTTCCGAGTGAAATTGGGTCGGTTACGATTAAGTATAACTTAACAGTAAATGGGGGTTATGCGAACTGATTGCTAATCTCACAGCAGTCATAAAAACGTGTGAAATTTGGTACTGCTACGTAATATTAATCAGTTTTAATGATGTGAACAACCCCTGTATTGATTCTTATATCTATTGATACTAAGATTGATACTTTTTACAATAAGTGTAACTAGTTGCTAGATTAGAATTAAATGTAAAGCTGAAAGGAAAACATTGGAACATAAACAAAAAGTTTATAAAATCGCATAAATAATACCTTTCTGTTATTAATGGATTATTTATAACAAATATAGGTTTCCTAAGATGATATATCTATTTTTTGAACAACCTAAATATAGAAGCATACCCTTTCTCTTAAGGCATCAATGTACCGATTGCCAATAAGTTACAGAAAAAACTTACTTCTCCGATCAGAACAGATTTACGGTTTCTAAGAAATCTTGCTCTTTAATTTTCTTGTTTTTCTTTAGATTAGTAGATAGAAAGGGGTAAACAGAAAATGATTTATGTTCACCAAATTTTATTCATAATTACCGTACGCCTATGTTCTGTTTCATATAGATTCCCCTTAAATGCTGTTTACCCTGATTTTAAACCATATTCATCCAATCCCAAATCGGCCGTCTTACGCAAATTTTACTGATTTTCACTTCATTTAGACGTGTCGTAATCAGTTTCATTTGCCTAGACATCTACAAACGCCTTTCATTAAATAAAACTTGTTAAAAAATTAACACGGAAACATGCATTAGAAAACCGGATATTAATATACAGAATTTCATAATAAAACAAGGTTTGAATTAAACAATTGAACTTAATTATGAAATGACCTCGCAGAGAGCCTGTAATGAATAAAGACGTTTGAAAACATTTAGAAACTTTACCACAGGTTTAGTTTATTTCAATTATATCCTCTATCAGTTTACAATTACGCAGACATGGTTCCGAGAAAGTAACAAATAGCTGCTGGTTACCAGTAATAGTTACGAATGAAAACTCTTCTATGGAGATCACGCTGCTTGCAAAATTACTTCAGCGTTCCTACTTTCTTTAAAAAAATTCTAAGTTTATTAGTTATTTAAATTCATTAAAGAACTAATATACTTAGAATAAAGCTGGACACTATTATATTATATAACCAATGTTTTAAATAACCAAGGAGAGGAGACAATTATTTTGCTTTATATTACATAACGATGTTACTCTAAGTGAACTCACATATTTGTTATTCATCTTTAACAAGTTTTTAATCCAACTTTATCTATTTACTTGTTCCTCAAAATGGGCGTAATTCGGTTTCTCTGAAGACAAAATTACATATATGGTAAGTGCTTACCATCATGCTGCCCACGTAGTCGTTGTGCTCACGTTAGTGATATATAAAATGTTTTGCATTTACTATAGTCGCACTAGTGCAATCTCCAATAAGCTATAACTGCTGATTATCAGCAAACTGAAAATTACATCATCAAGACTAAAGATACATTGAAAACTGATAAACAGATTTATACTAATACCA
The DNA here is from genome assembly GCA_029034505.1 of Ornithoptera priamus. Classification (NCBI taxonomy): domain Eukaryota; kingdom Metazoa; phylum Arthropoda; class Insecta; order Lepidoptera; family Papilionidae; genus Ornithoptera; species Ornithoptera priamus. Next base: position 3,926,692 of record JARDWD010000559.1, read on the forward strand.
AACATACATAAAGGTCACCGAGTCCATTCAACGGTCAATAACACTCACATAATACTTATTTGCATTCAACTGTATTCTATAACACAATATCCGCTTTTCCTTCCTATTTTCTAAAATCATGTATGTATGTTACTTTAATATTTACCAGTGAGACTAGAGATGAAAATCAATAATTTCAGATTCACTGTACTGTTCAAAGCAGGTAGTGATTAAAAAACGCACTTCCTTTCTTTTAGCATTAACTACTCTGTTAAAAACTTATAATTTGAAACGAAAGTAAAATAAAATTATTAAAGTATACTTTGCTATTGTAATAAATAAAAAAAAAAGGTTTTTCAGCGAAAGTTAGTACCCGCTCCAGATACAACAATAATGTTTCTCTATCGGATAGTGAAACCGGTTACTAGTAAAGAACGCGCACGGAAATTAAATAACTTAATGCGAACGCGGGGCGTAACAGCGGCGCTCTTGAAAGCGCAAGTTGTCACGTTTAAGTAAAACTTACGAATCTTAATTCAAGGCATTATCCTGCCACCGTCGACGCAGTGCGGTATATGGAATACTTAACGAGGAGTTAACGTTAACGTTTAACAGCAATTTTATTATTGCTCATCCCTAACTCACACAAATACTTGTACAAAATATACATGCACTGTTAGAAGATTTCTGTTACCACCACCACCACAGCGCCTACTTCTGCCATCAAACATTACTATGTTCCAGTTTGAAGGGCGCTGTAGCTAATGAAATTAGCAACAGGTAAACATCCCGCTCAGTCATCAGTCATACTCGTAAAGTGACTAACAAAGTTATAGTCCATTCTTTATTAGTCTGGTATCACGTGTTAAACGGTGTTGAGTGATGTAGTAACTCTCACGTGAAATAATAGGTATTTCGCGTTAAGTAATATTAATTGCTATCCGACATTATGAAGAAAAGAATGTGTTGCCAGCAATGATTAGCCCGATGCTCGTTAGTCCTGTGTTGCAACATATTAACGTTACGACATGTCTAATTGCCAGCCTAAAAAATTGTGCCACCAACAAAAACTTTAGTAATGATGCATACTGATTTATAATCTTCTTCAATAATACTTATGTGATGGATTACACTGCCGCTTTATATCGTTTTGTTGATTTTATCCTAACAGTGACTACAAATACACATATTCCGGAATACAATGAAGTTTTCTCTTACATCAATTATTTTATCTTAAATTAGATATCGCCAGCCTTATGTGACTATTAAAAACAATTTTAATATTACGCTGGTTTTGTTTATTGTTTTTATTGGATTTTATAACCAATATAAATATATGAGATATCCAGTAATTCATTAATTCTTCGCGAGATTTCCAAAACTATTAGACGTATATACATTTGGTAGAGATATTACTTATTTGAAAGGTCAGTCTAAAGTTTTGCAAAGTTCTTTTCCCAAAGGGAGTTGCAGGGGTGTTGCGGCCAGCAAAGCGATCGGGGAGCAATTAGTCATTTCATATTGAAGTCTATTTATTAAAATGTATTATGGATATTAATTTATAATCGGTATAATGTAATAAATAATTTGTCTGGCTACACTTGCTTTTAATACTGACACCCTAATCTCCGTCTCACGCAGTACGTTATTAAGGTAAGCATATGGAATCAATCATCATTATCGTGGTGTTGAAACCTAAACGCGAACGACGTTTCTCTAGCTCACCTCGGGATATAGCCGATTGCATCTCCTAATTTATATTCTTGACAATTTATGTTAAATGCAGGAAGTAATCAAATTATATTAATTTATCAGCGTCTAAATGTCTCTCCGTTTCCGTTGGGGCCATTTTTATGATATAAACTTTTATGAGTAGAACGTTTGCCTCGTATGTAATATGCCGTTCTGCATAATGAGAAACTTGATTTCACATAATAATTCCATATTATAAATCTGCCCCATAACGCTAGTACTCTATTTCAGCTATCAACATATTATAAGCAGCACCCTTTTCCTTTTCAACATGTGAAATTAATATCTATTAACTCATTTCCTTTAGATTTATCATAAATATATATGGACCCTAAACACTGTTTTTAACCTAGTAACTTTATTGACTTTACAAGCTGTTTAACATCTACAAAGGGTGATGAAAAAATAATGATATTCGGTATTTTTAATAATAAAAGATATAGTCTTTAGTCCTCTACATACGTTTTAAAAGTTTTATAAACAGGACGTCATGCGGCAAAGGCGTGTTCATTTGAATATACTTCCAAATACTGGTACAGAGTACACACCAAGATAAAGGGTTGACTCCTCGTCATCAGTTGAATATGTAATTAGCCTTACGAAATAACAACACAGTCAAAATTACTTTTGCTTCTGATCTCTCGGTTACAAAATGCATTTCCGAATCGTGAACTCGTGGTTACATTATACAGCGCCGACGTAGCAATATCGCCGCTGATCTCGCACGACATACATTAACTTTTTTCTCACACAAGTTATTTATACCGTATTTAAATACATTTATTTCACTTTAATGATGTTTCTAAACGAAAAAAAAAACAAGTTTTACTTGACATTAAGTACAATGTTAGAAAACAATCTAATCAATTTGTCATCTTTGAGATTGAATTTATTTTTAATATTGTAGGATATTACGAGATATATTTCCAACAACAAGAAGGATCATCGAAAGCGGACTACTTTATAAAAAAATATCCGGTTATAAACTTTTCCAAAGGATGCAGTCACTGTAATAAGATCTTTCTCTTCTTTTCTCTTTTCCTTTTCACCACCTTACCCGGCTAATCTGTAAATATGTTACAATATTGTTAAGTTTAAGATTGTTTAAAGTGACATGTAGAAACCTTTTTGAGCTTCTAAGTATCTTAATTGATATATATTCATCTAAATGCAATGTAACTCGCTTTAAGTTTTCTTGTAAGCAAAAAATAATATAAAAAAGCTGCATTAAGATATCTTCCTTTTGGTTTGTTAGAGAGAAAAGTATTTGTTCAATTACCTGGAAAATAAAGATGTTTATTTTTTAACTATTTCATAATAAAAGTATAAAGGCGTTCAATAATATCTGTATTTCATACGTAACTTTAAAATTTAATTCTCACTTAAAATTGTAAATAAATAGTATGAAATTGTAGCAAAACCAAATTTAGGACACTAAATTTCATGCTCCGCGGTCTTCAGACCACGACCTTCGTTTTCAACGGATTGTCTCATTTTTTGTATATAAATATAACATTATGATACCGAGCGGTTTCCTAACTACATCATTGTGTATCTTTCAAGGTTTAAACAAACACGTTTTTTTTTCTAAACTTTTTCTTTAATCGAGGAAATCGTTATGTTGTACAAGTAAATTACTTTGTGGCATTGACCAGTTTTAAATCTATATCATATTTATAACTTCTTCTATAATGTAACATATTCTAGATGTAGCACTGTATGAAACGTGTGTAGTAAAAATGCAAGTGTTGCCAAATTATAAACAACCGTACGTAATCTGTTATTATATGAAGCACGGTGGTTAGACGTTATGTCTTCATCCTAAAATACCATTGAGGAAATCAGTCCATGGTCAGCTGTCATATTATAATTATTTCATACCAAAATGCGCTCATAATGCAATAGCACTAATTCATATACACCAATCAACATTTTTTAAGTATTCTTATTTCGCAAATAAGCGATTGTTGTATTAAAAGAAAATGTTAAACAATAGTGTTGATCGTTGATTACGAATCATACAAAAGTTTTAATTACTAGAATATAACTCGGTTTAAACATTTTTCTGATAATTGTGAAAAATAAGTTATGCCAGGATTTACATTATAGCAAATTCAATATGAAACATTACTTCTTTGTCTGTTTTTATATATTTTTGATATCTGTCTCTACTCTTTCAACGTCAAATGGATTCGATAAAATTCCTTTCTATATTTGGACTTTGAATTGAACGGTTATACAAATAGAATATTTCTTTTATGTTCTACCTAAGAGGTTGACTCCCTTACAAAAGTTTCTCTTAACCTGTAAAAGTTATATGTAAAACAAACAAAAACCTGTCAAACTCCATCTTTAACTTAAGCTTAATAATTGATATAAAAACTTTATTATACATACAGGGTGAAAGGTAATAACAGGAAACAATGAGTTCGCAAGTGTTACAACAAAAACAAAAGGGTCAAATTAAGGGCAGGCGCTGCGTCTACTTTTATCAGTCTCTACAGTTTGATATTTCAGGGTACTTGGTTTTATTACAAGTGTTTCTTTTCTAAATTTTAGAAACTTTATGTACTTTCTTATACTTTGTCGGATAGGTCTTGAAGTCAGCTTATTTATGTGTTTTATACGTACTTTTTATAAATACATTTTATTTTAAGATTAAATAAAAATTTTACTGTCACGACTTTCAAAAAAACCTAATTTAAAAGTTTTAGCCTCTGAGTGATGATTATTAATTTAATTTAATAAAAGAATGATTAAACAATAATTATTACATTAAAATTTGTGTAGAAATAAGTATAAAATAAATCATTTATTTTTTGTCCTAGAAAATCGGATTTTTTTTTAAATATTAAGAAAAATTAATAACTCCAGAACCATTGTTTTTGGATGGGGTATTCTATATATAAATAGATAAGATACGAGCTATACTTTAATCCCTCCAGATCTTTTACACCTATTGCCTTTCACCCTGTAGATATCTCATCTTTACATTTTGATTTTATGTAGATGTTCTTAATTTTTATGTAATAAAAATTATTTTAAAAATACGAGTCCATAAATGCTCTCTAAAATAGTAAATAATATGCAAAATTGTGATTTATAGCTATGTAGATATTTCAAGTAAAGTTTCAATAGCCTAACGCCCACCTGTTTTCACAAGTGATTGCAATATTGAAATGCAAAATTAGCCGCTTATCAGTTTCAATTCGCTTTTGAAAGTCAATTTTCGGCGAATCATCGCTTACCGAACCGTTTCGTATCTAACTCTGCCATCACATCAATTATGTGGACGTGGTTCAAAAGCAAGTTAATAGCTTTATAGTGAAATGTAGAGTAAAGATAATAAAAGAATTCCGAACCGAACTTTTCAAACTATTAACAAAGAATTGAATTTAAAATCATCGATAAACACGTTAAGTAGATTCTTGTTTACATTTTTTTCAGAATGTGATTAAAATTAAAAGAAAAAAAAATAAAAATATAATTGTAAGTACAACACTAGACCTTTCTATTTTACATAAACTGGTTTTTTTTTGTACGACTAAATACATGAGTACAACATAGTAGTTAACTACCACTCATTCCTTTTCTATATTGGTCATCGAAAAAACTATATGTAGGTCAAAATGATAAATTTTATAAATTAAAATTATGATATAATTAGTAGATAGAGAACCGTAAAATGTTTTTTAACATTAGTTAATAAAACAAACTAATAACATCTTTCAGCTCTAACTCGGACCGTTACAATAATTCTTGACTATTCACTACTTTGATCAAGTATGGGTTGGGATGTTACAAATAATCGAAAACACTACGTATCGATTTTTAGACGATGGTTTCCTCTACCGGAAGTTCAAACTCAGGTGGAATCGAAACCACTCTTGTGCGAAATATCAGCGATTTTTTCTGTTTTCTCAAACTCTCCCTCGTCGTATTTGTGGATCTTTGAGTTATTAAAATTCAATATTTATGAATATAATATCATACGTTCACAGTAATAATCAACTGCGCTATTGATGCTTAAAATGGCGTCAGCGGGGAATTACGATTGCGGTAATAGGTGCTTTTGTGGCTCTCATTATTTCATTACAGCGCCGAGTCCGCAATTTGCGGACCGATGCCCGTAACAGTAACACGGTGACGTGAATACGGAATCTAGTTATCACGATTGTACTGCGACCGTTGGGCGTGTTACCGATAACCGAGTTAACCCGTTCACTGCCATCTACTGGAAATCTAGCGGATCCTTAGCGGTTATGATGTTTTATGGTATAAACACCAAACATCTAAAATATATGCTTAAAAGAGTATGCAAACTAAATACACCTATTTGAGCCTTCGTCATCAACCGATAGACGTCCACTGCGCAATATAGGCCTCCCACATAGATGTCCACACACGTTCAGCATGGCCTCCGGTACGGCTGAGTACCGTCATTTGTAAGGATTCATATGGGGCGATTTAGGCCATTTTCCACCACGCTAGCCCAATGCAGGTTGGAGGGAGCCTGAGCCTCGCATGTTGATCAGCAGGGTGCAATAGGACAAAGTGATGTTGGCTTAATTCCCGTAAGTTGTTGTGCGGAACCCTTTGCACCCCATTTTAACCTTAGAATCTCATAAAGATCAATAAGCATGACCTGCTGAACGAACAGACCCGGGTGTTGGAGACAACATCCAGATTGATATTTTCGCGGTCCAGAGCGTCAGTTTTCTTTTTTCTTTGCGCATACACCAAAACTCACAACTGCGAAATATTGGCGTAGTGCATTCAATTTTACAATTATTATAAATAGTCTTTCTACCGCCAAACAGTAGTAAACTATCATACTGTGTGTTGATAATGAGACAACATCTTAAAACATTAGACGTCGAGTGTAATATGATGCTATATAAACACGCTTTCTAGCAGTGTAATGGGCAAAGGTATCCTTTACTTAATGACAGTACTGATTGTCTTGTCCCTTTACTAATAAAAACAAAAATCACTTAAAAGTTTATCAATAAGAATATAACCTAATCTTATATATATCATCATCAGCCAATAGACGTTCACTGCTGGACATAGGCCTCCTCTTGATCGCACCCTTACATATAAATATGTTTTTTTTTATAGGAAGAGTGCGCAAACGAGCGAACAGTTCACCTGGTGGAAAGTGATCACTGATTCTTATGGACAGTCGCAACACTAAAGATTTCGCGACTGCGTTTCCGACCTTTAAGGGAATAATACGATATTTTCTTAATAGCCCCCATGTCGCATTGGTTCGATTATATATATATATAAATATATGTACCCAAGTGTAATGTAGCTATGTTTCAGCTTTCAATATATAATGGTTACAGCCTAAAAGTCGCTTAACACCAAGTTAAACTGTGGTTATTAGTTTGTACGATAAAAATTTAACGTAGTGTACCCTATGGGCACACTGATTTCTTTGGCAGTGATTGGGTTAAAGGCACCCGTGAACGGTGCTCACTGGATACAGATTTTCGATACCAATAGACAGTAATCAATTCAGCACGATACTATTTACTGCTTTAATTTACTTCATTGAAACGTATAATATAGTTATTCATCATGAATGTCATTACTGACAGTTAATTAGGTTTTATATAAGCAACCGGAGCCTTAACTGGAGATCGGAGTGTTTAATCTGTATTTCATTAGTGTTTTTTTTCGAAAGCTAATTTTCACATAAATAAATGTTGTTCGATATTTAATTTTTTAAAGAAGTCCGTCGTACGCGACACACAAGTGTCGTGTCCGAGGGAACATAGGTTCAATCTCCAATAAACTTGAATTTGCAGGAAAACGTCGAGAGGAAAGCGAAATGTTTCAAGAACAACAGTTATTATGGATATGTGCAACCCTCAACCCGACCTTCGCTAGCGTGTTAGATAATCTCAATAGTGGAAACATTAAGAATGCTGTATATCAATTAACTTTTTTTTATCGCATTTTTACATAATTCCATGCCGCAGTGATAATATTGGGAATTCGAAAAGACTGCTTAAGTTACAGTTTCGTAAGATAAAGTATTTAATAAGAAATATTAAATAATAAAATTGGATTATTAATGGTCACTTAACATATATTTGCTTTTAAAAGGCCTGAATCTTTTTCTATTATCAAAACTATAAGCAATTACTAATTACATATCACAGCAACTCAGCGTCATCTCTAAATCTGTGCTATAAATACTTCTCAAAAATGGAAGACAAACTTGCTAAAAAATTACTCCTAGAAATGAATTTGACACAAGAAGCGCTCATTTAAATTTAAAAACACCTATCTCCGAAGTCGACTATTAATTCTCTTTATTTACAACCTACTAATGCACAGGAAGTTAGTTTCATTATAGAGGCTTTTAAAAACTATTAAGGCCCAATATGCTGTTATTAAAGTCTTAAAAGTCTTGCCTTTTCGTTATCCAACTAACAATTTATATAAATATTTCAGGGTCTTACGTACTCGCCAGCTTTTCATCTTGTACGCAATACTTAAGATGCAGAGATTGCATAGTACACAAAATCATTACAACGGAAGGAATAGGTACAACAGAATTACAACTCCAATAGTTAGATTTGAATTATCTAAACGCTGCTCTTCCTACTTGTGTACTATGCAATCTCTGCATCTTAAGTGTCGCGTTCAAGATGAAAACCTAGCGAACACGTAAGACCCTGAAATATATATATAAATTGTCAGATGGATAACGAAAAGACTAAGTTTTAAGGCTTTAATAACAGCACATTTGCCTCTTCGAAATACATTAGAACACTTTTGTTAGTACCCCCCAAACACCTATGCAATATTGAATAGTCGATTGATATATAGTAATAGATTTGGCGCAAAATATCTAATTAAATAATTGCCACCCAGCAAACACACGACATACACACACATCACAAACATATATATTATAAATACACATGTTGAAAAAAAAGGAAAAAATACTTTTTTTTGATATTCATAGCGGAACTAAATACCTTCACAAGCTCGAGTCCTGTGATACAAACTGTGCTTAGTTCGGGACCCGAGAGATATTACGTGTTCGAATAAGTTTGTAAAAATGTAAATAAATAAATAAATATAAAAAAAAATATATTACCATATTCTTTCAGAATTGTTTGTGTTTAATCACATGTATTAATGTGTATGCGTTCAATAATCTTTATATTGTTAAAGAAACACAAATTAGATCAAAATAATTTATGTTAGCTCGATAAATTTAAACTTATTATTCTTGTGGTATAACGGAATTATTAATTATTTATTAATTATTATTTTATTCAACATAGAATTAAGAAACGGATACAACTTACGATTCCGTTATTCAGAGTTACGGTATAATAAACTTTAATCTATGAACATTTAATACATCTTCGTCTCGATAAATTGCAAGTTATTTTAGATTAGAAACTATAACTATTATAAAGGTGATATACAGTTAAGATATAATAAATGATTATAATTGCGTTCTCATAATTAATTGACTATTAATAAGACACATATACTTCATTTTTTTAACATTATTCAAACAGTTAACTTGTTGTATGTATTCCCACGTTGTTGATAATTCGTATTATGTATGTTTCACTAGTTTCTGTTTACATAACACAATTACTTTTTCATTAAAAGTAAACGATTTGTAATTAATGAAGTAATACTGCACTTTTACACAATAAACATGTTTGTGGATATGGATTTATTGATAATACATTTAAAATAAAATAACAAGTTTTTAAATAAATATAACTGAAGGACTGTCTTCCTTTAAAAGATAACAGTTATTAAAAAAGAAGGAAAGACAATTATTATTTCTGAATAACTGTTTAATTTTATGAATAAATAAAAAAATTTATAACCTAAATAATAAAGGGAAAAAAAACAATGTACAATGAAGGGTGGCCGTGAGTGTTACGAAAACACGAGCGGCTGCGGTGTCAGGGCCTCGTCACCGATACACTACAATCGACACGGGCTGGGACAGATTTTTTTTTGTACTTAAACAAGTTTTTAAGAATAGTATATCTTATTAAGTTGCCAATCAAAATACAAGTAACAAAGAAGCTGTTAATGGAAGAACACACAAAAAAACGTCCAAAACTACTTTCTTTCCGACCAGTCGCATAAACTAAGCGATGAGACGAGTACGACGTTCTCTTATTATTACGTAAATCAACAAGAGTGACGCTAGATAGAATGTTTACACTACATCTTTCTCATTACGTTGGCATGTTAAGTAATAAGGCATTATGACTCTCATTAACCTAGAATTTTTCTAGCTACAACGTCCTTAAAACAAAAATGCTTTAAGTCGACACCTCGTATTATATCCATATTGAACCGGCGAAGATCATCACCAGCATATGTAAATGTCGCTATTAACCCCTCAGTATGAGTTGTCATACCACGGCCACAATTGATGTAATAGATTTCCTAATAATTCTATTTATTTATAATAGGAGATATTCAGAGATTTATTTACTCATAACGAGATCTCCGAAACTATTACACGTATACACTGAAAATTTGGTAGAAATATTGCTTCTGCCATTTAAAGGTCAGCTAAGTATGTATTTTACAAAATTCTTAAACTGGTTTGCGGAGATGCTACAGGAAGCAAAGCGGACCGGCTGCAATATAATATACAACTTATTAAGTAAGAGTAATTTCTAAGCAAATATTCTCTGAAAATTTCCTTAATAGATAAGCACAATAAAGTCTGTACACGGCTTGAACACTTGATTACAGGGTATGTAGTGTTTATATCATCATAATTCCATAGGAATTTAATACACAACGCACAAAATGCTAATCTAAAACATATTTATTATAAAATGTTATATAAAATATAAAATTTGAGCAAATTTCAAGTATACTTATTTATATCTGTTAATTAATATCCGGTTTTTGACGTTTTAATTTAGTTTTGAAACATTTCGTTATGATATTTATTGTTCGTTTGAAGAATAATTATCATTTCATCGATAATACTTCATGGATATTTAGTTACTTCTTCCTAAATCAGTAACGTGTTTACTTTTGTACTATTAGTCTATTTTTCTACTTTAAATTTATTGATGGCTTTTATTTTCAGCCACTAAGTTTAAAGTTACAGGTTTACGAATAGTAGTAGTTCAAATATATCTAAGATTTATAAATCAAGTAAATCGGGAACTACGACATATTTTTTCTCGATCGTTTTTAACATAAATTTCTCTAATTTTGCAATTTGAGGTTTGAAATCATTTAACACCTTTAAGTTATGGATAGTCATACATAAAAAAAGATAATCCTAAATAACCTTGTCGGTTAACCAGGCATATATCATTCTTTTTGCTAAGATCACCTTCTTGAATGCGATGACGATATACTGTTTCGCCACATCCACCACATCCTGTTGCAAACAACACGAGAACTAGTTGCATCAATACAAAAAGGTCTACTATACTGCGAATCAAAATTACTGCACTCGAGTATTTACTGCAAGCTTGTAACTACGCGTCTTAATTTGTGTGATATTTTAACCAAAAAAATCTATCGACATTAAATTATACAAGACACAAAAACTTAAAAAAATTAACAAGAGCAAATTTAATGTCTTCCTTTTTTTGTCCTTAAAGGGTTTTTTAAAGTTTCTATAAGACAAAGGAAAAATGAAAAAAAAAGATCACGGGGTGGAAGAACAATCTGCTGGTCCGATCAAGTATATGCCATATTAAGACTCAATGTTCTAACTGCTCTGAGACTTAAAGAAGTCAGAGCCCGTATAGGACAGCTCATTGAAACGTGAAAGCATTTCGAGACAAACACGGCTTCAGTAATGAAATGCAAGGAAAGGAAGAACAGGACTAAGTTTACAGTACAAAAGGAAAAGAAAGGATCAATTTACAAGAGAAATAAACAACTATAAGCATCGAATTAAAGAAACGAACAAAAAATAGAGTTTAGACCTTTTAGAGTTTACTGACAGTAGGTCTTTGTTGCCGGAAATCGTTTAGATTGGTACCAATGCAGCCAAACAGTAGTGTGCAAACATTACTATGTTCCAGTTTGAAAGGCGGTGTAGCTAGTGTAAGTACTGGGGTTCAAGCGCAATATGGTGCAGTGTATATATAAACAAAGCCACATTGTTATGAGCAGATGTATCTCTTACCATCAGGAGAACATCCTGCTCATCTCATCACTGTGAATAAAAAAACTGTACGATGTTTAAGCTTTAAAAGAGCCTTTTAATATTTTTGTTGCACCACTTCCGGTGATCAGCGGCATCTTTCGCCACGAGGCGACGTAGCGACCGACGCACATGAGATCATGTGTAGATTACGCGCACTTCGAATTACACGCCCATTAAACATGTCGCTGAACCACCATTGCGATATCTGTCACAGCTTCAACTAAAATACTCAGTCAAATATCACAATTCAAAACACCTCAACGAAGTTTAAATCTCTGTTTGAAATCCGATTAAAATAAGTACTGTTATTATGATCACGTCTAACTGAAACTTAATGCTTTCTACGTCTAAGATATCTCAGAAATTTATTGTCATCAAATACCGTACGCTAGTACCGTAAGCTTAAATATTAGCTTAAATTTCTTCTATGCTTTTAGCAGTAACTTTTTAACGGTATCGACCGGTAGCTAATTAGTCACGATTGATGTTTATTGCGAGTTTCTATCATATCATTAATGATTTTCGAACAATAATCACAATTCCGAAGATGAATTTATTGACCTTATAAACTTTGTTGTAACTATAAAGAAAGAACATCTCTTTTCGAGGTTCTAAGTATCACTAAACTTCGTCAAATTTAGTCATAAACATCTCTAAAGGCGATAGGTTATAGCGTCAAAAAATTTTGCTTGTTTTTGAAATTATTAATATTATAAAATCTATTATTATACCGTCCTGTATAATTCTATAGGAAAACATTTGATTAGAGAATAATATGTAATAAAATAATTATATCAACTTAGCAATTTCAAAAGGGTTATTATCATTACTGACTCGGTTTGTCAATTCATGACTAAAGCGAGCGTGAGTAATAGTCTCATGAACTTGGCTTAAATAACTTAAACTATGTCAATTACGACCGCTGGCTTGCTTCATTAGGTTCCCTACAAAAGACCGTGAGAAATATATTTCCAAGGACTTTGTACAACCTGACAATTTCTTACATACGTATGCGAAATTTGTAATCAATACTGTAAGCTACACATTGTTATTCTACAAGACATACTAGAAAATCGTTTTTAATTTATTTTAATATTATTTAAAAAAAAATGTTTTAAAATAATCATTCTTGTCTTAATACTGTCTCATAAGGGAACCAACAAATTTTCCCTATTAATACATTTTATACTTCTTTCATTCTCTATTAATGATTTATACAACAAGACCGTGTCCATCAATTCGTGATAAAACTAATATTTAAGTTATAACTCGATTCTAAAAAATACTTTTATTATTGTGTTACCTTTCAAACGAAACTGACCCACCCCGCTTAATTACCGAATACATTACGTTTTCAGCGGTGTTTTCGCTCCTGTAATAGGCTTAATAATAGCAATTATCGACCTATTAATAAGCTGGTATACGGGGAATTTCATAAGAATTAATCAATATATTTTTCCTCGATATTAGTTAGCATCAGTTTTTGTGTAAAGGCAGAATAAATATCTTCGTCTTTTGTATTTGAATGTTGATTTCCTCACGAAAACTACTTAAAATATTTTATATTTAGAAGCAAATTTTTTGCACTGCAACACAACTCAACACTTTCAATTTTTAAATATCTAAAAACATTGTAGCATTGAACAAAATCAGGAAGTCGTTGCTACGTTTTTCATGGTCCTGTTTGAGCCGAAAAAAAACAAGGGTCTCTCTATTTTTTGTTCCTTAATTCAATTATACAAAAAAAAAGTTATTATTACAGAAACAAGCTTTTTGTACACTTCATAAGTTGATTATGTAAGTAATTTAATAACGTTACTATAAAAGACCACTTACGAAATAAAAACTTCATCTATTTAATTTCAAAATATAACAATCATAACAGATCAATGTTAGAAATTATAAAAAAGCCAGTTAAGGTCATGCCTGGTCTGATTTTAACCGGAATTTATTTCAATGGTTCTATTGCTAATTTTAGTAACAAAAAAATAATTAAAAAAGTATCAGTTTTATATAACACGGAAGTTAGAAGCTTCTTTTTGCATTAAACAAACACTATACAAAAATATTTAAAATACGTGATTATACATTATTTTTAAAGGACGTGTGCAAATCTTTAAAAAAATATCACATCACTCCTATTTGTTAATATTTCTAATAATTTATCTTACAAAACAATAAGCAGTGTAGTTAGCAGTAAATGATAGGAAGATCGTGTCTAGCGAACACGAAGTTATCTCATATTTTTCTTTTTTATTGTTTTAAATTATATACAAGAGAAAATATCTATGCATCTTACGTGCCGATGCGCTTCTGTGCAATATCTGCAAACTAGCAATTATTTTCAATGTTTATTTTCACAGATTAAGTCAATTAACCTATTACGCAAGATCCACGGAGTAGGCGATAGCAATGAGGTACCAGGAATCGCCGATTTATATACCTGTATATTATATACCTTGCAGAATCAATGCTGTTAAATAACTATTTCATACAAAGCACGATAACGCGGTAGCTGTGTAATAAGTAAGCAGCAGCATTCTACATTAAATTAAACAAGCGAATAAACCGTCATATGAGTCACATTATAGTAATTACAACAATATCTTTACTAACGGAAGTCGTTACCAAGATTAATAAATAACACGGCCGTAATTAAATAATTACGCAATTAACAAGGACAGCTTGCGTGTATCGATTGATCGTTAGCATTCAAATAAATAACTAAATTTATTATTGAATAAGTTAATGAAATAACTTTAACTAACCAATAAGTTAATTAAACGCCTAACAGTATTATTTGTTTATAACTAGGTAATAACATAGCAAATAATATCTTACGATTAATCTTTGTTATGTCTATTAATAACGGAATATAAAATTTTTTGGATTGGCAATACTTTACATAAGTGGTGGCAGTGTTTTAGTACAATGTTGCCATTTGGTCTGGCAGTCGGCCATCGGGTTCGCCTTGAAGTAGGTCCGCTCGAAAACGTAACCGGGCACGCATCATTTAAAAGAAACCACCGGTTCTTTCCTAAGGTGAATCACATTAGCTTACGCAACCAGGGAACAATGCAGACTTGCTGTAGTGAAAGTGATGTTATGATAACCGACGGGAGCCTGAGGCCTCAGTATAATTGCCCACTGTGTTCGTTAAAAATACTAGTTAGCAGATACGTCGTTGTTAATCTTCGTTTTGTCATTTAAGAGCAACGGGTGTTATAACTTCATCCGACTTGCGCTCGCGCACTTTTTTATTTACTTTACACTTTCTAGTAGTATAATTATATGTTTAATATGCACATTTTGTATCAAACTTAATTACTTAAGAAAAAGTATTGTTTCTATTACGACTTACATAACATGTAATTATACTGGACACTCTTCATCATTAAAAATGGTGATTAGTATAACTTTACACACAAAGTCACATTTTCGGTAGAAGTTACAAGTAAAAATTAAAAACATGTTTATTTATAATTATAGTAGTATGATCTGTCATCAATATCACATATGAAAATTAATGTTTACTTTTAAATTATTAACTGTATGTACCCACGAATTAACTTTGAAAAATAAGCATTAAAAATGAAGTAAAGTTCCAGTTTCCACCCATAAAACTCCAGCAATGACTAATTAGGCGCTTCCGGTCGTCTCAAAGTAACTTAAACTGTCAGGGTCAAAAGCTACAAGTTAGTATTATGAATGAGCTGTAATATACGGACCGGAAAACTAGTACGCTTCATACATATGTATGTAATGTGGTAGAGTTTTTCTTATTGACTTCATTCCAGTTAAAATATACTATTATAAACAATTTCTTAACTAGGAAATATTTATTTTAATAGAGAATCAAGAAGTATTTAACAGTTGTTAACGTAGCAATTATTACAAGCATTATCCCAAAAATAAAACTCTCCATTAAAAATAACATAGAGATACTAAATTTTATTATTGCTCACTAATTTACATTTTGGATTTGCAGCAAGTTTACTATACTATTTTATAAAAGCGTCTCTCATTCTTCTATTGCAACTAATCTTCTTAGACTCGTCTATAAATTAAACCTTTTCCATCTGAACTACAAGTGTTGGTACTGGTATGGCTGGATTGGTAACAAAATTTCGTTTACCATTAAACTCGTTACATAAACCAAAAATATATGAAATGGAATTGTAACAAGATACACTTCGCGTACCAATTAACTTTCTCTGATACGACAATTGATACAGAAATCAATTTACAAAATGTATTTGCGTTAAATTACTTTTGGCAACGTAACAATACCAATCGGCGTTCTCGCCATATTTAATACATAGTAATTTGTTTCATTTACAAGTTAATCGAAATATTTAATGTATATATATAGTTATGTAAAATTACATCACAATGTTTCGGTCAACAAAAGTTTTACTGTTCCGTTGTGAAGGGCCCTGTAGATAGTGAAATTACAGGCGAGACTTGACATCTTTGACTTCCGCATAAAACCGCAATAAGTTGGAAGAGACTGAAAACCAGCAAGCTGCACGTAACTACTATTCCAATCAGTACGAGCGGAAACGCTTCCTTTTTCTTTATCGTAGATTAAACGTGTGTTAAATAATGTTATGTGCATAAAAATCGTTTGTATAAAGACATTTTTTAAAACGAATGTAATGTGGTGCACTGCAGATGACACTTCATTGGTATGGACAAGAGCATCTCGTCACTCCGTTGAATGAAAAAAGAAATTTTTTTATTCTTGTCATCCTAGTCACATCACAGAATCCATAAGTAAATCAACTAATCAATGCTTGATTTGTTGATTTACTTACATATTCTAATAATTATGATTATACAATACATGTATAATCATAATTATTAGGTTACTATTTGAACTTTTAAAGACGATATAAACTTTTACACCATTATCAAACGTTTGACTAGCAAAGCAAATAAATAACATATCCATTAGAAATTCAACATAACCTTAACATTCGTAGAAACTGTTACGCAATGATAAATTATCAATTCTGTAACATTTCATTCATATTACTCATTCATTAAAATAAATCACAATCAACATTTCGCAAAGCATAGTTGAAATTGTGATTATGTTAACTAGCCGTATTTAATAACGCTTGTCGCCTTTCAGTCTAAAAGCGGGCTCCATTAAAATCGATCTATTCGTTATTAAATTGACTGAATATTACAAAATTTCATATCCAGTAAAACTAAAGTCGACTTAATGAACGCCGACGGACTATTAGTGAATTTAATCGTAGAACATTTTTCGCAATGCGAAGCTTTCATAATTCCCAGCGGCATAAAATATCGAGCAAACAAGTCATAGCATTAATATCGCTAGTATATTATTATTGACAAATGTACCCAACAGCTACTTTAGTATACGCTGAGCACAGCAAATTATATATAACAGATAGCGGCCACATTCGGTTCGACTTTAAAACCTTTTACGTGATACGAATACCCGGAGCGAGACTTTATTGGATTTTAATAATAACAGTTCGGATTACATTTGTGTTTCACGTAACTCATCTGGATGCGTATCGTATCGTTACACAGCGCACGTGTATGTTACAACGAAGATTTATCGTAAGCAAATGCATGGTTAAGTAAGACGGTTAATCTCGCTGAGTGCTCAATCGGGTCCCATTTTTACTCTCAAACATCCGCTAAAGTAGACGCTTTCACTCTTTTCCGGCTGAGTGCGCGTGATTGTCCATTTTACGTTAAGTAAAAGCTCTTGCACATTTCCGGAAATTATTCTGTTCTGCTACGCCATTACAGTTAAAGTTCTAGTAGATTCACAGAATTCAGATTACGACGGTTTAACAAGAAATTTCACCTTTCAACCGTGTACATTTATTTATTAAGAAGATATTGTCACCTTTCGTATTATAGCAGACGTGTGCTCAAGATCACTTTTGTGGTTAGAGATCTCGGTTTGCGGGTGTTTGAATATTATTTACTAGCCAATAGATACTGCGGCAACGTACACAGTCAATACATTTCTAATAAATTTCATTTCATTTGCGATATGACATATTAAAATTAGTCTCCCACAAAATTTGCTATAATTTAATCTAAGTAATTTTTCTTAGCATCATTTCATAAATATAAATCTATGGTTAGTAATATTTATTAATTCGATTACCCCTGTTAATAGAACTTTCATTATTTACTAGCATAATTCAATTAAATGATAACAAATCATTAGGAATGTAAAGAACATTCACGACCGCTATCAAGTCTTTCTTTCACGACAGATTAAATACATAGATGATCCATAACAGCTGATAGGAGTAATATTTGGAATTTATAAAGTTGAATTTTAATAAATTTCTCTGCGAATTTCCAGTAAGGTTTACTGATCAATTCGAAAAAAGTTACAGCTTCCTCAAAGGTAAGCCTCGTCGTAACGTCCGTAGATTGTGCGCCTGGTAACGATGGATTCTTACCAGCATGTATGTCGCTTTGCTTATTTGCCTACCATTTTTTTAAATCCTTTGCAATAGAAGATATTTTCAAATAAGACAGAGAAGGGACTTTTTTCAATAGCCAATTTACGTCCGCACTGTTTTTTTTTTATTAACGTGTGTAACAAAATGCTAACGGTTGCACACCCCGGAACCAGAAGGGCCGGTAACGGGATAGTGTCGGACTCCAATCGACTACAAAGCTTCCCACGGTATTCCATCACTTCCGAAAAGAATGCACGGGGGTCACGGGATAACACCGAACAGTTCTTCCGCAACCCCCGATTGGCGCCTGGATCGAACGGGCCCGCCTCACGTCCGCACTGTTGGGACACAGGCCTACCCTCAATATGAGGGCGATTAGGGCATAGTCACCACGCGGGCACAATGCGGATCAGTGGCTTCACACACAACTTAGAATAAATTCTAATTCATGTGCATATTTCCTCACGATGTTTTCCTTCACCGTTTGTATTCCGCTGTTGCGCTGCTGCTGCTAAAGGTCACAAATGTACATAACTTAAATATTGATATTAAGTAAGGGATTAAATCATCCTAGCGGAATTTAACTCTTACGAAATAGAGACTGTCACAATTTAATATGAAAATCTAAATCAATCGATATTTCAATAACCCCATATATATATCGACTCTATTCAACTGCCTGAGCAAATCCCTAAGTAACAATTTAAGTACCACTTGTGTGAACACAATCGGCTGTAATGCTTGATTCAAGTAAGATCAATTGCTTAAATTCATCAATAACTATTGTATGCAACAATAACTTTACTGTGCTGGCACAACGACTCATTGTTGTTGTGTGTAAAAAAAATATATATTAAAAACACATTGTTGTTAATTGTTGTGACTTTTAACTGACCTCTGTTCTAGTAATTTATGCAATCAACAAAGGTTTAGGTATAATATAATAATAGCCTCTTCGTGTTCTCATAGCTGGTACTTTAGTTTTGTATATCTCATTCAATGTTTTATTGTATATATATGATCTATCGATTTAAACTTAAACCTTCGCTCACAAGTAGAAGCGAAGACCAAACACCACCATGATCAAATGCAGTTTGATAGATGTCGTCAATTTGTTGTTGTTGAAATTTTATTAAAATGTTTAACTTCATCGTAATCTCTAGCTCAGTGGACATTGAGTTCACTACTTTTCGAATCGTGTAACTACCACATGGTAGCTGAACTATCACCTTCGTAACACAATAAACATTAAATGGTAGAAAGATGTCTGATGACTTGCGACTATAATTTATTAAAATCAAATGCAATTGTTATTGGACAAAGATACGCCAAAGACATAAATAATATCTTTGGCTAATTTAGACTAGCTTAGAGTAGCTTGTAGTAGTAGCTTATTACAATGTATAAGGTACGATGGGATTGATATGCCCCTTAGGAACAAAAGTCCCAAAATAAACAGAAAAAATATTCAATTGTAGATTTCTCCTTAATCCTTTTCAAAAGGGTACTATTCTACAATAAATGACATAAATCAAAACCCAAAGAAACGCTTAAAACGTAATTATTTCTTCAAAAAAAAAACCTCTTTACTAATTCTTAGCACGATTATGTAGTGAATAAAAATGTCTCCAGTAAACGAATGCATTGCGATGCAACTTTAATACAGCTCCAATAAAACTGACCGGGCATTAATATTAATAACCATTATGATTATTTTTATCCTTAAAGTATATAATTCATTTCAATAATGTTTTTTTAATGGCAATAAATTTTCCCTTAATAATTGTTGATATTTCAAAAGGAAAGAGTATAACAATGTCCCTCAGTTAAAATTTGTGTCTGATTATAGAAATGAAGATGCTAAGATTGAGTATCAGAAAAATACCCATGAATTGTGGACTTGCAATAAATAATTGTCATACAGATCGTTACACTACTAAACATCGGTAGAACGTAGTGTATTTGCACTGTGTATATTCAATCCTTAGGAAGGAAAACTTTATACAATGTATAATTATCGCCTGTGCATTTGTAGAAGTATTGTTGAATTTTACATCATCTGAACAAATCGTTTCCCCAGCCCGTTAACTTTACAGTTTCGTTTAAAAAGATCTTAAAGAAATAAATCCAAAAATTATGAAGATTTTTGTAAGTTAAAACCTGTTAAAATATATATATATATAGTTATAATACTAAAAGAAGGTTAAGGACAGAAACTGTTCAGTCAAAGATATAAATATTTATATATAAGGTGGATATTCGGAAAGACTGATATGTTATAAATACCGCAAATGTTTCCATGTCCAATCAGTGTATTTTAAGGCGATAAATAGTTTATTTTTACTTTAAAGTTTCTTACTATATTATTTCAGAATGTTTTCCAATCGTACTGTTTCTTAATAAGACTTACTTAAACAAGAAACGTACAACGATTTATTCTTTACAACGACGTCATACCTTTGAAGTTAGTAATGGAAATATAATTAAATGTGAAATTAATGTTTTATTTAATATGCATGTATAACAGTTTCAGTATATATACCTATATATATTGGCTATCGACGTATTAAATTATATCTTTCGTTAATTTGCTAAAGGGGTCATTACAAACTGATATGTTATGCGTTGGCTATACGACAAATTATTTTTGCAATCGATTTTCATTTCCATTTTCTACATGGCTGTTGATTACTAAAGAAGCTGACACAAAATTACATTTATAGATGAAAACGAAATTAATCATGCTGTTAGCTTGATTGTTTACTTCTTTAGTCTTACTTTGTTAACCTCTTTTGGGTTTTATGGCTTCGTGGAACACAGCGGGCGGATCCGTTTTCTGGTCGCTGCATATTTGTGTTCACTGTTGCAATAAAACTCTTTTCGTTTCACTTAAATATAGATAACTAAAGATCACAGTGTTTATGTAACATTATAATATTAATAACAATATCTTATATTCACATAAACATCTCATTTAGAAAGACAACTTACTATTTGGCGTTTTGAGTACTTTTCGGCAGCCATGGTCACTTGATGAGTTGGACATTATATGGGACCCAATACAGTTTTGTTAAACTTTTTATTCATTCATTTTTTTATTGATTTTGTCGAACTATTGGGAACGCTAATCAATATCAAAGATATCGGGAAGTATAGTCACTGCGTACTAGAAACATTCTAAGCTGTATGAAAGAGGGTAATCTGAAATGTATGCAAAGCAATCTAAGAAAACTAACAAGCGTGCATAACGTACGTTATAACAGTAACTGGAAAATTCGTGTAGTTCATAGCTAGCTAATAGTTCTCGATCTCTGTTTTGATTAAATTTTAGCGACACCCCCGCTTAATTTCTACATATTTATATAGTCTAATAGTAGTCTCTATATAAAATTTGTTAACATACTATAAAAGGCACAGGTAAAAGATATATGACCACCTACTATTTTTACTTGCTCCCCATTCCATACAATTAAACATTGCTATATTTATATATATTTAACAAACATTCGCGTTTCCTATATTCAAGTCCATTTCTTCCAGTTTTAATTTATGGAAAATATCACTTTGAAATGTAAGATTGCTATTTGCAATGCAACTACTTTGTACTCGTTTCGAATGCATACTGTTTGTTTTCAGTTTTTGTTGTCAGCTATTTGAGAATAAAATAAACCGAAAACCGTTAATCTTTGTGAAATAAAACTGATTATACATAATATTATTAGTGTTATTTACTTAAAAGAGAAACTAAAACTATCTTGGCTATTTTGGTTGTTAAAATAATGCAATTTATTTCATAGTGTTAAAATAAAAAATCGTCATCATCAAATAAACCTTATAAGAAAGTATTTCATAATTTTTTGCATTAAATCTACAGAAACGTTGACTGTCATGCATTATAGTCAATTGATAAAGATAGCGTACGAATGTAACCTCGCGGCAATCTCTGTTATGTCCATATTAAGAGGTGGACAAATGCGAATTTCGATAAAGATTTATTGCTTAAATATTAATGAGAAATAGGAAGACATTAATAATACAAAATCACAAAAAAACATGGATCTTTAACTTATAAATGACGACAAAGATATTGCACTTACAGTTAATGAGAAGTAAAATATGGAGTATACTTAATTGTATTTTATTTTATCATAGTTCACACAAAATCTTACATACGACTGATTTTTTTGCAATTTATCAAATTGATACTGTTGATATTTTACAGGTAACAAATATAATAAACTCTTTTTTTATTTACAATAGACCACTATTTGACTCCGATTGCACAAATCACAGATAAAGCAAAGAGAAATGATATATTGGAATAACTACTATTTTTGCCACTACTATTTTAAAATGAAATTTCTTCCACTGAGTCTGCTTTATTTGTAACATATATAAAATTTTACCTTTTTTCTCGAACTACATCGAATATCAGGCACAAGAATATCCGGAACCTTTTAGAAAAATGTATTTGTTTGCTAGTTTTGAGTGAACCAAAATCTCACACAGAGCGAGATATTTTCCTTATGTTTACGCATTGCGCACGACTTTTTGTTACTTTAAGAGTTTTCAGTATAACGTAGTTTTGTGTCAATGGTGCTACTATATTCTCAAGGTATAAAAACGCCAAAAAATAAGTATTTTCTTACTACGTAAGGTGTGGTTAAAATCTATATTAAAGAGGTCGATTACATCGCATAGAACACTTCCGTGTCGATACATCAGTTAAGCGTTTGAGGCAATTTATATTTTTAACTGCGATGAATCTCTATTTGAAGCGTAATTATTCACGCCTACACGTAATAGCTCATGCAACAATCTTACCGATCTGCCGCGAAAGTCGATATTATGTGCATTCATTATGTACAAAACCTCGGATCGTGAACTACTTCTGATGGGTATTTACTTGAAGAAATCGTATCATGTCGTTAACGAATTTCCTTATTATCCATTGTCAATGCAATAGATTTTTGTAAAAAAATATTACCAATGCTAAATAGATACAACACACATCGTTTCAAGAAGTAATTAACAGATAAATTGCTCTTATTTTCCAACTCGATACATAATAACGGTTCCTCAACAAAAAAAATCACCGTTAATAAAAAGGTATGCAACGAATTAAGATAATTTCTCGATCCAAAACTGAATCGGCTCACCGTTTTTTTAATACGAAATATATTAAGATAAATAACAAAAATCAATAAACTTAAATTTAAAATTTTAATTTACTCAAGTAGTAGTATGATAGATAAAAAGATAATGATGATGATAAATTAAAATTTAAAAAACTAAAAAAGTTTGCCATGAAGGAAAGAAGACTAATCTACTCTACTCTATCCGTTAGGAAACAATAGCTGAAGACCATATAATTTTTTCTGAATCTGACTTACCCGACGCGAAAATGATTTTTTTTTTCACTTTATGTAGAAATAAATAAAGTAAGGATGTAAAATAAAGATAGAGAAAATTTTAAAACAGAAGAGAAACATATAAAATATATTTAATTCTTTGAGTATTTTTTTTGTTGTGGCAATACGGGGTGCGAGAAAGTAAAAGTTAAATTGTTCAGCGTCACAGGACCTAAATACATTATAAGTCTGTCACAAAACAAAAACTTGTTTTGAACCACAGCCGAAGCCTTAAGATCGAGTTAAGCAAGCGACAATGTTGCAATTCATACAACAGATTGTATCACTTGAAAATGTTCAAGTAAACGTAAACTTCGATATAACTTCAACGAGTGAATTGACACAAAAACCATCGGTTAACAAGGAAGTAAAAGTCCCTGTTATTTTAAGGACAAATGCAACGGGAGACTGTTACGAGATTAGTCGCATTTGTCAATTCTATTTCACAGCAATTTAAATGTATTACTCACTCAATTTAGTGTAAATTGTAGACGGTTCACTTCTTGTGCGGATTTGTCAATGTAAATTATAGTTTCCTAAAATATAAAAGAACTGACTGTTTCAAAACTATTTCTGCTCTATGTAGCCCTCTACTTTTATACTTTAATGTTTCATCGAATAGTATGTGTACATACAATAATTTTGAAAACTCTTCACATTAGTACATAGCTTATAAAATAAATCTTCTATTTCAAGTAGACTTTTATTTGAAAGTTTATTTTTGTATCTATATCTCCTAAAATGTATTTATCCCAAAAGAATAACTTAGTATAATTTATATACGAAAATAATTAGTTGTCATAACCTAATACATTTTCATATAACCATTGTCATTTTAATTATTTCCATAGGCAATTTTATATGAAATGATTAAATAGTACATTTTTGTTATTTTCAGAAGCTGGAAGTATAGCGGACGATCAATCAACATCAGCATCATGGTGGCAGGCTGGCACAGCGACCCCTTTCCGCGAAAGCAACAACGGCGGATTCTCCTCAACTCACGGACTCGTTCAGACTCATCCTTCAGTTAACGATGGATTTTCATTCGGTAGCGTGGCCGGTTCTGCCAGTGCTTCCGCCAATCCTTTCGCCCAAACGAGTGGCAGCGGTCCGCTCAGTGGTAGTTTTAGAAATAATCCACTACCACCGCTCTCTAGAAGCGCTAACGGGAAGTTAACTTTGAAACATTTGGACTTTACGAGCAGTGCAACGGCAGAACTGAGGAGGAATCCAGCTTTGTCAGCACCCGATGAATGCGCGCGAGCTTGCAGGGAGGGCGAACCACCCAGGATCTGTTACTATCACTTCACTCTTGAGATGTACACCGTTTTAGGAGCGTAAGTTTATACACATTTTTCATTTAATGGATACAAAGCTCATGATAGATTTCTAGATATTGTTATGTATAGCAAGGTACGTAAGGATCTGTTAGGAGGCCCATAAAACCAGACGGATAACCTTACTCACAACTGGTACACGTGACCCCGGAATGTAGACAGGGTTCTTCGTAAGACTCTAAGCCATTGCACCTAGGAGACGGTTGATTATTATATTTATATTGGTTACATAAGATCATTTCATATGTCCTTTTTCATCACTGTTAAATTAATCGATTCCGGCATGTTCTGTTACCTTCAATTCGATGGAGCCCATGTGTTATTGATAGATGTCGACAAGTCTTATGTAAACTTCTTGGTTTCTTTGGATTACTTCAACGGGATGTTGGTGAAATAATAACCTCTTGAACACAAAATATATTGAATATTTATAGCTCAGTGTTCTCACAATTATCTTTTTTTAATGAATACTTTTAATTGTTTCCAGGGCCTGTCAAGTTTGCACACCCAATGCAACGAATGTAGTGTGGTCGCACTGTCAGTGTGTTTTAGCAGATGGAGTAGAACGGGGTATTCTCACAGCAAACAGAATGTTACCGGGACCGTCCATTCAAGTGTGCGAAAACGACAAAGTAGTTATTGACGTCGAGAACCATATGGAAGGCATGGAAGTAACCATTCATTGGCATGGCATCTGGCAGAGGGGTTCACAGTATTATGACGGTGTACCATTTGTTACACAATGCCCAATTCAACAAGGCAACACATTCAGGTATAATAAACATTACATTATTAATTATAACTGTTATTTATATTATTTTGCATACTTAAATTATTTTACTAAATATACACTATGTAATTTTACAGATATCAATTCAAAGGTAATGCCGGTACTCACTTTTGGCATGCCCACACTGGTCTCCAGAAATTAGACGGTTTGTACGGAAGCATTGTAGTACGTCAACCACCATCCAAGGATCCAAATAGTCACCTTTACGATTATGACTTAACAACACACATCATGTTACTCAGTGATTGGCTTCATGAAGATGCTGCTGAAAGATACCCCGGACGTCTCGCTGTCAATACCGGCCAAGACCCTGAATCTGTATTGATCAACGGCAAAGGACAGTTCAGAGATCCTAATACCGGTTTCATGACTAATACGCCATTAGAAATTTTCACTATAACACCCGGTAGAAGATATAGATTCAGGATGATCAATGCGTTTGCTTCAGTTTGCCCCGCTCAGCTTACCATAGAAGGTCACAACTTGACGGTGATTGCGACAGATGGAGAACCAGTGCAACCGGTGCAAGTCAACACCATTATTTCATTCTCTGGTGCGTAGATTACATAGCAACAGCTACAATTACCCGATAATCTGGTAATTGATAATCCTAGTGGAATAAATTATTCTTACTCAAGAAAATTAAGCATCATATGTTACCGCCTAAGTTATTAATTTTTTTTAAGAACGTTACAATCGATTATGATTTCGCGATATAATCACGTTTAAAGGAATTTAAATAGGTACTCCTTACATAACTTACCAACTTGTAAATATCTGTGCTAACTGAAATGAAACAAATTGGATAATATTCTCGTAGAGCAGGTTACACCTAAACAACTTTAAATGTTATAAAAACTAACATTTCAGGTGAGCGATACGACTTCATTATCGTCGCCGACAACAATCCCGGTGCATACTGGATCCAAGTCCGCGGTCTCGGGGAATGCGGCATCAAACGAGCACAACAATTGGGGATACTGCGATACGCTCGAGGTCCTTACCAGCCTTCGACAGCTGCGCCTACTTACGATATTGGAATACCGCAAGGAGTGGTAAGTAATTATAAACATAAAATGTGTACACGAAGTGTTTTATGAATGAAATGTAAATACACATGAAGCAAACACAATTCACTTGTAGTTAACGTATCATGTAAACACCAGAATATGAATAATCATAAAATTATTTAATAGATATTTCATGATATGTAACCATTCCGTGCCAGTAAATAATTAGAGGATATTGCATACTAGCTTCTCGGAGCCGGAGCGACAACCTCGATTAGTATATTTCTATAACGTGGTACTTGATTGGTCAATAGTATTACGTCCGCCACAGTACACTAAAATTTGGTATTTGATTGCTTAAAAGTAATATCAATTGATTTGATTTTTTTTGTACAAAGTACGTACTCAATCGCAATTAATTGTAAATATAATGAGCAAAGTAGAAATGAAGAATGAGTAGTGTATCTAGTAGACATAAACGAACTGAACGGTTATAAGGCACCTCCGATGTTTTTTTTCTGAATATGCACAACGCCTGTTCTGTCTTATTGAAGAAAAAACTGTTAAATATTTTGGGTTTTTTTTAGTTGCTTATACAAACCGATATTTAATGTCCTGAACTGGAATTAAATAAAACGAAACTGGCGTTATAATACTTAGTAATATCATAAGTTACCTTAACACCTTATCCTCAATTAACTGGAGAACCATAAAGTAGTAGTATAAATAGATTAAGTAGTTTTATTGCAGTAGTTTAGTGATGCACGTAAAATTAGTAATTGCACGTTCTTTCTCCTCACTAACTATTCAGGTTATGAATCCCTTGGATGCCAGATGTAATGTACCTAGAACCGACGCTATATGCGTCAGCCAATTGAAGAATGCCAGACACATCGACCCGGCGATCCTTCAAGAAAGGCCGGACGTTAAGATTTTCTTGCCTTTCCGTTTCTTCGTTTACAGGCCGGAAATGCTATTCCAACCGAATACTTATAATAGATTCTTGGGTAAGAACAAATGTCAAATGAAATTATTTACTCAGTATCACGGTTAAGACTAGGTAAATAATGTTTATATTTTTTCTACAACAATGTTTACAGTCGCACCACAAGGGGATCACGTTATTAGTTTAATAGATGAAATATCCTACATGTCTCCACCAGCACCGCTTATAAGTCAGTATGATGACATAAATCCCGAACAGTTCTGCAACGGTGACAACAGGCCTGCTGATTGCGGACAAAATTGCATGTGCACTCATAAAGTAGATATACCACTTAACGCTGTCGTGGAAATTGTACTCGTAGACGAAGGTACATTGCAAAATAGTATAGCCGCTTTGTCTCATTTGCTTTTACTATCATTTCGAATGAATATTCAATGAATACTTTTATTTTCACAGTACAAATTGTCAACCTTTCCCATCCGTTCCACTTGCACGGTTATGCTTACAATGTAATTGGTATCGGACGGTCACCTGATCAGAACGTGAAGAAGATTAACTTGAAGCACGCCCTCGACCTCGACCGACGGGGATTACTTGAGCGTCATCTGAAACAAGGGGATCTGCCGCCAGCGAAAGATACTATAGCCGTACCCAATAACGGTTATGTCGTTGTCAGATTTAGGGCCACCAATCCTGGTTTCTGGCTTCTCCACTGCCACTTCCTCTTCCACATTGTAATCGGTATGAACGTAGTACTTCAAGTCGGCACGCAGGCCGATCTGCCTCCGATTCCAGTTAACTTCCCCACGTGCGGGGACCATCTGCCTCCCATCAATTAAATCGGTTCCTAGTAACAGTTTTCAACTTCCATACATCAAAGAATTGGTCCAGCGGTTGAATTATCCTTGTGTTAACTAAGTGTAATTTTATGTTTGTTTTGTGTGATGTGTCAGGTAGACTCGAAGTGCTCGATTCTGCTGTGTTTTTTTTTATTCGAATGTTTCAACAGGAGTTCATGACGGTTTGTGATTTTATTTAAATGATGGTGTTACTTTTTTTAAGTGAATCGCAGTTTTATACAATATGCCATATTTGGTGATCATGCTGTCGCCTAAAATATTGTGTATTTAGTTCGAGGCTCTTTAACATACTACGTTTTCTTCGCCCATGGGCGCCTTTTATATACATATATAAATATATTTTTATGTATATGTATATCTTATACGAACGTGTTTGTTCTGTAACTAACGACTTGCCATTATATTTTCACCAAGGATATTTATTACGTGTATATATTGGAAATATATATAGACGTATTTAGAATTATAAGATATACTTCCATTGACTAACATCGCACATTACGCAAAATTTGTAGCAAATGTAAATATGCAATATCTGCAACACTTGTAAATACACATACATAAACGTTTATTTCCTCTAAATAATAAATATGTAGAACATAGGTACAAAAATGTGTTACCATTCCCAGTTACCATAACCTTAAGCAAATCTTTCTGCTCTCACCCATTCCGATTGTTTCCCGAACGATTGGACGTCGTAATCTTGCAATACTAAGAAACTCCTATATATCTGAGAAGGCGACATCTCCCTATATATATTTAAATAAAAAATAGTGTTTTTTATTACTATGAGCATTTTGTATTTATCACTAATATTTTAAGAACTTTGTAAATTTTAAAACTCTTTAATAAACTTTAATAAATAAATATATTTTCATTTTGACCTTACGACTTCTTCGAGTACTTTTACACTACTTCCTACATTGCATTTCAAATGTAAATATCTTGTAAATATTGACAAGGGATTGGTTTATTGCATACATCTTATTTTTAGTTGGAAATTGAGTTGAAAAATTAAAATCGCATTTGTAAGGTGACGTGTAGATTGAAAGGTATAGTGCACCATTTATATTCTTTTACGTTTTCTTTGTTCAACAAATGTTTGTGTTATTATATCTTAAAATATTTAATAATCATTATATATCTCTTTATAGGTTTTAAACCCGCTAGATGCTATATGCGACGTACCAAGGAATGATGCAATATGCGTCAGCAATTTAAAGTCCGCAAAGCCAGTAGACAAAGCTATACTTCAGGAGAGACCGGACGTTAAAATATTCCTGCCCTTCCGTTTTCACCTTTACAAACCGAAGGATCTTTTCCAGGAAAATACCTACAAAAACTTCTTAGGTAATAAACTGAATGTATAGTTATAAATAACCCTTGTTCTTAAATATGAGCTCTACGTTAAACGTAAAAGTTTAATAGTAAATTAACGTATTCTTATCGGTGTCGCTTAAATATTTATATAATAATTGTGTGTATTATTAATCCAGTAGCTCGCTGGCCCAATGGTTAGAGTGTGCGGCTTTCATTCCGAAGGTCGCGGGTTCAAATCTTGGCATGTACCGATGACTTAAATTTAAGTTATGTACATTTGCGAACTTAAGTAACAACAGCGAAATACAAACTATGAAGGAAAACATCGTAAAGATACCTGCACATGAATTAGAATTTATTCTGAGGGGTGTGTAAAGTCACCAATCCGCACTGGGACCGTGTGGTGACTATGGGCCTATTGCCCTCCTATTGAGGGTAAGCCTGTACCTTTGTGGGGACGTAAATAGGCTGTAAACAAGAAGAAGAAAAAGAAAGATTATTAATCCTTAATATTGATAGCTAGTGTCCATTCCTGTCGCCAAGAATAAAACAATATTTAAAGTAAAGCGCAATGTTAAAGGTGACTGTTGCTACAGCGCTTCACAAGTAGTCCTAATTTTGTATTTAAACCTTTAATAGCCTTTGAACTATTTAATAACGGATATGTTAGCTCCTGAAAACACAGAATGATTATTATGTTACAGTTGGTGGTTTCTCCGGTGACCACGTATTGAGCTTAGTTGACGAGATCTCTTATTTAGCTCCTCCAGCGCCTCCTCTGTCACAAATGCACGAGCTCCCATCAGAACTTTTCTGTAATGGTGACAACAGGCCTGCGAACTGTCCCATCGATTGTCGCTGCACTCATATGATTGACGTCCCACTGAACTCTATTGTGGAGATAGTACTGGTCGACGAAGGTAAAAACAAATAATACAGTTTCAAAACATTTTGATTACAATTTTGCTACTTGTAAGTCCGTCATGATCGTTACCGATAAGAATTATAGCTTACTTCAATAATGCTAACATTACTGTGTTTTGATCTAAAGTATGCTATACCCACAACAATTATCAGACTATCTAGATGTTCCATTTAAAATTTTAATGATATTGTGAGATGAGAACTAAAAGATTAATTTATTCCATTTTCTGTGAATAAGGTGTATATAAATACTATTTATTTTTCAGTGCAATCACCTAATCTCTCACACCCATTCCACTTACATGGTACTCCGTATAATGTCATTGGTATGGGTAGATCACCGGACAAAAATATAAAAAAGATCAATCTAAAACACGCTCTCGATTTAGATAGAAAAGGCCTGTTAAAGAGACAGTATAATCTTCCGCCATTTAAGGACACGTTGGCTGTGCCAAACAATGGCTACGTTGTTTTAAGATTAAAAGCTGATAATCCAGGTAAATCTTCACTTCTACTGAAATGTCTAAATAATATTATATACGAGTACAACGTAACAACAGATTCTAACTCAAACTATAGAAAACACAATACGTATAATAAATTATTAATAATTGATTAGTGAAATTTTTGGTAGAGCTAGAGTAATAGATTACATACAATCATCATCATCATCATCAGCCGACAGGCGTCCACTGCAGACATAGGCCTCTCCCAAAGATCTTCACATCGATTCATCCTGCGCTGCCCTCATTCAGCTGCTTCTCGCAACCTTACCTACATACAATGATATTTGTAAATGGTATAGAAAACTTGCTGGCCTCATGATGTTGAAATAAAACTGAAATATTAAATTATCTACTTCGTGATTATATACAATTATGTTTTGTCTTCATTTCAGGCTACTGGTTGTTCCACTGCCATTTCATTTTCCACATTGTAATAGGGATGAATCTCATATTACATATAGGTACGCAGGGCGATTTGCCGCCTGTGCCTCCAAACTTCCCTAGATGTGGTCATCATTTGCCTGCCATCACGCCTGCATATTTTCCAGTACTTCACTGAGAACATGCCAAATCACTCAGCCGATTTTCTAAATGGTTTTCAAGGTTTTACTTACACCTGATAATAAACCGAACGATAGTCGCCGGATTGGTTGCCAATCCGAACTGCCATACGCCGTCACAACGTGGATGCGTTGCAATTTACGAAATCATTTTTTTGTTTCTGTAAATAATTATCTAAACCATAATGATATAAGATAA
Organism: Ornithoptera priamus; assembly: GCA_029034505.1. Classification (NCBI taxonomy): domain Eukaryota; kingdom Metazoa; phylum Arthropoda; class Insecta; order Lepidoptera; family Papilionidae; genus Ornithoptera; species Ornithoptera priamus. Next base: position 3,958,948 of record JARDWD010000559.1, read on the forward strand.
TTTTTCACGACTTTATCCACATATATGTTTATATAATATTTATCTATTAACCGTAACACTAGAAGGCCAAAGTTTTAACACATGTACGGACTTTTAATATTTCCGTTGCAAATATTTTTGTGTATAACTTGGATTTTTTTAGATAATATAACTATATGTTTTGTTGCTTGTTTTTTAATTTTTGAGAATAAGTTCTGTTTTAAGTAAATCTTTAGTTAATATAAATTTAATTATTTAAAATTAAATTTGAAAATAACATGTCCCACGTACAATAGGTACACGATGTATAAGACTTTATGAGAACTGAATTTTTCATGCGGTCGATCGAGAAGTAGAATAAAACTTTTCTTTAACTTTTAGTTGTATTTAATAAAAAAAAATCTCGAAAGACTGTGTATTGTAATTAACTTTACTACACATAGTTCTTGTTTATTCGACCGCTGTTGAATTCATTGTCCTATTTATATTTTCATTATTTGTGGGATCGTAGATCAGTGCAGCTTCTGTTTGCGGTCCACTTGAGCTGGATTTTCATTCTTTTTTTGTGAATTACATTTCCTATATTACTGGAGCGGCAATATTTTCAACCGTTTCAAGAAAGACTGGCAGAATCATTCAACGGACACAATGTATTCCCTCAAAACATGGAGCAGGTTAAAACTGTTAAACTGTTGGTAATAAATTAAAATTTACAGCAAGCTCTAATTATAAACACATGGTGCAAATGCCAGTATTCCCGGCAGGTGTAAATCTGGCTTAAGTTCAACGCAACGCAAGGTAATATTGACACAGAGTAGCATTTTTAAATAAAATACACTACTGTGGTATGGAACGCCACGGAGAAATTTAATAGTGTAAATCTTTTTTTCATTAGTCATAAGTTTTTTTATAGATTTCTTTTATTTGATATTTCTTTCTGTTAGTGTATATAACGAACTGTGTTATTTACGTTGTATAACAATAAAAAATATAGTCATGTTGACAACAATTGAAAATACTTTTGTTCTTTCATTGCTTCAATTTACCTAATATGAACCTAATGTGATAAAGGAAGGAAGATTTAGAATAACAAGGTGTAGACGTAATCTTAGAAACGTTGTTGCAGCTACAATTAAGATAAATATTTAATATAATATAATTAAACATATCCGTGTGGATTAGCAGTAAGTATAAAAATGATCGATGTTTCAAGAATGGCCTAGAGGGGAGTCCACATCATATAAGCAACCACAGAGTTAGACAAATCGCCTGTCATATAATCCATTAAATTAAAAAAAATCAGTTAAAGGGATTTTGATGCAGATGATATCAGAGCGGTCACGTTGGATATCGATTGAAAAAGTGTGGAAAAAAAGTGTTTACTGTAAACATATATTATAATAATGATAAGTGTATGCACGAAATTTGTGCAATATTATAATTGAAACTGTTTCTTACTCTATCAACAAACAATACAAGAAAACGAGACGAATAATATTTTATTATGATTACATTTTTTTCACAATCACTTCCTGTTCAATTAAATTAAAACATTTTAAGTGAAGACGTATGTATGAGAAATAATTTTCAAAAGAAAGTTTACTATTAAGCACAACTGCAATGTTTTCTTCGTTAAAATACTTTGTAAAATTATCTAAAATCATGCAGAGGTTTATCACTCTAACTTCTACTAAATTAACCACCAGTTTTAAACAGAGCAATGAACAGAATATTTGACTTCGTAAATATTATAATAACCCGTATGATATACGTAGCCTGATGAACTATAAAACAGCTATTTAACGTTTGAAATTACTTCTACTAATTATAGTTAAGTATTGGTGCGTACTTTTAGGATTATCTTAAACAATTGGTACAACTTTCATAATGATTATGTCATTTTTTTTTAATTAAGTGTAGCGATGAGCCGAACAATATTCTCTCTTGATAGTAAACATGTCGATGGTATTACAATAATGTTAAAGCAGGGCATTACGTTCTTCTCTTCGACGTCAAACGACGATATACTTTCATAACGCTCATTTCACCAGTTTAAAATCGTAACGGTAATAATTGAAAACTATAACTTAGCCGTAAAAATACTAGCAGACTACATGTAAAAATATTAAATACATTTCTTAGTAATTCGTTTTTTCAAATAAACAATTTAATAGTCTATTTCTGTAGTTATAAACTTTCATGTAAATACAAGTATGAACATTTATCCAGATGAAATAATTTCAATGAAGATTTCTGCCATTAATTAACCAGTCTATGTATACTCTGTTCAGTTTATATGTTTATATTTGGCGTTCAATAGAGTATATTCAATTCTTGCTAGTACTAAAAGTCATTACGTGGACGTTTCCATTAATGTCACATTTCTCCCTCCTTTTATTAATCATTATATAATAACAAAAAAAATTGTTGTTGCTCAAAAGATTGGATAGAATGAAGGAGAGTTTTATGAAATGAATGTAATCTATTATACTAACCTCAAGTTTACTACACCTGTGACGCCTCAATATATTTTTTTTAATAGCAAACAATGGTACTGATAGTATATAAAAGCATCACAATGTTATCTATTGTGCAACCGTTCACAGTATGGTCTTCTTACGTCGAATCTTCTTTTTACTTCTTCATTCGCTATGGCTTCTAAGAGGTAAATATTTCCTTCTTGATATCTATCAGTATTTATGTTAAAGAAAAAGCTAATTCATATAATAATATATTAAAAGTTTCATATTTATTTCAATAGGTTTTACTCTTATAACTAATTACTGTCTTATTACTGTTGGATGAATTAATTACAGTCAAAATTTTATAAATAGCTTGATTTCCAAATAATGTTTAATGTAACTTTAGAAAAGAGCAATCATAAGATCATTTCTATAATGTGCTCTTCGCTAGACTTTCACACTATATGCGATTTAAACAAATATAATATTTAAATAACATGAAAAAAGCAATAAATTGATAAATTTTTTCACAAACTTAAGGTACGTAATGTACAAAGGTCAGATTACTTCCAATGTTCACGTATTCCAATAAAAATATTTTACTTTCTAGCGGCAGCCAAAAGTCCAGAAGCGAAATTAATTGGTGGTCATGAAGCAGTCCCTCATAGTCATCCCTACATTGTATCACTTCAAAAAAGATTATTATTGTTTCGATTTCACATTTGCGGAGGCTCAATTATAAGCAAAAATTCGGTTGAGTATCCATCCATCCATCCATAACAGTTAATTTAAATCCCTACTGCTAGGGCACAGGCCTACCCTCAATAGGAGGGCGATCGGGCCATAGTCACCACGCGGATCTAATGTGGATTAGTGACTTCACACACACTTTAGAATAAATTCTAAGTGATGTGCAGGTTTCCTCACGATGTTTTCTTTCACCGCTTTTATTTCGCTCTTGTTACTAAAGTTTACAAATGTACATAACTTAAATATTAAAGTCATTGGTACATGCCGAGATTCGAACCCGCGACCTTCGGAATGAAGGCCGCACGCTCTAAGCATTAGGCCAGCGAGCTACTGGTTGAGTATGTTACTATAATATAATAAATAAATATTTCATACATTTATTTTCAATATTATTATAGTTCAATAGATCATTAAAAATATCTTGATTCACATTTCTAATTAAATATACTTTGCAGATATTAACCGCGGCTCATTGTATCACAGATTCATTTTTAACAAAATGGATGCCTTTGGACGCCATTGGAGGAGTTCACAACAATTATCAGTTTGGACCAAAAGTACAAATAAAAACTATTTTTAAACAGTACCCGCATCCGGATTACAACGGGTATGCAAATTAAGTGATTATGTTGTTGAAATTATTAATATTTTATACATAAAAAAAATATATCATTATCAGAGCAATCGGTTCTCACGACATCGCTGTACTTCGCACATTCTCGTCATTTGAGTTTACACCGGAACTACAACCGATAAGTTTACCGAACGATTTAAAATTTAAACTTGAAGCGCTTACAATATCCGGATGGGGAGTTCTAAGTACAAGTTTCTTCATGCTGAATTTGCCTGACAAGTTACAAGAAGTTGATGTGACGTATCTTCCTTTTGAAGGTAATCAGTAAGAAATTTATTTATAAATACTGATCCCCGCTGACCATTATTCTTTTCATCGCATATTTATTACATTCCCTTAATAGAAATTGGACCGATAATGCATACAGTTATTGCAATCAGAATTGTTCATACAATGTAGAAATTTTTCAACCCACACATACTAATTTTTGCAATGATCCTACAAATTTTTCGATGTTCAATTTTGTTTAAATTTAGATAAGTATACTTTCAGTACAATACATATTTGTACAATTTATAGATTGTTACAAAGCAATAGAAGAAATTAAAGAGGATAATGAAGAAAACCCACTAGATGACGAAGCTCATTTTTGCACGGGACCTATTACTGGTGGAATTGCAGCATGTAGTGGCGACTCAGGAGGACCTTTAGTTTTACACATGACAAATGTTTCGGATAATGATACTAATGTAAATAGTAGTAATGAAGCTAACACCATGGAACCTTTAAACTCTAACATTACTTCTGTATTACTGGGTGTAATTTCGTGGGGTATGTTACCATGTGGTGGAAAAGGTGCGCCGACTATTTATACAAAAGTTACTACGTACCTTGATTTCATTAATAACCATATTTAAGAACTATTTCAACAGTTACAAGTGACAAACAGAGGCTGAATCAGAATATCCGAAATGATGTTCAGTTCTAGGAACTTTCTTAGGTTTTTTATGGTCACCAAGAACCGTGTGGAAAACGATTTCTCATTTATTATTTTGTAACATAAAAAAATCTCTAGATATTGAAAAAGAAGTTAAATAAAAAAAAATAAGATCCAGTAAATTACGACATAATGCCATCAAGACTTATTGAAAGACCGGTCTAGTTTCATCAAATAACTCCATATAATATGAGTAAAGCGTCAATAAATGATATAATAACTATTAACACTCATAAAAATAAATGAATAATACTTTATAGTACATAAACAAGTTTGTAAAGAATCATTTCAATAATGTACAAAAAAAATTAACCTTTACAAAGACAGACTTATCAGTGATTTCCTCCAGAAAAACTTTTGTTACAAGCTACAATAATGTCTATGATTTAGAAAGACATTTAGCAGGTCATTTAATACTGCAGAACGTGATACCTATCATTATAATATAGACCCTACAATTATAACTATGTTATCAAATATCAGTGATCCAAACCTTAGTTAGCAACGTTTCTTAATTAAAACGATTTAAATATATCTAAGTTATGATTACACTCGTTACTATTACAATTATGAAACAGTTTTAATGGGTTATAACTCCTTATCAGCCTTACCCCAAAGGACTGTTAAAAATAATAATGAATATACCTCGAATAAAATAGAATCAAATTTTTACAGGAGTTTTCATAACATAATAAATGCAATTTAATTTAAAATCATAACGAAAAATATACAAGGGACCTACCATGTCAATGACGTCCATCGATGATAATGATGATATTGACAAAGTAATTTTTTACCCGCTTCTGCTTCTATAAAATTTATAAGTAGGAGACAAAGATAGAAGAATTAATTTAATCTCTTTTTTATTATTTTCTTATATTACTTAATTAAAATTACATATGTATATACATTCAGTCTAGTTTTTATATTCAGTTTAAAAGCACATCAGCAGGTTTATAAGTGCCGCATTTGGGTAAGGCGTCGACAACCGCTTTCGGTATTGATTGTGGCACATCAACAAGGATTGCCACTGGCAATGCCATGAAACTACAGGATCTACACTCCAGAATCCAACTTCCACCTCGTTCCGGCTTAAACCTCACAACCGTGTATCCTTTATTAGGGACCACAAAACTATCTTTCAATGGTGGATTTTTCAGATTTCTAAAATACAGAAATATTTTTGGAGTTAAACATGTTAGTTCAATAATTCAGAATAATAAAATTTATATTCCTGCAATTCATACCTCTTTATTTTCCCTCTTCTATCAAGCAATTCAAATTTATGTTTCGCTATCGGTTTTCCGTCATTAATATGTTCAGTGGCTACAACTTCCATTGAATATCCATGCATGTGGAATGTATAGGAATCATTGCTGCCATAACCTGTAATTAAAACAACGCTAATAATACATTTAAACTATATTGGTAATTATAAGATATACGTATAAAATTTGGAAAGCAGAAATGTGGTTCGAACAATGAGTAAACTATTATTAATTATTTTATAACATCATAAGTTTTCTTATATATTGAGAAAAACATTTAAATATATAGATACAGTGCTAAATAATCTGATAATAAAATCAATAAAACACATGAACTAAACGAAAGATACAAAATGGATTGTTGCAACAGTAACATAATAAAATTTAACGTGTTATGGTATTAATCTACATCCGGTGATGTATCGTATTCAAGACTCATTAACATTAAAAAAAATCATACCTTCGTTAACAAAAGCCAACTCAACAACTTGTTCATCTCTTATTTTTAAAACCTGAATGCACTGAAGTTGTTTATTAGCCTTTTCTTCGCCCACTTGACAAATTGTGTCAGGTTTAATATTTCTTGGCTTCAGTAAATACAAACCGTTTGGATATAGGAAATTTTTATTATTTATTTGTACTACTCCATTATCCTGTAAGGCTGAAAAATAAAAAAAAGGTTATTCGTTACACACTTTACAAATATTATGAATAATTTTTTTTTCCTCGGTTAAATTGAAATGCTGCAAAAATTTTATTACACTGAACTCTCAATTCTCACTATACAATACATTTGCAGTAGAAACGACTAATTTAAGTTTGAACAGGAATTAAATGATAGAAAAATAGTAAATAATTCATTATGCAACAAGATTTTTCATATTTTCTCCTCTAAACTTGTACTTTTTAAAGTTTTCATAAAGCATCGGGTTGGATCCTTTATAACACAAAAAAAACAGCAAAATAAGACCTCTGTAAAAAGTTAAGTGTGTTCACATATATTATAAAAATAATGTACGCATCAAATTGGAAATCCTTCGGATGTTCTTTTATATTCGACGAACCTACTAGATGAGCAGCATGTTAAGTGGTACACTTATCCATAACAATATAGGCTTTTTTTGTGCGGAAATCCTACATGGATACATTCCCGTTGCGGGGGCAACGAAAAAGTTATGCCAGACTCTTACTGGCTAAAACCCTATGATTTCCTCGGTGCGCCTTTGGCCGAAACTGCGCGAATGCTTTCGTACACTACCGCAGTTCCAGTAACGTGGGCCTACTAAGAGCCCCAACATAACATAGGGTTTTTTATGGAAACCCAGGACACAGTGGATCTGCGCGAAAAATACATGCGCCTTCTTGAGACTTAAATTACTGGGCCGTGGATTTTGTCGTATTCGCCACTTCAGCCTTTGGTAGGGAGGTTGGAGGAGAGCATGATCCCTTCTCCTCTGGCTGGGGATGGCGAGGTTAGAGATACTTTATGTCACCCTCTCCGCAACCTCCTTTAGCGACATTACTATTTTGCAAAAGGCAACACAAGCGTTCCATGACCTTTCGCTTTTGACCATTGCCCTAACAAAGGCGGGAAGAGAAAGGTCGTTGTCCACAATAGCGACGAGGTCTCGACGCAGCACTGTCCAACTCTGACACGTCTCTAAAGTATGCTGCGGCGAGTGCTCCCCGTCACCGCAATGGGATAACAATATAGCTTAAGTAAGCGTTAAACACATTATGCCCGTCACCTTGAGAGAGAGATGATAAGCACCTATTACCACATTAATTTCGTTATTAATCGAACCTGAACATAGTAACGACCGGATGATAACTTTTAAAAATAAAAATCTATTTGATTCTACATATGCTATGCTAATATTGAAAAAATTATCTTACACAAAGCAGCAGGATAAAAATTCTTCTTCGGTACAACGTCACTCAAATAACGGTAATCGTTATCTTTGTCATTATATGAAATAATCTTTCTATCGACACCCAAATAAAAAGTTTTAACATCACCTTTGAGATTTTGGTCTTGTAGAGATAACAATTTTTGCCCGTTTATTATATTCTCGATATTTGAACGGACGTCATCGTTTAAGTTCTGTAATAATGCACAAGAGGTTTATAATACTTAATCTTTAACAGTGAAATAGAAACATAGTCTCCACTTAACAACAAATTATGGATATTTTATACCGTAAAGGTAAACGAGAAAACATCGCAAATCAAAAATTTTATAGGAATGAAGAAGTAGAAACTACAGCAACCGCAGCTGACTCTATTCTTATAAAAAAGTTGAGTCACAATCCTCCAGTTTTTAGAGAGATTTTATTAACTGTTTGTTCTACTTTTCGTCTATGAAAAAGGTGAAAATAATATCAAATGGAGCAAATTACATTGCTTACCAAAATGTAAGTATGACACGATTTCATATAAATCATGAACGATTTTTTTTAATATTCCTCATATACATTTCTTATACTTTGCTTGGTCACTGTATCCATTGTATATAAATAACATTTAGTTATTTCGATAGATATTTCTGATACAAACAACGATGAATATGCATTGATTGACTAAATTAAATCTCACTTACCGGGCCTTGTTGTAATAAAGATGTATAGTTAAATCCGGAGTACAGGAGCATACCATGAGCAGATAGTTCATCACACAGACCGGATCCACGCACATTCACCCAATACCCACCACTCTCTTGCCCAGCTTCTACTACCACATCCATTCGTTCGCCTGGAATGAAATAAATAGATATAAATATTTATTTAATTGCTATAATCATATTAATTTTTGCTGTGCTTTTCGATTTTTCTTAAAATTTTGCAAATTATGTAACGACATATCTTCTTAGTTCAATAATTCTAATGTATAAAGGAAACTACGTCATATGAAATACAATAAATCCTTTCATTTATGAAATTGTCTAAGTTATTAATACAATATTTGTCAATGTTATTATTAAATATAAAATCAGCTATTAAATAACTCGAGAAAACATACATTTTATCTTTCGGTACTTATTATATTATCCATATATGGAAAGTAAGTATAAAGGTATAAAGTTTTTCTTTAAGTATTAATAATAAGATTTAATGTTTGTGTAGAATACACGAACAAGTTTTAGACGGTGTATTATAATTTATTTTAAAAATGCCACAAATGACACTTTATTTTGATAATCAATCTCCACATAAATGTTTCAAGTGTACAAAAATTCACGATAACAGCAATTGTTAATGACATTAAATTTTCTTAATCTCATAGAAAGTGAAATAAGCAGTGCAAAGCCGGTTGCGAGGCTGACCTTAAACTCACAAGTGGACCAAGAGTAGATAATAAATCATGAATCAGCGCCTTTCGCTTCTCGCCCGCTCTCCCGATGGGCAAAGAGAAAACGACACTATCATCTTAAAAATAAATGACTGAAGAACAAAGAAAAGAAGACATGGTTCTACCATCTACAGGTAAGAGATATTTAAATATAAGTATAAACCTTGGGCCATTGCTAAATAAAAATTGCAAAAGCACACTTGAATATTAATTTTGTGTCGGGCATGCCTGCTTTCAATGTCAACAAACACGACCGAGTAAACCAAAGCGGATTTAATAACGATTTCGTGTGTTCCTTTTAAATGCTGAAGGACTACCGCCACTTATGACTTTCTCTTACCCACATCCGCTACATTGCAGGTTAGCTGCGTTGTAAAACAATTGTTACAACTTTTACACAATTGTAAGAACCATTAAGCGTTAAGCAAATGCTGTGTGAACACTGTATGCCGCAATAAAATATCCTTTATTCTCTTTTATTTACTAAAATTATGACAGCTATTTTTAATACATACTTTTCATGATCTCGTGATGAGTCAATGAATCTCTGTATATATTCTAACTATATACATAATTAAAATGGGTTATGTACGTTCGCTAATCACTTGAAAACTAATGAACGTACCGAGATGGGAACATGACCAATCGACGCGAAGTTATTTGTAGATCGCTATAGGCTATTTATTTTTTTACATATATAAACACTTCATTGCGTATTATTTATGCGGTTGCTATAGTTACGGTAGCTATAGAAAGTCATTTGCGGTTGCGGTTACTCTCAAGGAATATTTCAGAGAGATTTCAAGTCTAATTTTATATTGCGGCCAGTAAAAAGAGCAGGGAACTACTACTGTGTACAGAATGACTACCTTTTAGTAATTTAATATTATTTACATTTACTAAACTGCATTTACACTTAACAATACTAATACATAATTAATAAAAAAAGATATTAAAGTGATCCTGTCAAATCATTTGAAAAGTGCAAAACTTACAAATTATATCTTAAAAGACATTGTACTTTTCTACATCAATTTGTGTTATAGAATTTCATATTTTCAACTATTCTTATATTTCTAACTTTGATGTTGAAATTAGTTTCAGGAAGTTGAAAAATAGAATACACGGCAGATTGCATTTGCGACACTTATACTCGTGCCAATAAGCATGTCGTAAGAAACTCTAGTATAAGTATCATCAATAACATGCCTGAACAAAAATTGACGGCGGCAGGATATTTCCATTCTTTGCAGTTTATATTGGAAAGGACAAGGCGGAAGCGATATCTTCGTACGATATATTGACAACGCAAGGAATAACATCTTCCGTTTGTCTGAACCTCTAATGGTATATATATAATTTCGAAAAAGAATGGATTTTACAAAGTTTCTTCCGCTAAGGGAGTTATGAGGTTACAGATAGTTACCACGAATAACACTTTTAATTTTTTTTCAACAAACTTTGAGAACAAGATATATGAGTACATAAAAATGACCAAATGTTTGTAAAACAACTTACAGTGCTCTTACTTAAGGAATTGTTTTTTTAATGCAAGCGGTTTATTAGTAAAGAAGAATAAATTATATTATAGTTGGGTTAGTGAGGTTAACAAATTATAGAAGATCAGAAAGTTCTTAGTTTTATAACATAGGTGTTTAAGTTATACCTGGGTATAGCAAAATTTTATCGGTCGATACAGGCTTCACAGGTTTACTGTCGCTTGCGATGACGATCATATTGTGTTGTTCTATGTCAAATGTTAGAGGACATTCAACAGCCACTGCGTTGATTATTCTCAGTCTATAGGAGTATCCCGGTATGACGAATATCCTGAAATAATTAATGACAGTTTAACTATAAAAACAATCAATTAGAAGTTACAGTAACAATTTACTTTGTAGCAGAGTAAGACGGACAGAAAGAAGTATTCGGATTCATAATCGAAATAAATATTAAATATGTTGCTTTAGTGGTCATAAATAAGTTTTGATATGTATGATTTTCTAGTTTATTATCTATTTCAGTTAGATTGTATAATCACTAGTTATAATTGATCGATTATCTCATCCCTTTACTCTGTAAGATTCTAATGAAAAATGTAATTATTAGACTCTATTAACCTATTTTATATAGTTTTTAACTAGAAGAATAATCATTCTGTAATCTAACAAAGAAACGGAAATATGTATGTGTACATCAGTAATTGTCATGCAATGAGTTTTTGTTAGACATTGTGTGGTAAGTTAGTAATGTTATTATACATTCTTGCAATAACCATAATTATAAATTAACAAGAAAATAATGTTGCGATAATAATATTTTTTTCATAAAAGTTACATGTAATTACAGTTAATATAATTACAGAATTAAACATTGAAAGCGATTTCCACGCTATTTATATAACGGTGCAGTTGATGGACTTTAATGAACAAGGTAAATAAATTTAACAAATTTTAGACTCACTTGGAACTCATCTCTTCTCCATTCATAACAAGAGAGACAGGCTTTAAGGCTCTTCCATCTAAATTTCCTGATAATAATTCCGAAAACTTTGCAGCTAGTATTACTGTATGTTCTTTGCTTTTATCAAAATCGTATAGTGATGCATGTGGCTCCAAAGGCTGAGGTTGATCCACGATCAATGAGCCATATACGCCATCGCTTTGGTGAGAAACTGAAAATGTTGTAAATATTATCATCATCGTCTTAATGCCAAATTACACTTGTTTTTTAAACCATTGTTTCCTTAATAAAGCTGTTTCGAACACTGCATCATCTTCAAGACAAAATACATTTCCTACCGTTATATTAACTGTAAGTTTTGTAACCTTACCTGAATCTGCATGGTAGAAGAAAGTTCCAGGAGACGAGGCGATGAAAGCGTATTGATAAGTCGATCCAAAACCTATTGGACACTGGGTTACCATTGGCACACCGTCCATGTACGGTGTTCCCTTTTGTTCAACACCGTGCCAGTGAATCGCCATATCTTGCCCTGGGACTTTGTTATGTACTTTTACAACAACAATGTCATTGATACAGACGTGTATCGGCGGACCGGGTGTCATAGCATTCACGACTATAGCTGGCCTTCCATTTTCATCAAACGAAGGCTCTATTTTGAAATTATATGTACATCGTCTCGGCCTCACGTTGAACTTACAAGGTCGATAACATGCTTTATCTGCAAAACATGATCTATAAATCATCTAGAACTCCATGTAAATCACTCGTATGCTAAATTGCACATTTTTACTATTAACGCAATGTTGTTGTTTTTATTGTATTTTACTGTGTATATATCATTTTTTAAAAAGAATTAAAAACACAACTAGAAAAGTCATTGATGTAAATACCTGTATTTTTTGTTGTATCTGTTAGCAAAATATTTGTATTGGCTGGAACAATGCTTTCAATGGACGCTTTGCCATTATTACTCACATTAGCGATAATAATTAAACAAAAAACAAGTAACTTCATATTTGTTAATTAATATACAAAAATAAAGAATTTATCAGCGCTACGTAGATAAATTCATAGTTTAAATTTAAACTAGATAAAATTAAAGTTGTAAACAAAATATTCTTTTACTTAGATCACAAGTTATGTAAGTTTACTAATAACACAACACATCGGCCGACGGTTCAAACAAAACTAGCCAAGCGAGTTGCGATCGAAGCGTTTCCATCGCTGGCACCGACTTGGCATTCGTTATTTCGCAGTGAAGTTGTTTCCTACACTACGTTAAGTTTGTATATTAATTAACTTAGTTTCATATTAAACTAACAAATGTACACGATTCCCATAATTATTAAAGAAAACACAAGACATGAAATATATCTCGAGAATAGTGTTGGGACAATTTATAAGTTAAAACTTGACCTACTTTCTGGGATCAGTTAACCAATAGAACTACTTAGATTTTTTTTTAAATGTCAATGTCACAATTTATTTTAAGTAAATTTACATTTTATGAATTTTATCTCATTTACTTATACTTATAACTACCCTGTTGTTTCGAGTTCTTTCCAGCAGCCATGGTCACGAGAAGAGTGAGGTGACTGAGATCCTGTCATAGTTATCACAGGGCATCAACATTTTTTCATCTTTTCTGTGTGTATTAATCTTCTTTGTCTATTCCATTTTTGAATTGACATAATACTTAAAACAGAGTAATTAATATTGTTGTATGTTAAGTAATATAAAATCAAATATACAAGGTATTAAAAGGACCGTCCAGGTAGACACCACCGCAGCACTTATTTCTTACAATAAACAGTAAGGAGCAAACAATTACTGTGTTCAGTTTTAAACGGTGTTGTAACTAACCAAACTGTATAATTTGTCAGCAGTGTGTTTCATCCTAACTAGCACCACATTATTATGAACTCTCTCTCTGTTTTATTGTGTCCAGTATAACCTTTGAATGTTTATTTTTAACAATGAAACGTTAAACCAACATGAACCCCAAAAGAATTTCTTTTTATCGAATTAAACAACGACACGTTCATCTAATGGTAAGTGATACGCTCGCCCAGATTTATAGATATTTTTTTTACAGTATTGTAGGGTAGTAATTTATATAAGAAGCTAAAAAAACCTTGTTTTAAATTGTTTTATACACTTATTTGACTTGTAATGAGACTCAACATCTTGTCTCAAGACGACGAGCGTAATGTGGAGTTGTTTATATCTCCCTAACTAGCGCCATGTTGTTGTGAGCGGGCGTATCACTTACCATCAAGTGAACGGTCGTTTCTTCGCTTAGTTAAAAAATCCCATTTCAAGTTTAAGAAATTTAAATATGCTATCTATAATTTTATGGGATAAAGATACAGATAGCATATTCAAAATCACATAACCAGGTTTCGTAATCTGAACATAATTCTAAGTGTGTGCGATGTATTACACTGTTGCAGCATGGTTCTGTTGGATTTAAATAGAATGTCTTCACGGTTGGAGGTTTCCACTGGCCTTTTATTTCCTCGTTTTATAAAACAAATCGCCTATCCTTCTCATTTTTCGATTTACTTTTGTTACTTAGATTGTATACCTACGTTATTAGTACATAAACCCCTGAAAGAATAGTGGAAAATATTAGTTACACGAAAGCAAGCGTTCTTTATTTCGAGTAGCCGTGTCGAAGGTTAAAGTCACAATGATGATCGCCAAGTACCGGTAAGAGAAGGCAAAAGGCACCCGAAGAGGAATGAGATTATTAGTACTATTTAAACTAAATAATATTTTTACTTTTGATGAATCTATTATACAGAAAATAGAAGAAGCTCAATACAATGTAACGTAGTAAAAAAGGTTATAAATTATTTTATACACATCCCATATGACAGTAGTTTGTTGAAAAATTCTTGTTATTTATTTATTTATTTATTAAGGCTTATCAACATAATTACATGGTTTTGTGACTTAACATTGAAAATCAAGTTAAAAATAGCAACATGTAACTACACTTAAAGATAAACACATCATGCGTTAAGTATCTGTGCGTAAACATAAAGTTACTATAACATTTAAAAATACACCCCTAAAATAGGTTCAACAAGAATTGGAAAAAAGGCCAGAGGCAAAGAAAATACTAAAATGCTATTTTATTTATTTAATGATGTTCAAAACCTTAATTTTTTATATGTTGATTTGATAAATTCAATTATTGTTACTATGGTAATATTTGTTAATATTTTAAAACAAATAACTATCATATACAAGTAATCTTTAACAGCGGTTATAAGTTGCTTTCATTTTTGTACCTATAACTATATAATGTTAACAATTAGAAAGGTGTTAGTGTTATTCTTCTTTTTTTGTTTAAAATTTAACGACTGTAACAAATTTAAATATAGCTCGCATAGAGGTGGCAAACGTGTAAATATTCACTGGTACAATATAAGCGGCTAACAGCTCAACAGGCCTCTGTGCTTCCATCAACATCAGGAATGTCAATTTCATTTCATGTAAATCAAAATTCTCCCATCCACAACAGTAGACGGCCCGTCCGAACTTCTCCGAGGCATTGACCAGCGTTTGACAAAGGAAACAATAAAGAAAATAAACCAAGAAACAATAAACAAGCACCGGCATGAATGTGATCCAATCTTTTAAAGGTAAATAAAAGAATAAACAAATACAAACGGCATTCGAGCCAAAATGGATCCCTATAGGCATGCTGTAAAGTAACTTCAAGTTGTCAACTGTATTTAAAGTGAGAGAATGACGAATTATCAGTTCCGGTAGCTTGCGTTTTCCTTCTGCATTGGTTGTACGTTCGTCTGTGCTTAATAAAATCATCTCGTCGGCCATCAATAGATACATAGCTGTAGTGTGAGCAATCAGTAATAACAGCAGAGCCTGGTAGTTTAGAACGATGGTCACCAAGGCTATTTCCAATGTTAGGAGTATTGTCAGACAGATTTGTCGGTTCGGGGCAATGTTTAGAGGTTCAAGACCTAAAACAAATAATTATTACTATCGGAATCCTGCAAACGTTATCAAAAGCTATAGAAATTGAAATGATACAACACCATTTTTTTTATATCAAATAAACGACAAAATAAGCATTAATTTGATGGTAAGTGATACACTTCTTCATGACAAATTGGCATTACTTGGATAAGTACTTTACCAAACTGTGCTTGACGCCTTGATACACGATGTTAAATCTCGTTACACCAGTTATTTCACAAACTACAACATCCTTTAAGCCCGAATGTAAATAATGTTTGCATTCTCTAGCAGCAAATATAATCACTGTTATGGTTCCTACCTAGCTAATCGCCGTTAACACAGACCTATCATTTTGCAGAAAAATCCTAATTATAAGGAATCAAAAATGTTTCCGTACTTAACAGTTTTTTTAATCAATTAAGCGACGAGACGAGCGGGTCGTTCACCTGATGATAAGTGTCACGCCTTTTTTTTTTTTTTTTTTTTTTTTGGTCTCGATGGGGAATGCATTGAATTGCATACACACGGGGCGTGGGGGAAGATAAGCTTCCCCCTGTGGTATGTGGGGTTCCCGGCGCCTGAAGGGCATCCGGATACCCACTAAACCCCACCGGTGTTACTTCTCTCCGCTATTGGCAGGGCCACGGGAACGCGCGAGCATACTTCCACGACCCTGCCGCGGATGCTTGCCTCGTAGGCAGGCTCTACTCATAAGTGTCACGCCTGCCCATAACAACATGGCGCTAGTTACGATGATATATACTACCCCATTTTGCGCTCGTTCCCAGAGACATAAGATGTTGAGTCCTGCTACCCCAGTAAATATACTAGTTACAGTGCCCTTCAAACCAGAACACAGTTATGTTTGCACACTACTCTTTGGCAGTAAAAATAAGCGCTACGGTGGTACCTACCTAGACAATCCCCGGCAACGGACTTACTAGTGAAATACATTAATTAGTACTTACAGTTCCCCACCCGCTTTGCTGGCCTTTGGGAAAGAAATATTGTAAAATCCATTTTTAGCTGACCTGTATCCGTCTATAGGGAATAATCCTAACAAGTTTTAAGTCTAGCCTTATGGTTCTAGAGGTATCGTGAAGAGTCTCTACTAGGGTGGAAATTTCTCATATTATATATAGATAATGGATAGTTCCTTCGCTATTTCTACTGACGCGATACATAGTTTTTATTAAAATTATAAATTGCTGTAATTATTAAAAATTACTTATACTTTTTTAGCACCAGATACCATTTAAGTTAAGCTCTAGCAATTAAAGAAAAATCACTCACCAACACACTGAGCCATGGCATAGTTATCATTTTCCAAGTCTGCGCGATGCGGTAAGTATATGAAGAATACATTTATCATATTCCATGTGTAGAAAGCTAACAACATTATTTTAATTACTCTCAACAGTTTAGTGCGGCGCTGCTGAAGGGATTCTGATCTACCGGATAGCTCATCATTCTTAATTACTTTCTGTAGCGCTTTTTTACACAACGGCCTATAAGAATAGATAATATTAAGTAGTCGACTACTAATCTAAACGAATAAAAAACTACGGCGATGTAATATTAAAATATAAACATATACGAGATTTCCCTTTTGCCTAACACTATCTAGATAACAGTCTATGAATGTGAGCCTATGTAATGTTGCTGTGTAAATTTTACTCAGCAATTACTGCAAAGCAGTAGTTTCTATAGAAAGTTTGATTTGGTTTCTAAGATATCTCTTAGTAAGCCAAGAAAGTCGCCAATCTCAAAACCCGGGTACAAGAGTAAGCTATCAACCGCCTTCTACAACAGGCAAGGGTTAGTTGTTCTTCTTACTAGCCCGAGAGTTCAAGTCTGAAAAGCAATACATATAACAGCAATTGGTTATTATCAAAGCATTAATAGAAATGTAGCTTTATGTAGCATCAATAATATTCTATTCTGTTTTCGTTGACTAACCTTTCAAAAAAAATAAAACATCGCTGATATTTCAAATTGGTATTTAGCTTCCTTTCGACGTACCTTTATCCAGATATAGGATTCAAAATTAAAATTCTACTTACCATTTCATCAAAAACCAATAGCTGCTTGTGGCAGTTAATATAAATATAGATACGTTCACGTAACTCTTAATGAAATCGCCAGGACCGTTCGCAAATTTAATCTGATACACGAAACATCCAACTCCGTAAACATACATCAGCAGACAAACATATAAGATCCAAAAGGGAGCTGAAAATATCATATATTTAATTATAAATATATTATAGCTACTAATACATCAACTTTTCAATTACTAATAAAATTTACATGCAAAATGCACTCCTTTCTCGCTTCTAATTTTCAAAAGGTGGACAAAGATGAAAAAAGTTATTGGTCGAACCTACGTGTAATAATGATTGCTCAACCAAACATTAAGATATCATCATCATCAGCTGATTTACGTCCACTGCTGAGTATAAGCATTTCCCAAAGATCTCCACACCTATCGGTCCAGTGTTCTTACCCCGAGGCTTTTCATGACTTTCCCCTGACCTATCTATAGATTTACATGAACTTAAATAAAAATAAGAATGACAAAACGAAAATAGAGCAAAACCAAACAAAAGAAATACTTATAGATAAAAGAAATGAGATTAGATAAAGCTATCTTTAAGGTGTTTTCAAAAACGTAATTTACTAAACGAACCTGTCATTTTAGAAATTTTCGCCATATTTGGTACCAAGCTTACCAACCACAGCAGACTTTCTAGATTGTTCTGCCATAAATGCCTTTTACCCGTTACAATGATAAATTGCAATTTCTTTATGAAATTCATGTTGCCGTCTTTAATGTTGAAAGGAGAAATTCACAATAGAAAGAAAGAAATCACCGAGAAAATAAAAATAGTACAAGAATTGCGGTCATGGAAATTTAATTCCGAAGCAGTAGTTTTGTCACTTGCTTTGCTTGAAACTACAATTTCATCGTATTTTTTTTATTGTATTCATTATTGTTTTTATTTTTATTACTGGAGTCTGAGCATTCTTCGAGTTAATATTTGTGGTTTAGAATTCAATGCTACAATAACGATGTTATATTACAAACTTTCTGATATTAGGCATTACTCTGTTAAATAATATTACATATCAATATTAGTTTCTAAAATTATGTTCTCCAAATGGTTTTTTAAACAATTTTATTAACCTAAAAAAAATATTATTTACTTTTACGTTAGTACCTTCTGAGTCTCTATAGCCCCATGTAGGTAAACATCACAATTACCTAATTTTCCAAAAGTTGTAAAAAAACATAAATATTTACAAACAAACAGAAAACATATTGTTTGAACTTAATTTTGTAACACCTGAGCAAATAACACGGTGGCCGATGTCAGTAATTTAAATTAATCGCCTATGAATCATTATACCTTAATCACTAACTCAACATCTACAATCATGTATATTTAAGAATGAAATACAACACTTCGGACAAAGGTATATATATGATACATATAATTTCTTGACCATGTTTCACTAGAATTTTTTAATCAACAAATATGCACTCGACCTCATATTATACATGTTGTTTAGTTGCAACAAGATCATTAAGATATATAGTACGATCCAGTCTTCCACAAATTGTGCCCAGGAGTCGACCCTGGGCTTTTTGTGTTACACGAGTAGTTTACTATGCAACGGTGGTAGTTATGTATCATATTGTATTATTGAGTTCGGTCGTAATTGTAGTTTAGCTTATATATTTATTATTTTGAATTTACCTAAATGTGGCCTAGCAACATTTCATTAAAATGTCGCTTTGCGTAAATCGTAAATACATGTTTATTACTACAGCTTTCCTTTCGTCTATTACCTAAGCCTTATGCTATTCAATGCTTTGGTAACAATTACTTAGAGAGATTTAATAACATACACATGTTACATTGATTTCTACTGCGATCGATTTTCATATCAAAATGCGTAAATTGTACAAATACACCTATAATGAACAACTAAATACCTTTAGAATGGATTTTTCTGTTGTTTACTTTTAATTAAACGACTACAAAGAGCTCAATGCCGACTCTTTATCAATTATGTTTTGTTTGTTTTGTTTCTGCATTGCTTAGTTAATGTTTAAAGCACTCTGCTCTGGAAAGAAGTAACAAAAAACTTAGAGAAATGATAGTAAATTAATAAAATAACTAATAGTAAATTTATGAAACCTATCAAATAAAGTTTTGTTTTTGAACTAAATTTCTTCTTTTCTAATTGATACAATATCATGAGCTTTATTATCATCATCGTCATTGAAGAAAGACTTCCGCCGCTGAATAACTATAGAATCACTTTTAATCCGCTAGGTACAACTTTTAAGAATTGCTACAATTAATTTTAAATTAAATTAATAGATGGCGCTTGACATATCCTTTATCTAAATTAAGAACAACGCCACCTATCTTCTTATATAAAAACCAAAAGTCAATTTATTACATTAGGAAAATTAAACAGGAGAAACTATTTTTTTACAAGATGGCACTACTTACTATGTACTATAATAATCTTTAACAAATTAAAAAATAAATCAAGGTAAACTTATAAAGTGTTATCGATGGTCATTTTATCAAACAACTGTTATGAAACCTACAAACTCTGCTTGTACAAATCTTATTTAGATTCATCTAAGGATAACAAATGTTATGTAACATCCACTTTACTCTCTAATTGTTAGACCGTGACACTTAGTAATGTAGGATCTTTAGTAAAGCTGTATAAAAAACATGTACAAAATAAATTAGGAGGTCTAATTTTATTATCAAGTGTAAATATCGTACATATGTTCATTGTCTTTGTTTTTTAACCTAGTATACTAGATTAACGTTATAACGTTAAAAATATCCAATGATATTATTTAAAAACATTTTTTTTTACACATAACAAGTACAGAAATAAATACTTATGACAGTTGCTACGGACCTCTAATATTTAAAAATTCGTTAAGTTACATCAATTCCGCCTATTCACACAGGTATACATGCTACTCCTTATCAGTAGTTCGTACAAAGTAACACGAAACCAAGAAAGTTGGAGACACCGGGTCCCACAAGTGGCAAAAAAAACAAAGCAGTCTAATATCCAACATAGAGTTAAATTGATCTCTTCAGAGTAAATTTATATTGTAATTTAATTTTAATTAGTCTTAAATAAAATTTGCTTTTTCTTAAACCTCCGGCTGGAGTCCACATAATTCAGTTTTGGCTATAATCTTAGACAATACCATACAACCAATTACTATAGAATAATTTTATAATATAATAGTTTGCAAGTTGACATTGAACTTAAATATTCCGAATAAAATGACTCACAGAATTTACTTTCAGCTGAAAATGTGTTTTAAACACTAAAATGTCTGCATTCTGTGCAAAGGCCAATCGTAATTAGTAAATTCTTATAGTTTTTCGATCTTCAAGTTCGGACACAATAAAACAACAACATGCTTTGATACTTTTTTTATATTTCAGCACAATTTCTCGCAAGCCGCAATTGACGATGTAATTTGAATATCAACAAGCACTACATCAAAAGCCTAACATCCATTACATAGATCAAAATATTTGTAAAAATATTTATGATTATTCTATAACGAGAACAACGTTCAATAGTGTTATATATATATATATATATATATATAAATATGTTCATATGTTGCAATACATTTCCATAAATATTAAAGGTTCTTACTAGATAAAAATTAAAGCTTTGAATCTAAAAACTAAACTCCGGGGAATCCCGGTTGCGCTCTTGTCAGCTGTGATCCGAACTAACGCTACGAACTCTTCGTATGAACTCCTCGACTTTCTTGTATGGGCTTTGACATTTTTCTTGAGTAGAGTCTATGAGGTATAAGCTGTTGTCTCTCCCTTCTGGCGAATGCCGCCCACTGGAACTATCCGCGATTGTTTTATCTAGGAATGGCTCCATATCAGCAACCACAGCAGTAGTTACACCCAGAGTCTTGTTCCTTTCATCTTTAATAGCTGCCTCAGCGGCTCTCTGTCGCTGCCACACTGGAGAATTCACATAGACTCTAGGTCGTTCACGCAGAGCATTGCATCTTTCCAGTGCTGGCCTTCTAACTGGCACGGGGGGTCTGTAACCGGCTGTTATCGGTACGCCTCTTCCAAAAATAGTACAAATTAAACCTTTTAAAGCTGCTCTGAAGTCTTTCAAATGGTACGCATACAGTAACGGATTGATAGCGGAATTGAGATGAGAAAATATTATAGAAAAATATGTTAACGGATTTGGAATGTCGAGTTCGGGAATGAACGCTTTTACGGCGTTAATTGTATATAGTGGAATCCAGCATATAATGAAAAAGAAGACAATTATGGCAAGGTTTTGAGTGGCTTTAACCTCACGCTTCTGAGCAGCCCCTAAGACTCGAAGCATTGTTCCGCCAGCGGTCCGCCCGTGACTTCCTTCAACCGTTACCACAGCACTCATCTGAAAATATTAAAATCAAAATTTTTCTTATCGTTACTTGATACTTGATGAACCGAATAGGACATTGTAATGTTTACTCAGTGATTAATTGCACTGATGACCTTAAAGACATGTTAATTATTGTTACTTAGTTTTGATAACTACAACGATGTTCAAATCAAAACAGTAATGTTCCCACTGGTAGTAACCTTCGTAAATGTTGTCCGGGAAGAGAGAACTGATAATAGAGAAAGTAAATCATCTGCTGGGAACATTAATATAATATAAATAAAAGAAAGACAAGTAACATACTCTTCCTTCTTTTTCTCTTCTAAGACTTCCATATTATAAGATGTACATTAAATATTTGTTTCTGCAGTAGCTTTTTTAATACATATAATATTACGACCTGTAGTATAGTATCATTAGTTATATTTTTAACCTACTCGCCTACATTGATTATCATAAATAATTGATAAGCAACCGATCTGTAGACATATAGGTCACTCATATTTTGTGAATGTTCTAGTTTCATGTTTGTATATAAATGTATCGTTTGTTTTCTTTGTTATAATAAAAATATAATCGGGTTAATATTTTTTTACTAATAAACAGAATTTCTTGTAGCTGCATAATGAAGTGGTAAATCGACATCGACACCAAGTTCATTTTTCCATACGATTTCAATGAAATCATAAATTTGTAAATACTTATGAGTGGGAACAGTATAGCGATATGTTTTCGCGTGGTTCGTGTCGTGGTGACCGATAACAGTAAAAGTTTACCTGTTTCACTACAACTCGATATATATGCGCGTAGAAAGCGGCGAGCAGCACGCTGGGTGTGACTATCGTGGCGAAGTAGAGGAACAGTAAGTAGTTGTAATCCATGACTTCGACGAAGTAGCAGCCCGGCGCCGAATCCACGGCAGCGTGCCAACCGAATAGCGGAAGCAACCCTACCCCGGCTCCCGCCACCCAGCACGCTGATATGATCCCTGAAATAATCATTGTATTAAATAACTAACTAAAAGTACGCTTTTAAATTTTCTTTATTTAACTAAGCGATATACTATATTGTACTCGCCGCCTTGATACAGATTGTTAGTTACACAGAATATTACAATATATATATATATATATATATGTTGTTAGTTATATATCAAGTGCTCTACTTCTTATTGAAAACGTCTTGAAAAAAATGTCTAGCTTTAGGGTTGTAGTTAAATTGTGCGAACTGCTCTTTTGAATCCAGCAGTGATTAAATAGTCTGATAACGATGATGATGAAACGATACTCTTTCCTACAACAATAGGTCATAACATGGAAATTGTTTATGATGTAACCTATATTGGACTTTGAGACATAAGGTGTTATAAATTATATTTATATATACAGAAGATATCTAGAAATTTATTGACTCATCACAAAATCTCCAAAACTAAGACGCAAACACTCAAAATTTGTTAGCAATATTGCTTCTGTCATTTAGAGGTCAGCTAAGAAACGATTTTACAAAATTCCTTCCCAAAACGGGTTTTTTTTTATTAACGTGTGTAATAAAATGCTAACGGTCGCACACCCCGGAACCAAAAGGGTCGGTAACGGGGTAGTGTCGGACTCCAACCGACTAAAAAGCTTCACACGGTATTCCAATAACTTCTGAAATAATGCACGGGGGTCACGGGATAACATCTAGCAGTTCTTCCGCAACCCCCGATCGGCACCCGGATCGAACGGGCCCGCCTACAGGAGGGATGTGAAGCACCTCTCGACAGAAAATCCCTACGTAACGACCCGTCAGAATACGAGACGCGCCGCCAGACACACGTCAGGAACCCTCTCCAAGGGGGGCGCCGGCCCGACGGCCCATGGCGGTCCCGATGCCAGGTTCCTCTGCCTAAGAAGGCAATCGGCGGTCGTGCGCTCAGCCCCGCCTGTTGGCGGTGAGCTGTATACGCGCTCCGACCGCGTCCCGCCCCCTCGGCGCCCGCTCTCCGAGACGTTCGGTCTCCCGTTTCTGCGTCATAACGGAGTCGCAGAATCGGGATACCGCATCCCATGATGCCTCGCTTTCGACCCCAAAACGAAGTGGTTTTACGGCCGGCAAAGCGAACGGGGAACAGCTGGACATAATATAACTTAATAATTGAAAAATATTTTTATTACGGAAAATTATTGCAATGAGACATCCTCCTCCAACCTGTCTCAACCAACGCCTCGTATAATTATACATAAATTATCTTTGCAAATATGATAAATATCGTTTTATAGAAGACATCTTGAAACAACAATTAATCTTGAGTACACAACAACATCTCAAAACATATTTCAATATGTTTTTCAACGATTTACCTTTTACAAGCTATGTAGATGTAGTCATAAATATATTACGATTACCTACCAGTCTTTGCATAATTTACCATTAAATACCAACAATTTTTGGAATAAATAATTAACTTTTCCATAACTTTACATATATACTTAGACAAATATTGGTTAACTTTTTTTACAAAATAAATTGCAAACTTTATCTCAACAAGTTTTTATGGTTATTTAAATTAAATCTTTTTTTCATACTTCTTCAAGTATAATTGTAATATATAGTTAACTATGACTTCATTTTATTATATTTACAAATGCGGTTTTTTTTTTAAATCCAAAACACTTAAGGGCCAATAAAAGTTTTCCGCTTATAATACTTAAACAAACGTCTTAATCAAGAATTTGTTTTCATACATCCGCAATACATCTTATAATAATACGGTCCTAGCGAAGTACTTAATCGGTAAACACTGTCAGACATGACGGACACGGAAAAACTATAGGATTTCCTTGGTATCTACGGTAAAATCTAAAAATAAAAATTTTATTATAAAAATTCATATAGTATATTAAAATTATTTATCCTCGATTGAAATATGTCAATGGACTATTATGTTATCTTAATTCCAACAACTAACTGTAAAGCATGTTATCATTATAGACGGCGTGATATATAAGTAGATAATAAATAATGTTTAAATCACACCATATACTCCATTTCCTGTTTTATGAGTACTCATCATACATAGCAGGAAGTGGAACGTCGAAAATGCTGATATGGAAATGACACTTCATAATGGCTTTCATTTATATGGAGTATTACTTTGTGGTTGTAGATATGATACGTTGGCAACTAAATAGCGAAACTGTGTCTCTTAGAGATATGAAAGTTGCCCACGGACCTCATTCCCACGCCTTGTTTACAACAGTTTTATCGATTGTCACACCTATTTAGTGTTTAATCGCAATAACAGCTAATATCGTAATAGTATTGGGTACGGACCGCAAAACATAAAATCGCCTTTGATACTATTGTATCTAAACTATTTTCTTCAATATTAATACATATATAGCTCTGAAATATCTCATATATAAATATTTATAATATTTTTATACCATTAAGCGACGAGACGAGCGAGGCGTTCAGCTGATGGTAAGTGACTCTGACGTGAAGCCCACCGATAACAACGTACCTATCGACCCCTGAGACATAAGATTTTGAGTCCCGTTACCCCAGTAATTACACTAGCTACAACGCCCCTCAAATCGGTACACGTTAATGTTTGTACACTACTGTTTGGCGGCAGAAATAGGGTCTGCGGTGGTGCCTACCTAGACGGTCTCCGACAACAGAGACCTACCACCAGTAAAAGATTTCCACAAATGTAGCGACCCATCACGATATCTTTTGAACCATAACGTTTAGAGACTTGAAATTTGATAAGAATATATCATTGTACCGAATATACGCCAGCTAAGTAAAGATTTTAGAAAATGTCACAAACGGGCTTATTAATAACAGGAAGAGACCCAGAGGACATAGAGTTGCTGCTGGGTGAGAATATTTCTGATCCCTCTCTCTCTCTCTCTCTCCGTGGCATTTATTATTCCCATCTGATGGTGGGGTCTGATTTCTGATCCCTCTATTATATATAATATTTCTGATCCCTAAATTTCAAATCTAATTCTATATTACGGCTAGCAAAGGTGCCCGGCCACGTCTAGTTCTTATATAAGCTTAACTTTAAAGGAAATTACTTTTAAATACACCTTCTAAGTTACAATTCACATGTAAATCATTTCTTAAATTGAAAAATGAATTTACATCCAGAATGTTCTGCTCATCTCGTACCATCATTTTGTACATATATGAAGAACAGACTTTTTAATAGAACTATATTAATTAAAACAGAGAATAGTTTTATAACGAACAATACAATTATCTTAATAAGTCATTACCAGTGATAAGAACGTCGGGAGTGCTAAAAACAGCTTCCCAAGCATCAGAGAAATCCAATTGTTTATTTGATCTTTAATGTTCAGAATATATTTTAAAACGATACTATCAATTTGTTATCTTACCATATAAATTTTCTATACAATCGTTAGACTTACTATCAGTTCAGACACTAATGTAAACTTTAAGTCTAATTACTCGTTTACCAGTTAATTTAGTAACAAACAAGTTATTAAACTAACTGGTACGTTTCTGTATAAAAATCGATGAACAAATGCTACTTACAACGTCACGCTAGGACATGGTAAGGTTTTTTTTAAAAAAAGTGCCAAAGGTCGACGACCGTATGTATGACCTGGACACTGACTTGTGTAAGTTATTTTATTTGTAATGGGCTGACACTTGATCTAACTTCACAGGATGTTAAGAACAATGAGACCGTATATAGTAAATAGTCTGGCTGTCATATGTTGATAGCTGGAAGATTAATAAGATAATCATTTATATTTTGTTTGTTTGTTTAAAGATTTTACTTAAAAAAATTCAAAATGTTATACAAAGAAATCAACCAATCATCAGACGATAGACATCCACTGCTGGACATAGATCTCCCCCAACGATCTCCACATCGATCGGTCTTGCGCTGCGAGCTTACAGTAAGCAAGGCCTGCGGTACCACCGGACATTAGAATCCATCGTTTATAAAGGTTCATATGGAGTGATTTGGGCCATTTCCCACCACGCTGCCCCAGTGCGGATTAGTGGGAACCAGAGCCTCGACTGTTGATTAGCAAGATGCACGACGAGCACATGAGGATGGCCTGGGTCCTGCGAGTTGTTGTTCGGGAGTCCATACACCCCATGTTATATACTATAAAATTATTATATTTTCTATTTCATATAAATAAAGTTCGTTCCTTATATGTTTCAAAATAAGACTCTTTATTTGATTTTGTTGTTATTGGTAAGGCCACCACATTAATAATAAAGTTCACTGTCATGAAACGGCACAAATGCTAAAACGAAAAAGCATAATATTCATTTTTTTTAATAAAATATTTCTAATATTTTACAAAACATTTAATTCTAAAGTAAAAAAATTTAAGAGAATGTTAAATATTATTTACGTTGTAAATTAACAAAACCACAGTTCTCGTTTGCCTACAAAAAAACGTACGAGGAAAAGAAGTTGAAGCGTTCGTATTTACCCGTTCTTCCGTTCAAGGTTATCAAGCAAGATTTTATCGAGAAGCTTGTGCGAAATTAATAATAAATAAAGGATAATGATTTACATTGCTTATTTGAATAAATGACTATTTTACATATTAAATAAATAATAAACTTCATTGGTAATACAAAACAACGAGGAAATATAAACACAATGTTTAAATTGCAATCATAAACATGTGTAAAATCGTATCTTCCATGTTCCCACTCCAGAAATTAAAACCTTTTATTTTCTAGGAAACCAACACCAAGGATTTGACGTCTCTTTTCTACAGAAAATTTAATTCAGTAAATCTGTGTGTAGTATTTAAAAAATGCGAGAAAAATGGTTGCATGTTAAATCGGGTACCTTCTCCTTGTAGTCGGTTAAAAATTAATAAAGTGCTCATTCTTGTGGTATTGAAATTAAAACTTTAATTTTCAAAATAGAGATGATAACAATATGTAGATTTCCGATAGCTACGTCAACAGGTTAAGATCATGGATGATTATGAATCATTAACTGAGTTCTTTTTTTATATTATATGATGTATGTTATAGTATTTATCTACGTATACAAATTTCTTAGTTCGGGTTTTCACATCTTATGTCTTAAAGCATCGAGGACAATGTCACGCAGTATACATTGCTCTATTAATAAAAAATACCAATTTCCATCATTCTCGGAAGTGTATCAATACCTCGACTTCCCTCTAATAGGACTTCTTCCTCAGAAACAGTATCAAATACATCTGTATTTGGTAGATACAGATCTCTGTATCTTTTTATTTCGATTATTGTCTTAGAAATTTAGTAGATTGACTAGAGTTTTTTTATGTTTATAAACACAATTAATACAACACGAAAGTTAATATGGTACCAAAAAATCAAGTTATTCTATGTATTTAAACGATATTTTTTAACTAAAATACAATATCGCATATTCCGACCCGACCTATATTTCTTTAGCTACACTTAGTTCTTGTTTGACTTTTGCATAGAAAGAGACACCATCATCAAAATATAGACTAAAAAGAGCTAAACCACATTGTGTATGTTATCAATTAGAGTACATATGTAACAACTGTTTAAACTATAATAAGTATATACAGAAAAAATGTACTTACAATACTCGTCGGTGACGCACGTGTGATGTGAATTAATAACACTATTCACATCTTTTGTACACTTGTTTTTCATTCAATATTAATGATTCATATTTTGAAAACAAAAATCTTTTAATGGACGAAGTTACGAGACAATCAGGTCGTGCACTTGCTAAATGATACAATCGTTAACAATGAGGCGCTAGTTAGGATGTTTACACAGCGCTCACATTCAACTTGAGAAATAAAATGTTAGATCTCATTACATCCGTTATTTCTCAATTGTCTTAATTTCCGTGTATTTTAAACTCTCTCTTTTTTAATTCAATAGAAATAGGTCGTAATTTTTCGCATATGCCTGGTTAGTTACCATCCGCATATTTTATGTATGAAAGTGGTATTAACAGCATTGCTGTGTTTCAGTTGACAACCATATGAGAGGCCCACTTTCTGAGCACGCTTCACTATCCACGGCCACATTCTCACTTAATATCATGTGAAATCGAGGTTAAATAATAGACCACAGTGATTTAAGTATTCTTAATAGTTGGTTTGATGCAAACATTGTATTTTAATCCGCTTTATACAAGTAAATATAATACTTTAAGTTGAAAAAATGTTCTAGTACCATATACATATTGTATTATATATAACTTAACGATTATAATAATTTACGTAAATTTGATATGCGAACTATTCAATTCGTCGTACGTTACCCACCGTTGTTCTCTTGTAAACAATCCACAATTTTCAAATGCTAAGTATTGATAATTGCGATGATAACAGTTAAATAGTCACTTTATCCAAGTCGAAAATATTGCTACCATAGAATGTTAATTCAAACGTCTGTTCATTACCTGTAAACTGATAAGAGCTACAAATGGATTCTAAGTAGACTCTTAAAATCAAGGCGTAAGTGAAATTTGTTTACAATACACAAATAGAACGATTTCTTTTATCTATTGCAAGAGGCAAACAATAAATCTGATGAAGTACATTTTATATCATTTGTTACAAAAGCTTCGTCTGTAGTGATAAAAAGAGGTAAGAAATTGATAAAATAATTTTACACACTAACTCCATTATATCAAAAAAAAAATCTTTTTATTACTGTTTGATGATAACACTTGAACGTAATGAGTATTAATAATGAATAAATAAACCTAACAACGGAACTAACCATAGTTAGGCAAAATTGTGTATTGCGCGTTTTTCAGATTTTAATTACTTGAATCGTGCTAACAGGGAAATAATTTAAAAGAAATTACTTTTTCCTTTCCCGATATTATTGATAACCCGAAACCTATCTTTTAGGACTTTAATAACATTAATTATTAATAGCAATCAAAAAATATAACGTCTGCTAAAGTAATAAACATTCCGACACCATTCCTTCAATAGAAAACGTAAAAAATCTAAAAAGAAACTTATTAATGTTATATGTTAACTTGCATATAGAATTTATTAACTTACTATAGAAAATTTTAAATATATTTTAAAAATACCTCAATTCATCATATTCACAAATATCTCAATTTAGACTAGTATTCTGTCTTTCATTTACTAAGTTCATAACACACAATTAATTTTTTTTAAAAGCCTTTGCAAAATAATCTAAAGTGAATTATAAAAACGGTAGTTTAATAACAGGTCCCAAGTGGCTGTCGTGAGGTGAAAACATTAAGTGTTATTTATTACTCATTTACTTTTTTGTAGCTGCCCTCATTTTACTTTCTTATAGCAAATATTTAGAAATGAAACAGTAAAATAAATGTATCCAAAACAAAATTTTATTTAAAAAAAAAAACACTTTTACACGATATCACATACAAAAAATATACACCCCAAAAATAACCTCAGATCTATGTAATCATGTTTGGGTATATCTTTTTATATTGCTTACATTAATTGATCTTTTACTCCAATGATAAATATTTTTAATACTAAATAAATGAAGTTTCGAATTTTGTTATTACAAAGCTATATTAAATGTGTATAAGTATAATTAAACTGGTATTACACATAAATACTAGATGCAATAATATCATCGTTTCAAGCCGTCAGTACTTCTACTGCCAGTACTTCCGCTGCCATATTGCAACAAAAAAAAAACTATGTCGTAACTTTAAATCTATGATAACAACTAATAAAAGTGGATTACAGCAAAAATAAAACTTAATATTGTGATGGACGGTAATTGTTTCGATGCTGAATTCTTTCGCAAAGATTGATCAGCGTAAGTCTGCAGAAGACCGCACGGGACACTACGCTTCATATTCGACGTAGGGGAATTCCGTATGACGTAACACTTCATTCCTGGTGTAACGTCCACCGGTTTTCCTTTCACGTCGAGGGCGTTCGTCACCGTAGTGTTCGTGGTTGTAGTAGTGACCGACGTCACGGATGACGTCATCGTATTGCCACCCGACGTACTGTTGTCTGCGCTCGTTGTATTCGCTGCGGTTGTGTTAGTCATGGTTCCGTTGACAGGTACCAATGTGCCATTAGGGAACATTGTGTAAAGTGGAAGAGAGAGTTCTGGAGGTGACGGCGCTGGTTCTGACGCCGAGTTGGTTGAATTAACCACAGTTGTATTAGTTACGATAGTGGTCGTGACAGTAGAATTATGGGCTCCACTGTTGGTCTTCGCTTCTTCTTGATATATAAAGCTTGATATTAAATGACAGTCGATTTTAGTCTCCTCGTAATCTCCATTTTCTTTTTTAATTGCAAACTTGCATACTTCGCCCGGTTTTGGTGTGTAGCTCTTGTGACTGTTTGCGTAAAGTCCGCCCGCGAGAGTTCCAAGATTAAGAAGCGCTAAGCCAGTTAATAATGTGCCGTATTTGCTTCCAGAATCCCTGTATTGGTAAACGTAAGTTGGTGGCGGCCCATGATATACTGGATAGCTTTGAGCGGGTCCCCCGTGAACGGGGGTGTATGAAATCTTTTGCGGGGGATTGTAGTTGTAGTGGTGGTGAATGTTGGTTGTATGGCTGGTACCCGATCCAGAAAGTCCTTTATTTGATGGATATCCATGGCTACCAGACCCTGATAAGCCGCCTGAAGCAGGATACCCATGACTATTTGATCCAGACGATGGATATGAATGACTACCTCCTCCTGAAGAAGGATATCCGTGACTGCCTCCAGAGGACGGATAACTGTGACTGCCTCCGGAGGAGGGATAACCATGGTTATTTCCAGAAAGCCCACCGGAACTAGGATAATGATGGCCGCCGCCACTACCAGAAAGGCCACCGGATTTTGGATAACTGTGTCTTCCACCTGAGAATTTTCTTCCTTTCACTGATTCAAATGCACTAAGCACCACAAGTGCAAGAAATATCACACGGATATATCTTAACATTTTGCTGGAAATTTATGCTTTCACAATTTCATTACACAACACACGTTATTCATTAAGACTCTTGCGCATTAAACTGAAGTCAGCTGTTGTATTGTAGATGGCAATGCAAACATGTCAATTCTCATTAAATCACAAAGACTATGACGCTCGTGACGCTATTTGCTTATTGCCAATTTATAAATCAAAATTAACCTAAAAAGTCGTGTTTAATTATTATTCATATTTATGTTAACATTTGAGATATAAATATTGCTAAAAATCATCTTGTTAATTTTATAACAGAAAACATTATTAGAGTAATGGAAACAAAAATAATTTCAGTAGCATTCGCAAAAGTGAACACTTATTTAAATATATAAATTCCCCAGTGAATCAATTATTTTATTAATGTGTACAATGGTGTCACAATTTGTGATATGGAGAAATAGTTTTATTTTCCTCATAAAATTATTTTACTCGACACAAGCTACCTTATTCTAATGGCAACACTGCTTTTTTAATTCCATAGACTATCGTAGTTGATTTTTTTATTTTTATTAAATAGATAAAAACACCACTATATATATAAAGTACTCTGTGATAAACACTATTGGTCATATTAAAGTAGGTACGAACTAGAGGACGGTTATAACAAGGCAAACATAATATCTGTTATTACTGTTGAATAATAATTGTTATTTTTTTACAATATGTATTTTTCGAATTATAAAACTAGGTGCATTTTGTTTTAGCAACAGTATATACAATGGACGTGAGCGAAATAAATTAATCAACGAAATAACAGTTAAAACGAACAAATTATTCCTTTTTTGCATGATGGTGAAATTTCCATCATAACATTGAATGTCCAAAAATTATAAAAAAAGTTCACTTTAAGTTGATCGTGTCTGGATCTCTTTTTAGTGTCCATTGCATAAAAAAAAAAACATGGCTGTAACAAATGAGCAAGTGTCACTGTCGGTAAAACGAGCTTGAACTTGTCATTCTGCAATTTATTGTTGCAATAAATATATGATCTCACTTTTAATTTTTTACATTATATTTGAGTTTCTATTGCTAAAAGAGTGAAAATGAGTGTAAAAAAGGTTTGTAACATGTACTTCTGTTATTTTTTTTGCATTTTCTGAAAAAGTTTGCGTTTAATTTAAAGAATACCACATGATAGAATTTTCAATCACTTTACAGTTATATATTAATGAATGGGAAAAATATTTTTACTCATTATTTTTTATTTGCTATTATTCTAGAAACCCCTAGATGAGAAGGTAATCAAAGCTTATTTGACTTTGTTGGAAGACAGTTGGCTATCAGAAGATAGTCTTGATGACAAAGATTCTGATGATGAGATGCACGACGCTGATGAACTAAGAAGATACCTAGAGAAAGAAAATGACGAAGATAATGAAGTTGAGAAAACAGTAGTTGCTGATATGGTAGATGAGACTCTTGACACTGATCCTCCTCTTGTTCAGAATTAGGTAAATGATCAGCAATCTAATTATTTGCTCAGTTATCCCATTAACAAAAGAAAGTTAATATGGAAAAAAATAAACATGGTATATGATATGGACAAAACTACTTTCTTGGGTAATACTGCTTCTTCTAGTAACCAGTGTTTCACCCATTTTATTACAAAGCATTTTGTCAGTAGATTAGTGGAACAAGCAAACCTATATATGATACAAGGTAACCCCAGCTCCTCTACATCTTTTACTGAATTTGACATAAACAAGTTCTTTGGCATTCTTTTATATATGTCAGTGCAGAAGTTGTCTGGCACTAGATCATACGGGTCCCCAAAGTTTGGATATAAATCAATTGCTTCAACAATGCCATTGAATAAATAAAAAAAAATCAAGTTACCGTTACTTTTCAATAATAATGATCTTCATAAACCTGAAGGACACGCAGAACATGACAGAGTTCATAATTTCTTTTTTCACTTACTGGATCTTGCAGTAATAAATGTGGGGGTAATTTATAAAATTACCATGGAAAGAAACCATAATAAGAAAAATCTACTTACAATTAGCCAATTCAAAAAAGAATTAGCCTTTGTTCTTTGTAATAAAAGAACCACTAAAGAAACAAAATGAGGTTGTCCAAATACCAGCACTCTTGAGGATGAACTGGAATAAAAAAAGGCTTCTCCAGCTCCTCTACCTCCAAAAGATATATAAACAGATGGTGCTGAACATTGGCCAACAATGGGTGAGTGACTTAGATGCAAATATCCTAAATGTAATGGGTATTACTCTATATATTAGGGACTCCACATTTACTACAAGAAATTGTAGTAAATGTGGAGTCAATTTATGTCTAAATAAAAATACTAATTGTTTTGTTAATTGTCATAAAGAATAAAAAAGTATATAATGATATTCTCTTTTATTTTTATTTAGTACTAAGTTAATAACCTAACTTTGCATGATGATGGAATTTGCATTGTATTGTTTTTTAAAGCATATATTGATACTAAAAAACCATGGTTTTTCTTGCCTTGTACCCATTAGGCGAATGCTTTTTGTTTTTAAAATCTAATTTATAAATAAGTAAATTCTGTTATGTTGATTTACTGATGATTTGCATTATTAATTTTGAAAACTTACAATAAGCAATGTTACTTTTTGTCTATAGTAAACATATAAATTATTAGTCCCATATGATATTGATCAAACTATTATATTTTTCAGACTGAAAAGGAATCTAAAAGTTTATACAAAACAAAATAATGCCAGAGTATAACATCTGAATAGCAATTGTCGATAACGGTCTAGACTGTTCAAGTAAGTAAAAGTTAATAAAATTTATTTTGATCTTTATTTTTTTCAAGCCCAATATTTGGACCACTGCAATGGTTATTTATACTGCATAGTGGAAGTATTCAAACATATGATCCCACTTAAAAAAGACACTGCTGATAATCAAATTATTTAAGTAAGAAGACAATCATTTAGGTCTCATGACAAGTGCACTGTGATACTGTAAATATTCTAGCTGATACTGTATTATTATGAGTTTATATTTTATAAGATGAATAACCTTCACATATTGTCTCATCTTGTGTAAAGGAATATATGAAGTTAAGATGTAATGAATTATACTCTGCTTATTATCAATAGATCAAATATTTAATTGTAATAATATACTGTTATGTGATCGTAACTATAAATTTTTGTGAAGAATGCTTTTCTTCCAACTAACCACAATGTAATGATGAATAACAAATAATTGTTGCACAAATTTATTGTTATATCCATCCATAAATAATATTTTTTTCCAAATAGTACTAGACATAATTTCCTAATCCTAGTTTTAGCCTGGAAAAAGTTTTTGATTGCTTACTAAACTATAAGATTTTGTCATTTAAATTTTTTTTATTTCTAAATAAAATAAATTTTAATTCAAATTAAATGATTTTATTATTATCATTCCAGGCTATGGAAAAGGTACACTGTTTGTTATGAATGTGGATCTGAGGAAAAAATATGTACTTACATTTGTATACAAGCACGACCTTCGGTCATAAAGTACATGAAGAAGAAGACAACAAAAGAAATGAAGATTGCTTTGCTTACTGTTAATATCTCTTTTATTTTATATGAGTTAAATATTGAAGATAAGTATGTCTGGTTCATAGTAAAGTAAGACTGAAAGGGATTGATAAAGACAGCAATAGCAGCATGTAATTAGATTTGTAATTGATATCTCAATATCAAAATACCCAATATCTTAAAAACAATTTGAGGTTATTGTCTCAATATTCTCAATCAATTATAAGAATCCACTATCAAATATACCTTTCTCAAGGATTAAAGATTGTTGTTTACTATGTAATAATTTTATTATTTCTTTTATACTTGAACTCTTTAAAATTTTTAAACTTCATCATATGCCTTTGTTATGTATTGCTAAACAATTGGAAGCAGATCAGTGATATTTCTAAATTTGATGGTGTTTAAACAGAAATATCTCAATGGATGAATTGTAAATGTTGAAGAAAAAAAAATACACTATCAATTTCAGTTTTTTTTTTTATTTCAATTACGACTACAGCACATTTACACACTATATTTGTTTTCTTACATATTGTTAGATAGTACTGCTGAATAACAAATTTTTCGGTAATGTAATATAAAATAATCAATATATCTTTAAAATGTTACTAATTTATAGTCAAATTTGACATGAAATTTATAACAGACCTTGATTGAATGGAGATTATTATATGTTAGTATGTAATAATATTAGTAACTTAATAATCTAATTATAAAATAAACTAGTTAACAATAACTTTTTTATATATCTTCTGTAAGTCACTATTTTTTTATTCACATGTAATACATATTACTCATGGACAGATTTTTATTTAATAAACCTATTTGGATGTGTTTTATAAAATTACATAATAATTACATGGTTGTTACATATTTTCCGATATTTCTTTGCGTATTCCATTTATTATCAACAAAGTAATAGTGATGACACAAGTTTATTATTAATATAACTTGACACAAACATATTGTTTAATTTATATTAATTGATAACAATAATTTATTCTTCAATTAAGATTTCACTTTTGAAGATAATATTTGTCTTAACTATAGAACTTTATATATAGATCTTAGCTTTTTTGGTAAATTCTGTGGTTAAGTACGGTTATTTCCGGTTTTTATGGTTCAAAACTAATTTAATTACACACATTGTTAATCGAAAATAAAGTGTAGTATGATCACTCGGTATGTCTCTATGGACTTATTTTTAGTTACACAGCAATAAATAGTGATAACCACCACGGAGGATTATCTAGCCACGTTTTTATCTTGGCCTTCGGAGGTAAGAAACTGCTTTCCACTTGTGTAGACTTTGGTTTCTCCGTCATTTTAGAATATTTCACCAATACACTGCAGTCTATTACGTTCGTTATACGATATTCCTTCGTTATAATATTCACTGTACATTCTTTGTCTGTGACATTTACTGGTGGACCTTTAACCTTGATAGGGTCTGTAGTGTTTGAAACTGTGGTACATGTTGTCACGTTAAATTTGGTTACGGAACTGGTTGCTTTGGTGTTATCGAAATTATTAGTGTTTTCAAGTCGACCATTAATTGCATCTATGTTGATTTTTCCCGTTTCATTTTTATAAGTTTCAGAGGCGTTTGCTGTTTTATTTAAGTTAAACAAAATATCAGAACTATTTTCAAGTTTGTTTGTGTTTAGTACAGAATTTTGGGAACCAATGTGCGAGTTTAATGAAATGATTTTTTGTTTATTTAGATCCACCGCTGCCAAAGTCGAATTTGAACTTTGCGCTGTAGAATTTTTAAGAGTCACGGGAATAACACTTAGATTATCAAATGATGCAGCGTCAGTAAGATTTTGTGTTGTAGAGTTTTGAGTATTTATAGATGCAAGCGACGAGTTATTAGTGGCGTTCTGATTTACAGCATGGTCTATTGTTGTTAAATTAGTAATACATGTAGTAATGTTAGTTTGTGTATGTGTATAATTAGTGCGCTTACCGTCTTCCACAAATGTCGAGATAATTTCACAAGGTATCTTTAATAGTTCTTGTCGATCGATTTCTTTAATTGTTAATGTGCAAATGGCTTCGTCTTTAGGGCGTTCACTATTTCGATATGTATTACCGTTTCCATTCTGTGTAATGTGCCTCGTTCTATAATAGTCATCGTGGAAGTAGTGGTCACGATAGTCATGGCTGTGAGAACGGCCTATGTTGTACAAAGCTAAACCAGTTAAGAGATCTCCGTAACGGCTACCTGAATTACGATATTGATTAACATAAACGTATTGAGGGTACGTGTGATAACTTGGGGGTATAGCATAATTCACGTGTGTATTACCGTTGTAGCCATAATGGTGAGAACCTGGTCCGGAATGAGCATGATACGTATTACTCGGTTGAAATGAAGTATCATAAGGTTTGTTATAAAAGTTACCACTTGATCCCGGATATTTATGGTTTTCATTGCCCGAGTTTCCCGATGATGTTGGAAAAATCACTTTTTTCGAATTTGGTTGATAAGATTTATTCCACGCAATACCAAAAGGTCCGGACGACGATGAGTAATCAGGTTTTATTGGCCCTGATTCAGTAAACCTTGGAGATAATGTTGGATTAGGTTTATTCCAATCTACACCAGAAAACCCAGAGAGTGGGTGGTTAAAAGGCTTACTTCCGCCAAAACCAGAAAGTCCCGATGACGAAAATGGGTAACTTGGTTGAAGCGAATCAGATCCCGAAAAGTGCCACGACGAAGATTGACTAGGCTTACCAAAACCAATGCCTGAAAGTCCTGAAGAATCAGACGGATAATGTGGTTTACTTTCACCGAAACCAGAGAGTCCTGACGACAACGATGGGTAATCGTGTTTAATTCCTCCTGATCCAGTGAATCCTGTTGATAATGATGGACTTGGTTTACTCCAATCTAAACCAGAAAGTCCTGAGGATGATGATGGGTAAGATGGATTACTTCTGCCGGAACCAGAAAGCCCAGACGAGGAAGACGGGTAACTTGGTTGAACAAAGCCAGATCCAGAAAAGTGCGACGACGAAGATTGACTAGGCTTATTAAAACCAATGCCCGAAAGTCCTGAAGAAGAAGACGGATAATTAGGTTTACTTCCGCTGGAACCAGAGAGTCCTGACGACGATGACGGGTAGCTCGGCTTAATTGAGCCAGATCCAGAATTTCTAGACGATGAGAACGCACTATGTCCACTCCAACTTGAGCCAGACAGCCCCGATGATGAAGACGGATAGTTATGTTTCATTGAGCCTGACCCGGATAACCCTGATGACGAAGGGTATTTATGTCCATAACCACTAGATGACGGTTTGTAGCTTGAATGACTGCTGCTTCTCCCAGACGAATGACTTCCACTCGATCTCGATCTACTACTGCTTCTCGATCCATATTTGCTAATCACTACATCTGAAGTTAAACACACTATTAAAAGACACAATAAAAACTTGTTATTCATGGCGACGAGTTATCACTACGAAGTCAGATTTGAAACTGGATTGTAATTGAAAGCTTGTTTATAACATCGGCTGACGTCATCGGGCAGATGTCGGGAATACCGACTCGTTATGCTCTCGGGCCGCACCAAAACAGATAACGGTCCAGAGGTGAAATAAATAGCGTGATATTTTTTACTCATCTCGGCCTTTGTTTATATAACAAGTTATACTTATCGAATCCTAACCTAATTTATCGGTAAAATCATGTATCTTATATACGTAATATTTAAAAAAAAAATATTCAAGAAATGACTCCCATTTATAATTTATCGACAATTTTATCATAATACCATAGTTCATTTATCTCTTTCATCTATGTTTTTTACTGGTGGTAGGTCTGTTGCTGGAGACTGTCTAGGTAGGTACCACTGCAGCGCTTATTTCTCCTGTCAAACAGTAGTGTGCAAACATTACTGTGCTCCGGTATGAAAAACTCTGTAGCTAGTGTAATTATTGGGATAACGAGACTCAACATCTTATGTTTAAGGCGATGAGCGCAATGTGGTGAAGTGTATAACATCTCTGACTAGCACCACGTTATGGGCAGGCGTATCACTTATTATCAGGTCAACGTTCTACTCGTCTCATCGCTTTATTGAAAAAAAAAACTGTACGTTAATAGTTTTAATAATATTTGTAGTAATGACGTGCAACGTTTATATTCTAGACGGTGAAAGGTAATAGGTGTAAAACATCTGGAGGGGCTAAAGTATAGCTCGTATCCTATCTATTTATGTCATCCAATAATATATCATCTAAAAATAATGGTTCTGGAGTTATTACATTTTTAAATACTTTTCAAAAAATTTCCGCTTTTCTAGGAAAAAATTCGTTGATTTTATTTCTTATTTCTACACAAATTTTAGGTATAGAAGTCAGGTACTTATTTATGAGATTTTTACGTTTTTTTTATAAATTAAATTTTATATTACGATTAAATTAAAAATGTAAGTATGACGCCATATTTTCTACTGTCACGACTTTCGAAGAACCTAATTTAAAATTTTTGCCTCTAAGTAATGATTATAAATTTAATTTAATAAAACAATGATTAAGCAATAATAATTACATTAAAATTTGTGTAGAAATAAGTAAGAAATAAAATCTCTGATTTTTTTTTAGCAAATCGAGAATTTTTTGAAAAATATTAAATAATATCTCCAGAACCATTGTTTTGGATGGAGTATTCCATACATACATATTATAGATAGGATACGAGCTATACTTTAGCCCCTCCAGATCTTTTACACCTATTACCTTTCACTTTGTTTATCTCTACTTATTCCGCCTACCTTCAACTCTCACCACATCCAAGCTTAACTGAGATTCTGCCATTTGTGACCTAGGTTTAGGGTTTATAATAAAGAATTGACATACAAATATGTAATAAGTTAACTGGTGATTCTGTTCATGTTTAAATTATTATTCTATGTAATTTTTTTCATAACATTAATAATAAAGATAACTATGTAACTAAAAATAAATATCCATGTTAATTAAAGGGTGGGTACACCTTACAATTATTTTTTATACATTATCATCCGCTTCCGGAAGTATTGGTATTCAATTTCCTTATAAATCCCACAACATGGTGCAGACCTCGTCATCGACCTTTACGCTGTACTAGTTTTTGCCTGCGTCTTCAACCGCGTGGACTCTTAAAAACAAAAACAATTTTGTATGTTAATAAAAACTTTCTTAACGAGAAAATATTAATAAATTTCTAAATTTACCATCCCAAAAAGTAAGTTCATGTGATACCAAAAGCTATCTTACCAAATTCATATATTAGAACTCTGACACTGCTTTCAATTCACTTCACACAATTCACAAAAAATAAAACGAAATGTTGGATAATGACTGATATGTCTCGGTTGCTGGACACTGTCAAGGTAAGTATCGCAGAGTCTATTTCTGCCGCCAAACAGTAGTGTGCAAACATTACTGTGTTCCGATTTGAAGGGCGCTGTAGCTAGTGTAATTACTGAGACAACGAGACTCAACATCTTATGTATCAGGCGATAACCGCAATCTGGGACAGTGTATAAAATCCTAACTAGCACCACGTTGTTATAAGTGGATGTATCACTTACCATCAGGTGAACCGTCCAGCTCGTCTCGTCGCTTAATTGTGTGTATAACATAACATATGAAGCCAACAAAATTCTTAATGTACTTGTAAAACTTCACAAGAAAATTGTTTTGATTTTATAAAGAGATTTTTTTTGTTTGATTTTATGAGAGAATGCAATTGAGTTGCAGATTGA